>JAJJXM010000001.1:637492-1274985 GCA_024516155.1 Pyronema omphalodes
GTGGTATTTGTCAAGTTGTTACACACGTTCGCACACAACGGTCAAAACAGAGTTCGGATGACTGCGGGCTGTGGTCTTCTCATCGGCTTTCTGCGATGGATTGTACGGAGATCGACAGTTCCTTTGCATAACCATTGAGGTCCAGATTTTTTATCCGTGGTCCTCAGGCTTCGGCAGGCTTCGGCCATGCATTTACGGAGATCGACAGTTGCTATGAATATGATAACTTTGAACTATGAAGGGTCCAGATTATTGTTGACTGCGGCACCCTCGCGCTTCCCATCATGCACTGATGTTGATCGTCAATTCCTTTGGATAACTATTATGGTCCAGATTTTGGAAACTGCTATCACCTACTCAATGAGTACGTGATTGCTTGCGCGTTTTGCATCTTGCTCTTCCTCGGAATTGATTCTCATCTCCTGAGCGTTCATCGGCACACTGTTTTGCGTAGGGGGGGAAGGGGGAGGCTTGGTACCTCTGTCTTGCCGGTGGACGATCACCGTACCCGCACGGGTCGATGAAAAACATTTTTTTTCTCTCTAGTAGTAGTCGTAGTAGGTAGGGCAGAAAAGAGAAAAAACACGTTTCAACTCGACCAGTTGTCTAGTACAGTAAAAGGGACAAGACACGTTTCAACTGCATAGATACCGCTCTTTACCAATGTTTATTCGGTAACGGTTAGGTTCTGGTAAAGGAAAAAAAAAAAAAAAAAAACCGAGCTTTGAGATGTACCGGTGTGCTGTCGCATCGCATTGGACTAGGGAGGGAAGGAAGGGTTCGCATCGGTGGAACGATGGGTAACACAGCCACACTTATGTGTAGAATTGTACATATGTATGCCAAATCAACTACTTGTGGAGCGCGTGTGGTGGTAAAACGTCATTAAATACACCAAAAGAGGCTAAGCGACCTGCGACACTCTGACATAAATGTGCATTATAGGTAATTTTTGGTGGTTTTTGGGTGCTTGAATGACTTTCTCCGCATTGATCGACCGCACACGTGAGACATGCAGACAGCAGTTCCCACCCACTGTTCTCCCCGGGGGAGGCTTTTTTTGACAGGGAAGAGTTTGCATTCCAAGGGACCTGTTCCAATTATACACGCACTACTGCACAGGAGCTGCAGGTGCTACCATACATATCCGTAGTTTTAACAGGGCCTAATGCACCGCGTACATATTCGGAAATGCTCTAGAAGCCACGAAAGAGAGCTAGAAGGGCCTAAGATTCCGTTGGGATGAAGCAACACAGAATTTTTTCGGTGTGCTGCTTGTCGGAACGTTCCGGTTTGAGAGCTTTGATGGGATTCACCCCCCGAAAAGGGAACAGCTTCAGTTGTCTTTTTTGTTTCTCACTCTTGGCTATTTGTGCTCCAGTAAAGCTACCGTATGCAACACCAAAGCTGTTAAATCTAAAGACATCGTGCGGGCTCTAGATGCGTGTAAACGGATGTCCGCTGTAGATGAGTCTTTGCACGTGAAAATCAAATAGGACTGCACCAAAGCTATAGTCAGGAATTTACCAATACTTATCAGTTTTTCTAGGCTGTGTCGATGGTGCGATAAAGGATTTGGAGTCATAGGAATGCCGTAGGGTGTTGCTTTAAGCGGAAGGAAAAATGATTGATGCTCCAATGCGAGGGATGCTGACTGCTTCTGTTTTTGCGGTTCCCGGAGGAACCAGAAAAGGAGACGGCGATGAGTTATGTTTATGACATTAGTAATTGCTAGTAATTGGCATATGCGTGTGAGGGTAAGGAAGCGCAAATTTTCACGAAAACAATTGCACGCAAAACGATAACGTTACGGATCATTAGGGCATTTGTAACGCATACACTGGTGTGGTATTACATTGTAGAAATCCTAAAATGGTGAAGCTCAAAAGAGCGATAAAAATTTAGAAGCAAAAAAAAAAAAAAAAAGAGCGATATATGTCGTAAGAAAAAAACAGAGCAAAAGTCAGCAGCAAAAAATAAAACCGCTCGTCATCGTTGTCCGCATCGCATCTCAAGTCGTGAGTTTCTCCTCGGCAATCTGATGCGGGAAGGCTGAGCTTTTTGACTGCTCAAGCCACAGCGTCTAGCGCGTTGGGCTGCAAGGTTTGCTAAATTTGAAAGCAGGGTCATCTAGACGAGCCAGTGATCCCTGTACACTTTCAGCGAGGTGTGGCAGACCCTGCTCTCCACCCTGGCGAGAAGGGTAGATCGGAACTAAGAATTTCTGGAATCATGTTCTTCTGAGAGGAACCCTGTTGCGAACCAAGGAGGGTGGGAGCTGGGGGGGTGTGGTGGGTGGGGTGAGTGCGAGATGCGTGCGGGAGGGCATTTGGGGCGAAGGGTAGTGTGTCTGTTTGGCGGGGTGGTGATGAACCAACAGGTAGGGAGAAGCGGTTGGGTAAGTTGTTGACGGAGCATCTGGTCTGTCTGTACGGGAGGAATCGGCCTTTCCGGGAGGCATCTGATCTCTACGGGACTAATCGGTCTTTCCGGAAGTACTCAGCCTTTATGGGAGTTTTGAAGTATTTGTGGTTTCCAGTTGTTACTCTGCTATTCCAAGACTTATTCTGAGAGAGATGGGGAGAGATGGGGAGAGATGGAGGGAGAGATGGAGAGAGAGATGGAGAGAGAGAAACAGAGAGAGAAACAGAGAGAGAAAGAAAGAGAGAAACAGAGAGAGAAACAGAGAGAAAGTCAGTGATTGACGCTATGGTGCCATATCAACTGTAGTCAATCATTTCTAAGCTTGATTTCATCCGACGACTAGATTCAGACGATGTCTTCGGTAAACTTAATCCCCTTTAGAGGTGTTCAAAGATAGCGATACACTTATCTGGGTACTGTAGTCTGACTGCGAAGCTAAGCGGCTGGCTTGAATGGCCGCGAGCGACCAGGCCGCAGGCGTAGCCTCACTACGCATCCCTGTCACCCTTGTAATAGTTTGAACCCACCAACACCAAAGCAAGACTTCTTCCTGCGTCATACCCCAGAACCGTTTCGTACAAATATATTCGAGCTCTCCCCCAAAATTTGGAATATGTAAATTACATCAATCGCTTCGAATTCAATCCAACGCCACCTACAAATACCAGGCCCATTCTACTATTTCTAAATACTCCGAATCGTACCTACACAACATCACCGCACCATATCATACTAAGACCACCTTTACCGAGCCGACAATAAACGAGTGAGTCGCCCGGGTTACTGCGCCAGACTTTGGCCGCCTTTGATGCCTTGCGAACCACTCAAGTGCTAATACTGCTTCAGTCTCCTACCTCAACACAGAGTTAAATACCCATATAACTCTATCCCTATGAACTATCCATGGTCGGCGCAGTCACAGCCCATCCGCCAGTACTCAATGTGCTCTGAGAACCCTAGCCTGACAACGAGAAACACCACCTACCCTTATATAAACCCTTCCCCTAGACAACAGTCTAGCTACCAGACCCACGATTTCTACCCATCATCAAAACGTATTAAGACCATGGTCGATAACTCTACAAAAGTCCCTGCTCTACACGACACACCCGCTCTGATCTACTCTTCCTCTCATATACCCACCTCTCCCGCAACAATTGCGTCTACTATTTCGTCACACTCCACACCCGCTCCTTCACCATCAAACGCAACAATGTCTGCTGAGCATGGATACGAGGATGCCGTAGGAGGACAACCAAGAATTCTCTCCGCTGCCATTGGAGATGGTTGGCACGTAGATGATACATCCGCACATCAGTACTACACAGGATCTGGCTCCAACGCTGGTATCTATGGATACACAACCATGGAAAAACTCCCAGTTTCACGAAGCAACGGAAGGCCTTCTATTGAGGTTGCTGGAACGCCCTCTTGTCAGTACTCATCCAATACGGCCTTCATGAATAGTTGCTTACCAATTTTATTAGATACCAATCAGAACATTTCCATCCCAGCAGGGTTGACCAGAACTGCCTCGGATGCAGCTCAGGACACTCTCTTTGGCGGGTTTAACGCCATGCAAGAACCCGTCCGTTCTCAGCCAAATCGCTTTTCACCACAACTCTCCCAAGGATCACCTCATACCCTACAGGTACCTTCGGCTGACCAATTCCGCAACATCACCACCCACTTGCAGCGTGCTCAAATCTTCCGCAACGCGGCACCCAGGGTTCAGCAGCAACCTTTAACAATCTCCCCGAAGGAGGCATGTCTCGATTACTCGGAGCCTGACATGTCTGGATTCCAAGGTAACTTATTTAACGATGACGCCTCTTCCCAGGGTAGCTTCGATGCGGGAACCGAGCATCATGATTCAGCTGGTACTTCTAGCCCAGTCAGAACCCTAGCGAGTGGCGAAGATCGCATCCCAAACGGACAGATGTTCCCTGATCCTGCCGAAATCGACTACTACACCCAGAACATTGGTCGGGCTGGCAGCAACATCTCCTTCGAAGATGATGTCAGCGTTCACTCCGACTACAGTGGTATGCACGATCAGCAGGCATACGATGACTCGGACAGAAGCTCTTTATCTGAGAACTCCCCATCACCCGCCTCCTCTTACATCCAACCCGTTCCTATGTTTGGACGCGACTGGTCTGTGCCAAACTCCGCTACTCAACAGTCTGAGAACGGATTCCCGTGGGCCAGCCAAAGAGGCAACTACCTCTCCCAGGGATCCACTACAGTTCCCATTCAACTTGGAGTTCCTACAACCTTCGGAAGTGGAATGCCTCTTCCTACTCAAAGATACACGAAGCAGGAGTATGAAAGGTTATCCAGATCGCCTTCTCCTTCAGACGAAAACCACAACCAAGGATCAGATCACCCAATGGATCCAGACACTGGCTACAGTTGCACTGTTCCCGGATGCACCTTACGCTTCAGCAAGCCTTCTGAGATGTCCAAGCACAGACGGGAAGCCCATCGCCACACTCCCTTCGGACCTGGTTCTCAGAAATCTCAACTTTCCGGTCCCTCTGTCTGTAAGCGCATCAACATGGCCACCGGAAAAGTCTGCAACATTGTCTTCTCCAGACCTTACGATCTCACCCGCCACGAAGATACCATTCACAACCCGAGCAAGAGAAAGGCCACTTGCGAACTCTGTACCGATGACAAGACGTTTAGCAGAAAGGATGCTTTGACTCGTCACAAGAAGGTCAAGCACAACATCGGCTAAAGGTTGCACAAAAACAAAAAAAATAAAAAAAAAAAAAGTCATGAAATGAAACCCGTCGTCTCTCTCGATATATTTTTCTGTAGGATAATGATCGATGAATTTGTTTACGCGTTTTTGTTTTTTGGGGTTCAAACTACAGCGAAATGGTCTGGTCAGTGGTTATAGCAGCATTAGCGAATATTGCATGGGATATCTATCTTGTTATTGGTTAGTTTTGGGTTGCGTCTTGTCTTTTTTTTTTGGGATATATGATTGGCGTTATTTTAAGAGTTGGAAAAAAAAAGGATATTATTTTTTTTTTCTTTATGACATCTATGAGGGAGTTTTGGGTTTTTTCTTTTTTTTATCTATCAAAGAAATCGGTGGATATTATGAATTGCTTTTTTTTGTACATCTTTTGAACTTGTATTAGTAGTTAGCGAATAGGGGGATGTAACGATTGTATAGATTTTTCAGTAACGAATCAATGGCAATGTAAAGAATGAGAAATAAGAATGAGAAATGGGAATTTGGATCGAAGAAACTGAGAAACTGAGAAACTGAGAAACTGAGAAACTGAGAAACTGAGAAACTGAGAAACTGAGAAACTGAGAAACTGAGAAACTGAGAAACTGAGAAACTGAGAAACTGAGAAACTGAGAAACTGAGAAACTGAGAAACTGAGAAACTGAGAAACTGAGAAACTGAGAAACTGAGAAACTGAGAAACTGAGAAACTGAGAAACTGAGAAACTGAGAAACTGAGAAACTGAGAAACTGAGAAACTGAGAAACTGAGAAACTGAGAAACTGAGAAACTGAGAAACTGAGAAACTGAGAAACTGAGAAACTGAGAAACTGAGAAACTGAGAAACTGAGAAACTGAGAAACTGAGAAACTGAGAAACTGAGAAACTGAGAAACTGAGAAACTGAGAAACTGAGAAACTGAGAAACTGAGAAACTGAGAAACTGAGAAACTGAGAAACTGAGAAACTGAGAAACTGAGAAACTGAGAAACTGAGAAACTGAGAAACTGAGAAACTGAGAAACTGAGAAACTGAGAAACTGAGAAACTGAGAAACTGAGAAAACAGAAACATCCTCCCTTGAATAACGTACGTAACATGCCATAGCAATTTCTATTGCATAAAACCCGTCCCTAATGCAAACTGTCCCTGATACAAAATGCAACGTGTAAATTCATCAATTACTTGCTCAAACCAAACATGAATATCATGAATATCATAATCAAGCACAAAAAAAAAAAACCAAAAAAAATCATGAATATCAGCTAATCAGCTAATCATACCATCACATCATCAGGTAGCCATCAGGTATCCAGGTAACCATGTATCCAGGCAGGTATCCAGGCAGGTATCCAGGCAGGTATACAAGTATCCAGGCAGGTAACCAGGCAGGTATCCAGGTTTCGTATCGTATCGAATCTCAATCATCATCGGTATGCCGAAACTTGGAATCGATTGGTGTTTATCCCGAAGCGCAGCGCTGCGGAGGGAAGCGACGGAATAAAGTGGAGCAGTGAGTGCACCAAGCGCAGCGACGAAATGTAGGTAAGTTCAACAAACCCAAAACCCCAAAGCACCAAAGCACCAAAGCACCAAAGCCCCCAAAGCCCCAAAACCCCGAGGAAACCGAGGAAAGAAACACGAAACAACCCCCGAGCACTGATGCAACAAACCCAAAAAACCGAAGAACCAAAATCCATACCGTGATTTTCCCAGAAGTCAAGCAAGTCAAGCAAGTCAAGGAATCATGGTGATATGGGTGATCTTGGTTGATCTTTATCATCATAGCATAGTATAGCAATGGAAATCATGGTTGCGGGTTTTTTGGGGCAGGTTTTTGGGTTGGATGCTGGGAAACAGGGTTGGGTTGGCATGGTTGCTGGGGGATCTGCGATACTGCGATACTGCGGCTGGGATATGGCGATATGGCGGCTGCGATGATTGAGATGATTGAGATGATTGAGATGATTGAGATGATTGAGATGATTGAGATGATTGAGATGATTGAGACTGGGGATCCCGTCTTGGTTTATCACTGAGATATCGACGCTGAGATACCGAGATATCGACACCGGGATACTGACGCCGAGATACTGAGATACCGACACCGACAGCGAGACAGCGAGACAGCGATACCGACACCGACACCGACACCGACACCGAGACAGCGACAGCGACACCGAGACATAGAGATACCGGGATATCTACACACCGACACCGACACCGACACCGACACCGGGATATATCATCAACAGAAGCTACGGACACCACTGCTCCTCCGAAACCGGATACCCGATACCCGATCCCATACATCCCATACATCCTATACATCCCATACCATACATCCCATCCCATACCATACCATCCCATACCATCCCATACCATCCCATCCCATCCCATCCCATACCAAGCCAACCCAAGTCAGTCCAACCCAAGCCAACCCAAGCCAACCCAATCTCCATTTTCCATTCCCCATGCTCCGGTACCCGAAAGAAGTGGATTAATAATATAGTAACCTCCCCCCCCGCCCCCCCCCCCGCCCCCCCCCGCCCCCCCGCGGCCCCGCTAGATGGTGAACCGTGAGAGATAATGATAATGATATGGATATGGATATAGATGGGGATGCTTGTGTAAGATGTGTAAGATGTGTAAGATGTGTAATCAGTTATCGGTTCTTGAGCTAGATACTAGTGCTAAGTTGTGGGTTTGAATAATGAGGGCACCGTAGGGATACCATACATGGGCACCATACATAGGAAGGTAGAGGTTGTAAATCATCGTAAGTCATTGTAAGGCATTATAAGTCATCAGAGACATCAGATACATCACCATATCAATCACCACATTATATCAATCATCCTCCCAACCGGGCCAACCGGGCCAACCCCCTCCCAGGCCCCTCCCAAGCCCTGTGAATCTAGACCATACTAACTTCACCTAACAATCCCCCGGATTTCTATCACTGGTTTCTAATATGGTGACATCAACAACTCCCTTGCTGGTTCTCACTGTTATGTACATAGGAGTCACAATGGTATGTGGTATGGATAACCGTGGCAGCTGGAGATATTCGAACTTCGTGCGCTTGCGACTGGGCTAGTGATAGTGGTAAGCCACCGACGTATGGTGGTTACTTAGGCCCTGAATATGTATGCCACCATAGTGGATTTTGGGAATTTTGGGGAATCTGGGGAATGATAGATGCACTGGTGATGACATGAGGATAGGAGGTGTCAATGCCATGCTATGCTATGCTATGCTATGCCATGGTGAAGAAAAGATTATGGCAATGGCAATGGGATATGATGGGGATTGCGAATGATGCAGAATTGAAGCGTAGAAACCACTCGCTTCTGTACTTTGAACTTTGAACTCTACGGAATTGGCCTACACTGTACACATGCCCCCCCACCCCCCCCCCCCCCCTCTCCCACCTCCCCACGCCCCCACGCGCCCCATCACCGACAACGAAGCCACGCCGCCACGCTGCCACGGTGCCGATATGGTGTACTGTACACTGTCAACCCCCAAGCCATCGCTTATCCGTCGCCCCCTCCCCCGGCATCACCGTGACGAGGTGGCGTAAGGATCGTGTCCGTGTCCGGGATCCTGCCGATATATGTATCGGCGTGCACTGCGATGCGATGCGGCGCGGTATGGGTGGATTAGATGGGCTATGGACCCTATGGTACGCTATGGTATGCTATGGTATGCTACGGAGTTTGGTGCTACAGTACGCTATTACGGAATTACGGACAGGCCGATATGGGACACTCGGTATCGGTATCGGTATCTATACCGATGGAATTACTTGGTGGCAGCTGCGATATCACTATACATACAGATAATTGGGGCGAATAGCGAATACGTTACGAATACAATTCCCGCCAGTGTAGGAAATCATGCGATAGATTGTATGATTGATGGTCTGAGACTCTGAGTTAATGCCCGATAGAGACTATGGTTTATGGAAAGTACCGTGAACTACGGCCGTGGACTCAACGGATGAAGATATTCCGTGTTTCAGTTATTCTGGGAATTTCACCAACTACATAGACTACAGTCGACTGAACCTATGACTCGCCCCGCCTACGCCTCCGCCTCCGCCCTGCCCTGTCCTGGGTCCCTGACCGCTTGACATCTGTGCACACCGCACAGCGCACACAGCACACCGCACACCGCGCTCACGCCGTCGGCGCTGATAAGGAGAAACAACACCACCTGGTCTGGACCGCGTAGGATGCGGGATGCGGGATGTGAGATGCGGGGGAAGTGGAGAAACTTACTTAAGTTAAGGCAGGGGAAAAAACGCCGGAATGAGACGGGCCTTAGTACAGTAGTCAGTGGTCACCATATCTCTTAGTGCTAGGGCCCGGCGGAATGGTCCCCGATAGATGACTGCACGCACGCGGGCGGGCGCGTACCAAGCAATGTGGGGTTGTGGGGTAGTGTAGCATGGCATTACGGGGATCCCATGCGTGCTTAGGGTCCTATGTTTGGCTTTATTTAGTCTATTGATGAATTGTGGGGTTGCATTGCGAATGTGATGGTAGGTTAATGACTCGCTGTGAATGGAACTACGGCTTTGAAGGCGTGCTTGTTAGTTCTGGTGTCATTTACTGGCTTTATCGTGTCATGGAAAACTAAAAGTGATCAGGAGATGATACAATGGTCTTGTTTGTAACCTTTGGGATTGATAATTGGGAATTATGCCGTTGAGAGTGAAACGGAAGTTGCCCTGGGATATCCTCGAGATCTAGATGTGCTCGGATGCCTCGATGAACTAGATGAACTAGACGAATTAGACGAAGTAAACGTGGTATCCGATAGATACGATCCGATAATTAGTTCTTGTCCTATCAGCGACTGGGAAGTAGAGTGCCAACCTCGCAGATGTGATGAGTCTAAGCTTCGGCCAGACCCAGATATTTTAAAGGGGGTTTAGCGAGAATTGGTATTTGCCATCGTGCATACTCGTTTTGATTCTCGTGTTTGTAAGCCCTTTAATCATTTGAACCACTTGAGGATGTGTGTTAGGCAAGTCAATGGGTTATATGGACAATCGTTATGGGAAGATAATGAGCACTCGAAATTAAATAATCAATTAATACAATCTCATTAATATATCATATGAATGAACCCGGGAATTCTTTAATTTTGATTTCCGTAAAATTCATCATGCGACTCATGGACCTGGTTTAAATATAAATCCGCCCCTATTATCCATATTATTTTCCCTGTCTATTCCCCAAGAGAATTAAGAATGAAAAACCCATACCCCTAATCCATGATCTTGACTACACCCAAACAGCATAAACCAACTAAGCAAACATCCCGAGCCTCGGATAAACCACCATGAGGACAAACCACAATAACCAAGCTACTAGTAAAAGCAGGACAAAACCCAAACCTTTTGTCTTGTATCTAAATGCCGAGAATCATCCAACTACACCACCTAGACTTCAACCACCCGCAAATTCCCTAGCGTCACCAATGAACTGACCATTCCGAGTGATAATTGATGAATACCAAAGCTGCGGTGCTTAAGGTCATCATGAATACATAACTTCTCCAATGTCGGTGAACATAATATCAACCAAGAAACAGTAACAAAAATACCGTCTAGTATTCCTTTTCTTTCTTCTAGCCACGGGTCTTCTGGCTACATAACTCTGTAAACACTAACTCACTACTTGGTGCTAATTTCTAAACAACAGGTTGAAACTTTCACCATGGGAAGATATTTTTATAATTTTCACTGTAAAGCTCCAGTATTGTTGTTGACAATGATATTGGATTATGCTTACTATGGTCAATTCATTGCTGACAACGACACGGGTGACGGGTTCATGGATAATTACTTCCGACTTCGGTTGCAGGGTTCATAAGATTTTACAGATATGTAGTCACGTAATCCCGTGGATACCTACCATCAGAATAATAGCTAAGGCTACATCATTCATTCCTTTTCTTTTCTTCTTCTTTCCAAAAAACAAAGGCCTTAATTACGCTTCAAGCTTTCTTGTCAGCCACTATCAGGAGCATCTATAACAACTTACGCCCCTTCAACACATTACAGAAACATCTGGAGCTATATAAATATAAACCTATTAAGAATAAAGTAAAAATGCAGTTGATAAAACCGAGCAAGAAAAAGAACTTGTATACTAAACACGCTTTCTTTTTTAACCGGACAATATATATATTTTTCCTTGGTTTATTCTCAGATACCTCGCGGCATGGATATAAGATATATTTCGTTAGCGGGATTTGTGGGTTAGGTAGGATTCTTCTGCTTTGAAAGGAGGGGGTGGGGGGAGGAGGGGATGATATCATGTTTCTAAATTCGAGTTGAAGATTTCTGCAACATTCAGGCCGGCATTGGTTTGAAATCTTTTTGCAATTTAAATGTAGTCTGTGTATGATGCCTACAGTGTACACTGATATGGGGAATATCAAAGTGTGCGGAATGTGTATAACTTTTATCTGTATTAATAATGGCTTGAAAGTGTCTAATCATAGAGTATTGCGGCATTAGACCTGGTATGAGTTATAAACACAGACGCTGGCTACCCGGTGAATCCAGGTTCTGCTGATTCTGGGATGGATGGCTAAGTATGCAAGGTTATGTGAACGTCGAATTTAGAAGAAACCATAGTGGAGATGGAATAGTATCGTTGGATAATTACGACAGCTGTGATGAAAATCAAATTCGCAGTAGTGGTTATTTTTATCATGAAAACTTTACATAGTTTTGCTATTCGATGGTAGAACAATCCTGGGTAATTTACTCGGAATATTGGTTCTATAGAGGGGCTGGAAAAGAATGTGTATTAATGAAGGAGTTCTCGCCTCGTTATATGGAAATATAAGATATGGATTGTTTTAGCCGTAGCAATGCAGGCTTCGGAGCTACGGTACCGTAACCTCTATTGGGAGGTAAAATCTACAGCTTACAAAGTGTGATAGCTAAAACACACCGCATCCAGGGCGCCTCAAATATGTGTGAAACGGGAATGCGTGAGAAAGGTGGAGGTGGAAGAGTGTATTCATTGAGAACGATGGTAATCTAGCTCTACGCGTCTACAGAGGAAGATATACCCAATGTGTAAACTCCACCTCCACGTGCCAGTCACGTAAGCCCTAAGTGCGGCCAAGACACCTGGACTCTAGGCGACCTTCAACAATGTTCACTACATAGCTCAAAAAGAGGAACTGAGGCTTTTTCGTTAGGATAAATCACAGAATTGGTCTAATCGACGGTTTTTTTAGTTCATGAGACTCACTCTGCTTTCTCCTGTTAGAACATGAAAAAGCTGCCCCATTGAGAGTTGCAAAGTCTAGAAGGTTCACGAAAGTTTTACGTTTCTCCAAGTTCCAGATCGTGGGATCTCATAGATTTGTGTATATGTACTGGGAATGTAAAACTTTATTTTTCTTATTAATATGCCTTGAGTTTGGCCTTACGAATACAAATATTCTTGAATGTATTCCATTATCCTGCCGATTTCACAAAATTTAAACGATGGTGATACCTTATGATGTATTTTTGGTGTGAAAGCGAATACAGAATATCAAACTTCTCCAGAAGCATGATTTTACCTACTATTCAATCCAAAAGTCACCACACCCTACCCGTTAAGCTTTCCCAGCACTCCCCAAAACCTCCCTCATAACCCTCCCTACATCCTCCGCATATGCCCTCACCGCCTCCTGTTGCCACTTCATCTCACTCGCCCCAACATTCTCCCTCATAGCATCAACATACCCCTTCCTTACCATACCATTCATATTAATCTTCCTAACCCCCGTCCTAATGACATCCTTAATCAATTCATCACCCGCAGGCGTAGTCCCATGCAACACCATTTCCACCCCTTCGGGCAACAAATTCCCAATCTCTCTCAACCTCTCTAAATTCCAACACCTCTCCGGTCCTCCAATCGGGTATCCTCCATGCACATTCCCAAACCCCGGCGCCAGAAAATGCACCCCAGTATTCTTCACAAACTCCGCCGCTTCCATTGGATCAGTCATTTTTCCATCCTCCACTTTATCCGGAGCCGGAGGAGGTAAACCCTCTTCTCCACCCGCAATCCGATCTAGTTCTGCTTCTACTGTTATACCCCTCTTTTCCGCTTTTTTAACTATCTTCTTGACATATTCCATGTCTCCGTCAACCATGATTGAGTCGAAGGTTACGGGTAATGATAATGCAAGTTCGGCATCAGATGGTAGGGTGCAATGGTCTAAGTGAATAGCGATAGGAACGGAGGCAGCATGGGCTACGGATACGGCATAGGAAATGAAGTGCGGTCCATGGAAGTGGAGGGACCAGGGGAAGAGTTGGATTATGGCTGGGGAGTTGTTGGTTTCTGCGGCTTGGATGATGGCTTGTAGGTTTAGGGCGGAGTAGATGTTGAAGGCGCCAACTGCGTAGCCACCCTCTCGGGCACGGGAAAGAATTTGATAGGTGAGGTTGCTCTCGGGAAAGGATGTGGTTGACATGATGTTGCGCGGAGTAGGGTTGGGGCAGTTGTACAGGGTATGGGTGATGACAGATGACAAAAAAAGGTGGGGTTTGGGTTTTAAATGAAACCGAACGTAAGACGGTAGTTCGGTTGTTTCACGGAAGAATATTTATGCGGAGGACCGGGGGTTTTTAGTTTACTGCGGTAATGAGCAGCCAGCATAAACTATTCGATAACTATTTACAGGCAATCTATGACAAAACTAAAACCTCATTTTTATTCATCCCATCATAAAACCAAAACAAAAAAGTGAATATAAAACCAAAAAAGAAAAGAAAAAAAAATCAAACGCTTTTACCATCCAGATATCAAACGAAACTACATTACAATCCGCCAACCATTACATCAAACGATCCCGTACCAACTCCCGAAATCTTACCCAAAACAATTCTTGACGAAGGGTTGGAAAGATCATCGACATCACCCTCCAAGGTCGCGTCCTTAAGGAACTGACAAGTGGTCTCGAAACTCATCTTCATCAAGGGAGATACGCTAGAGCGCATACCCTGTCTGTTGAATGGAACGTAACCTCCATCACGGGTCATGATGTCGGCAATAAGGTTCAAGTGACGGATATCGACGGAGATACCGTGACCACCGAAAACTGCGTCCATCTCCTTAACGATGTTGTTGCGACAAGCCTCAACTCCGTAGGTTCTCAACACACGGGCGATATCGTTGGTCTCGATAGTGTTGACATCAATGAAGTCGTACTCGTCCCAAATGGCAGGGAAGTTGGCTCCCTCAACGGCAAGCTTGCGCTATAAATGGTCAGAATCATGTATCAAGAATGGGAATATGAAGAAAGACATACCTTTCCGGCGGCCTGCTCCTCCTTGGTAAGCTCGGAAGAAGACACCTTGGAGATGCTGGTGATTCCAGGAAGCTGGTGAATGACGGTGTCCTTGCAGACCTTCTCGACAATACCCAACATAAGAACCTTAGGGGCGGTGGCAGGGTACTCAAGCTTGATCTCACACCACTGTCCGGCAGGGTCAAACTGGAAACTGGTGACGTTGAGGTTATCGACGATCTCGTTGGCGACCTTCTTGGGGGCCGATTCTACTGATTTCTCGGGCTTCTCAGTCTCATCGTCGCTCTCGTCAGTGATATCTTCGTTATCCTCCTGTCTAGCAGCCTCTGCAATCTCCTCCTCCTCTTCATCGGCATCCTCGTAACTGCTTGCCTCGTTCTTCTGGTTCTTTCTCTTGGCGCTGGTAGCATCGCCTTCGTCCTCATCTTCACTGTCGCTGTCGTTGTCGTCGTCGTCACGGTTGGCGGCGGGACGGGCTGCAGCACCGATTTCACTGACTCCAGCGCTGACACCAACCTCGGGCATAGAATCATCGTTACCAACAACAGACTTGCTCTTGGGCTTCTTGGCATCAAGAGCCTTGGAGATAACCTTGTCGAGAGTGGGAACAAAAGACTTCTTGAGGATGTTGTGGACCTGCTTCTTGTTGACGGAGTAGGTCTCGAGGTACTCATCAGCAGGGAAGAGGTCGAGTCTGACGAGGTAGGTCTTGGCATCCGTGGTAACGGACTCAGTAACACTGACGGAGTCAATGAGCTCAGCGAGCATGAGACGGTTGCAGCGCTTGGTGAACTCTTCGGCCTCAGCATCGGTGACCTCTGGCTTGAGGGTAAGGTTCATGGAAGGAGTAGAGATGTTGGCACTGGCAGTCATGACAATTTCACGAAGACGGGGAATACCCAAGGTGACGTTCTTGGTAGCGTGACCAGCCAAGTGGAAAGTGTTCAAGGTCATCTGGGTGGAAGGCTCTCCGATGGACTGTCCGGCAACGATACCAACAGCCTCACCAGGATCGATCAATGACCTCATGTATTTGAAGTCCATAAGAGTACGGAACTCAGCCTTTCCAAGTGACTCCATCATGTCGCGTCCAGCCATCTTGATATCCTTCTTGCTGATAAGGTTGTCGGGATTCTTCTCAATGTACGCCTCTCTGGTCTCGTAGAACTTCTCTGAGACGGCACCAAGGTAGCGAGCAGGGTTGAGCTTGCCCATGGTAACATCAGAAGCATCGAGCGCTCCAGTCTTGCGGTACTTCTTGACAGCCTTCTTGAGCTGTTCAGAGGCCTTGTCCTCGTATTTCAGGGCACCAGCCAACTTCACAAGAGTGTTGTCGAGTGTCGGGCTGGTGTAGTCCTCAGTGACTCTGCGGAGGAGGGATTGGGTGTTCTGAGCACAGAACTTGAACTCGTTCAAGTGTCTCTGCTTGGCAGCATCGAGACCGTCCTCTCCGTACAAGAACTGGATCAAGGATCCGTCGCTGTCACGAACAGTGTTGTCGTAGGAAACCTTAATACCTTCCATACCCTTAATCAAACATCTCTGAAGATATCCGGATCTGGAAGTCTTGACGGCGGTATCAATCAAACCCTCACGACCAGCCATACAATGGAAGTAGTACTCCTGAGGCCTGATACCAGTCAAGAAACGGTCAGTAATGTATCCTCCAGCACGAACGTCGGTCTCGTAAGGCTTGAAACAAGGTAAGGTCTTTCCAGAAACCATCACAGGTACACGACGACCTTCCAAAACCTGCTGTCCCAAAAGACAAGAAATCTGAGAGGCGTTGACGTCGGATCCCTTGGCTCCAGAAACGGTCATGGCCTGGAAACTGTTCTTGGGGAACTCCTTGACCAAACCGTCAGGAAGACACTTGCGAATGACGTTAGAGGTGAAGTTCTTGGTTGAGGCGTTTGCCTTCAAATCCAATGTACGGTGCTTGTCCTCTTCGCGGTAAACCTCCTCGAGACGCTTGTTGAGCTCCTTCTCTCTAAACTCTCCCTCTTTGAGTCCAACATACTCAATACTGAGCTCTCTTCCGACAGCCTTGGATCCGTTGAGAGTCTCGCGACGGACCTTGTTGCCCTCGGGGGTCAAAAGAAGATCATCCATTCCACAAGTGTGTGCCTTCATGTGAAGAAGTTTGGTAAGCAATCTACCCAAGATACTGAGAAGACGTCCAGCCGCATCAGGTCCGTAAACCTCGTAGATAGAGTGAACGAAACCGAATTCCGTAGGTCCAATTTGGTTCTTGTCGAGAATACCACAAGCCAAGTATCCCTTGTGGAAAACAACCTCTCCTTCCTCGTT
The DNA here is from genome assembly GCA_024516155.1 of Pyronema omphalodes. NCBI lineage: Eukaryota > Fungi > Ascomycota > Pezizomycetes > Pezizales > Pyronemataceae > Pyronema > Pyronema omphalodes. The sequence goes on from JAJJXM010000001.1 coordinate 654,318, forward strand.
ACCCTTGTACCATCGGTCTCCGGGAACCTTGGACTTGGAGAACAAGGTTAATCCATCAAAATGCTCGGGCTTGATGTTCTCCAGGATACTGGTGATAACCTGCTTTCCAGTCCAAAGAGGGCGGGGCTTGATGATGGCGGGGGGTATTGTCTTGACTCTCTTTCCGTTATTCTGCTCAGGCAACAATCCAGAGTACAACAACTGCTGGTACTCCTCCCTAGTGAAGAAAGTATCACGCTGGGTAATTCTAACAGCCATAACCAAATGGTCTTGAATCAAACCACGAAGAGGCTTTCCGGAGGTTCCGACCAAGTACTGCATGTTGGTGCTGGCGATCTCTTTCGCCTCAGCCTGTCCGATGGCGTTCTGGGGAAGATGCATGTTCATCTCGTCTCCGTCGAAATCAGCGTTGTAAGTGTTACAGTTGGCGTAGTGCATGCGAATGGTGCGTTCCTTGAGCAAAACACGGGCCTTGTGTCCCATGATTGAGGGTTTGTGGAGGGTAGGCTGACGGTTCATCAAGACGTAGTCGTTGTTCTGGAGGTGACGAAGGACCTTCTTTGGTCGAAGGTCTCCAATCAGTGGGTCAGGTGTCTGTAAAGTTTTAGCCATCTCACGACGACGTTCCCGGTCACTCTCTGAAGTTCCACCAGGAAGCTTCTGAACAGATCCGTTCTCCATTTCGATAGCCACAGCTCCGGGCCACATGTCAGGTCCGTTAACAACCAACTCGCTCAACTTAGCAAAGTTGTGATCAGTGACACACTCGGGGAAAGTCAGCTTCTTGGCGAAAACCAAAGGAACACCGATTTCGCTGGTTTCGATGTTGGGATCCGGAGAAATGACTGAACGTGCAGCAAAGTTGACACGCTTTCCCATCATGTTCTTTCTGAAAAGACCCTCCTTCTTCTCGAGGGCCTGCTTAATACCGGGCTCAATACCACGAGCGGCCATTCCCTGCATAGGGCTCTTTGTCGAGTCGATGTATGCGTTGACACTCTCCTGAAGGGTGACGAAAGCCTGCATAAGCCTTTGCATCGAGTTCGCCTGGCCTGCGTATCTGGTCTTGTGGTCGCGAATAGCGAGACAGTCCTGGAGAATCTTGACGAGACCCTTGTTACCGGCATTCTCGTTGATCTCTCCTCCAGCGGCCTGAGGAGGGCGGAAACATGTCGGAGGAACACAAATGGCGTGGAAGAAGAACATGTCAGCCTGAACCGGCTTCTTGTTCTTCTTACCAACATTCCGAGGTTGGTAGAGGACTTCTGTAAGGACCTTCTCATTGTCGAATAGCCGGCAAAGAATATTCCGTACTTCGATGTTGGTCAAAAGTTTTCCACCCTCAGACCGAACTGCGTCAACCTCCGTAACCGAGGCGGTCTCCTCTTCTTCCTCTTCTTCTACTTCCTCCTCAATATCCATTGCTGACTCGTCAATCTTCTCCTTTTTGCTTCCGGGCGGTCTTCGCTTGTCAAGAGCAGCTTGTGTTCGTCGTAATCCGAGGATCTGGTTAGCCGCAATCATTTTGGCAGGGAGGGGCTTCTCGAAGATCTTGGAGTGACTGTCGGCACGGAAAACTGGCGAGAATCTGTATGATAATCAGCATTCAGCCCCTGTTACCAGGGCATTCGTACTCACGCTTGACAGCGCGTGCACTTCTTGACAGTTCCAATGTCCTTCAAAAAGTCCTTCACCACAGTACGTCTTGCATCAGCAATCGCAGTAATCTTGGTAGATTTCCGCACGTCGATGCAGTTTCCTTTTCTAATAGCTTTCTCAACCCATTTTCTTCGTCGTGCAATGAAGTCCTCGATGTCCTCATCTGCACCCTCCTCAATTTCCTCACCGGGTCCCTCTTCCTCCTTGGAGCCCCGCTTAGGCTTCTTTGACCGCATGTGAATTGCATCAAGATCAATGGCCTCCTGCAACAATCCATACTGAATCAACAGTAGCTTGCAAGCATAACGGTCAACCTCAGCCTTGGTCATTCTTAGATGGAAACAGTACACGCAAGTGGCGCGCAAAAGTCGTAGCATCTGGTCGAAGAAGGTGACATTAAAGATAGGAATTGGGAGGGAAATGTGTCCCGCGTGTCCAGGACAGTACTGCCAATCTTGGTGGCATGTTGCGCATCTTCAAAAAGCCAACGATGAGATTCAAACTTTATTATCGTCAAAGAGGCAAAGGGACTTACCTTTGCTTCAAAGACTTGGAAGCTCCGAGGGCAGGATCATAAAGACCTCCAGCGAGGGAAACTGGCGTCTTTCCAGGTGCGGTAGGCCCGAATGTGACAGGATTGACAATTTGTTTGACTGAGATCGCAAGAATTTCCTCCGTAGTACGAAAGTTGAACTCCACGCTGGTCACCTCGGAGGCGACCGGGCTGGTGACATTCATGGTGGGCGGGGTCCTTCAATTGCGACGATTTGGAAGGATGAATGTCGAGGAAGAAGCGCAAGATCTATCTCCGAATCGAAATTGTCGCGTTCCACAAAATTTTTTTGAACGGAAGCGTGAGGTTATGCGCTAAGGCAGGAAGAAGCTAAACCGAGTTTAGGGTATCCTACGTGAAAAACCTTGGCAACTGCTCGCTGATCTAATCTCGAAGATAACACTAGCACACTTCTGGCTGTGAAACGATAGTCGACGACATCCATAACCATCACGGTTCATCGTCATCTGCCACCACGAATATTGAGCCTCTCCATAACCTACGTCACCGAGTCAATCGACAACATGGACTCCTCCGGCCGCAAACGTCCCTCCTCAGATGGCACAACATCACCTGCGAAGCGTCCCAAAGGGGGACCAGACCAAGAGCGCATCCAAAAGATGATGGCAGAAGCGCGTGCAAAAGCAGCTGCCAAAGCGGCCGAGCTGAGCGCCAGTCGACCTGCTCCCCCGGCCGCAGCTTTCTCTGCCGGGACTCCCGCGCCAGCAGCTCCTCTGTCCGCCGCAGAACGCATGGCTGCCCTCAGGTCGCGTATTGCAAACGCGGTCTCGAGATCCACCGCGAACGCTGCTGCTCCCCCAATTACCAGACCTACACCAACTCCTGTCTACCGACGAGATGAACCCGAACTTGAAGATCTCAGTAAGGCGCGTGGAGGATTGGATATTGGTCTTCATCCGGCATTGTTGGGGGACTCTATGGACAGTGGCTCTTCTCGCCGTGGCAAGGTGCAACCAAAGTTCGCAACCACCATGGCGAACCGACGAGTAGATAACGGCAAAGGAAAGCCCAAGAAGCAGCTTGATTTAAGCTTACCTCCTGTTGACCTTGTGGATCCCACCAAGAACCCATACTACGATCCGAATATTGCAGCCAAGAGCTTACAACCCCGCCGAATTGCAAAGAGTCTCCACTTCAATGAGAAAGGAAAATACATCGAACAAGCCAATGCATTACGCCGACAAGCAGCATTGGAGGAGATGAAGAAGCGTATTGCGATGGCTGCTCGGAAGGTCGGAATCGACGAGGACATGCACGCCGACAAAGCCTTTGCGGTTAGTAACTCCCGTCCCCTCTCTATATCAAAGGACATAAGATGCCAATCTCCAATCCTTTAGAACATATTTAGCATCCCATCACCTTGTGATGGCCGGAAACCTCTCTTTCTCTCTCTATCTCTCTCTATAAACCATGTCAGGAATCCATGCTGACATACTTTGTTTAGCCCCAAGAACCCCCATCCATTGAATGGTGGGACCAAGGCCTTCTTCCCACCCCCGATTACTCCTCCGACGCCCTGAAAATCGACACTCCAGACAGCATCGTTACAGTCTACATTCAGCACCCTATCCAGATTGAGCCCCCACAAGACAAACACATCCCCCCACCAAAGCCTTTACCTCTCACGCACAAAGAACAAAAGAAAGTCCGTCGACAACGTCGCGCCGCCGAACAAAAAGAGATGCAAGCCAAGATCCGACTAGGACTCGAGCCTCCCCCACCCCCGAAAATCAAAAAGAGCAACATGATGCGAGTTCTCGGCGAAGAAGCCGTTCGTGATCCCACCGCCGTAGAAGCAAGAGTCAACAAAGAAATCCGAGAACGAGAAGAAAACCATCTCGCCGCCAACGAAAGTCGGAAATTAACAAAAGAACAACGCCACGAAAAACTCTCCATCAACCAAGAAAAAGACATCGCAAAAGGAATCCATTGTCTAGTCTTCCGTATCGAATCCCTAGCAAACGGTAGACATCGCTTCAAAATCAATAAAAATGCCGAACAACTAGGTTTAACAGGAATCTGTATTCACAGCCCGAAATTTAATCTCGTCATCGTGGAAGGTGGAAGTTATGCCATCAATAAATATAAAAAACTCATGATCAACAGAATCGATTGGACGGAAGATGCGGCTCCTCAAGATGTCGAAGAAGATGAAGCTCAGGAGAAATTGTCTTATGGTGCTCAAATCCCTGCGGATAAAAATAAATGTACCCTGGTTTGGGAGGGTGAATTGAAACAGAAGGGATTTAGAAAGTTTTCGGCAGAGAGATGTCCTACTGATGCTATGGCTAAGGAAAGACTTGAAAGAGGAAAAATGGAATATATGTGGACTCAGGCAAAGAATATGGTGCCGAAGGAGGAGTAGAGAACAGAGAGGACATCTTAATATCTAGAAAGAAAGAAAGAAAAAGCGGAGGTTTTGGTGGAAGATATCTATCTATACACAGCATGTGTGTATGTATGTGTGTGTTTTTTTTTTTCTCTCACGAAAAAAAGAAAGTAGCTAGCATATTAGCTCTAACTATTGTAACTAATTTTGTTGCTCAAAAATAAAAAACGAATAAAGCACAAGTCACTCTACTAATTGGAATTCCATCTTCATATTTGATGCAGCATGTTTTTATTTTTATTTTTTTATTTTTTTTTATTTTTGCATAGGGTTCATTACAAGTGAGCCCCTAACTCCACTACCACCACTATGTGCAAAGTAAGGATGTTTTACAAATTCACAAATCATCTCTGAAATATTTTAATATTTTAATATGTTTTTGAAGCAGCACATTACGCCATTTCTAGTCTCTAAATTTTGGTTCAACCCAATCATTTCTATTAATCTCTTTCATCTATGTATACTTTCCACAATACCTCTCATGGTCCCATGTACCAAAAACCCTAAAAACCAAAAACCAAAAAACCACAATGACCATAGCAGGCCAAATCTATTCCACAATATCCCACATACAAAAATGAAGGTTTCAAAGCCTGTATTATAGCTCCATGTAATGAGGATTCTAAATCTACTCTTCTGGCACGCCTTCAAAAACTGGATGCTGAAGTGCCTGTGGTTGTTAGTTTCCCTTTATTTAACAACCTTTCTGGTCACAATGACGGTGACGGTGATGGTGACTGGGACGGTGATTGAGACTGGGACTTACCTCCTCCGCTGAGAGTCTGTCGCCACTCTCATATGTTAATAGTTTACTTGCAAGATCCCTCATTAATGGTGTTCCGTTGGGTAGTATCTCTTCCCATGGTTTAGTTGGCATTTGATGGAACTGGATTTTCTTGAAGTCTGGGAAATGTTTCGTCTCCTATTATCGTCTGTTAGCCATTGTTTTCTATCTTCCTTGTTTTCATCCTCTTTCCTATTATCCTCCCTCGAACCACACCCCAACCGAACCCCCCCCCCCCCCCACCACCACCATCCCCAAGGTAAAATTCAACTTATCACTTACCGGCCAAGTCTCAGAAGTTGGTGTTCCCAAAGTCTTAAAAATACTCGCAATCAACCTTAGTTCCGACCCCAAATCACCAGCTTCGAATAATGCTTCTCCACCTCTAATACATTCCGCCAATACACAACCCGTAGCCCACATATCCACACCCGTTCCATAAGCCTGATGACCAAACAACAATTCCGGGGCTCTATAACAAGTAGTTCCCACATCAGTAATTTTATTATCCTCCGTCTCTTGTCCATCAGGGGTGTAAGCAATTCCAAAATCTGCTATAATAGCAGGTCCAAGACAGGCGAGAAATAAAATATTACTCGGCTTGATGTCTCTATGGATGATTCCATGTTTATGGATATGTGCAAGACCACTGAGGATATCACGGATGATACTAAGAGCCCGCCATTGGACGGGGACTAGATTCTTTTCTAATGAGGACGCCAAGCTATGCGGGAGAAAGGGAAGGACTATCACGAAGGTTGAGGGGGGGAGAGTAAAGGTTTCGATGAGCTTGATGACATTGGGGTGAGGGGGTAAAGAGCTGATGATTTGGGCTTCTTGCTTGGAGTTGTGCGGTGGTTGTTGGGCGGAGAGACTGGTGACTTTTAAGGCGACTAGTTGTTTCCTGTTTGGGTTGCTGGATTCCGATAGGGCTTTGTAGATGCTGGAAAAGACACCGGAGGCGATATGGGTGGCAGTTTTGTAAGGACCTGGAGAGTTTATTAGTATTGTATATTAGGGAGAGATTAGAGATGTATACCGATTGATTCAACTTGTTCTTGTTGGTGGAAAAATTGGAAGTTGTTATCAGTTCCACTTCCTGAGCTGCCAGCTTGGGAGACTGTTGAATTGTCTGGTTCCGCTTCAAGGGAGGTCTTTGAGGCTGCGGCTGCTTGCAATTGTGCTAATTTGGCGGACCAGAGTCGGATGTAATTTTCCTAGTGTTTTAGTTAGCCAATAAATTCGTGACGATCAGATAATGAGTAATGGTTTGTGGTTAAATTGGGAAATGGTTACCTTGGAATAAGATTGACATAAAATGTCACTCTCCACTTGTTGAGCCATACTCATAGCTTGGGCTCTTTGTATCTGGGGATCTGAAAGAGAGAGGGCTGTTGCTCTTCATAAAGAGCCAGATTGTCAGTATTGTGCATGTTAATCAGAATTGATTGGAACGGTCCCTTACATTTTGTCCACGACGGCCAAACGCTCGACAAAGCCCATGGAGGACTGCCATGATGAGGCGGCCATGATGCAGTGATACCCGTCGAGGGTAGCTGGCGGCGGGAAACGGATGGACTAGATTACGGTTACTGTATATGGAGTATAGATTATGGAGTGACCGAGAATCTGAGTATGTATCGACACTTGATGGATTTAGTTGCTACTGCTTCGCTACCGTTCTTTCCAACGCCACGATCTTCGAAGCGGATCCTCGACGGTTAACTGTCAATGTACCCCAGTGTGCTCAACCGCAATGACTTGATAATCGATAATTCTGATAAATCTGATAATTCTGATGATGGACACAAGCGATAGATGATCGATCCAGTGGTTGTACCCGAGCGAGTACAGTGGTCAATATGAAAGTGGAGTTGGAAGTTGTGGCGTTCCTTTTTGTCCTGCCCTTCGTTCGCCCTTGCGCTGGCATCTCCTGCGGCACTTACTGTCATTTTAGTTTACTAGTGACGCCACACCACAGCCCGCCAAAGCACACTGGCGAGCGTGCCCTTAATTTTAACAACGCCAAAGCCCGAACCAGGTAATTGATGGCCAATTTACGTGCAGACTACGGCTGCCAAATCGACGGTGCAGATTTGTACATTTATTCTCAGACATTGATTGGGCTTCGATGGAAGTTTTTTTTGTGCGGTTATTCTCAGACTATGATTGGGCTTCGGGGAAGAGCTTTTTGTATGCACGGTACATATCTCGAAGAGCTCTCATCTCTCAGCTCGAGGGAAAAGATACACTAGTCCGTATGCGGATAACCGGTGTTAACCCTAATCTACACAGAGCCTCAACGCCACGGCACATGCGGATCACTAGCCACACATGCGCCATCTCTCCGCAGACCAACAAGCAATGGCATCCATGAAATGCGCGCTATTATTCTGCTGAATGACGATGACCCACTTGAGGATCCACTAGACATAGGGAGCTTTCGTAGTTGTATGTAGATGAAGATGGAGATGATTGAAACAGAGAGAGTGGAATGTATACAGAATTTACACAAAATTAAAAATAAAATAAAATATTCTCCAATAACACATGACTGCACAAATAAAAAAAAATAACAACAACAACTACAACTACAACAACAACAATCGCCACCCTTAGTCAGCTCCCGGGTCAGACTCGATGCCTGCTTCGCCGGGCCATCCGCACCCTTTCTTGGACGGCACACACACTCGCTCGCTCGCTCTTGAACTCTCCCGCCTCGCCTCGACTCGACGACAACTCAACTTGCTCCTGCCCTGCCCTGCCCTTGCTCACTCGCTCGCTCGCTCGCTCGTCCTTATGCTAAGAAACCCTTCCTCTCATCCCGCCGACGTCGCGCACCATCTCCACTAGTCCTCCCCGCCTACACCGCTCCGCTGCACAGGAGCCATCACGAATTCAGGAAGGCATTAACCGGCGGCAAAGAACGACAAGGAAATACAAAACATAATCAAAGTCCGCACGACCCGAAAACCAGTACACACATCATCAATCTACACACACGACACCCCCCCCACACACACCGAACGCCTGCACAGACCACTACTCCCTTTCCGACAACCAAGGACCACCAAGTCAGCTCCTCCCTGCGCCCTGAGATTACGATCCATATTTTGATGTACCCGGTGCTTGCAATCCGACTTTCATTGCCAGTGCCGTCCTCCGCTACCATTTTCACGACCAGACCCCCCAAGAAGGCTTCGAGAGCCTGAAAAGACAGATCTTTTTCCTTTCTCCGATACCAATTCGTGAAGCACTGGATTGCATATTACCACCTCGTCGGATAAGACGATCTAAGGTCCTATGACCACTGCCGCTATGGAGCAGATCGAGCTCGATCGTTCAGAGTACCCGACAATTGTGGTATGTCTCCACGTCGGCGCAGCGAGCAGTCAGCCCTATTCCTGTATTGCAGTTGCCATTGCGCGCTGCTTCTGCATCGTCATGCGCATGCGGGCGAACCTCGCAGTAGGGAACCGATTGCTAATGCGAATTGCTTTATAGAATTTCGTTCAACCTTCTCCCGCGGTGAAGCTGTTGCGCGATAGATTGCACAAGGGACAAATATTGAACAACGAGATCGCCGACTGGATACAGGTGACTTTCTACACAACTCGTCTATTGGCAGCGAACTCATGAATTGTAGGAACGTCGAAGAGCTGAAGATGCATACGTCCAAGCCCTTACAAAGCTAGCGAAGAGACCGTTTCCGGGGGAGATCACGGAGATGGGCGTTTTCACTGCCCCATGGACGCGTATCGTGGAATCTACTTCGGCTCTGGCGGCAGCGCATCATCAATTGTCGCAGAAACTTGATAGTGAGGTGGAAAGGCCTATCCGTGAATTCGCAAGCCGGAACTCGGAGTGGGCGGGAATGAAGGTTATGGAATCCAACTTGAGTGCAGTTGCAAAGTTAATTGATTCAACGGAGGAACGAGCGGATAGATTGCGGAGAAAAGGAACTCGAGCAAAGGCTACTCATGTCGCTGAGGCTGCGCAAGCCGTGTCTAATGCTCACGCTGAATGGGATAGTCAAGCGCCATTTGTATTTGAGAAACTACAGGCTGCGGATGAGTCGCGGTGTAATCATCTTAGGGATGCGTTAACGCGGTTGCAAACATTGGAGTTAGACCATGCACAGGCCTCAGTTCAATCTGCCTCCGAGGTTCTGACAGTAATCCTGGACATAAATACCACCGAGGAGATCAAAGCTTTCGCACATAAAGCCACCTATTCAAGGCCGAAAATCGAAAGACAACAAAGCCGAACACTCAACCACGCAACATATCCTGCCACCCCGTCAATTGTAACCGACGATTCTGTTAGTGTACGGTCATCGGGCTCAGGGGGTGTGCACTCGGTGGGAGGTGAGCTGCTAAATACAAGTAGTTATCGTAAGTCAATATACTGAGCAGACTTAGCAGGAACCCACGGAATGGGACTCAAACGATTGGGAACAGTACTGCGGAATCGATCGAACCGGAATAGCATCTTTCACCGGTCCGGTTCACCAGACAAGCGACGTGGTAGCATCCCGCCGCTGCCTCCATCGCCGCAAAATTCGAGAGATGACTCCTTGTCAAATAATGTGTCGACCTTGGGTGTACCAGGAGTATCCCCTATCGACCAGCTACCACCACAAAGCCCTCAGAGCAACGGCAACCACCACCCATTATCACCGCCGCCTTCATCAGGAGGACCCCCATCGGTGACCGTAACTTTGGATGAGGTATGGATTGTCTATGTAGGGGTTGAATACATGACTGACAGAATATAGCCCCGTACGGACTCGGAAGGCTACACAATACGTCCTGCAGTACAGGATCTTGCAGCATCCGCATTACCAGACGAAGGACCAGAAGAAAGCCAGCCTCAATTCAAAGTCGAAATCAAAAACGACGTCATCCACGAAGAAGAGGAGGAAGCAGACGCCGCCTTATCCAAGGTTGCAGAGACCCTGCGTGCTGTATGTTATGAGACCCTATTTTATATCCTCATATGTCTAACAGATACCAGCAAAACACCGTCTCTCGCAAAACCCGCGGTCGCCGCGATGTCCGCAATACTGTCTTCTACCCCAACCCCGAGCTTACACCCGACTTGACCGGATCCCCACCGTTGACTCCTATGCGTATGCCTCCCCGGTCCCCTGGTGGCTTCGAAGACAACTCCGATACCCGCTCCATCAAATCAGCACATTCGGTAAATAGTCTTGCCGCCAACATCATGCGCCACCCCGATCTTTTAGCACCTGGCTTAAGTGCCTCCTTAATCGAGTCTGTCAGCATTACATTCGAGGCACACCGTCCTGTCAAGACTCTCGTCCACGGTGAAATTGCTCTCGCTTACAACCCCCTCGGAATGACCACCGACGAGACTCCAATTACCCTAAGAATGGACAATTTCTCCGTTCTTGAAAAAGTCGCCCCTAACCCAACATTTATCACTTCCATTCCGGATCATGCGGGTTCTTACCACCTTGCTCCCCAGAATCTTCACAACAAAACTGCTGTGGCGTTTAAATACCAGGTCCATTTGGCTTCTGTCGCCGATATTTCATTTTCCCCTATCATCGTCACCCCTGTTTGGCGGTTGGAGGATGATAAGGCTTCCGTTATCGTGACTTATAAACCAAACCCTCAATACCACCGCCTCGCAGGATTCGAAGGAAAACCTTTCACCCTCCGTAACTTGGCAGTTATCGTAGGTGTTGATGGAGCTCACGCTGCTTCCTGCCAATCTAAGCCCCAGGGAACTTTCCATAAAGACAAGGGCCGTTTGAAGTGGGCATTGGGAGACATTACGGTTGATCCCCAGGGCGGCGAACAGAAGCTATTGGCTCGATTCCAGGTTGATCAAATGGCCAGAGCGGTGCCGGTGGAGGTGAAATGGGAGGTGACTGGAGAAGATGCGGAGACTGTTGGTAGTGGGTTAACGTTATCGAGGGAGGTTAGGAAGGGTGAGGGGGAGTTAATGGAAATTGATCCGTTTGCGGATGAGGATGGAGAGAAGGAGGATGCGGCTCCGGAGTGGGAACAGGTCAATATGGTTAGGAAGGTTATGAGTGGAAGGTTTACTTCTAGTTAAACATGTTGTTAAGACAGGGGCTGGGAGGGAGTAATTGGATTGGAATTTAAGAAACCTGGGAAATATATCAAAGGGATTATTAAGTAGGATGTAGGATTTGACAGGTGTTTGATAGGATAGTCTAGGCTAGGAATGAAAGGGAGGAAGTATAAGGGGTCCGGGATCTGGGGTCTGGGGTTTGGGGTCTACGTCGGTCGGCGTCTCAAAGGTTGTTTTCGCTGCTTTTCTTTTTTTCTCTTTTTTTTTATACGTCACTTCCTGATTATTTTTCAAGATATTTTTTTCTTTTCTTTGTGTATTTCTCTCTCTCTCTCTCTCTTTTTTTATTTTTTATTTTTTTATTTTTTTTATTGCTGCATAAATATACCGGATGTGTTGTTTATTGTTGCTGCTTATTTTTTTTTTGTTGGTTGTTGGTTGTTGGTGTTCTTTCTTTTCCTTCCTTTTACTTACTTTTTTTTTTCTCTGTTGCTTTTTTTTTATACCTTACTTTCTTACTTTCTTACTTTATCTTTATCTTTATTTTTTTTCTCTTCTTCGTTTTCTCATTTGTCGGAAAGCATTTTCGTATACACCAGGAATACCTCAAAGATACAAAGATGAAAAGATACAAAGATGAAGCAAAAGATTATCAAAAGATACAAAGATATCAAAGAAGCTGATTAAAAAAATATCAAAGAAGCTGATTGAAAAATATCAAAAAACAATTGGAATCTAAGTATGGATAGCTTTTTTGTACAATCTTTTATGTCTATCTTTATCTTTATGTTCATCTTTATGTTCATCTCGTTATCTTTATCTTCATCTCCCTATCTTTATCTTTATGTTCATCTCTCCATCTGTATTTTCTTTTTTCTTTACGTTTTTTTATACGGAAATATTTTTTTATTGAATGTCTTGATATCTCGATATCTTCTGTCTCGCTATCTTCTGTCTCTGTCTTCTGTCTCTGTCTTCTGTCTCTGTCTTCTGTCTCTGTCTTCTGTCTCTGTCTTCTGTCTCTGTCTTCTGTCTCTGTCTTCTGTCTCTGTCTTCTGTCTCTGTCTTCTGTCTCTGTCTTCTTTCTGTCTCCTTATCGCCAGTCACCGATCACCAGTCGTCAGTCATCAGTTACCAGTCATCAGTCACCAGTCATAAATATCTTTCTAACTGGGGTTATGCTATTTCTTTCTCATTCCCTTGTCCCTTTCTAAATCCCTTCTCATTCCTTATTTCCTTATTTCCTTTTTTCTTGGACTTTCTCATTTCCTGCCTTCCCTTGGACTTTCTTGGGCTTTCCATATTGTAAACAGGCTGGTTTTTTTCCTTCCTCTCTTCTTTTGAGTTATTTCGTTATTTCGTTCTGGAGAAATAGTAGTAAAAATGTAAAAATGTAAAATGTAAACATGTAAAATGTAATTAATGCTGAAGATATAATCAAGGATAAGATATAATAAGATATAATATAAGGATAAGATATAAGCATAAGATATAAGGATAAGATATAATAAGATATAATATAAGGATAAGATATAAGCATAAGATATAAGGATATAATATAAGATGAAGACATAATTGGATAAGAGAAAGATAAAGAGCAAATTGGATAAGATATATATAGGATTATGTGTATTGGTTTGGTTAGTTGGATTATGTGTATTGGTCTGGTTAGCTGGTTAGTTGTTTAGCTTGGGTTAGCTTGGGTTAGTTTGGTTAGCTTTGTTAGCTTGGGTTAGCTTGGTTAGTTGGATTATGTGAGATGGGATGGTATATTTCTAGTATATTTCTGATCTCATTTCCAGTAGACTAAGACTGAGACTAAGACTGAGACTGTGGATTGAATCGAATTGTATCAAGTTAAGTTAAGTTAAGTTAAGTTAAGTTAAGTTAAGTTAAGTTAAGTTAAGTTAAGTTAAGTCAAGTTAAGTCAAGTTAAGTCAAGTTAAGTTAAGTTAAGTTACATATCAATAATATCAAAATCAAAATCAAAATCACAATCTACAATCTACAATCTACAACCCCCAATCTACAACCCCCAATCTACAAGTGATAAACCATCTATTCTAATCCACAGCTTCGCTCTCTCATTCATTATAGCGAAGATAGTAAGTTGAGGTTAAGGTTAAGGTTGATTACATCATGCCCACCCCTACTGCACTTGAACTGTACTTGGTAGAGGGTATCTAGGTATCTATGTAGGTACCAGGGGTGTAGGGATGCCTGTGGTGCCTATGCTGCCTATGCTGCCTATGCTGCCTTCGGTATTGGTGCCTTTGCTGCCTATGTAAGCATCATCAAAAACGGGAGTTCTAACCAAAGGCAGCACAGCACCATTACACAAGAATCGCAAGCTATAAGATCAAAAAAAAAAAAAGTCATTAGGTTATGTATATATTTCCTTACCAATCTTTTTCGTTAATAATATCAAGTTAATTCAAACTACAGTATCAAAATTTCACAATCAAAAGATACGATCAAAAGATACAATCAAAAGATACGATCAAAAGATACGATCAAAAGATACGATCAAAAAAAAAGAAAAAAAAAAGATAGATGAGTAGATGAGTAGATAAGTAGATAGATATTTAACAGTTAACAGTTCAAAAAAAGAAAGAAAAAGGAAAAACAAAATTCATTAAGCATCAAACATCGCATCGCTAGTAAGGTAAGCAGGCAAGCAAGCAAGCTCCAAACTCCATCCCAAATCAAAAATGCATCTTTGCATCAATCTAAGTATATCTTGCTGTGTGTTGGTGGGCACTTTCACCATCTCCTCTCGCCCCCTCTCTCCTCCCTCCACTCTCACCCCAACACACCCACCCCCCACTCCCCTCACCCCCCTACTAGGCTAGGGTATCAACAATCATCCCCCTCGTTCCAAAATCCGCATACCATCCCTCTTCTAGTGAATAGCATCCAACTGCGTAATAGTCCTCCTTCTTTCAAGTCTCGCCTCCATACGTCTACTCTGAATTCTCGTCAAAGAATCTGGCATACCCTCCAGGGCCTGTTGCGAGACACCACTTAACGAGAAACCACTAGCAGTAACAGTATCCGCATTATCAAGGCTAGAACCATTAGGATCCAACGGATCCCTGGTAAGGTTTCTCGTACTTCTCATTTTCTCGAGATCCGCCTTATAACGGGGTCTGTTTAGGATTCCGGATCGGAATTCATTGGCTCCAACAAGAGTCTTGGCTAAATCTACTAGCTCTTCTAAATATTCGATACATTCTTCCAACGCCGCAGAAGAGGCGTTCCAGGAAAGGAACTTCAAGCGTAATGCGTGACGTGCTGCTTCGGCTGTGTCGGATGTCCGGGAATCAATGTTGCTGTGAGAAACGTCGTCATTGGTGTTTTCTTCAAGGAGGATTTGGCGAACCCGCAACACCATTCTTAGATGAGCGAGTCTTGCTGAGGGAAGAAACTGTGGGAGGGGTAGCTTTGTAGTCAAAGCCTCATGGACTACTGTTAAAGTAAGGGTAATAGCCGCAGCTACAGCGCGACGGTAGTTGTAAACTCTGGAGTTATATTCCTCCAAAACTGCGGAACCATAAGCTTGTCTGAGCTGTACCATGTTTTCCATACGGTCGACAATTTGGCGAAGTACGAAGATGATTTCTTTGTAAACCACGGCTTGGGGTGCAAAATTACCCTTCAAGCGTGGCTCTTGCTTGGTGAAGACAAGGAATGCTTCTGCAGTGCTCAGACAGGCGGTGGCTTTCTTTTGCGCAATGGCAAAACGTTTAAATAAAGCGGGGCTAGCGGTGATGTTTCTGGTGTCGTCGACTCCGGATGCCATACAGGATTCCATTTTATTGATTTGGACGATGGCGGAGGCAAGATAGTCTTTAAGATGGACTCGGGCTTTGACTGGGAAGAGAACTAATTGGACCAAGGTGGCAATGGCTCCTCCTAAATTCTTGTTAGAGGTGAATTTGAACATGGAATGGGAAGTGTCTTACCAATCAACATAGTAACGACTCTCTTGTAAAAGTTCTCCTCTGAAGTACCGGGGACAGTTTGAAGATGTGTAGACAACGCTACTACACACATAGAGATTGTGCAAACCATTCCGGCTTTCTGATATTTGGTTCCTAGCTGGACATAGTAGTTTGGAATTGTTCCCACCAACAGCATTGCTGCTATGGTAAATTCGTTTCCGTTCCTTGATTGATAGGCAGCATAACCCCAGGCAGATCCTACGACAGTTCCGGCTGTACGTAAGAAGAAAATCCAAATTGTGGAACCGACAGCGTTTTCAAAAACCAGGACAAAAATGAGCGGAGCCCAAACTGCAAGTCATTAGTACAAAAATATCACCACTAACCACAGTAGGATACTTACCACCACGATTGAGATAAAACCATTGTACCCAGCCATGGACGAAAGCAGGCCAAGTAACAAGCATAACTCCAAAGGTGAACTTGAAAGCATATAAAAACGCATCCGAGCTAGAAACCCAATCCAGAACTTTTCCAAGCATCCATCTTAACTTTCTCCATTTGCGGGCAATGTTTGATCCAGCAGCTCTAGATCTCCTGTAACGGGGCCGCTTAGTTCTTCTACGACTATCCACCAAATGTTCCCGAGACTCATTTCCAGGCTCACGAGCAAAGGTCTCTCTCTCCGTCACTCGGACAGTATCAGGTTCTTCAGTTCCAGAGAACAACCACTTTCTGATTTTAATTCTGGGGAAATGAAGCGACTTGCGACCCTTTCGATCCTCTCGTGCTTCCACGAGAGTTCTAGAATGCTTGAGCATCTCCAGGGCATGGGTAGCACTTTGCCTCAGGTTCATGACGAAAGAACTAATAAGAAACACTTCTTCACGCGGCATCAAGTCAACCTCGACATCGTGCTGATTAGGTTCTTGGAGGACTGCGGCAATTTCCAACGCTGCGGTAGAGGTACGTCCAAATTCTTCAATGGCTCCCTCGAGCCATTCAATGTGGACATCGACTTCAGGGAGCGGTATACCGGTGGGTTTACGCGCTCTACTGGAAGCCTTTCCGACAGCAGGGAGAGATGGAGTGTCGTAGGAGTAAGCAACGCAGGCGCTGACAATGTCCAAAGCACGACTAGTTGCTGCCTGAAGCTGACGAAGAGGTGCCTCGACACTGGTAATTGTTAGCATTTTACATGTGATAATTCTGCGGGACGCCGTACCGGATAAGCAAGGCTTTAAGCAGTTCTTCGTCAGCGGATTCCTCTCTCTGACTCCTGTACCAGTTGATGTCATATTTTCCACCGGGAGGGGCCCTGAGTTCTATTCCCATGAGTGCGTAGGCACTCTCGCAAGCGCCTACCAATGAGAAGGTTTTTCCTGTAATATTCTTGATACCCTTTCTTGAGATGTGCTTCAGTTCTCGAGGCGCAAGAACTGAATATGCAAGCTCAAATGAGCACTCAGTATAGACTGCCTTAGTTGCCGCAACCTTCGCACGTAACTTCGCTTTCATATCCGTCAAATCTCTCAAACCAGCCACACACTGTTCGGGATCCTTTCCAACGGAAAAGGCAATAAAGAGCTCTGCTGCGGCCTTCTGCACCTTTTGCACTTCCTGAAGCGTCTCAATGGTTGCCATACACAATTGTGTACTACCGAATTCGGGGAAGATGGAAACATTAACCAGTAACATCACAGCAACCGAAGTTAAAATCGGGTAGAAAAATTGGGTGGGAAACGTGTACGACACTTTAACTGCGGGTGATGTCTGTGTAACATGACGTTAGAATTCCACTCAATCCAAGGCAAGGAATAACCCACCAATCCAATCAAGACCGGAATAATCATGAGTAACACCATCAAGAACAACCTTGGAGTAGAAAGTCGAACATATCCGTGGATGAATGAGGCTATAATCACAAATAAAGCCTTGATTCCCATAGCCGCAGGAAGGTTCGTGTCGTGAACGAGTGACGAGAGGTAAGTTCCGAGTGAAGCCCATGCAACTCCGATTGCGGTTCCGATTGTAGCCATGGTAAGAGCTATACTTGGTCAGTAACTGAATAACCAAAGAAGAAGATTAACTCTACCTTCAACCATACCGCCCAAGCGACGCCCGGGGTGACCTAAAGGCATCATGAGTGACCAAATTTCATTATATAGACTCCACTACCTACCGAATCTACCCCAAAAGTGTCAGTAAAATCATCATAGGAAACGACATCCCCAAAAGGAGGGTTGGGACAAACACAAACACTGAAGTTATGCATGCTAGATATCCCGCCTTTCCATAAACACCTTCATATCATTAGTTGTCAGCAGTTGTTCAAAAATCTTGCCTCTCTTGCCCCACGGCGCACTGACTTGTGATGTTCGGAATCAACATGATGATCACTGCACTCCTTGTTAGCTGTTACTCCTCCGCATATCCGCAATCCGAATTAACAAGAAGCCAACATACCGGTGATAATAGTTGCCAGAACACATTTGAAGATACGTCGGGGAAGGTTATCTGAGACACGCAGTATTAGCTATCATTCCAACAGCGTATGTCGCGAAGTTCTGAATCAAAACATGTCGCAGGCTGTCCAACTTGCCTCTTGTAATCTCAGTCCAAAAGTCGTTTCGTAACTTTGCTATCTTATCATGCCATATCGCATCCCATATTGAGACGGGCTGCTTCATGTTCGGCGGCGCCATATCTGGAGCTGCTCGTCGTGGTTGCTGAATCGCGTCTGGTCGTCATAAAGGGAAAAAAAAGCTAGCAGCTATAGCTTACGAGTCGAACCATGCCGCGATGAATACCGATCTACATGAAAATTTCTAAGACGGTCTGCTTTCTCAACACTTGCCCTTGTTGCAGCTAAAAAAGCTCGGCAGTGGTGGGGCCTATGCCCAGAGGGGCTTGATGGAGGGGCCTCTAACCGATAGATCTGATCCGGGGGGTCTTTTCAGAGGGCATCACGGGCTGCTGTAGAATTCCGGACGGATGATGAAGCCTATCACGGGTTCGATTGTCTCTGAAATTGTATTTGCAGGATCACCGGTGAAGATCAATCGAAACCAAGCAAATATTGTGGCTGATCAGAAGCAAGGGAGCTGTTTGGGAGCTTTGCTTCCAGAATTTCTGGGCGGGTTCTTAGCAAACTTGATGGGATGATATGCTGCGATATGAATGGTGGATATGCACCGCAGGGAAAAAGGGTCGCTAAACTGTATTCAGGGAAACCGCCCTTCCATCTGCCAGCCGTTGAGACTTGCGGCTGAGCAGGCAGTAGTCAGCCAGCCAGCTGAGCCGCGCGTAATTAGTCCCCGCACTGCCAGGGAAGGAGCATCTCATCAGCATCAGCATCAGCATCTTAACCGTAGGGCCGAAACGACAGGCAGAAACGGACGACGACGACTGTACAAATATTACCCAACCGCTATCACCATGCCACCTATTAACCCTCTCACAGTCAGTAAATATGCTCTCCTCTATCACACGCTCTCCCAAGAAAAAACAGCTAACCCCGCCCCTAGTCCAAGCTCAAGGTCCAACTCAAGCTCGCTATAGCACGTCTACGGATATGGCAACAAAAAGAAACCGCATTATCAAAAGTCGCTCGACGCGAGATGTCATCCCTCCTCGAAGCCGGTAAAGAAGCCAGTGCAAGAATTCGAGTTGAAAATATCATCAGACAAGATATAAATGTTGAGCTTATGGAGATGCTGGAGCTATATTGCGAGCTGATTTTAGCAAGGATTGGTTTGATGGAATCCAAGTAAGCTTTTTTTTTCACTGCATGTGCATTTATGGATTCCATCTATCTTTATTGGATAGGGTTTATGGAGTTTCTTTTTTTTTTTTTAAGGTTTCACCGAATGGCTGCTAATCATGTCTTCAGAGAATGTGACCCAGGCCTCGAAGAAGCAGTCAAAACCCTCCTCTACGCTGCCCCACGCATGGAAATCAAAGAACTCACCGTAATTCGTCAACTCCTCGCCGAAAAATACGGCAAAGAATTCGCCCTATCAGCCATGGAGAATCTAGACTCAAAAGTCTCACCCCGGGTTGTGAAAAAGCTCCGAGTCGACCCACCGGAAGAACAGCTTGTCACCCTGTACCTAAAAGAAATCGCACGTGCCTATGGAGTACCATATATGCAAACACCTCCAGGATCACCGCCACCGGAATTCGACGACGACGAAGAGCCAGGTAGTGGAGGAATCGGTGTTAAATTAATGGAAGAGCCAATCGCAATACCAGCCGACTCAAAGGCCGCTGAGCTTGTCAAGGCAACGATTCCAAAAGAAGGAAGGGCCCCTATAAATGTGGCACCTCCTTCCCCGTCAAGTGAAAATGTTCATCCAACGATTAAATTACCGGAGGCTCCGAAGATGGGGAGTTTAGGACAGGTGAAACCACAGGTTGTGAGGAGGCCTGTGGCGCAAAAGGCAGACAGCACGGATGATGACTTGGCTAGGAGGTTTGCGGCTTTGAAGAGGCCATAAACTGGGGGTTATGACTTCTTCTTTTGGTTTAATGATGGCTATTGAGCGCTTCTTTAACATGGGGTTTTCACTAGGTGGTTTTTTTCTTTTTGGGTTGTGTTATGGCATACGGCGTGTTGGATGATTCATTACTCGCTTCGTTTGACTTCATGAAATAAATACATAACGAAAGTACAAGGTAACTGTTACGCAAAAATGCGAAAAACTTCAGCTGCTGTAAGGCTTAGCGAACATGCATGATCGTCCAACCTTAAACGAATGACTCTACATACATAACCTCTCGCTCTTTCCAAAAACACCAACCATGCACCGGCTTCACCAACCAAACTTGTGTCATATTTTACCATGCCAACAAGATGCTCCTTACTTATTACCCAAGTCATTATCACTCTACCTGCCACCAAAAAACGCCCCAAAAAAAACAACCCTTCCCAGCCCCAATCGTATTCCGCCACCAACTTTTCGTTATCATCAAACACCCCTCCTGAAATGGTCCTGTGGATTTCTTACTTCCCACTCTTCTTACTCTCCCTATACTTCCCGAACTTTTCTCCCAAATAATGCCAACTCTTTATGGGACCCGCAGTTAGCAGTCCCTTAATAGACTGCGTAGTAGAAGGCCATTTAACCGTATCTCTAATAGCTTCCGCCACCTGATTTTTCAACGCAGGATCCATAGCAATTCTTCTCTCCCATTCTCCTCCTTCCTTCTTAACCATACGTTCCTGATCCTCATCTCTTCCCACCAACTTCATAAACTCTCCTCTCGGTATTCCATACTCCTTCTGGAACCCAAAATAAAGTTTCTCACGGAAACTTGTTGGAAGTCGACGAACCATATTTCCTCTTCTGATAGGGTCTACATCTTGCACTAACCAAGTATTCTTCGGCTCATCAGTCCATTTTGTTGACTGCGAGGAGTTTTTGAAGGAAACATTAGGAAGCTGATCAATTAACGGAGAGTATAGTTGACGTAACATAGATAGTTGGTTGGTGACTATATTGGAGACTTTATGTGGGTTTTCTGCCGCCATAGACATCCGGGGATCACCCATGTAGGAGAGTGAACAGATGGTGGTGTATAATTGTAGCTCGGTGAATTCTTCGGGAAGGAGTAGGAGGGCGACTCGAACGGCGGAGAGAAGGTTTATTTGGTTGGCTAGAAGGACTTTGGGGTCTTTACGTAGGATTTTGACGGGCTTGTGGAGACGTCCGGCGAGGTATAGGGTGTCCCAGTTGGTGAGATCCCGGCAGAGAGTGTCGATTGAAACAACGCCGTATTTTACCATCTGGGATAGGTAAGCTATGCCAGAGCTTCGATGGGTGATTGACAGGTCTTTGACATGTCTTTAACGAGGGTATAAGGATACTTACAACACCGCCGATGTCCACATACGGATTAAAATATACTCCAGCACCCAACTTTTCTTGGGTTACTGCAACAGCTCTACTTCCAAAGCTTCCCAGAAAACTATAATGATCTCTATGCTGTTTCAAATTTATACTATGCCAGTGCTGAGGATAAGTTACCCCAAAGATAAGATCAATCATTGGAGGTTTCCCCCCGGCGCTTCTTGTCCCTTGAGAGAAAACTCCAGATCCATATGCAATAGCCCATCTAACAGGTGCTTCAAATTGCCACAGTAGTTGCCGTAATCTTTCTTTAGTTTCATCGCTCACATGCATAATTTGGTTCCTACCAAAGTTAGGAGGAAGAGAAGAGTAATCATCGTTAGATTCGAAATCGAGAGGTAAAGGAGCAGAAGTTGACTCTGAAGTTTTGGAGGTAGGTTGGATGTTATAGCGTGAGGAATAGCTGGTGAAGGATCGATATTCTGGTCGACTAATCCTACTTCTAGCTTGTCGCAAGATTCGCGGTACACGCTGAATTGGGGTTTAGCATTTGAAGCTTATGTTGAGTTTGGTGAGGATACGTTGGAAGATCCTTCAACGCACCGAGATGTAGAGACTCATGATATCGCGGGGGCGATGACGACAGGGACGACGGTTGACTGAACGAATTGAGCGCCGAAGCGATGTGCCATAGACCGGCGCGGAAGGTTCGGTTATGAGGGAGGGAGAGAGGGCTAGGTCTAGTCAACTGCTAGGAAAAATGACTGATGGCTTATGGTCGTGTTCGGGCCAGGCGGCAAGGTGGGGCGGTGAGTGATATGCGGAGATGTGGTGGGTTTGAAAAAGTTACGCCTTTATGATGAAGTGAGTGAGTGAATGATTGAGTGGTGAGACTCGTGATTCGAGGTTCACATGTAACTTTTCGAGGTCAGGTCGCTGGCGCGTTCTGGGGAAATCTATTTCTGGGGCGCCATTAAAACCATGAAACTTTATTTCGCTTTATAGAGAAAACCAAGGCGTTTTCACCTCGGCAATGAAACAATTACTTGCTCTGCTCTACGAACAAGCGGGACAGGCGAATATTTCGTCATCAGCGGTGTGCATCCAGAGGAAGTTTCCGTAGAAACGTCCAATTGACCGCTTAGGTAATATTCATTATTTGGCTAAATACGAAGCTATCAATTGATGGCCTCATAAACATTGTAATCATCATACTGTCTGGTAAACAAATAAAGAAAGAAGCTTTTTAACATTTTTCTTTCGCTTTAAAGTTGTGGTGGTTCAGTGGTTTATCGCGCGTCAGTGTGCAATTCAGCTGCTGCTGTGGAACAAAGCTCTAAATTTTGAATGGGCCACGCGAATCTGCCTCCCGTCTCCCGCACTACTCAAACACAGCAGACTGACAGACGCCCAGCACAAGTGACACGACAACAATCAACAACAACAAATTACAGCGAACCAGTGAATCGACGAGGCGTCCGTCACGACTTCCCCTAAGACGACCACGGCCGCCGCACGTTGTTATAGCTGTCGCTCGTTTCGAAAGCAGCAATCCTCACCTCCGCTCAGGAGGATTGTCTGTTCAAACTCCGCAATTCACAAATTGAGTTGACCGCGTCGGGAATTCGAAAAACACCACCACCGCAATGGCCACGAAAGACTACTTTATAGAATCCGCACGTCTCGCGTCATTCCGCTCGCTGCGAAGAGTCTCGCTAGGTGCCAACGCCAAAGCCACAAAATGGCCGCACAAGAACAGCATGCCGCCAAAGAGCGTAGGGTTATCGTCTCCTGCGCAAGTTCCCCGCTGACTCCACACAGTTTGCGGCAGCTGGATTCTTCTTCGACCCGGGCCCCGATCACAATGATACTGTTACCTGCTACTTGTGTCACAAATCGCTAGATGGGTGGGAACGTGGAGATGATCCTGTCGCCGAACATATTAAGCATTCCGCAGACTGTGGTTGGGCTTTAACAGCTGCTACACAAGCGAAAAAGTCGGAAGATCACGATTGCGACCCACACAGCGAAAAATTTCGCATGGCGCGCCTGATGACCTTTGGTCAAGGACGGTGGCCATACGAGGATTCCGAAAACCTAAATATCATTCAGGTAAAGGGCACTGTGGGCCCTGAGGGTGGCCTACAAGAGCTGACCAGAGGATAGATGGTGAATGCAGGTTTTCATTACGCACCCATGAAAGACAATGCCGACCATTGTTTATGTCCCTTCTGCCATGTATCAGTGGCCAATTTTGAGCCAGAAGATGATCCAAGGTGCGCCGCTACATTCCTTTTGTTATTATCAACTGAGGCTTAATTTCCCCCAGAGATGAGCATCACAGACGCGCCCCAGAATGTTACTTCTTCAAGACGGAAAATGCTACAAAGCCGGCAAAACGAGCCCCTCGTACTTCGAATGTACCGAAGGGACGGACGAGACGCGCATCTCACGCTAAAAGCGTGATTGACTCTCCGGAAGCACCAGCTCCCATACCGATGATGGAAACAACCGAAGACGAAGAACCCGCACCAAAGCCCGTTCGCAGAAAACGAACTTCCTCCGTAAAACCAAAAGAAGCACCGAAGAGAGCTACTCGGAAAAAGACTGTTGTACCAGACTATGCCGAGTCCAGTCGTACAATGTCTGATACGGAAGACTCGCAAAGGGGACAAAAGCGACCTAGTAGTGCTATTTCCCAAGAGCCTGTTATCATGTACGACGGTATGGTTGATACGGATGATGAAAGCTCTGAAATTGTCGTCCCGCCAAAGAAGCGTGTTACTCGCTCTAGTATGGCAAGAAGCAATGAACTTCCCACCCAGGCGGCCCCTAGGCGGCAAAGAGCGACCCGTGCAAGTATATCTCGGAACACCACCGAGCCTGATGTGAATTTGACAGATATGGAAGAGGCTGGAGATTACAAGCCCAGGAAGCGCGGAATAGCTTCACAAAAATCCAAGGCTTCTCAGCCCAGAACCCCAGCTCTTCACAGAACATATGCACCCGCAGATGGAGACAATAGTCAATTGGACGCTGATATCCCCGATGATATTCGCAACGAGCCAGTGACGGAGCACCAAACACCGTTTGTTCGTCCCCTCACGAAACCATTGACTAGATCCAGAGCAAGTATTATGGTAGAAGAGCAATCCAGGAATGCTCCCGGCGATGTCCTTATCCACACTGGTCGGAAACCAAAGGCAGCCCTCGGAGATTTTGGAACCCCTAGAGGGAAGACCCCTATGAAGCCTTTCTTCAGGGACACTGAAATGGATTATTCGATACCCATCAATCTACCAAAGCATCTTGCTCAGGATGAGGACCCGAGTGATGCACCATCCATGACTGAGGATGAACCTATGCCTCCACCTCAGTCACTTCCTAAGAGGCGTGGCCGTCCCCGGAAAAACTCCGTCGACCCGACCAAAGTGGAGGATCCAGTTCCTAAGCGGACTAGAGTTACAAAAAACAAGAAGGCCACCGCCACTAGCACCCGGAGCCGGAGTGAGACAGTAGATAGCGAGCGCCCACAGACCCTGGAGACACCAACGGAGGAGCCCTCAAGGACGCACACGCCGGTACCATCACAGCCAATACTGGAACCTATTGTTCCACCAAAATCTGGAAGAAAAATGGAGCCCACTCCTAGGAAGCGCGAACAGACCCCGGACCAGGAAATAGAAATGGAGCAACAGCAGCACTCACCGGACCCTTCCGAGCAACAGCTCATGATGGAGATGGCAGTTGATAACAATGATTCCGATTCTGGGAGTGTTGTTCGTCATGCAATTCTAGATGTGCGTGGCTCATTCAGGGTGTATCATGGTCTTGTGGCTGATAGTGAACAGGAGGAGGGAATTAGCGGTAGAAATAGCCCTATAGCTTCTATTACCGACCAAGAACTGGACCATATGGAAGATGAACCCTCAGGACCTGAGGGAACTGAAGCAAGCGAAGGACCTAGAGGAACCAAGGGAACCAGAGGATTTACAAATGTCGAAAGAGTAGAAGACGTCGAAGTCTACGAAGAATCCAAGGCGATGGAGACACAAGAGACGGAAGCTAATCACATAGACGATAACAATGCCCCCAGCTCTCCCTTCCCGGAAGCTAATCGTTTAGAAGATTCCATCCCCCCCAGCTCTCCCTTCCTGGAATTCCCCAATCCCTCTACCCTAGAATCTGCTGAACAAGAACAAACTCAAGCCCAAGAACCTCAAGAGATGGAAATCGAGCCGGAGCCTTTAGATCTCGTAGTAGCATCAGCACCCTCAGCACCCGCCACTCCTGAGCGACCCATAATCCTAGCCCCAAGCCCTAAGAAAGATCTTGTCCTCGCCCCTGCATTGGCACCTACACCAAAACGGTCCTCCCCCCAGAGACCTCGTTCTCCGCTATCTCCCGTGAGAAGACAGCTTCGTCTTAACCCTGAAGGTAGCCCAGCGAGAATGGCACCAGCTCCAGCAATCAGAACCTCAAGACCATTTGTACACGAGGATTTCGATGTTGCGCAGGTTTTATCCGAGCTCGAGGATGAGGAGCCCGGGTTGGGTTTGACGGAACAGGAGAGGAATATGACTGTTGCAAGATGGATTAAATGGAATGAGAAGAATGCCCAGCAGAGATTACAGATGGGGGCTGAAAGGATGATTTCTATGCTTGAACAGAAGGGAAGAGAGGCGAGAGAGGCTATTGAGGCAATGGAGATTGCGTAGTCTTGTAGGTGTATGATCACGGGTTGAAAAGGATCATGGACTTTCGAAAGGAATTTTTTTATGTTTATTGACTTGGTTATTGGACTATTGTCAGGCGTTTTGAGGGGCTTTTTTTACTTTTTTTCTTTTTATGATACTGAAAGTTTTTGGCATTTTTGTTTTTTGAAGGGGGGTGTAGATATTATAAGAATATCAAGGGGTTTTGTTTGGTTGTTTGGTTATTTGGTTGATAAACCGAAAATGAAGTGATGTATACAAATGGTATCCTATACTCGTGACGAGACCCTATGTGAGACAAGAGATGACTTTCAGAAATACTCGCGATGAAGCAAGGACCAAGGTAACCATAACACCAACAGACACGGCACAGTTAAGCCAAGGTAGCCAAGGTAGCTACATATAATGCAATTGTAATTGTAATTGTAACTATGGCGGTGATTTATTGAACTCCAAAGCTATCAGGCAGTCATAATCATTTTTGATAGTTTTCATACACAGAGATAGCCAATATCATTAATTGACAAGCAAGATGCATCACCCATTGAAATTTTATTCCTTACCTTGTATTGTCGCATAAAGTCATATCTCGCGAATGGTAGTTTCGGTTGTTGTTATCTATATCTATGTACATCATTATGGCCTGCTTGAAATCAAGTTATCCTGAAATGTTGGCAGCTTAGATACCACCCCATCCCTGTGAATCCCATTATCCATTAGAAACACCCAGTACCTTGTACCCAGTACCCAGTGGCACTGAGGAGAGTGATGAATAATTTCTATCATCAAGGTATGGAAGAGTTGGATTGCTGTATAGCCACGAATCCAGTGGTACAATGAATAGCCTACCTCTCAAGGACCAAGGCATACAGAGTTTCAATATTATATCCATCTTGAACCATTGGGGTTAGATCACCATTGACCTGCCTGCCGCTCTGGATCTTGCATAATGTATCTTGGAGCATCTTGGAGCATCTACTTCCTTCCAATTTTCACCTTTTAGTTAATACCAGCTTAGTAATTGCCATAGATTTCAAGTCTTTACTTCAGTCTTTTACACCTATTCTACGAGATATTCAGCAAAAACCTGTTAGATGGGCACCATAGATATAAGTTGTAACTCGGTATCCGGGTTGTGGTGTTTATCAGTTGTGATCTACAATTCACCAGTTTTTTTCTGGAAAAGTTAGGACTGAGATTTAGATCTAGATCTAGTTTAGCCTTTTGGAAAGTTTTCATGGTATGAGGTTCGCTGTGTCGTTGGAAAAAGAGAGAAAAGAAAAAGAAAAAGATCCAAGGATTCAAGGATCCATATATTTCTTCTGCACAGGGATTTTTTTTCATTTTTTCATTTCTTTTTTTCAGTGCGGTTCCATCAACCGACCCAGACTCCCAGCTGTAACCGGCTACGATTTCTCGCTCAATTTTCTTCCATCACAGCGGTTGAAGGCGAATCAAGCGATAACTTGGGGGTGTAGTTACGACCCCTGTATGTGCCATAGTGCCATAAGACCATCACACCAAGCGCATCTCCCCATCCCCGTAAGCCGACGTCATCCCTGCCAAACGCTCTTGGATATAACCTCCCACTCCTACCGGATTTGGTAGATCTCCAATAATGTCGGTTCCGATCCACAATACCTGATTTTTTTTTTCTATCACAAACTTCTTACAGACCTTACAAAATATATATATATATATATGAACCCCTAAGAACCTCCATGCCATCTTTACGAGCAACTACTCATTACCTACGGAATATCACCCTCCATACCAAAGCTACCAGACCGAAATTATTTGTTCCCACCTCTGTCACCACCAATAAATTCGTACGGCATATATCCCGGACTTCTGTCATCATGTCTTCAATGCACGCCTCCAACACCTCCCACCATTTCACAACCGGGGAGACTGGGAATCTAAACGCAGATCCCTACAAAGCTGCCAATGCCGATAACTCCAACTGCTCTTTGAAGGAGAAAGTCGAGGATTTGATTAAATTCGCAAAGGCGGTGAAGTTCTGTATGATGACTACCAGACAGGATTTATCGGGGCTGTTGGTGTCTAGATGTATGGCGGTTGCGGATGTCGAGGGAGGAGTGGATCTTTGTTTCCATACTAATACTGAAACGGGAAAGACGGATGAGATTGCGAGTGATAGTCATGTTAATGTGGCGTTTATTAAGGAGAATGTAAGTTTCTCATATCTCAAAGACGGTTTCAAAACGCGGGGAAATTTTTGGATGTATATATGTGCTAATGTTAATCGATAATAGGGTGAATGGGCCTCTATCTCTGGTCTCGCAACAATCGAATGTGATCGCGAAAAGGTTCGCGCTCATTACACACCCTCCCTTAAAGCCTGGGTTGGAGACCTTGGTGATGGAATTCACGACGGTGGACCAGATGATCCAAGAATCGCCATTATTAAGGTGAAGGCAATTACTGCGAGCTACGCATTCCAGAAGGGAAATGC
Organism: Pyronema omphalodes; assembly: GCA_024516155.1. NCBI lineage: Eukaryota > Fungi > Ascomycota > Pezizomycetes > Pezizales > Pyronemataceae > Pyronema > Pyronema omphalodes. Next base: position 682,777 of record JAJJXM010000001.1, read on the forward strand.
CATCACGAGAGGATTGGAGATTGCGAAGGGAGCTGTAACTGGATCTACTGCTAGTAACAATAAGCTTAGGGAGATTACCGAGGAGGAGTTGAAGCAGTATAGAGCTAATAACTAAGGGGAGATGATGATGGCTTTTGTATATATACTTGACGGCTTTTATGAATTATGATTGTATGATTATTTCTCGAAGGATTATTGGGGAATAATCTCCTGTAAGAATGTTTTAGATTTCCGTGGCTCGTTTTAAACTCTTCATTTTACTCCAGAACACAATACGACGGAAAATGTGGAGCATTTTCAGTTAATGATGTTAAAGAAGTCCTTGGTTGTAACAACATGGTAGGCCTAGAGGATATGATGGGCTTTCTTCATCTGTACAAAGGATGTATTCATATCACAAACATAACGAGGATTAAATTTCGGTTTTCCGAATTCGCGACAATTCGTGACGTCGACGTTAAGGTGTAGTTTTTACAACCCCCCCCCCCCCCCCTCTCTCTCTCCCTTCCCCCTTCTCTTCAATTCCCTAAACCGTAAAAATATCTACAGTGATTCACGCAACCCTTAAACTAAATCATCGATCCATATATATTATTCGAACGATTGAAAAGTTAAGTGCTTCCTGATATTGGAAACCCCGCCAGTGAGCCGGTGACGTCGACGCGCTAAAGTAGATGAGATATTTTTGGAAGCGGGAACTTGTTCTGATGAATCCACGCTAGTAACCTTCCTCGTTGTCGTCGTCGCATTTCGTCCCTGTTTTCGTGCATAAATGTCTTCCCTCCAACATCAACATCAACATCAACATCATTGGCTTGTGCGAAATCATGTTTCAGTACACCTGGTAATATGGTGGAGATAAGAAGGGTTGGATTAAATTTCTTATTTTTTTGATTGAGAAGAACGGTGAAGAGTTTCAATCACAGAAACCATGATAGAGGATTCCAATGGTCGTTTAATGCATTTACAGTTCGACTGAAGAACAATACAGGGCGGTGATACAGATATGGTTCCCATATTTTTCCTTGTTACAGTTAAATTGAGCTGTATAGAATACGATTAGGCGTGCAGAAACTCTGTGCAACCTGCATATGCGAAGACGGAATAACTCTCGATGCAGTCCGCAGCCATTATCTCCACTTTTTGTGCGATGATTTGTCATGTAGATAGAAGATAGCCAGAAAGCCACCGCCGTATGTATCAGCCATAGAGTGGAGTTCGCAATCTGCAGACATAGCCACTGCCACAGATGCGGTATGTACCGAGGCGGCTTGTGCTCGTCTCCACCAACCGTGGATAAACTTCTTTACTTCTAACTTCACATTCGGTTGGCGGAATCATGAGCCTAGGATGCAAAACTTTCATCTGTGGATATAGTGCGGAACAAAATTCGGGTGTCAAATGGTGATGGTTGATTTTAGATGTCTTAATGCTGTCGACGCGGCATGCGGGCAATGGGCGGAAAAGAACTTTAAACAAGACGCAAATATAGCCCGGACTGGAATGCAGATTGCGGACCATTTCGGGCTATTTTCAGAAAACTACGGTATGGACCAGTCTGTAGGTTTAAGGATCAGGAGCCATAACATTGTATGCACTGAGTAATGCGGGTTTTGATGATAATTTCCACGTCATCTCACTAGAACCTGCCTTAGGTTTCAAGAAATGAAGTTGAAGTCGGTACTGAGATGTGATGATGCCTTCACGGATATCTTTCGTCTTTTTAGTGTTCTCTTTTTGGGACGCAGAGGTGTTGCGATAAGAAGTTTCCGTTGTTTATCCTCCAATCATTCTCCGGTAGGGCTAGGTAACCAGAAGGATGGATGTAATTTACTCGATGAGACTTCGCATTGTCTCTCTGCCGTTGCCATCCAGTAAGTTATTCGTTCCATATGCAAATTCCGTGTCTCTGCTAGAAACGAAATATATCTAAAGTCGGTTAGAACCCATCAGCTTTGTAGGTAAAAAATACTATTGATGCTTCTTATCCACGAAAAGATGGAGATGGCGTGTTGGGATGATGGATGGCAGACGAGGCGCGGAAAGCAGATCCCCTCCTTCCTTGGCCCGATGCACCACACTAGCGCCTTCACATGGATAACGGTGACGTGCGGACGGCGATGATTGCCTTGCAACACACGACACCCACTAGAATAAATCTTTTGTATCAAGCGATGCCGATTTGTGACGCTCTGTTCTGAAAACCAAGCAGCTTCATATACCCACGATACAAGGCCGCAGACGAAACTTCCCTGCTCAGTTACACAGGACAAATTAAATAATTCCTGCACGAGCGCCTCTGAGTTCATCAAAAGGCAACACCGAGTTCCGGCACATAACTTGACATCCGTCCACCAAAAAGGCAGCCAGCCATTCACAACCAAACACAAACAACTCTTCTCCTGATACTCCTCGGCCCCCGCGTAAAACACGAGCAAACCACCTTCACCACCACCAACACACAGGCATAACTCTCACAAGCACCACTGTAACAAACAACAACTCTTCTTCCTATCACAGAAATATACCGACGCCCTCTATCGGCCACGAAATAACACTCTCAAGAAAACATGTCTGAAAACACACACATCCTCAATACTGCTCCAGAGGGCACACCCGCCCAGCAGGTCCTGAACGGTAATGTGAGTATCTTTGGAGTCTACAAATAACTCAAAAACATGCTAACAGTACTTTGATAGTTTCCGGATTCAAGCGTCCGTCTACACAACGGGAATACTAATCTTACTTCAGGAACCCATCCGATCATCCAAGAGACCAAAGCAGATTTTCGAGGACTCGCCAACTCTACCCACATCAACGGCGATTACGCTGATGCCACCCAGCCAGTATCTCAATTCCACAATGTTTTCTACAATCTCTTCACCGTACGTGGCGAACAAATCAACTCTGAAAGGTGTCGATATCGGCTAACAATATGTAGTGGAAGTTTCCCACAGCATCCGGATTCTTTTTCCTCTCTACAATTTTCACAATCGTAGCCTTCCGCTATGTTAACGTCCTCCGCTACGTTTTCAAGGCATTGTACATGTCATTCGGAGGTACGTTATCGTAATCCTTGGGGGGCTCCGACAAACATAAAACATAAGGCGAGTGCTGATGTTATCTTTGCAGCTGTTACGCTTTTAGAAATAGCTGGAAAGCCGCTCGGTGCTAGTGGCATCGTTTCTTCTTTCCGCCCCGAACGCTATTACACTGTTCCCCGGGAGTCAATGGAGAGTGTCTTTGAGCACATTCACGAACTTGTCAACTTTTTCGTTCTCGAGTTTCAACGTGTCATCTATGTCGAGAATGTCTTTACCTCTCTATCTGTAGGTTTCATGCATGGCATATATCCGTGAAACCAACTAACCGTTCTAGGCCTTTGTGGCATCATTCTTTGGTTACTTCTTGATCAAGTACATTCCGTTCTGGGCTCTTCTCTTGCTTGGTAAGGCGTTTGTTTCACATAGATTTGAGTTTTGGCTAACTCGTACAAGCCACCGTTACTGCATTCACCGCGCCCTTGATTTACCTCAATAACAAGGAAGTTATTGACGACCAAATTAAGCTCGCGTCTGACTTTGTCAACGCTCAGCTCGAGTCTACGAAGAAGGTTACCAGCAAGTACGCCGCTGAGGTCGCTGCCCGTGCTCAGCACACCGCCGCAGACATCCAGAGCAAGGTTCAGACTTACACCCACAAGACTTCTCCTTCTGCTACTCCTATTCCCGTCAAGAGCAACGGAAACGGACCTTCTACCGCTACCGCCCACGACTTTCTGAGTGGAGCACCCAGTGTTCCCGCCAACCCTCCATACCCTAGAGTCCCGGTCGCTCACCCATCCGTTGAAGACGAGCCTCTCACCGCTTACGGAGAGTAAATCAAGACAGGTTAATGAATAAGGAAATGGCGGGGACGAATGTGATGAATACAGCGGAGATAATGTGAGCGACTTGAGTAGGAGCGAAGGGGTCGTTACGATGAAGAGGTTACGATTGTATTCCCTATATCTACAACGGCGATAATGATTAAGGATATGACACTCCTTTCTAAGTACTGTTCATTGCATCTTGTCACGATTCTTGTCTTTTTTTTGTCTAATTGGTTTAATTTCCTTGGTTTTGTCCACGGTGTTAATTTCGGTTTTATAACATCAATGTTTGCAATAGCTTAGCTGGAAATTGCTTGAATTGAGAAGAAGTTCTGTTATTTTGTGATGCACAAGAGGAGAACCAGTAGGAGATGAGGACGATGAGCATCGAACTATCTTGACGATCAAGATGTACTTCACATGTTTACCCAAAGACGTCACTTGCGTCATACATGTGGCGTCGATCCTGGCATGCGCCACTAGTCAGCAGTTGTTCTAGCACGGCTTGGAGCCTTGGAGCCTTGGAGAAGTCCAACATCGCGTGTTGCGATAGGTCTCGTGACTCCAGACTCCAGATTCCAGAAATCACAAGCCAGCAAACACAAAAAATGTCTTCCAATAATTCCCTTAACATGAAGCAAATCCAGTCTATAACACCTACAAAAATTATCCACATAACCTTACTCTTACTCCCACACAGTATCTTGGTGAAAATTGAAAATACATATGCTTCATAAACTGTCTCACAGAACATTCCAACTGCATATAACCGTGACTCTGACTTGAAAGTATGGTACACATGCGATAAGAAACTGTACCGTTACGTGGTGTGACTTGAACTTTATTTAGAAGGGTGAATAAGGGGTGTTTACAGATGTCGGACGCAGGCATGGATGGGGTTTGAGAGAGGGGTTGGTGATCTGGCCTTTTGATATGGTGGTTGTGTAGCTGCTGGGCTGTAGTTGTGACTGTGACTGTGACTGTGCATGACGGTTAGGGGGCATAATGGATATACTATACCCTGAGGAATGTTTTTAGAGTTTTTGGAACTGTATATGTATATGGTTTCGTAGGTATGGAAGAGGGAATTAAAGCTTCTGGAAGGTATCGAAATATGTTTCTGGACTACGAGATGTGGTTCTGGAAGCTTTACGGTGGTACTTGCGATTTGGTGTTGTTTTTGGGTTGAGAGTTTATTTAGAGCCGGGAACACCAATTTAGAATGATGTTCGTATGCCACCGCAAATGATATTTCTGAAATTTAATGGTCGTAAACCTTGGGGAATCCCAAAATGCTTCCGAATTACAGAAACCTAAGGAAGCTCGAGAAGCTCGAGAAGCTCTGGAAGGTTGAGGCGAACCAGCTCTTTCAAGCCATGATGAATCATATTCTGCTAGCAGGGATTCCTGTGCAGCCACGAGCCCCGCGGACTTTTTCAACTGCAGCCCTGTATTCACGAGCGCTACGCGTCTCCATGCTATCAAGTTGAGTCAAGCTGTAATAATGTGTTTGCTGGATTATTTGTCTTTAAGGTCCACAGACAAAACCTCGATGATCACGTAACGATAGCTAAAGGAAAATTCCCACTGTATTTGTCAGCTCTTAGATTCTTTTAGCTACTCTTAGCTGCTCTTAGCTAGCAGCCTCTCGCTCGCGTAGAGTACTTCGGCGAGTAGTGAGGGGCAGTTCCGTTCATTGTCATTTACCTGCGTCATAGACGCCAAACTTCCACCACATCACCACTATCCGTCAACCGCGTCAAGCCCCCGACTACTCTAATCAACTGCGCCCTACCTCCGATAATATGCCGAAAGGACGTCTACCTCCATCGTCAACAATGTCCGGGTTCGCCAGTAGCACGACTTCGGTACTCTCGTTTATCGGGGAACCGCCAGATGTTTCGGCGATCTATGATTCAAGTGTCGCGGTGCTGTTTAAGGGTTTATTGAAGAAGGAGGAGGTTACTAAGGCGAAGGCACTTGAGGGTCTATTGGCGGCGGTTGAAAAGACAGAACAGACGGAGGAGGGACTGTTGAATGCTTGGGTAGGTGGTTTTCCATGTCTGGCGGGCTTGGTCGAGCTGAGGTGGGCTAAGACGAGCTCCTACGGATGCCGTTGAGCTTCGATATCCTTTGGTGGTCTCCAGCAGGCGTTGTTTGACTTCATTCGACTTCGCCGCCTTTGTCTGATGTTTCAAGCTTAGCCGCACCTCGCCGAACTGGGCTGACAAATCTAGGTCCGCATCTACCCCCGCCTCTCAGTCGATGTTTCATCCCGCGTACGTCGCCTATCCCACACTCTCCAAGGCCACATTGGTAGCAAAGCGGGTAAGCGATTAGCCCGTCAAATGACCGGTATCGTGGGACCTTGGGTAGCTGGAACTTTCGACCCTGATCGATCCAGTGCTCGTGCCGCAAAAGACGCCTTATTAAGAATCTTTAAAACTGAGGAGAAGCTCGACCAAATCTGGGAGGCATATCAAAGCGCTATTCTTGAATTCTGCCGGGACACAATTACCAACGAATCAGTATACAGCTTGTCGGATGAGAGATATACACCGCCTGATGATGCGAAGGCCAAGTTTGATCGTGTTTTGGCTTGTTGTGCATTATGTGTTGCAAGACTTATTACCGGAAATTCAGAGAAGATGGAGGAGCAGTGTGGAGAATTGTTGGGAGAGAAACAATTGTGGACGGGTGCATTCGCGGCGGATCCTTACCTGAGGAGAGCGGTTTATAAATTGCTCATGGATGCGCTGGAAAAGATGCCGCATTGGATTAAGCAGAACTTGGGAATGGTCTCTACCGCAATGTTGAAGGGTGCTAAGAACCAGATAGCATCGGTTACTACTTACCTCTCGGCGTTGTTGGCGTTAACCCAGAAATACCCCGAAACTTGGACGTCGACGAAACTCAGGAAGTCGGCATTGATGCAGTTTGTTGAGTTTATTGAGATGGGTTCTCAGGTTGCGCCGCCCACATACTGGAACCAAGTTTTTGCGGTTATTTCAGAAATTCCAAAGGAGGTTCTTAAGAAGGATGAAGGAGCTAAGAAATTGTTGGAGGGAATTGTGAAGGGAATTCAGTCGGGACCGGAACCCAGGACACATATGATTGCCGCTTGGGGTTGCTACTGGGATACTTGCTTCTTTGCTTTGGAGCTTGAATTGGGATTCGATGAGTGGATTCTACAGGATATTGCAGAATTTTATTGCTCCTACTTGTCGGCGGAGAAACCGAAGGATAGATACATTATCTCCCAAGACGAGGCTGTGGCCGCAACTGTTTGTGGTGTTGGGTTGGTGAAGCTTGACACCCAGAAGCTTGGGAAAGACGTTTCCAAGAATGTATTAGACGTTGCATGGGCCAAGGCTGAGCAGTCAGTTATCGCTGCTATCAAGGCTGAACGTGAAGCGACGGAGAATGGGTTGGCAGTCATCAAGATGGGCGAGTCATGGACAAGGCTATGTGTCGGAGCGCTTAAGCAGCTCTCCAAAGATGGTGCTGTGTATGAATTAGTTGTGAAGAGCAATATTTCCGTACTCAGAGAACTAATTGATTCGTTAGTAGCTACGAATGGTATTTCTTTCTCTCTTCTTATTAGACGTAAACTCACTACTTGTAGGCAAGTGCATTGGTGCGGCTACCTTTTTGCAGCTGTTACTAACAAAAATTGGAACTGAGCTTCTACATGATACTGCTTCCAAAGAGAGTACCTGGAACTTTTTCGCTAATAAGCTCACCGATATATTGCATGCCGAGACTGCTGAGCATCTCTTGGAAGCTTTCGTTTCTTACGGTGCTCATGTAGACGATTCTGCTGCTCTTCAGGACGCCTGGGCTAAGACAGTTCATGCCTTGATGATGTCCGAACTTCCCAAGGAGAAGAAGGAGACTTGCTTCATCCTCCTCCTCAACTCGGCATCCGTTCACTTGGCTGACAAGATCTCCCCAATTTCTGAGTTGGACTCCTATATCGTCAACAAAATGCGGGCCTCACTTCCCGAGGAAGCCACCAGCAACTCCTGGGTCTTGGTCAAGGATGCATTAAACACCACGCACAACATCGTTTCCCAAGAAAGCACCTCCAAGATTCTCGTCGAGTTGTTGGAAAACATGTCCATCGATGACTCCTCTCGTTTAGTTAAGATCATGCGGACTATCTCCGGAACCAACCCTCAGAGGCTCTTGCCGTTTATTAACTCCAAGCACGGAGAGGAGCTGATTTCTAAGCTTTTGGTTCTTGCAAACTCTCCTGAGGATGAGGTTAGCAGCTCGGCTACTAAGCTTAGAGAGATTATTACGACTGCTGTTTCGAAGAATTCGGAGGAGGCGGTAGGAAGACTTACTGATATGACAGTGGAGAATATCAGGGCCAGTGTTTTGGAACCTACCAGCGAGCACCTCTCGGTCGAGTACTTGTCTGCAAAGGCGGCTAGTCTCGTTAAGGAGTCACCAAAGGAGGCTATTTCCGCTTTGGTTGAGAAACTTCTTTTCTCCAAGGAACAGTGGGAAACTGCCGCTGCCCCGTTCTTGCAGAAGATTAAACACCCCTCGTTGGCAATTACAAACCCTCTCGGCGGGTGCATCTTCTTGGCCGAGAACGAGACCATAGAGGAGGCCAGCACTTCCTACGATGACGAAGGACAATCCACTCTGTTGAGAATGGCTATGTTCTCCATGGAATTTGCTACTTCGATTGAGAATGTGACTTCCGTTATTCCCGCTGGCACTCTTATCACGCTCATTCACTACCTCTTGTTGGCCAAGGAGCTCTCAAAGGATAACCTCAGCGTCAACGGATCCACCGCTCTCTGGAAGTACTCTAATTCTGATGTGGAAACTGAGATGCTCGAGTTTACTACCAGCATCTCACAATGGATCTCCACGCTTCTCGAGGGCGATAAAGAGGCGCATGTGTTCTCTCCCGCCTTGGTCGACGCCCTGTTCGAGGCATCTAAAGGGTCTTCAATTGGTGCCTTCTACTCCGCGCGTGCCTTATCTTCCGTTATAAACACCCTCTGCTCCGCCTCACAGCACTTCCGGAACCAAGCGGTAGCTTTTATCGAGAACCGCTCCATCTGGAAAACCACCGATATCTTCCTTTCTGCAGCCATGCTCGACGGAGCTGCCGATATTATCACTGTCTCCAAGAGGGAGCATATCTGGACTGGACTTATCGGAACTCTTCTTGGAGTTACTCCTGCTCAGGCTGCTACTACTGGATTGCAGAATTTGGTTCTTTTGAACTTTGCTCTACCCAGTCAGGATGAGGGAGAGATCACTCTTTCTCAACCGCGTGTTATGAATCTGATGAATACTCTACTTTCTTTCGTCGATGAGGAAAACGAAGAAGTTGAGATGAGCCTTGGGTTAATGGTTGAGACTACCAAGGCCTTGTGCAACATCCTTCCGTTGGCGAAGTCTATGTATGGAGAACACTGGGAAAAGTCCTTGGAGCTCATCAAGATGTGCTGGGAAGGATGCGTTCCTCCTACCGAGGAGCATTTAGCCATGATCTACATGACGCTTAAGCTCTACGGTGTTCTCGCTACTCTCGAGGGTGAGAATGAGGATCTCGACGAAGCTTGGCAGGCAGAGAAAGACGAGCTTTATGACCGCCTTCTTAACCTCTTTTCTAAGTCCGATGCTTCTGAAAACACTCATCAACCCAGGGATATCGTTTACACCCAGATTGGCCGTCTTCTCAAGAAGATGAACATTTCCGCCATCCCAGATCCTTCGGCTATCTACCCATTATTGGCCACTCGTTCCCGCCCTATCCAGAAAGCAGCCTTCAAAATCCTCCACTCTTACATCCCCACCGCGCAAGCCGCCGCCTCTTTGGAAATCGCCCTCGAAAGCGAAGCCTCCTCTTCCATTACCCTTCCCGCCGAGATCCTATCCATGCTCATCACCGCCCCGGAGCTCCCCGAGGATATTGATTTCCTTCCCGAATGTCCCACCTACATCAAAAGCTACACTCTCCCCTGGCTACTAGTTTTCGATCACTTCCAAAACGCATCCTTCAAGCTTAAGAGTGTTTATGCCACCGCTTTAAAGGAGGGTTCTTACCTCGACCCACTTCTAAGTTTCATTGCCAAGATCCTGTTTAGAGATAACAAAGCCTTTGATGCATCTAAGGTATCTATCACAGCTTATACTCCTGATGAGATGACCCCTGCTATGGCGGATCTTAAATGGTTGGCTACTCATCTTTATTACCTCTGTCTTACACATACCCCATCACTTGCGAAATCTTGGTGGTTGGATGGATCTAGAAACCGTGCTACTGTACTAGCAATCGAGGCGTTTACGGAGAAATACATGTCCCCATTATTGATTGATAATGAGCTAGCAGCAGTAGCAGAGTGGACAAAGGAACATAAAGAGGAAGAAGAAGAAGAAGGAATGAAGGTGAAGGTTGCGAAAGCAGCCAGAGAGGTCACGGCTACTTATCCTGTCGATGATCAAGCTATGGAAATCATGGTTAAACTCCCTGCGATATTCCCACTACGTATGGTGGAAGTACAGGGTGTTAAACGAGTTGGATTAAATGAGAAGAAATTCGCACAAATGCAACTTGCATCCCAAGCCGTTGTAAACTTCCAGGTGTGTAAATCTCCAAAAAAAAAAAAAAAAAAAAAAAAAAAAAAAACATTACAAGATAGTCATGCTAATATTTATCAACAGTCTGGATCAATTATAGACGCCCTAACCCTATTCCGGAAAAATGTAACACTCCATTTCCAGGGTGTATCGGAATGCGCTATCTGTTACAGTATCCTAGCTGTAACCCCGGATCGTGCTCTCCCTACTAAGGGTTGCTCGACTTGTAAAAATAAGTTTCATACTACTTGTCTGTTTAAGTGGTTTAAGACTAGTAACTCTAGTAGTTGTCCTTTGTGTAAGTCTTCCCATCGTCTGGTTTGCGGAAATGAGATTGGTTGCTGATGTGTGATGTGTGATATGTGTAGGCCGAACTAGTTTTTCGTTTTATTAAAGGGGTAAAGATGGAGTTGTATAGAAGGGAATGGAATGTAGAGGAGGGTGTGTGTGCGTGTGTGTGTCAGGGGAGGGTGAAGGGGGGGGGGGGGGGGGGGAGGGGATGGAACGTTTGGGAAGTGGGGGATGGGAGCAGGTGTTCCGTTTATTTAAACCTGACGGTTGGTAGACTTGTATAATTCCTGGCCAAGCGATGTTGTCCCTTAGGGTGTAAGGGATGTGGTGCAAAAACCAGAGCACTGGGATATCATATTTATTTATTTGTCCGTTTGTTTGTTTCTTTGGTGTAGATTATAAAAAGTTAGATACGTTCCTGTTCGAAGTTCATTAGATGCAGCTTGAAGTTCCCCTGCATTGATATGATTATGTTAAGGGGGTTTGGGTTATACATATTCTCTTTGTGATGATGGCATGGAGGTTTGATGACATGGTGGTTTGGATAGCTATACACTAGAGACCTTGAAAGTAAGAATTAATCCTGCTTAATCATAACCCCGGAAAATCTCGGAAAATGGAAAATATCCAAAAGTGATCACCACGGGAATTTAACACCAGTATACACCATGTAGAATTCGAATGATAAAACATGGATGGACGACAATGAGCCATATCTACATGTACTTATCTAGGCCATATTTATAAACATGAAGATTTCACCGATAGTCATGTTAGATTTATGATGGTCCGGTTGGGTATTTGTAGGTTTTGATATCACTGGATGGAAGATTTCGAGACACGAGTTTGTATTACTTTTATGGCGTAGATGGAGTTGCAATTTGCAGACTCCGTGGCGGAATCTTGAACCAAGGGTAATGGGAATTTTGTGGGCGTAGGGGTTGTCGGGTTGGAGGTGGATTTGGGGACGGTGGTGGGTCAGCAGGGAAGTCGGTGATCACGGCTGCGAAGGAGAGAGGTGCTAGGGGGGGAAAGGAGGGTTATCTTCATGGTGAGATGAGATTGGATGACAGATAGGAATGTGTGAGGTGGGTTGATTATGAATGTCTAAAGACATTGTGAATGAAAGGGTGGTATTTATAATCGGTGATTTGGAGGTGAAGAATATTAGTTTATAGGAAGAAGGTTAGCTGGAATAGTATGATAACGTGAATTTCAAGTGATTGAAATATATACAACCGTAACCAGTCGGATGAGGATTATACATACCTAACCTCAGTATGCCAGCTTACCATTCAACCGAAGTATCTTTGTTGTAGCCAAACAAAGACTTAGGTTAACCGTCAACATACAATCAGAGACACTCGTTGCTAACTTTCCTACTCACTATCTCCATGTCGACATCATCGGAGCAGTAACTCATTACATTTGGTAACAGATTGTTCTCAAGAGCCGTGGATAGACGTTTTGAAATTCGGAAATTATGCAGGATGCCCCCGAAAAAACACGAAATTTGCAATATACCCCCGTCTATGCAGGATGCCCCTCGCTTAGGTAGAGCACACCCGCCCATATTGAATACAGCGCCTACAGCGGGCTACAGATTTTTCACGTGTGTTTTTTTTTTCTTCGCTTGCAGGTGAAGATTTTGATTCCACTTCTCGATATTATCGTCAACAACGACAACAATGGAGCGCACCAACTCGCTGACAACCAGCATCGATCCTAACGCCGCTGATCCGATCTCTCGACATGCACTACACCTTGGCGATGATTTTCCCTCGTTTTCCGAGTTTAAACTGGCTATTCACAAATGGGCCGTAGACATGCTGTTTGGCATTCGCTTTGCAAAGTCAGAGGCGCAGAAGTGGATTCAAAATTTTTATCTGCAAGTAAGGAAAAAAAACATGCGTGAAAAATTTGGCGCCCGGCGCTGAAGGCGGGTGTTCACTACCTAAGCGAGGGGCATCCTGCATAGACGGGGGTATATTGCAAATTTCGTGTTTTTTCGGGGGCATCCTGCATAATTTCCGTTTGAAATTTTCCGAATGGTACCAAGTACGAGATGATTATGTCTATGTGTTGTTATAAGTTTCGGAATATCTGTAAGATATGGTGAGCATCGTATAACGAAAAATCAAATGATAAAAAGGTAATATAGAATAGCAGAAACAAAATAGAGTGAAGATGGAGCTCGTCTGGATCCTCCCTCCGTCAGATTTTCCTTAATACCCCACCCTTGCCATATAAATCCTACCTCTACTATTCCACCTCAACCTCCATCTTCAAATTTGTCTAAGCCCTACCTTATCCTCCCTACTGTGTTCCTTGTAAGACCTGTCCCGCTAGTTTAGTGCAGCTCTGTTGGGTTGATGGAGTCTATGTAGCAGAGTTGTTCCGCAGTGCGCACTGATTATATCTTTCTGGTTTGAACATAATCATTTGATTGGGGTATGACTTTCACTACCGAATACAATTAGATAGGTGCTTTATTTCCAGTATTACTGTCAAATTGAGATACCACCGTGATAATGATACCATCATAAAGACGACACAAAAATGAGCCTGTCATCAATATCCCATTATTTACACATCTACGAGACTGACTTGACCTAGACTAGAAAGCAATAAATATATAGAAATGGTTTTAAAGAGTTGTCGGGTTCAAAAAGTCACCAGGACTAACCCGCCTCTAAAGCTGCCATCAAGGCCTGTATTATTACCCGTTTAATCCTACAGATTTATAAATCTATACCCGATGACGATGACGATCTTACTCTATCCGGACCTACTGTTGAGTCCACCCAAAAACATAAGCACACAAGCCCAACCAAATCCCAGCCCAAGGGGATAAAAAAAAGTGACAAAAAAAAAAAGAAAAATAGGAAGCAAAAAAGGAAAAAAGGAAAAAAAAAAAAAACAGAAAAAGGAAGACAAAAAGCAGTCCCCTATGTACAAGTTCAGTTTCCAATATAAACAATCCCCGATGTATGGAAAACACCCCGCCGTAGAAAATTCCAAAAAACCCAAAAAAAGGAATATAAAATCAAAAAAGGAAAACCCAAAATATCAAAGCGCCTTCGTATCTAAATCCATCTAAACAAGCACTCCACCATCTATACCACCGTCTATGCCGTGGCCTTAATATTTCTCACAACTGGTGTTGTAACGGGTGCCTTAACGGGCTCCTTAACCTCCACTACCGGCGCCCCACCAATAACAGTATCCTCAACCACCTTCTTCTTAGCATTCAAAAAACTCAACCAAGTATTCCAACCCAACGATGCCACACCACCAACCAACGCACGGTATTCCAACGGCACCACCGCAAAGTTCAACGTCGAAACAAACGGCCAGACAACCAGACCATCTCTCCAAGCTCTTGGGCCGGTGGTTTCAATCTTCTCCCTAATACCCTGCGGTGACTTTCCCTCCATAAGACCCTGAAATCCAAAGAATCCCACAAGGAAGAATGGAGTGAAAATTGCCTGACTCAATCCGACTCGTAATAAAACTGCAGCCATATGCGGAAGTGTAGTGAAGCAATAACTGATACGAGTATACCAGGAGTTCACCGGGATTGCTAAGAGAGCACCGGTGGCTACCATGCGGAAGGTACGGAAATAGTCATATGGAGTATCCGCTGAGGAGAATAGAAGTTGTGCATTGGCGTCACCGAGTGCGTTGATGGAGGTTGAAGTGGCAATTTGGGTAATCCATGGATGCGCTCGTTGAGAAGTGCCGTAGAATGCGATGAAGCCGGTTACTGGGGCGGCGAGACGGCGGAGGAGGCTACGAGCTGGAGGTGGGGGAGGAGGTGTAGCGATGGTGGTTGTGCGGCGGCAGGGTGAGCGACGGAGATACGGACGGAGGGTTAAACGGAAGGTTGGCAATGTTGTAAGTGGGCGCATGTTGAGTTGAGGTTGTGTATTGTGATGTTTAGTGAGAAGGATGAGGAGATTGAGAGGTTGAGGTGTTTAAAGGAGCTTCTCAATCTCGAAAAGTAAGATGAGTTGCACCTTTCGCAGATCTCGGGAGTGACGGGGCGGGCGGCAGGTGGTGCGGGCAGGGATTAGCTACAAATTGCGCAGATTCTAGCTAAGTAACTAGTGGACTACGCAGGGCAGGCGAGCGACAGGGCGGTGCAACTTGCAGCATCAAAGCTTCGACAGCTCGTCAAAGCCGTCGCGACTGCCAACTCACTCACCCACCAAGCAAGCAAGCAAGTCAGCATCCCACAACCGTTAAGATGGTACTTTCTTTCATTCTGATCCAGAACCGCCAGTGTGTTCCCCCCCCCTTCTTCTCCCTTGTTGCTCCTTGCAGACCCCCTGATCCCCAGTTGGTCAAAGATCCGTTGAGAGGTAATGAGACTAAACACGTCACAGGGGCAAAACGCGACTTGCGAAGTGGTACGCGCCATACGACGTGTGTTGAATCTCCTCCCGATCCCTCGATTCCCCTCTATTGCCTCACGTGGCCCCTTCGATTTCCATGCTAGGCTATGCTCCTTGAGCCCTGGGAGCCTTGAAAGAGCCCTGGGATCCTTTTGAGCTCGGGGAGCCCGAGGAGCCCAAACCCACACAGACACATCGCCATCCAACCATGACCAACCCTCACTAACCCGAGGTTCCATTCCGTAGGATGAAGAAAAAGTCAAGCTGAAGGGCGAAGTACACCGCCTAGTAGCACCACGAGATCAAAAGTATCAATCGAACTTTGTTGAATTCCGGAACAATAAAATCGTCTACCGACGTTACGCAGGATTATTTTTCTGCGTATGTGTTGACGCAAACGATAACGAATTGGCGTATCTTGAGGCTATACACTTTTTTGTTGAAGTTCTGGATGCTTTCTTTGGGAATGTTTGTGAATTGGATTTGGTTTTTAATTTCTACAAGGTAAGCTGGATTGAACTTGGAAGGGTGGGAATTTGATGACGAGGTTGAAGGGAGTGGGTTGTTTACTTTATTCTGCATCGTGGTGATGTTCGATGCGTTGGATCTGTGGAGATTTCCGACCGATCCATGCTGTGCTGCAGCTCGCCAACAGCTCGCTAGATAAGGCGACGCGGCAGGCCTCGACACGTGGATAGGCTTCGCTTCGCTACGTGTGCGGGGTGTGGGGTGTGTTGGTATATTGGGGTGTGGGGGTAGTGGGGAGATGCGGAGGGCCTTTAGGAACCCTCCAGGACACCTTTGGCAAACCTCTAAGAAACCATTAAAAAAACACAAGCTAACATAAAACCCCACAAAAAAAAAACAGGTATACGCAATACTAGACGAAGTATTCCTCGCAGGAGAAATTCAAGAAACCAGTAAACAAGTAGTCTTAACCCGACTTGAGCATCTGGATAAACTTGAATAAATATGGAAGATGCTTTAGAGGAGTATTGGGATGTTATGGGATATGATAGCGGGATATCATGAGGATGAAGGGACGAAGGGACGTGGAACGAGGATTAGGGAATAGGGAATAAGGAATGGGGATTAGGAATGAGGAATGGCAGGCAGGATACTGGAAAAAAGTAATATTCCAAGTAATCCAAGTAATAATGAGCTTTTTGTTTATATATCTATAAACACATGTAATAGAAATACCCAATTTGTTATATCGCTATCGTTGTTTTTTTTTTAAAAAGTATCGATTATGTGTATTTATGATTTCCAAGGTGTCTAAGGTTTTCCTTTGAAACCCCCGCTTACAGTGCATCATGAATTCTCACTTTGCTTTTCAATAAAAATTACGTAGAGCAGCAATTATTGTCGTTTGATATGAGTTTTATTGAATAATCCCCATTCCATTCCTATTCTTATTCCCAATCCTATTTCCATACATATTTCGATTCCAATTCCTGGTCCCATTCCTTATTCCCATTCCTATCCGCAATCCCAGAAAGACAAAAAAATTAAATAACACCCAAAACACCTTCCCAGCCGTCACCAACGCTTAGAAATCCTCAACAACTCCCAGCATCTTCCACCAGCCCATTCCTTAAGAAGACTTCGGACTTGGTAAAGGAGCCGGACTATAGCTAGAGCTATAAGGACCAAACTCAATCAACGCACCCTTTCCATTTTTGGCCTTAACAAATTTCTTATGCTTTGCTTTTCTCGCATCCAAATATTTCGTTTTTTTCCAAGAATGTGTGCAATGTTTTAATTTTTCCAATCTCCAAGTACAATCCTCCGAGAATTCGCATCGTTGACATTTCCAAGCATCTTCAACCTCTACACCTGTAGTTTCCCTTTGCCCTCTCCACCATTTGAGGGATTCTTTCATGTAGTCCATAAGTATGTTTTCTTCATACTTTATCGCTTTGAATCCTATTACGCTTCCGTCGGCTTGGAGAAGATATGATACTCCCATTTCGTTTCCAATGGTGTCTATTGACTGCTTCATTTCTTCTTGCAGGATTTGCATCATCCCTCGTAGGTTGTTGTGGCTTAGTAGTTCCTCGAGAAATTTGTCTTCCATGTCCAGGCCTGCTACCTGTGCAATAAAGCCATCTGAGAATTTCGCATCGCCGTCGAGTTCGAAATGTTGGAGCAACTCCTCGAATTTCAATCCTCCGCTCCAAATATCCGTAAGAAGTTGTCGATATATCATCATCTGCAGGGCCGTTTGATGTGCCTGGGATTCCGTAGGGAAACTTCTCGACCGTCTAGTTTTCGTATCACTAACATAGGCAAATCTTTGACCCTTTCCCGCCGGTTGATAAGCCTCATAATCCACCTTTATCTCTCCTTCAACCTGTGAAAAAACCCAATTATCCCCCTTCATAGTCGTATCACTTAATCCGACCTCTGTGATTCTTTCCTGGGGATTTTTATAAGAAACCTCATCGATGATACCAAACACAAACACATCCTCAAACCAACCAAAGATGGGTAATTCTCTAGTAACACCCATAGTTACCAAACTCCTCATTCCCTGTCTCATATTGAATAATCGTAATCCCCAACGATCTTCCTTAGTTTCCGGGGTAACTTCAACGGTTGTGTGGACTTGTTCTTCCAGGATTTTATGCACGGCGGTTCCCCGAGCCATTTCAGGTGTTACTGTCTTCCATCCGACGGCTAGTTGGTATTCGTATTGTTGCTCGCACCAGACTAGGCCGACTAAGTCGGTTACGGAGAGATATTTCTTTTTGGAGCGGAAGCGCTCGTAGGGGGAGGCTTCGGGGGAGGCATCGGGATCGAGACCGGGTGGTTGAGATAGTTCGGGAGAGATTTGAGGGGTGTCTTCGGCGGTGAGGATTACGGGACCTGGGGTTGGGGCTGCCTGGGGTTAGTCAGGATATGGACTTGATTTCTTGGATTTATTATATCTTTTTTTGCAGAAGAAGATGAAGGAAAGGAAGAAGGAAGGATGGGGGTAGTTGGAAGATAAACTACAACAGAAGAGCAGCGGAATAGCTTACAGGTTTCAACATCATAGGTTTTGCCGTGAGGTGAGGGGGTACGCGTTGAAGATTCGAGACGCGTCTCATCGATAATCCCAATCTCGGATTCGTTGAGAACCTCAAGAGGGGACGTATCCCTCCTTGCCGAAGAGGAAGATGAAGAGGAAGAAACAGCATTATTGGTTCTCTTTCTAGATATCGTACTGGAATAGGATTGTAGGAGCTCCTCGAGGTCGTCGGTTATTTCGATATCACTTCCATAGTCGCTGGACAGGTCGTCGCGCGTTGCCATGTGAAGTGACGTTGGCGGGGCGGTGGATTTTTTTCGGGTGGTGCAAAAAGACTAGCTTGCTGCTTGCTGCTTGGTGGCGGGCGCGGGGTGTGCTTAGACGTATGTACATAGACGTATGTAGACGGGGTTTGGGTGCTGTAGTAACTGTACATGTAATGAGCAAGTCTCGAGGTGTATGACTATGGATGAGTTTGTATCTTTCATAATGACTCTAAATGAAGGCAATTATGTAACAAGCGGCAACCGGAGTAACCGGAGGTTTTTTGTTTTGTGTATGTGTATTTAGACGAAGCTAAGAATTATGCGAAATCATGAATTAGAGGGCTTGGTTCATGTGGGCGATGGGCGATGAGCGATGAGCTGAACCAGCAATGCGATGTCATGTCATATCTTGACTCTCTTCAACCATTCACGGCGCTTGGTATGTATTTATCAAGATAAACTTTTAAACTCAAATAAAGCATGCTGCTGCATGGCAAAATTCCGCATTCCTAGTTACTGGTTACTGGTTTTACATATCAAGACTACGACCATGATCCATCAAGCACCTCGCATCTCGCACATCGTATCCTCAAACCGAAACCCACGGGATATATGCACAGAAGGACCAAGTACATATACTTCCATGGCTTCTATCACTATCACGTTTATGTACTATGTATGGCATATTTTCCGTTTCCGTTTGCATACCTTCTTCATCTCTATGTGTATAAATTTCATGTGTTTCCAGGCTCACTATGGATATCCAAGGTTTTAACTTGTAACGAAGCCAATCCTAAATCTTCTAAGCTTGATATTTCGGAGAGTGGCGTGGCCTTGGGATAATACGTATGTACTTCGTATGTAACAATACCGTCTCCAATCTTGTAGAATTTGTAAGATATGGTGGTCTCTCTGTCTCTCTGTCTCTCTGTCTGTATATGTATATGTATACATCTCAATTAGAAAAAAATATTCATTAATTCTTAGTATCGACATTATAATACAATTGCAATTAAAGTTACAATAGCAATAGCATCCTCGAATCCTATCTTTCGGTGAAGCGTCTCAAGATCCAAGACCGTCAGGGTTCAACAATGAGCTATCAAAACCAGCAGGTATATATCCACACCATCAATCCCTTCAATATTTCTTAACTCCTCGCTTAAACCAGCATCTACAAATTACGATAAATTTTCCATTCCAATTTCTTCTTAATCGAGGTTCCGGATCCTAAGCTGGCAGGGAGCTCCTAGGTATCCACTTCAATAGTTTAGCATAGCAACTTCCTCACGAGGATTAAATAACTTTCCACAGGGTGAATAATACCAGGATTACTTGATTTACTACTAAATTTCCCAATATTGCCATCCTATTCAGGGAGGAATAAATACAAATACATAGTGAAGTAACACAAAGCCCTGAAGTAGCTAAGCCTAATATAACACGTGATATTGGCTTTGGAATCATGAGATATCATGGTATGGCGTACGAGTACATACTGTACAGTGGTTCATGCAGTTCTGCACTCGAACTTCATTTAAGGTTTTAATGCAGTTATATGCAGAAGGCCCCTTGCTTTATGCGTCAGTGCTGGATGGTTGTGGATATATGTTTATTTACACAAAGCCTTGGGGGTGTTTTTATGTTTTCATAAAGAGTTTCATGAGAGAGGTGTATTCAATTTGGAATTTCCATATGGTAGTAGTAAGTACAACTGGTGAATTGAGTTGGTTATCGGAAAAATAGTTGAATTGCTTATCGTACCGATTCATATCCGATATGAGCTATGTATCGGCTGGTTCGTAAAAATTATTCGCTTGAGATTGATAATTCACCCGGTAATTGTTCTGGCTCGTTTGGTTCACCGCTTCCAGACCGTCTTGTGACTCTTGTCATCTCGGCGTCGGTGGGTTCTTTTACATACTTCAATTCCGTGGTTCCCTTGGTTTCCTTGGTTCGGTTAGAAAGTTATTCTTTTTCTTATGCATGTGCATACTATAAGAAGTTAATTTCCATAAAAATACATGTACATATAGCCATACCGGTACCTGACAGTACCATTACCATATTTATCCTGTGTGTAACTTCGATCTCCATCCCCCCCCCCCCCCCTTCTCTCTCCCCATCGGCTTCCAGCGCTTTGTCAAGCCATAGTATGCATATTACTATTTTATGTTTCTGTTTCTATATTTCCCCATGTCCCATCTCCCGGAAAATTCTGTCGTCGACACTTGTAGCTGACTGCATCATTGGCACAACATGCGCGCGACAAAATCCTTATCCCACCACAACCACCAGGCTCCCATCACCTGCTTCACCGGATCTATGCACGCATAAGTACCAGCGTGTCTCAGTGAGTGGGGATGTGGAAATGACCAACGCCGTCTTTCTTTACTACGCACCCATGGCTGTGATCCCCTGCGCATCATCGGCAACCGTTGGTCACCTTTTTTTTTTTTCGGCTGGGGCGTGGTCGGTCTGCTGGCGAAGAGTGGCTCAACTGGTTCGTCTCACCACCAGCAGCAGCAGCAGCATCATCATCATCATCGCGCACCGACTTTCTATGAGCACCCTACCCCGCATGCGACCACACAGACTTGAGGGCTGTTCTGGTTCATAGGGATTAATGATAGGGAGATGATAGATCTGTCTAATTTTTCTTTTAAATGGTTGTGTTTTTAAGCCACTATTGCGTCAAATGACAGCATCATGTCCATCTTTTATCGCTTTGTCTCAGTCTCATTTGACAGAATCCCCCCTCCCCCCAATCGCCGCTGCTGTTGATGGATGCCCTGTCCTGGAAAAAGAGAAAAGAGCTGATGACACTTTAACTCTACTGGTGTGGGCGGTAACTTGGGACCCTGGCAAATATGCATGAAGACAGTTACTGTTCCTGCATTAGCGCATGCTTCCAGACCACTTCCCTGTTGTGGAAGGACAACTGCACAACCCGGGGGGGCAGTGGGGACCACCACGACGATACGTATGTATGTCAGTCTGAGAAAGCGCCGGGTTTGGCGCGGGCGCGAGGAGATATGTTTTTGACAGAAAGATGTATCAGCGCCGATGGCGGGTGGCGGCTTTGTTTTTTCCGTTTGATGGCGTTTGGGGAGAAGGGAGAGTGGAAGATGAGATGGAGAGAGAGGAAGAGAGAGGAAGAGAGCAGTCCGGGGGAGAGTGGAAAATGAGATGGAGAGAGGTGGAGTAGCCCGAAGGAGAGTGGAGGATGAGATGGAGTCGAGGAGAACAGCAGCCCGGAGGAGGCGATTAATTATCGTAGGACATGGAAGAATATGGAGTTTGAAGTCAATTGCAGGGCATCTTCTGAAAAAAGTCAATCTGAATTTACTTTGACATGAATCGATACGAAACCAGAAGAATCACACGAATTTACCCATCCGAGCATACGACACCTTGTCAGACCAGCGAGAATTGGGAAACAGAACCCTCCAGCTTCGAAAGTTCTCCGGCTTCTGGATCACCAGTTTACTCAGTCTAACCCTCTCTGCCGTAGTCGTCTCACCAGATTCAATCCGTGTCGACATCCCCACCAACAGCCGAATCGCGCGGCGCAGGGATTTGCTCCAATCACACGGCGGAAACGTGAATGCACCCCCTCCCAATTCCCCTCCCCTGCTGTGATGCATACCCCCGGTCACCATGTTATTCATGGCAATTTCGCTGTCTGCTTCTCCTTCCATATAGCACCGGTCCCTCCCTTTCCCCCCCTTCTCCCCACTTCTCTCTCCTCCGCGAGACCAACAACGCAGCGCGCAAACCCAACAACTCTGTCTGCCGTCCTTCATTTATCGGCAAACAAAACGACAAATTGTCGACATACAACTCGACAAGACCTTCTTTTGAAGAAAACATAGTCACTCTCTATCGATTGGCCAGCTTTGTTTTTTTGTCAGCATCAACAAGGGAATTCGGTTGATCGGCGGACAATCACAGCAAATCAGTTGCGCTATACAATAATAATCCGAAAATGACAAATCATCGTCAAGCACTCGCCTATGGAGCACGTAGGGTGAAGAGAGAGCCTGCCATTGTGACAGTCTTTTTCACACCAACTCCTACTGGTACCCAGAGGATTATTGGCTTCACTACCTTAAGTGAGGAGCCGTCACCTACAACATTCGCACCTATCACTAGGCCAACAAAATCGGTTTCCCTCGATCCAAATTCCGGTGTCGAGGTTGATTCAAAGACCTTTGCACCAAAGCGATCATCAACAACATCTAGCTCGGAGAGTATGTTGCTAAATCCTTTCTGAAGTTGGTTACTGGTATTGATCAGGAACACAGCCCCAACACCAACAGCCAGTCCTAGCATCTCAGCATCGCCATCATTAGCACCAGAGCCTCATAAGACTGGTCTTTCACAGAATGCGGTAGCAGGTTTGGCTGGTATGGGAATTGCGTTGGCAATTGCATTGTTCGCTTTGCTCTTTTGGCTATGGCGAAGACGGTCACAGAAGAAGCACCAGGAGGCATACAAGGCCATGGCTGATGAGAAACCAACAAGTGGAAATGCACCGCTTCCTCCTGTGCCCATTGTTGCTCCTCCTCGACCTGCATACCCCGATGAGAAGCCAGCAGCAGCACTCGCGAGCCCTGCTCAGAGCTCGATTGTGGCTGAAAAAGCACCCCAGGTTTCATTACGCCCTGTTACCACTTTTATGCCCGATGTTGCTAGTCAACCCAACAGTGCTGCTTCTCCCTCAGGAGCAGCTACTCTTGGAGTTGCGGGGGCAGCAGCCGCAGGAGCAATGGTTGGAGCAGCAGCAGCATCTCAGCAAAACCAGCAGAACCAGCAGACCGGCCATCTTCAGCGTTCCATGTCCCGCAAGGAGCCTCCCCCAGCTTTGGTCCTCGTTCAGCCCGACGGCTCTGAGATTCAGAGATCTGGAGACACTCCTCAAAAGCCCAATGGCCCTATTGCGTCTTCTCCCACCCCCTCGACTTTCACTGAAGCTTCAATGTCCGACAACTCTGGTCCTTTTGGAAACCAGAATGCCTCCTCCATGTCCAGCCGTCCTACCACTGCCAACTCCAACGCTACCAGCGCTCGTAAGATGGATGCTGGACCAGGTGCTTTCAATCCCCCAGTTCACCGTGTTCAAATGGATTTCACTCCCTCTATGGGCGATGAGCTTGGTCTCCGTGCCGGTCAGCTTGTTCGTGTCCTTCATGAATACGATGATGGATGGGCATTGTGTGTCCGTCTCGACCGTTCTCAACAAGGAGTCTGCCCCCGCACCTGTCTTTCTCAGCGTCCCGTCAAGCCCCGTCCTCCCCCAGGGCCCAACGGAGCTCCTGCTCCTCTCGGCGGCCGCGTATCACCCCCTCAAATGCAAGCCGGACCTCCTCCTCCTCACAGTCAGAACCCTAACTCATTCCCCGCTCCCGTCCGCAACCAGTCTCCTCCCCGCATTCCTCAGAATGAGATGTCACCCCGTCCTCAGTCTCCTAACTCCCGCCCTGTTTCTCCTGTCGGGAGATCAGAAAGCCCCTCTCGTGCGGTTGGATATGTAAAGGCACAGTACCGTCCTGCCACTGCTGGAAGCAGCAGACCTCAGTCTCCAGTTCCTAGCTCACCAATTCTTCCCGGAACTCCTACCACTCCTGAGATTACTCTTTCTCCTTCGCCCGATTACGAGCCGGAACAGCTTATGCCCAGACCCCAAAGCCCGACTGTTCAGCCCCGTCAAACTGCTGCGCCTATCAGACCCAGCCCTTTGAGTAACCAGGCGTACGTTGAAGAGGAAATCGAGATGTTGCCACAGACAAGAATGGAGATCAAGGAGGAGCTTGAGGAAGTAGCCGTGGTTGCTAAGATGCCCGAGGTTTCGGTTCCCAAGATCCCTGAGGTAGTTGTGGAGGAGAAGGAAATGCCCAAGGTTGAGGTTGCCAAGGTTGAGATGCCAAAGGTTGAGCTTCCCAAGATCGAGATCCCCCAGGTTGAGGTCCAGGAGTTCAAGGAGTTTGAAATTCCAACTGCCACTGTGGAGGTACCCAGGATTGAGGAGCCCAAGATCGAAGCACCAAAGATTGAGGCACCCAAGGTTGAGGCACCCAAGGTTGAGGTCCCCGAGGTCGTTCTGCCCGAGATCGAGCTCCCCAAGTTTGACATTATTCCCGAGCCAACCCCCACTCCGGCACCGGCACCGACACCAGCACCAGCACCAGTTGTTGTCGCTCCCACCCCTGCTCCAGTGCCCGCTCCAGCACCCGAACCGGCACCAACCGCCCCTATCAACATCCCCGTCCATGCCCGCCCCGCATCCCCCGAATACCAAGTCCCCGGCGGCTTCGGTAGCTTCTAAGCAAAGACTCATCTTATGAAATCCAACGATTTTGATGTTCCTAAACCCAACAATTTACCATCTAGATCTGGAAATCTATAAAAAGTCAAAAAACTGGATTTTTTTTTTCTTCCCTTGAAATGAACAGAAAGAAAAGAAACCAGGTTGTTTTTTTTTGTTTTTTATGTTTGATATTTGATGATACGCTCGTTAATGTTTTTTGTGCGTTGTTATTTTTTTGTACAGATACCATTGTTTTTTTGATGTTGTTTTTGATGTTTTTGATGTGAATTTGTGGCTGTGGCTGTGCCCCGCGCATCATTCTTCTTCTTCTGCTTCTTCTAAACCTTTCACTTCTGATGAAGACTAAAAGCATCCCTCATTGAGACTGGTCGCAGAAGTGGGAAATGGAGATATATAGAGAGGAGAAAGAAATTGCGTTGGTTGGTATCGCCATCATCATGTTTGTTTTATTTTATTGTATCCGATTAATGGTGTATGTAGTTCCTAATACTCTGATAAGGTGTGTTGTGGTTTGGTATGGTGTGGTGTGGATAAAGGGGAGAATGGGGGAAGATGGGGGAAAGAGGTGGAACTATAATACCTGTATAAGGTCGGCTGGATTTTTCTTGTTTTTTGTTTTTGATGTTTTTGATGCCTTTTTTTATGGGATATGGTGTATATGGATGGGATTTTCTTTTTTCTTGTTTTTTTCTTTTTCTTCTTTTGTTAAGGGGGTTGAGATTTGAGATGGGGGGAAGTGGACCCTGGGAAAGTGATGGATGGATATGAAAGGGGGAGATATGATGGGCCATAAGCCATAGGAAATGGAGAATTGGAAATGGGGAATGGGGGATGGTAAAAGATACCCAACGGATGGTGATGATGAATATAAGATTATTGGAAGTAAAACTTTTTTGTTGTGCTGTGTTGTGAAGTATCGTCACTCGTTTTTATTGTGGTGATATTGTGGTCATATCAACCGCTTGATTGGTGATGGCTAGTGAGTTTTTAATCTCTGGTTGCTTATGGATGTGCTATGGGGCATGAGTACTTGATGTACCCGCAGGTTCGCAGCGGTGAAATGGTACTGGTATCGATGATGGTGACATCGATACTGATACTGACTCTCGGACTTACGGACTCATGGACTCACGGGGTCACTCACGGACTGATCCTACATGATGGATCACTCGATCAGGGTCACGCTATGACTGATGGATCATGGGGAATAATGATTTTGGATCGTGGATTATGGATTATGATACTTACTGCGGGATTCTGTGGAACTGAGGAAGATTTCTGGAATCTCTGGGATCTCTGGAATCTCTGGAATCTCTGGAATCTCTGGAATCTCTGGAATCTCTGGAATCTCTGGAATTCCTGGAAGGTATATGAAGATACCTGAAGCGATTTAAGTTTCTCTAAATATTCCTTAGGAGATGATATTGTGTATTACCAATAGTTGAATTCAATTTAGTTTGTTATAAACCAGCGTCTAATGTCCGGTATCTGGTATCTGGTATCCGGTATCCGGGGGAAAGTTGATATCAATGGACCATGGAGGATCTCAGTTTTATTATTCCAGTATAGAAAAAACCATAACGAAGGATAGTTTTATTATTTACTAATTTTCTTTCGATTGAAGTTTGATAAGAAGCTGTTGTAGCAGCTTGAACCTTGCTTGAGCCTTACTTATGCGGGATTATATAGGATGATGAAAATTAAAATTAAAATTTGGATTTTAATTTATCGAGAAGGCTTTTGATGTATAGAATTTTAATGTTGTATAATGGAGAGAATTTATGGATATAATAAATAGATAGATAGGAATGATATATGACAGGAAGGGAAGAAAGGAAAGAAAGGAAGGAAGAAAGAAAGAAGGAGCCGTTGTTGTCTGATTATGGCGAATTGGGTTGGTGGGAAGTATACGGTGAGGGATTTGGGAATCGATGATGTGGCTCGGGTTGGCTTTTGTTGGCTGTTGTTGTGGTTTTCACTGGATCTCACTCGTTGGATTAAATTGGATTTTTATTATTCGGTTGTTGAGGATAGCGCAAGTGCATGGTGCGCACTTGTCGAAATAGCTTAGCTTAGCTCGGGAGAAAATCCAACAGCTTGGAAAGTTATTACAATACATATCGGCTAGAACATCATCTGCAGTTGAAACTTGAATATACTTTTATACCTTTATATCAGTCGCTGAGGTAATCAACAACTTCTGGAGTTCAGCGACTAGCAGGTAATATAAATATGCCTCCTGGTGCGGCGTGGTTACTGATGTCTTTGAGATATATCGTATTTGGGTTTCTCAACTTTATTGGGACAAAAAATGTATTATGATAAAACTACATGTATATACTGATTTTTTGTTCTTTTGTTTAATCTATTGAAAATACAGGAATGAGAATGGCTATATAAGAGGAATGGTTGAAAAAAAATTATGTTATATATTGTTAGACAAAAGGAAGAACTGCAGTGGGTAGGATACTCGTTGAGAGTAGCACTGGTGAGAGGACCATCATCATTAGATACTGTCGGAGGATTATGTGTTCTGCATAGCTTGGTTGGGGGAAATAGGAGTGATTCAGAGGTTGATATTTTATTACATGTTCGTTTCATTCCCGGTGGACTTAAAGATCCCAGACAACTGGTATTTTCTTAACACCGGAGCATACAGAGCTTTTTATATAATTTCTATTATCAGCGCCTAATTTCATTGTCACTAGAGTCCTGAAACTTAATCTCCTTTTCTATTGTCACCGTACATAGTGGAAGCTGGGGTACCGGTGACCCCGCGGCCCGAAGAATATGGTTCCTGATTACGCGCGCTAACTAGGATAAGTTCATCGGCGAGTCGGCGACTACTGAACGTCAACGTCAACGTCAACGTAGACGTCAGATACATATACATATATGTTTTAGAGCAGAGCCGAATCAACCGATACGTGCCTTGCATACGCTATTCTGAATTTGACGTATTGACTAATCAATATGCATCGGGAAATTTCAGATTCTTTCTTTTTTACAGATCGCTATGCCTAATAATGCAATGCTGCTTTGTGAGCTCGCTTCGCCGGCATTGGATACTTTTGATTGGCTAGATGGTTGCAGTCAATATCGTGATGCAATGAGTATCCGTGTGATAAGACCGGGAGATTGATGCTTAATCATTAATGTCATGTATTATCGCTTTAGTGAGATTAAATCACGGGGTGGGATCTGAACTGTGGTATTGACTTTGGACTTGCTGAAAATTCTCTGTGGATACGCAATTCAATCAGAAAATTTCGCAGCATACATAGCGAACGGCCCTGAATACTTTCGGCCGTGATAAGAAACTTTGTCCTGAAGTTGTAACCAGCAACATTGAAACCAGCAACATTGAAACCATCATATTCTAAGACATATCACATGGTCCATCCCACAAATATATCCCCCTAACACTGACCACATTTCCAGCTTCCCACAAACAACGTACCACTCCTAAAATCAAATCAGCGTCTACTCTCTCAACCGCCATATCTCCAGGATCAACCTACAACGCCTCCACAGGGCCAGCACCACCTATAACACTCCTTTTCGGCGGCCCCTGACAATTCTCTCCCTCATAAAACGTACAGCAACTACCCCTAGGACCAGTTACTTCCACCGATCCAATCCAGGGTTTATAATCCTCCGACCAGGGACGGATTGGATCAGCAAAGTAGAAGCATTGGTATTCATTATTTGTGAAGCTAGTTGGAAGCTGATGTAACTGGGGAGCATCACGGAGGGTGAAGCAGCTGGAGTCGGGTTTGACGAGAGAACCGGTGAAGGTGAGTGGTTGGATCAAGTTCTGGACTGCTTGGCTTGCGGTGTTGCTTCCACTGTTGATTCCACTGATACCGCCGATACCGAAGAGGACGGTTGCGTTGTTGTCGCGGTCCCAGCAGGTTGCGTTAACAGCTCTAGCTGTAACTGGGGAGATAGTCGCAAGGGAAAGAAGAAATAAAGAAAAAAGAAAATTCATAGTGAAAGTGAAAGTTGTAAAAGAGTGTAATGGTTGTGAGAACCGTGGTGAGAAGGATGATGATGGTGAAGATCACTGGTTATAAGTGCGAATACATGGAGAATGGTAGATGTAGTTGTGCAGTTGTGTAGTTGCTTTGTGATGCATTTTAAGCGATGTGTTGGATGATTATTTAATGTGGGTCTTCTGTTACCCACATTCCTTACCGCACGTGTTGTTTTGTTGGTTTAGACATCATACATCACTCGACGACGGGAAATGAAAGTTGTTTACCATGATGACGACGACGGAGATAAGTAATCAGGAGATGAAAAATGTTGATTTAGTCATCAGGACCCCACTTTTCCAGTTATCGCCGATAAAGCTTCTTGGTATGTAAATACCAAGAGGAATGCTGTTTATCTAGAGGTACACATTCCACAATTTTGACGCATTTGAAGCCAAAACAACATTACTCATTGAATCAATTTCACTAGATTTTCAGCCCGAAGAACATTCTATATACGTGAATACATAATACATGCCATGTAGTACTAGGGCTCCACCCCGGGGCTTACGAACCCTGCATGCCCTCCAAAACCAACGCAAATCCTCTCAACCCCGAGTCTCTAATCCGAGTCACCCGACAAACCTTGCTTCACGGTGCGATAAGTTAGTGGGGTTTCTAGGAAGGGCATGTTGCTACAAGCAGGAGGCGTATAACGCGCCAATAGGTGTAGACTTCTCCCCTTCATAAGGTTCAAGGTTGGGAACTTTCAAGAAATTCAAATAAAATTAACCTCTTCATACGGTTGGCAAAGTAACCCAATGCAACTAAGGACCAATCCTCGTTTCTTTCAGATTGGAGTATTAATAATCACGGCGAAGCGGTTAATAACAGGGTTTATTTCTGTGTTCTCAATAGCGAATCTTCCATCCTGATGCTCCTGAGACTTGAGCCTTACGTCTCATTGAACTACATTCTAAATTCCTTCCTCAATCACGTATTCCACAATTCCAACCCACCAGCCAAACCACCCGGTAGTTGGACTCGATCTATCCCACATATCATGCCAAGCAAAGATTGCAAACTCCCATTCAAGCCTTGAAGACGAAGCCGTCAGTAAACTATTCTTACACACGATTCTGGACGATAGAAAACTTACTTTGTACAGTTCACAAACCGCTTCTCAAATATCCTTCTTAACCCACTCTCGATCAACGCAGTGAAGTTTGTAAACCACCGACGAATTATTGGTCTTCACCCCCCCAGAATAGTGATAACTCGGACAGTAGGCCTTCCAATGCTGAAGAACCTACGTCCTACAACGTATCAATTCCTACGTTTGACCATTACCAAGACAACATCTACAGAGACAAACAGGATCCAGACGACCGTCGACATCTGGGCCCGTTAGAGAAAGCTATTAACCCCGACGAGAGTTGGTCTGCAGTAACGCATGGTAAAATCGTTTCCCACGCCTCAAACTGGACAGTCAAAGACGCGTTTTCTGATGTGGCTGAAGAGACGTCCCATGGGAGTTGTAGGTGAAGTGACGTGTCCAGAGTTGCCATTAGGCTTGTCCATGACGTGTGATTATGGATGCTGAAAGGGCTGGAGAAAGGTTAGTACTTGATCACTGACTTGATGGGGTTGATCTTATTACCAGAGAGACGAAAGTAGCTTGCAGATGATGATATAGCAGTGTAGCGTGTAGATACAAATAGCAATCATCGTGGATGGTTAATCAACCGATACTTCATCATATCGCGATGCTACCTATTACGTGATTCAAACTTCTGTCAGCAACATACGCGTCACGAGTAGCAGTAGCATGGGAGAGGCAACTTACGCGTCAAATATGATTTGTTTTAGAATGTCCTTGTTCTCATCGTTGAGTTGGTGATGGTTTCGGTTATACTTAATGAGTGTCGGCGTTGGAACTCTGGTGAGTTGATGGATGGACGGTGCACCAGGTGGTGTTTGTGTGTGATGAAGAAGAAGGAAGGAAGGAGGGAGGGAGGAGAGGAAAGAATTTAAGAAGGTCCAGAGGCCTCTAGCTGGCGGACTAATACCGCCCTGAGCAAAATTTTATGACTGATGAGCGGTGATCCGCTGTACATCTTCATATCCCATCACTCGTGTCAAATCAACATCAGATATTACAGTAAAAGCGCAACTAGGATAATGGAAAATCGCTTGCAATCGACGCGTAGAATATATAGATATAAATTGAACAGACTTATCTAACCGATAACTTAAATACAGTCAACCTACGTACTGAGCTTACATCGTGCGCCGCGTGTGAAATACATGAGTTACTCATCCTTCAGACTTATCACCCCTCACGCCCATAATTACTTGGTATTCATAAAACATCAATTACATCACATTATCATCCTGCCAATGTTCTCCTACATTATTTAAAAAGCCCAATCCAGATCTGGTTCCTCCCAAACCGCTGCAGCTGGCTGAACGAGACCCTCTCTCCACTTCTCTCCCCTATTCTCCCCCTCATCCACCTTACCATCAGGCACCGTATCCACAACCATCAATGAATTCCTCCTTCCTCTGCCTAGTGCCATCCTGACTTCATTTTTCACTTCTTTCTCCACCATCAAAAACTCCCAATTACTCACTAGATCCAGCGCCAACAAATCGCAGCCCATCCTATCATAAACCCTTGCAGTAGCAATAACAAACTCCCATTCCATCCCTGGTGTAACTTCCAATGCTCCCTTTAGTGTACTCGTTGTCTTCTCCCTTACGTGTCGATAAAACTGTATCAACGCTGGATCGTCACGAAGGAAAAGCTTGGAGGTCGGGGTTAAAGAACAGCCGTCTGTGGCGCTGCAGAGATTTCCAAGGGGATCAAGAAGGCTGCGAACAGCTAGGTCACGACGACCAAGTTGCCAGTGGCACCAAGAGGCCAGCCACCGGTCTCCTGTCGAAAGTGCAGAGGGTAGGATTTTCGTGGTGAGGTATTTTTGGAGGACAGGGCCTGCGGCTGGACCCGTGGAACCGGAGGTGGGGGAAGATTCGTACACACGGCAGATAGCGATGGCGAGTTGGGGGTCCTTAACTCGGGTGTGGATTACGTTGACGGCATCTTCAAGGTAGTCACCGAGCAGGAAGAAGGCAGCGGCGTATTCTGTATAATAATTAATAACCTAATCCAAGGTAGTAAAATTAACAGGGGAGGGAGAGGGGTCAAACCGAAACGGTGTTTTCCCATTAAAGCATACGCATTTTTCGCTGCAGCTGTTCTCCATCTAGGCTCGGTGAAGTCGTTGGCAA
The DNA here is from genome assembly GCA_024516155.1 of Pyronema omphalodes. Taxonomy (NCBI): domain Eukaryota; kingdom Fungi; phylum Ascomycota; class Pezizomycetes; order Pezizales; family Pyronemataceae; genus Pyronema; species Pyronema omphalodes. The sequence continues at coordinate 714,826 of JAJJXM010000001.1, forward strand.
GAATCCGCATTGTCGCAGCCTGTTCTTTGTGCCAATGTGCCATTCTCCATAAACCAGCAAGTACATTCTTTTTCTTAAGAGCTAGATAATAGAGCGCACAATCCACCGGGTTTCGTTCATCAGTACTGGTGTAATGACTCCTTGCCAACAGCTCGAATTGCCTCTTGATAGCCTCTGTATCTTTCAGCCACATGAAGATACCCGATTCTCTTGCTTGTGGCCATAACATCCGCTGCTCTGAGTCGCGGTTTACTAAATCTATTAAAATCTCCTGTGAGTCGCTGTGGAACGCCCAAGTAATTTCTCGCCATGACATTTCGGGAATTGTGGCCCGATGAATATTGTGAAGCCGGAAGAAGACGAGGTATTGAGCTCCGTATTCGTCGATTGAGCGACGGTGTTTTTGGACTTGCCCAACGGACTCCACTATCACCGCGAGATCCTTTTGTTCTGGCTTGGTAAGGTGCGGGATATCTATGCTATTAATGATCTTACAGAATTCGATTGCAAGCTCTTCGTCGAGCACAGAATGATCAGCCGTGAACTCAAAGTGGTTGTAGAGAATGCTAGCTCGTCGTCTAATAGTTGCGGAGCTAGCAGACGGATCTTTCCTGGATGCATAGCTCTCGATAGGAAGACCTAGGAAAGGGTCCAGGCCCATCTCTTCATGAAAGACGCGAAGTTCTTTATAGAGTTTAAGCAGAATCTCTTCGACCATTTGTGATTTGCCAGCGAGAATGGATTGTTGGAGAAACTGGGGGTGGTAGACTGGTAATGGTCCGTTTAATTCAGAGACGATGTCGAAGATGTCATCAAGTCGGTGTTTGCTGGATGATATGCGGTTAAGCTCGGTGAGAAGCCTGTCTTCGCCTTCGAATCTTCGGGGGTAGAGAAGAAGCTGATTACCGGTTCCAATGACGAGACCTCCGTCATGTAGCCAAATAGAATCACCGATGGGGTGTGGTGTTATGTTGGCAATGTCGATTTCTCGGAATGCACCCCAAGCTGGTCCAGCGTTGAGATAGTCGTACCGTAGTTGGGTCATAAGAATCACTCGGTTTCTGAAACCGACGGCAAGAATTGATTGGCTCTGGGATGTGGAAGTCCAATCAAGGTCCTTGATCAAATCATCCTTATCGAGTGTGTATTTGTTTTGAAATTCTAATTGCCCAGCCTTGGAGTCCCAAATCGAAAGGTCTGTCCGGGATTCATCCACCAGTGCTATTTTCCGGATGGAGTTTCCTCTGGCTAGTGAAGGGTTCTTTATGTTGGTTTCAACGCTTGATGTAGCGAGCCACTTTAGGGAGGAGTCTTCTTTGTTGACCTTTACAGTCCAGGAGCGAAGCACGCCAGACTTTGACATAGATGTAGCTACTTCTCGGGAAAACATATCCAGATTTTCAGATAAAACGGCGTTCCAGCCTACAGGATCGACTGGAATGAGTGCAAGTAGACCATCCCGGTGACCTAAATCAAATTTTGACATCTCTCTCAAAGATGGTTGATCCCCATTCACAGTGCCGTTGGATTTTCCAGTTACAGATTTGACAGGCAACGTTATTTCCCATGCTATTCCGGTCATCTCTTCGTTAACTGCAACCACATGGTACACGGGTGGACTGTCGACGACCTCCGGTAGAAGTAGCAGACAAAGCATTCTCCCACCATCTGTGAAAGTAGACCTGGCAACTTCTTGTGCGATAGGTGCTGTTGTGTCCCAAAGGATAATATGATCCGCATGTAAAGTCATCATGTAGCTTCCTACATTCTGTAAGCACATGCGCCAACCTTAAGAGAAACAATAGCCTACCTGAATTAAGTATTACTGATCTCTCCACAATACTGGATGGGGTTAGTGTACTCTTTTTATGCAGAGTATGTTTTCCGCTAATTTTTGATTTCACCCATAGAAGGTGTTTATTTGACTCCGACGAGCTTAGTATGCTCTTTCCATCCGCTGTGCGAACCAAAGATTGAATAGAATCATCATGACCCGTCCAAACTCCTTTTAAATGAAATCGTGTACCATTTGGCACTGGATCCAAACAAGAATCAAGCCGAGTTTCAAACCAGGTTATCCCGCTCCCAAAAGAATGCATCAAAACCGTTAAACCTTCGCCACCAACAAATGTTGCAAATTGCACTTCGCCTTTTCCGCAATACACACCTGAATTCTCTGCATGCACTATGCTGAATATATTTGTGGTCCGCCGGCTTTTGCACCCGACATTTTCCAGTCCCCATGCACTCATCCGTCCTCGGGAATCGAATACTATAACGATTTCAGGTGACCTCTGAGCTACATCGATCAGTCGATTCAATGTTTCCCGAGATTCTTCATCGTTGTCGACTGTATTTGCCGCCCGCTCCGTAGCCCTTGTAAATATTCTTCTATCCACCACCAGTGCATGGTGTATATCGGACCTAGGTCCATCCAAAGCCGGTGGTATTGATTCCCGGAGGTCTATCGTAGCCCATAACTGTAGTTGGTGTGAATCATGTGGATGTACTGGCGCCCATACTCTGAGTACCTGGTCTACAGTAATGGTGTAGAGAGCATTATCAATAGTTTCCTCCGGATGTACCGGCTGTCTCCATTGCATCCAAGTAACCGCTCTCGGATGTGCCAAATACGAAAAATCGGCCTCATCATTCCCCTCTCCTATAGAAATCTTCCACCAAATCTTGACGAGTCTATCATGTTTGGCGATTGTAGCAGCCATCGAAGCATCCGGACAAGTTGCAATAAGCTTCAATGGATTCGCAAGACTTCTGCTCCATAGCTTTCTTGTTTCCTGTTCCGAAACTAGGTACATACAGATAGAGTTACTCCCGATTATGAGCTCATCGTTGATTCCCCATGCGAGGGTGGTAGCATTTCCGGAGGTAATATCGAGCGTGATCTTGGTTAGTAACGTCCACTGCAACAACCGATGACGTTAGCATTCCCGACGTTATACAGACCTCCATGGAATCAAAACATACCTTCACGTTCCCCCGTCCTCTGAAGTGAGGTTTATAGACCCAAACATTCCCCGCGCCGCAGACCGCAAGCTTTCCAGTGACCTCATCAATAGCGATAGCTGATAGCTGGTGGTCAAAGTATATAGTCTGGAGGAGCTTATCGACACCTGCGAGTAGAACTGCGGTATTTCCGGATATATACGCGATTATTCGATTTCGATCCCAGTCCACGGTGCAGAGAGCCTGTAGGGTTGGTTGAGGCAGGCCGGGGAAGAACATCGGGGAATTAGGAGGAGCGTAGAAGCTTGGACGCCGAGTCGAGGGGAATTATTCTGGAACTATGGATGGCTGGTGCGCCTTTGGAACATGTCCTTATGCCGAGAGTTGGAGTGGAGGGTGCGGGTAGTTGCGTGGGTAAGCTGTTGATGATGCGTGTCGCATCTTCTTGAGCTCCTCCCGCGGCGCGTGGCCCCTCCACGCGAAACCCCCGCAAGCTAAAGTAGAGTCTACACTCGGGCTAATTCACCTTTTTCTATCGTTGTGCGCGGGTGGCAGATGGGGTTGGTGATCATCGCACACTGGTGGTTGCAACCGGTTTTGAGCGGGCCTTTCGGCGTCAAAGACAAATTGGGATGATGTGTGATAAATTCCTAAAAACCAACCCACGAAACCAAGAAAATAAAGTTACTCCTCCCTTCTGCTGAATAAATACATCGAAGTTACATAGATGCTAAATACTTTTACATCATAAACATCATAAGTAGCAGCAGTAATAGAGAAATAATGAAAACTCCAATGGTATTGCGCCCGTGCAAATACCCAGTATTCAACCGATGCAAACGCCCGCTCAAAAACACCAAAACCTTGTCCCAAAAAGGCATAAATGCTGAAAACCTGAACTGAAGCATAAAAAGGTATACGAAACGAGCAGAAAATAATATAAAAAAAAAGAGGAAAAAGAAAGAAAGAAAAAGAGTAAAAAACAACCGTCAACAACTACAGCGCCCCAATGGAGCTCTGACTCCGATGCGTTGGTCCTGAGCCAACTAACGTCCCATCGTCTTCCGACTCGTGATGAATGTTGACTTTCCCAAACATGCTCTTAGCAAAAATGTTATATCTCTTCAGAGGACTTCCTGGGCTTCCGATAGACGCATTTGGCATGAGACTTAAACTCCTATTGTTGAGCATCATACCGCTCTTCCTTCGTCCCGTCGTCTTCCATCCCGGTGTCTTGAATGGTCTCGGAGGCGTTACTGCACCATCTCTCATCGGAATAACCGTAACCTCGCCATATTCCCCTTCAAAAGAGCTGCGCCTGGATTGTTGCCGCAAACTAGCCTTCGCCTTCCACATTCGTAACAAGAACTGATATTGTCTCTTCTGTCTCCGTTCTGATTCCTTAACAGAAACCTCGATTCTCGTAGCAAACCTCGAGTATCGGTTATTCCACTTCTCGAAATACTGACCAACAAGCTCAAGATTCTTTTCTCGAAGATAAACCTCCAGCCGAGTGTCGAGTTCCCGGAGGTGGTTGAATTTCGCAATCCAGACCTCTAGACCTTCTCTCATCAGACGTTGGTTATTGACTTCATTTGCTTCATTCTTGTTACGTTGGATTTGCGTCATCTTATCAACCCAGAGTGATATCGCTCCTCGGCCTAGGTCCGGTAATACAACAGTCCGGAATCGATCCTCTGCTCGATGCTCCATATACCAAATCTCCCTCGTCCTCTTCCTCCAATGATCGAAAAATAACCTAGCAATCGCCCGTTTTCGTTCCCTAGAAATATCCTGGTACGTCTTCCTTAATCGGTTCTTCTTCGATTCATTCGTGGCCGCTTTCCATTTCACCAATGCGTGCTTGGCAGTATAAAAGAACCTCGCCTCATCCGCCAATTCTTCCTGGGCTTTTACATCACTTAACCTCTGCTGCCAATTCACCAATACATTTCTCATCGTCTTGAATGCCATAACCGCCCTAAACTTCAATGCTCTTTCTTGTAGTACCGAGGCTTTATACTGCAGCTGCTCCCTCCACCACTGAAATATCCTTCCCGCAAGATTCTTCCTCCGCATCCTCCTCACTTGCTGCGCCGCAACTTGAAGCCTAGTCTGCTTCTCCTGGATCTTCTCGATAAATAACGCCAGGGCTCCTCGAACTAATTTTCTGTTATGAGTCCTAGAAACCAATTGGAGTCGCTCTTGTCTAACCCAATGCTGTAGTGTATTGCGTCTTATCTGAGAGTCATGATATTCCGCCATGATATCGTGTCGCAGGGTTAACCTCCATGTCAGAAATGTCTTCCGGATAAGATTGACTTTATACAACTCGGCGGCAGCGATTTCGTTCCGAGTCCTTTGTCGCCAGATTGTGAATTTCTCATGCATAATCCGGTCATCTACAAGATCTCTGACGCATTTCGTGAAGCGAGCAATAGTGACTTGTCGGCGCCAGTTATCCAAGGCGGTTTGCTGACGTCGCATATCGTAATAATCCAGGGCTCTGTCTTGATCGTCCAAGCTATCTTCCGTTTTCTGGACCCAACGGGACAAAAACTTCTGTAACGTTCGATGCCGGAAGAATTCTTTGGCCTTTGCATTCAGCTCCATTGCATGGTCCATTTTCTCCCTCCACTGACTCAGGGCGACGCTTGCTAGGCGCTCTAGGTACCGTTGGGGAACAGCTATATTGAGGTGCTTGAAATACCATTTCCAGTAGAAATAAGCGGCGAGGTTTTTTTGATATAAGATCACAGCTTGGTCTTCCAGTTGTTGACGGCGGTTGTAGGCCTTTATCCAACGTTGAAGAACCACGGAGAGCTGGAAATGGATAACTTTCTGATGGTTTCCTTGGACCCGGGATTTCCAGATGTTGAAATACTTTCGAGCCAAGATGCGTTGCTTTACTTCGTGTGTCCTCTGAACTATCGCGGCAGTGTTGCGGACCCATACATCCCAAGTTTTGGCCATAATCGAGAGGTCGTAGCGTCGTCCTGCTCGTCGTTCTAATACTGCGAACCAGCGTTGTTCCTGTTGAATGTCAAATGACTGCCATACCAAAATTGTGGCCAGACAAAGCCGTCCGCTCCCGAAAGAAGTTGCATACCACAATATCAACAGTCTTCTCTTTCCAATGCCGAAATACTTTCCGCATCATAACGCCGGTATAAAACCGACTCGCCGCATGCGCTAGTTCTTCGTGAACAGAATCATCGGTTAATTCTTCTGTGCTATCACTCGCATGCCTCCGTTCCTGTGTATTTAATCGCTGCCTTTGTGCTGCAGCGTTGGCCGCATTGACCGCTCCTTCCGGCGAACCCCCGAGGGTTTTCCTCGTCGGTCGTACCTCAACCTGCGGAACTCTCTGCTGCGGTCCTGTAGACTCATCATCTCCAGTATATTCCTCCTCCTCATCATCATCATCACCATCCTCCTCGTTCTCACTACCCGAACTCTTCCCCCTATCCCTCCTTCCTTTCGCAGCTTCATATCTCATCCTATTATATTCTCCCATGATTGCTTCCGACACAGGTTCCGTAAAATCTGTGTACCTAGAATTTTCCAAATCCACCCCAATTTTCTCCAACATCCACCCAAACTTTTCTCGCAGTCCCTCCCCTGGTGCCGATTGCATCTGCATTATAAACCGGAAATAAACGCTGTCTAATGCTGGGTCGATTTTGTGCGCTGCTAATACTGTGTCGTACGCTTTCCATATAATTCGAAAGGATTGAGAACCAGGGATTGTTGTTGCAAGAGCGACAATCTCGTGCAAGATGTCGAGATCCGCGTCGGTGCATTGTAATAGTGAGGCGGGCTCTTCATCGTCGGAGGAGATGGATGGCATGGCTGCTATGAAGCCGTCGCGGCATGAGCGGTTGGCGAAGGCGCAAGAGAGTTGTAGTTAAAGCGATTGAACGGGCGGGTTTTCTGACTCGGACTTCGGGCTTCGTGTTTCAGTTGACTCGGTTCTGAGATGGGAACGAGGGATACAGTGTCGCAGCGAAGTTGGTGAAGTCGTTGTTGTGCGGTGACGAAGGTGACGATGCACTCTGTTCTGTATGCGTCCCTAGCAACCAACGGTAGAGAGACAGCACACAAACCCGGGGTGCAAATGCAGATGCGACGATTGAAGAATTGACGAAACAACGCGACGCGTTCTGCGCATGTGCGCTAGAGAGGATTTAGTTAGAGTACGGGTGAGAATGGACTTCTAGTGTTGATCGGTTAGGTGAATGGTATGAAGGAAACAAACAAATAAAGGTCTAAAACACAGGTGGTACGTGCTTCAAATCAAAAATGGCAGCTGGGAAAGTTGTTTATTTACGTTCCACGAAGTACCCACGAGGTCAATAGCAACAACCACAATCACTGTCACGAAGGGTATCACTGATATGTAATCAGTTGCCGTTGGAGAAATGTTACAGAGCTAGTAATAAACTGTTAATTGCTCTTTCTTGTACACTGCCTCCATATCCGCATGAGGGTGTCTTTTGTATCTCATACTTAACATCATGTCGTATCGGTCATTCTCAAATATTTACAACACATTCTTATATCTGGTCCTAGAATGGATAACTGACAACCTCCTCCTCCTTCTCTAGCGGCAAGCCTGCCTCTACCTGTTTCTGATGCTCCTTATCCAAATAAGGCAACAGCACCTTCTCATACCTTTCTCTTCCTTTGTATTTCGCCACATCATCATCCCAACTTCTAATAGCACTCGCAAGACGTCCGGGGACATATGGCTCCTTCACAATCTCCGTAATAGGAACAAAGTAAGTCCTAATCGTAAATACCACTCCACCTGTCTTCGGCAACCTTCTCAAACTCTGCCTCTCAGATCTAAAATAAATCTGTTCTATCGGCTTATTATCTTCCGCAGTGAACCATCCAAACTCCCCCGGTTGTCCATCCTCACTTCCAATACTAGGAGACCACGGCAATTCTCCATCAACCTATTCCAATTAGCTGTATCCTTTAAATCATAGCAGCGTAACTTACTTGAATAAAATAATTGCTCCTCCCCATACACTCCTCCACCTTCAACCTCCCAAAAAAGTTCTCCATTCCTTTCTTCAACTTACTCTCAAAACCCGGTACATCCCCACTTCTATGGATCTCATCCAGCCCCATCCCCATCTTATCCCCCAATCTCCAAAAGCCCGTCAACAACGTAGCACCAGCTTGAAGATAATACTGTCCATCCTTTCCTTCTATCATAATCGCTAAATCATCCTGAACCCACCTTGCAGCCATCTGCATGGGGTCTTCTTTCAGCGGTCTTTCCATAATATCAAAGCTTTCCCCAGTAATAATATTATCCATCCCGCGCTCAGTTTTACGATATAAACTCGGATATCTTGCCGGTAAATATCGGCATAATTCTTCAAGGAGTTCATAAGCATGGGGTAAAGCAGCTGGAAGAGTATCGCAGCATTTTTTGCCACGGGAAATTATACGAGCAGCTTTTTGGGAATGGTAGCTAAGGTAATCGGAATCGAGCTCGATCCAGTCAGAGAAGGAAAGTCGGCGTAGTCCCATGGTTATGAAATATTTTGGGCCGTATCGGAAGGGGCGATAAGGGAGTGGTGGGGTGGAGAGTGTCCAGTCTGGGTATGGAGGCGGAAGAGGGGTTATGAAATCTGATGGAGGCCATGCTATGAAGAGACGGGATGTCAGTGGTCAGTGTTATGGTTTGTGAGAGATTTATAGTATGGAGAGAAGAAGCGGGGGATGATTAGAGAGATGGGATGGAATTACCACCGGGAATTCGGTCGGATTTTTTGAAGTTGCTAACACTGGAAGCTTTTTCTGGAGGGGGGGTACGGGATTCGGGGGTTGGCCGGCGCTGGGTGGTTGTGCGATACAGGAGGATTGAAATAATAAACACAACGAATAAGCAGTAGTACCCCCATATCGGAAGCGGTACTATCGGGGAAGAAGTCAAGAACGACATGTCGTGTGCTCGTAAACTTTGCTAAAATTCAACGGGTATCGCGAGTTATTTGTAGCGTGGGATAATAGATGGGTAACCTGCCCCCACAATATAATTGGGGACAATATCATCTCAATATATTGTAGAGCTACGTTGCTTCACGGTACTTTGCGGTATCTTGCTTTCTTTTTTCAACTGCGGGTGTATTGTTGGGGGGGGTCTCCAGTACATACTCGTGCAGAGGGGATGATCAATTAAAACTTATCGATATGCATCTGCACAATAAACCTTACGTCGGCAACTTATATTCTGTGTAGCCATCGATGTGCGTTATTCCTGTCATTCACAGCGTCTTGACAAGCATCAGCAGCCTAAAGGAGTAAAAACTTCCCGTCGCAACACAATCAATGAAAATGCTTTCAGAATCTCAGCAAGTCTTGGCCGTTTGTTCCCATAGATATCAATGATAACCATCGATTGCATAAGCATAAATCCGAATAGTTTAATTTACATTTGTTACAAAGCAAACTAAGAAACGGAGTGAAGGTAGGTAGGTGTTATCAATTCTCTGCATTCCAATGTGGATATCATGTGTATACTGCATTCTCAAAAAAGCTCCCGCCGCCTACTTCTCTACTTTTCTAGATCTTCAACGACGGATTCCATAACGGATTCCACAACGGGCTCCACCGAGGGCTCCACCGCTGTCTTCGTCGCCTTTCTCCGGTACAAACAGTACTTGCCCCAACTACGAACATTTGGGATACCCTTAGGAACCCATAGTATTCTACCAAGAGTTGGTGTCCTCACTGTATCCAAGAAATCTTCACATCGTCCTTCTTCCCATTCTTCCATTGATACCTGATAATCCTCCGCGGGTATCGGGTCGCGATTGAAGTAGGACTCTACTAAATAATCGCAAGTATCAAATGAGACCTATAATAGATTAGTTAAGCCCCGTGCAGAAAGATTACATAAAGAAGGAATGCGAGGTAAGTCAGGAAAACTTACATATTTCGATTCATCCCCCAAATTCTGATCATTCATTCCACTGGGTATCATCCAAGTTCCTGGCCTCATCCAATCCTTTGTATTCTCCGGAAACTCCCCAGGTAATAACCCATCAAACGCACTTTTTACAAATTTCGCTCTGACACCATCGGGTAGGAAATAGCTCGACGGAAATCGATACCATTCTTTACCCAAACAAAGGTTTCCCGTATCATTTGCATTCAGAGCGGAGTAGACTTCCATTGGAGCTGAATACGCGCTCACCACTGCAAGAACTCGAGAAAGAGAGACCAAAGCTGCTGCTAACAGTGGTAGGGCTAGAACAGTGAAGTTTAATAGGTCTTGAGATTTACCACTTGTTAATCGGTTGGATAACCGTCCCCAGACAAGTAGGATGACGTGATACGCCATTGCGGCGTTTAGGCAGAGTGCTGGGTACGCAACATACATAAACCGCTCTTCTTTGTGGGGTTGCGCAGTGAAGATGGCGAACCAGAGGTAGAATGGGGCGGAAAGCGAGATCATGCGGGGAGAAAATGTTGGTGTCGGTGAGCGCAGTGCAAAAAAGTAGTAGATGATTACGCAAGGGGCACTAATCAGTGCCAGAGGAAGAAGAATGTTGAAGTTCAAGGCTAAGTTGGCAAGGTAAAACCACCATGGTTCGGTACCGTAGATATTGGGCCCTTTGCCCGGGCCACTGAAAACATTGTAAAGCACAATATTTAGAGGGACAATTTCAAGCTTCTTGTAGGCGAAGTAGTCGATTTGAACAATACCGGCCTGAAAATTGTAAGCTTTGCCATTGGACTGAATTGAGAAAACCTACAAGTAGTAATAGTGAGGCAATTCCACCCTTTATCAGACGAGCAGTTGTGGGGAAAACTCCCCATGATACAGCAGCCATGAATAATTCCTCTGCAATGTGGGGAATGACCATAGCCATACTGAAGGGCCAGCCCAATAGTCCACCAACTGCAAACCAAAATACACCCTCCGCAGTCCGGAATCCTTTTCGGCGGTCAATGAAGGCCACCATTCCAAGCATGGTAGTGTACATAGCGAAAGTCGATGGAAGAAACGCTGTAGCAGCGTGAAACATTCCGGCACTGGCTACGGTGGTAACCAAATACAAAATTCCAACTCTTCTGTTGATATTCACGGAAACAGCGCTATAAAGCTTTGTCTCGCAAAGGGCGCAAAAAGCTGCAAATATACAGCGTAGCCCATAGAATTCGTGGAGCTATCCCAAAAATTAGAGATTTAAACCAAATCCAAAAAGCCGGATATGTTTTTACCTTGTTGAGGTTTGGTATCTCGGAGAAAACGCGACTCAGCACGGCATGTAGCCCCACGTAGGCCCAGCTTCGAATAGCATACACCGGTGAGTACTCCCATGTTTGCAATCCATAGCCATGCGAGAGGTAGTGTGTCGGCTCCCAGAAGTTGAACACTGCAACGTCATTAGCACCGCCGAGCGGCACAGCAGCCTAAACACCACGTCTTCCTTTTCGCACCTTCATCGCAATCGGGAATCGTCGCAAACGTCGCGGAGAACAGTCGAATAAGGAGGAGTATGGAGAATGCCGTTGTCGAAGACAGAATCGGACGCGACCTTCGGAAGCTAGTGGACACACAGCGTGAGCTTAAAGGCCAATTAACTGGGAGCGGGTAAAAGTACACATCGCCGTCAACATTCTTGTCCGAGACAGATATCTCTTCAGTCACGATTGACGCAACGGGACTCTCGCCCTTCGGTCTGGGTCGATGTCTGGGCGGCATTATGGAGTCGTGCAGGTTTCCAGCAGTAGCGTGTTCGGTTCAGGTGTTCAGTAGGCAGCCTGCTCTGCATATGAGGGGGATCGTGGAGTTTTGGTCGAATATTTTCTGGACAGAAATCAGATGCTAGATTGATTGTTGTTGTTCAACTGAATAACGGTGTTTCCGCCGGCCGCGCCGTCTCCGGGTCCAATCGATTATCCCTCCACAATTCTTTGGAACACTCAGCAGCAGGTGACAGGTGGAGCTTCTGGCCACGGAGATGAGGCCTTGCTTGTGCGGAGCATCTGCGCCCATCCTGGGAATGCTGCCGCTGCTCCGCTGCCGAGTCGCTGATTGATTAACATGACCGGATAGCTGGGAATGATGCTTAAGATAGAACACCTGTCAAAAAGTTCCGAGAAGCTAGTATAAGTAGGTTGGAGATGAGGGACTTTCGGGATTTTTGAAGGGCCCGACTTTCAACTTGGAGCACACGGCATCACTCTTGTCCCGTGATGCGATGGAAGTGAGAAGTTTACAATACTTTAGCAGTTTGATTGAGTGTTCACTGAGCTTTGTGAATCTGACTGATGTAATTTCGAAGCTTTGGTGAAATCTATAAAATATTTGCATTTCTGAATAACAATAGAGATGTTGCATTTGTGATGCATCTGCATCTCTGCTTGAGAATTACCTTACCAACATCATGCCATAGAATCCAACAAAATATCTGAATTTCAGGACAATAATAGAAATGTCTGAGATGCACCTACTTCTCAAGAATTCACCTTATGCATTTCTGAACAATAACAGAGATATCTGTGATACACCTACATACTGCCCAAGAATGCCTTAAATATGATCTCATCCATCCCGTTATCTAATCAGACAAAGCGAACACTGCGTCATTGTCCAATCCGCTTCTCTTCCTTTCGACATTCCAACCAATCACGCTTCACCCTTCCGAAGCACTCCCTCCGTGTGCCTCCTTCGCCGCCGTCGCACCCCTCCCTACCCTTCCCCCATCGGCTTGGGCCACCCACCAGTTTGAGCCGCATCGAATCCCTACTAGATCCCAGCTAGCGTCATCCTTCCGTGATGCGCGATCCAAACTCGCTTGACCCCCCGACGCCTCGCTTTTCAAAATAAATTTCTTACAGAGCCCAAGCTTCGCAGCAACCAAACCAACCACAACACTTCACCTCCACACAGTGTCTGGGAAGCCGCACAGTCTGTGAAAATGGAGCACGAAACTTCCGCTTCTGACCTGGAGCCTCTTGCAAAACGTGTTCGCCTCGATACAAATGACACGAACGCCATCTCGGTTGATTCTCACATTACTGGTGTCCTTGAAGAAGGCGACGACGCGGACTCCGACTTTTATGGTGACGAACAGTCTCCCGAGCCAGTAAAGGTTTCCAACGGTGTCCAGCACGCCAGTGTGGATATGAGTGCGAACCAAGCCGTACCTGCTAGCACTGGCGGTATCCCTGGTCTTCTCATGGCCGAACCGCAAGACAATAATGAGGTTTCACGTCAGTTAGATATGGAGCACTCAGTCTCGGAAAATGTTGTTCCAGATGAACCTAAAGACACTATCCCGCCCGCCACACTAGAGCCAGCAACTACTACAGAGGCCGCTGAAACGGGCAATGTTTCTTTCGGCGAGGACGTTGCCATGAAAGCTCCAGAGTTCATCAGTGAAGCTATGCACATTGAGAACGAAACTTCTACCGATCAACCAGTCAAGTCAGACGACATGGAAGATCAAGATTTGAAGTCAAAGGAGGCTGCTACAGCTTCTGCAAACGATGACGATGTCGAGGATATCACCAGAGAAGCACAGGGCGAAGCAGTAGATCCCACCTGGATTGCGGAAATGTTGACACGCAACTCAGAGAAAAGAAAGAATAAGCCAACCCCAGATGCCGAATTTTTGGAGCTTGCAGAAGCCCAGAAGGGCGATGATAATGCTGAGTGGCGCTACGATACATCCGATGCCGAATCTTCTTCCTCCGAAAGCGACCCCGAACCCGACTCTGGCGACAACGAGGAAGACTCCGACGAAGAGGATGGCTTTGGGCGTATGGCGCCCGAAGAAATCGCCAAAGCTCTTATGGAAGTTGACTACGATGAGATGGACGCCAAAGGAGAAGTTTTGCGGACAAAGAACGAGGTACCCGAGGAAGAGTTGGAAGTCGAGCGTCCAGATATTACCGTTACACCAGAGACAAGAATTGAAGAGCTTGGAAAAGTCGAGTCGATTGTGAACAAAATGGTTCTTATCGCCTCTACGAGATCCGGTGATGTTCAGGTTCTTGGAGAGAAGTCACCTCTTGTCACCGCAGACAGAGTTCTGTTCGGAACTGTTGCTGATACACTGGGACGTGTTGAGGAACCTCTCTACACTGTTCGTTTCAACAGCTCCGAGGAAATCAAAGAATTCGGCCTGGAGGAGGGAACTAAAGTCTTCTATCTTCCTGACTTTGCCGAATATGTTTTTACTCAGCCACTTATGCAGCAAAAGGGAACCGATGCTTCCAACATTTACGATGAAGAGGCCGCAGCATCCGAGCAGGAGTTCTCAGACGACGAGGCCGAGGCAGCATACAAGAAGCGCAAGAAGCAGGCACGGAAAGATGCAGCTGCAGCAAAGAACCCGAAGAAGCAGGACACCAAACCGACTCCTTCCTGGGCACAATCCGAACCTGCACCTTCTGCTGGTCCTGCTACCTTGAGCTACGATGAGCCCTATGTTCCTCTTCAGCGTCCTACGAACCTTCACGAGATGTTTGATCAGCCACCCCCTCCTCCACCTAGTTCTATGAGAGGCGGTAGAGGTGGTCGTGGAGGAAAGGGTGACAGAGGAAACTTCCGTGGGGGTCGCGGCAACGACCGCGGCGGACGTGGTGGTGGTGAGAGAGGCGGTAACCAAAATAACCGCGGACGGGACCGTGATAATAATAATAACAACCGCGGACGTGGAAACGACCGTGGAAACCGAGGCAATGATCGTGGTGGACGCGGCAGTGGTGACAGAGGAGGTCGCGGAAACTTCAATGATCGCCAGAATCACAAGGGAGGTCGTGGAGGTCAACAAGGTCATGACCGTGACCACAGCAACAACCGCAACCGCAGCCCTCGCGCAACTCGGGATCAGAACAAGCGCGAGCGTGATTCCAGTCCAGGAAACTACAACCAGGGCCAACAGAACCACAACCAAAACCAAAAGCAGCAGAGCCAACAGAATCAGAATGCACAGTATCAGCAGACAGTTCCTATCCCTCAGGTTATGCCCCAGTTCCCGGGATTCCCACCTATTCCTTCTATTCCCCAGGCTTCCAACGGACAGCAAGGATGGCCTCAACAACCCGTTTCTTACCCCCAGTTCCAGTTCCCGCTCCCTTTCACCTTCCCTGGGATGCCGCCTATGCCACCCATGCCGCAAGCTGGTGCACACGTCAACCCTAGTTTCTTTGGCCAGCAGCAACCCGCTCAGCAGCAACAGGCCGTCCCGCAGATTCCTGCTTGGATGGCAGCCTTCGCTCAAGCAGCTCAGCCGCAGCAACAATACCAGGCACCACAAGCAAGTCAAGATGATGCCTTCAAGGCATTGCAGAATACATTGGCTATGCTTAAGGGACAACAACAGAACCATCAGCAACCACCCCAGTAAGATGATTAAAGAAGGTGTGGATTTTTCTTTGTAATCTTAGTAGCTTTAATTATGGGTTGTTATTGGGGCTTTTGGCGTGTAGGGTGTTCTTTTTTCGCCTGCTCCATTTGTCTTGGCTCTTTTTGCGGAGGAAGTATCAGCACAGGATGAGTGCTGTAAGAAAAGTTTATGGGCTTTGTATCGGGATTGCTAAATTATGTCAATTCGAAGTTAAAGCCTTATGAAATGATTTGTACGAAACGATGGGTTGGGACGTGTGTTTTTCTTATCTTTTATTTTTTGTTTTGCTTGCTAGTCGTAGATGATAACATTCGCGGCGTCGGTGGGAAAGTAATTAATTGTAACTGCGATCTGGGCCGAATGATGTGATGAGACTTTTAGTCGGTGGTCCATAGACAGGTAGGTGGGGGCATCATGAAGGTGATATGTTGAAGCCCCAACGTCTACTCGGATACTACTACATCACTCGATTTTGAAAGAGTTTGCTTACGGATTTTAGGGCGTGTGGGAACATAATTTTTGAAGGTCGGACTAACTCCAGAAATTTCAAGGAAAATACCACTGCTTTGGCCATGGACGGGGTGCTGGATATACGCCCATCTAATGCTAATAATTCGTTTTCTTGATAGCAGTGACGATAGCGTAGATTCAAATGTTATTATTGAAATGCCTGCCGTCGTGGAGCTTCATCAGCAGAGGAAGCCATTCAAGCATCAAAATACTCTAGTCAGCGGTTATGAGCGGCTTTTCCAGGACGATTTACTAACATTTTGTTTCGCTAAGCTTCTCGGCCGCACCAACTGCGGATGAATCAGTCATCGTTTGGTCTCTAAATTCTAACCGAGTCTCACAGAAAAGAGTTAAAACATTCATTATTCTAGTGCAAAGCTCATGGAGAGCAGCAATTGCTAGTTGTATTTAAAAAGAATCACCTGAATAAATTTTCACATTCCAGAATCCTCTCATCCGGTGAATCCGAAGTTGACCTTGTCGCCGATCACCCTGAATTCAAATGGGTACCTGTGTTAGAGTCATTTTCTAGTGCCCAGTTCTGTTGTGTAACCATGGATCCGGGAGCGCCAAACGTCATGTAAGCTGCTTGTCACTCACAGCTTCGTAAACGTCGCAAGCTTTCCTCCTTGTTTCTGTTTCACACCACCATGCAACCCGATTGAAAGTCGAAACTCAATCCATAATTCGCCACAAACTGTCACACCTCAACTTTATCAGTTTACACATCCGAACGAAATATATCGCTCGCGTTGGTCGCGACGGTCACCATATGTACTTACCAATGGGTTTCAGCACCGAAGCGATGGCAGCGCAAATCCCGCTCATCTGGACCGTCGCTATCATCGTGCTTGCACTCCTGATAATTGGAGCCTTAGTATTTGTCCGTGCCTCGCTTCCTCCTCCTAGCTTTCACTGACCCAATGGTTAGGTGAAAGTTTATCAATCTCGTACCGAAAAAGACGCCTTCGTTACCATCGTCTGTGTTCTCGCATTATCCTCGTTGCTCGCTACCGTCTGTCTTTTCCCTGTCGATATCGCATTAGTTTCCTCGACTACCGATAACTACACAGGATTGAAGAAAAAATGGGCGGATAAGGAAACGCTGAATAATGTCATCCTGGCGCTGAAGATCGTTTATTATACACTTTATAGTCTTGATGCAATACTGTGTTTGCTGGTGATTCCGTTCGCGTACTTTTGGTATGAAGAATGGGATTTGGAGGTTACGGTTAAGCAGCGCTTGAAGGGGGCGCTGAAATATAGCGTCTTCTTTTTGGCATTTATGGTTATTTTACTTCTGGTGGGCTTTTTCGTGCCGCAGGTTAAGGAACAGAAGGGTCATTTGGACTTGGATTACTTCAGGAAGCTTTTGGCTGAGAACAGTAAGTTCATATATATTTTCCTGATACAGTTCCCTTAGATAGTTACATGACTGACATTTATAGACGGCGAGAGGGCTCTCACATTCATAATTGGCGTCCTTATGTGTTTCGGCACCATCACCTTCGTTTTATACACCGCCCCGGGCCTCGCCATGATACCAATGTTCCTAATCAAATCTTCATCTTCTGTGGCCCGCCCGGGAGAGGAAGCTGCAACGGCTGCAGCTTTAGCTATTAACCATGAGCGCCAGCGCGCATTAAGATTCCAGAACCCTACCTCACGAGATCAACGGGAGCTCGACTCCCTCCGACGGGAGGAAGCAACTCTGAAGCGACGCCAACGAATCGCTGAAGATATCCGTCTTTCCCGCTCATCTCGGTTCTATAGCAAACTCGAAGCCATTGGCCGTCCATTCAAGATTATCTTTGGCATATTAGTCTTGATGGTATCAATAGCTATATTTGCCTCAATGTTAACAACAGCAATCGATAAACTCCTCAACTCATCCTGCGGCAGTAAATGCGGATATATCCTCTCAAACCCCACTCTCTTCAATCCAATGAACTGGGTCTTCGTTGAAAGCAGCAGAATATTCCCTATCGATTACTTGCTTGCGCTTTTAGTCGTGCTCCTCTTCTTTACCGGAACCGTTGTCGGCCTGGCTTTCTTCGGTATCCGTTTCCTCTGGATTAAGCTCTTCCGACTGAGGCCGGGTGCCACCAAACCACAAGGGATGCTGTTAAGCACAGTTCTTCTAACCCTGACCGTCCTGGCCATTAACTACAGCTTCACCATGATCCTCGCACCTCAATACGCACACTACGGCAACCAACACTACTGCGACCATAAGCTTCTTCCTCTTGGTTCCATTCGGTCTTGTACGGAATATCCAGAGGCTATTCGTCCATGTACAAATAAGGCGCCACAGGATATTTGTACCCCCACTGTGGTATCGACGTTCATTAATAGGATTACACTTAACTTTCCGGTTTTTGGATGGTTTGCTTACTGGGCTCAATATGCGTTTTTGGGGTTGTTTGCAGTGACGTTGTTGGCGGCGATGATTTGGAGGCCGAGATTTGGGGGACGGACTAGCGAGGATGAGGAGAGGGAGGAGGAGGAGAGGTTACTTGGTCAGCATCAGACTAGAGGAGGAAGGGAGAGATGGGAAGGTTTGAGGAGTAGGCCTTCGGTGGGGGATTATGGTGCAACCGGGCGGTCTTGAGAGAACGGGGGAATGATCAGGGATAGTGAGATATGTTGTATTTGCATGGTTTTTGGTATCTGTTTTTTTTCTTTTTTTCTTTTTTTCTTTCTTGGATTGGTTTGCATTGGGCTGGGCTGCATTGGTTTGGGTTTTGGATAATTTTTCTTGGGAGTGTTTGTGTGAAACACGATTGGAAGCTGAGTTTCCATGTTTATTTTTTTTTTTTTGGTCCGGCTGAGATATTCAGCTATATACACACAATTTGACTTGATTTTCTTGAGTTCAAAGTTAAAAATAAATTGCTCCTGGCATACATGATACATACAAAATTCGACTTTTGTTTTTCCTGCTTCTGGAAATATTGGTATTATCGCGCAATAACCAAATCACTTCTCAAGACCCATTTTCCAACCCCACCATCTTTTTCCACCAATCTTCCCTCATGCAGCATACAATCCTTTCCGTGTTTATGCAGAACCGCCAATCCTCGCTCTAAATTCACTACTACCTCTTCACTCTTCTTCGTTTTTGTTGCTTCGGTATAAAACACCGTCTCTCCACCCACAATTCCATCCTGAACTCCAGTAAGGTAGATTAGGAGCGTCCATGTTGTTCTCGCAGGAACTGGGGGATTTCCAAAATTCAATTGGTCCGTATCATCATAGTGCTTATCGAAGAATTGTCCCGCTGAATACCGGTAAATTCGTATTCTATTGCCCAGAACATTCAATTCAAATTTTCTTTATCCTTAGTTACTTTAGAATATCACTTACCTAGGATTCAATCCCAAAACTTCTTTTCCACCCCAAGTCTCCACCGGTTCTCTAGCCACAATTTCCTTCAATCCACTCGTCTGCCAAAGCCGTTCCGCAAATGTCGCATCATGAATCTGGAATCGATCATTGACTCGGACTGCATAGCCTTTCTGTGGTTTTCCTGGAGTTGTAACCATTTGAACGGATTTTTGTAACCAGTTGACGTAGGTTTTGCAGAGATTTTGAGTGAAGAAGCGAGGGATTGTAATGATTTGGCCAGGGAGCACTTGTTCGAGCTCCAACTCTGATGGGGGAAGGACCGGGGATATCACAGGCCATTGAAGCTGGGCTTGCTTTAGATTGTCTTCGGGTATGAAGGTGCTGTTGACTGGTGCGACTGCTGTCTTGCCGCCTTTCTTACTGGCGGCGGGTTGCTTTTTGGGCGGCATTTTTGAAGCTTTCTATCGACCACGCGAGAGTTTAAAGATGGTAAACCTTGCAGTTTAAACTTCGCGCTTTGTAGCCTTTGCTAGCTGCTAGCTTGATCCTCTAGATCCCCGGTTCCTCTTGGTTCGCTGAACTTCGTGACTCCGAATCTCCTTGGGTTCCAGGCCTCGAAAACGGGGAACAGCCTAAACCAACCCCGCCAAGACACATCACATGAGAGGTAACTAGCATCAGTTGGCCGTCGCCCCTCCACCTTGGAGCAACTGCAGTCTGTAACCAGTACCTATCGCCTATCGCAACCACCGTTATTCCCACGAACCGTTCAGCGCCTCTCACACCGCCTTTGACAACCCTTACAACCTGCGATATCGCACTTCGATTACACAACCAACTAAACGCGAGCACAACTAAATACCTCCCCATAATACCCCATGATGTCATCACTATTCTCGTACTTTGGCGGTGGAGGCGCAAAGAAGAATAACTCTAAAGAAGCTATCGTAAAGCTGCGACAGCAGCTGGAGATGCTTAGGAAGCGAGAGATTCATACCGAGAAACAAATGTTAGAACAGGATGCTATCGCGAGGAAGAACATTAGTACCAATAAGACCGGTATGTTTCATGTCCCCTTAGCTATCGGGTGATTTCAACAGTGCGGGCATGTAACTCTGACGCGTATATTCAATAGTTGCAAGAGCTGCCTTGAAGCGCAAACAGGTGCTAGAAAAGAACCTCGAGGTTACTCAGCAACACATCAACACCCTAGAACAGCAAATGAACGCCGTTGAGACCGCAAACTTGAACTTGGAGACGATAAAGGTTATGAAGGAGGCATCAGATGCCATGAAGGGTATGAACAAGCGGGTTGGAATCAACGACGTCGACGAGACTATGTATGTCTACCTTCATACCAACTCCACCACAATGACTAATAAGCTGTTTCCAGGGAGGAAATCCGCGAGAATATGCAGCTCAACAAGGAGATCTCAGAGGCGATTTCAAGCGTACAGATCACCGACCCCGAAGACGAGGAGGATTTGGAGGCCGCCTTGAAGGAGTTGGAACAGCAGGCGCTCGACGACAAGATGATTTCGGCACCTGCTGTACCAGTGGGTACACACGGCTCCGCCATCTCTGCAAAGCCAGGTGAGACAACATTCCGCTGTAAGCTTCTAGTCACGTGAACCGCACTGACCTTGTAATTAGTTGCTGCCAAGCCACAGGAAGAGGACGAGGAGGAGGAGCTGCGGAAACTGCAGGCCGAGATGGCTATGTAATTTTGCTCGAGCTGTTGAGGTTTGGATTGTCTAGGCTGAGGGCGGAGTGTTGGACTTGTCGGAGATTGGCATAGACTATGGCTGCGGCTACTAGGTACTGGTGGCGGAAGCTGATTCGAGTGATTCCTTTCGTTTGGTGTTTTTTACTTATGTTTGTTGTTTCATGTACTTGGTATTCGGTGCGTTGGAGTGCGTGGGTTTCTTTTTTTTTGTCCATTTTTTTATTTTTTTTTTCGCAACGTTAACGTCTGATAGTGTTAGCCATTTTCTTGCAAACTTAAGTGATTATGAGAAACATTCCACATTGAAATCTATTACTAGCCGCATAGGGCGAGGAACTATTGAACAAGGGAAATGGGTCCAGAGAGAAGGATGGCTAGCTACTGTTTTGCTGCCCTCTACTTGGTGGTGGTTCAATACAACCGCATACCATATGATTCGTTAAACCTGGTGTCCAATAATTCCCAATGAAATCATGGAGCGAAATATGTAGATTTAACACAGAGTTTTCAAAAAACTTCTTTATTCTAAAGCTCCCAAAGCCATTTGAAGGCGTAGACCGCTCAAATTTTAACCCAGAAATATCACTCGTATTTTACAACTCTTGTTTATGCTATTGTTTTCCTCATAGCTGAACCAGTAGCTCCCATATCTCTTTTCGTTTGTAGAGTACCGTTGAAATTTCCCTTCAATCTTTGCGGCTTGTTCATAGCTTGGTTGGAAAAATGAACGTTGAGGATCCTATTTCCATTACTCAAACCATAAGTCTTCGATAATTTTATGCGCTGCAATTTCTAAGGAACAGAGCGGGTTGATAGCTATCCTTAAGCTCGTACTTGAATGTTTCAAACCACAGTAACTGAACCAAACAACATACACAAAAATATTGCCTTTAACATAAACCTACCACAAAGACCTCTAATTTCCATCCCGCCTCAAATCCAAGAGCCACCCCCTCCCAGCCCACTTACCTAGGCTCTAGCCACCCCATCCCTCATCCCCAGTACTCCAATCGCTCCAAGGTTACCCTTGTCTTGGCACCGCACCTCCACGCACCGCACCGCAACACCGCATCTCATAACGCGACGCGTCTGCAACTCCGCGCCCCAATCCTCGCGTCGCAATGTCTTCAACACCCAGCAAACCCAACAAACCTCCAGCAGGAGCAATGTCAGCACCCCAAAGCGAACCGCGACCCGAACGCCGCGTTCAGCCTCCAATCTTTTCTACCCCCGGCCCTGCGATACGGAAACCTTTCGGTACTACTACTGGTGCTGTTGGGAATGGGGTTAGGAAATCTAGCAGGTTGGGAACTCCTGGTAGAGCTTCGGGGCTTTCGGCAGCACGGTCTGGATCTGGGGCCGGGTCCATGGCGGCGGCGGCGAGAGCTCCAGGAACTCTGAATACGCCCACTACGCCGACTACGCCCCGGAATTTACAGCAACCACCGGTTCCGATGACTACGAGGAAGATTCTTGCTGCTGCTAGACAGGAACAGCAGAATGAAGCTATAAGAAGTAGCTTGAAGAGTGCTACATACGAACTACAAACCCTAAAAGAGGAACGGCAGTTAGAGAAAGAGTTATGGGAGAGGGAAAAACGGGAGTTTGAGAAGCGGCTTGAAGAGGCGGGGAAAAGGTGTGATTTGCTTGAGGCGGATAAACGGTTTTTGTTTGAGAAGCAGAAAGAAACGGGGGAGAAACTTTCGAAACTTAAAGAGGAGACGGGACAACAGAAAGTTGAGTTGGAGAAAATGGTTAGGAGGTTGAAGTCTGAGAATGATTCGTTGAAGGATGAGGTTAGGGATGCGCAGGAGGAGATTGAGGGGGAGGGAAGGAGTGGAAAACGGTTGAGGAATGAGTTTGAGGGAAGGATTGCACTACTGGAACAAAATAACATGGCGCTAAAAGAGGAGTTGGAAGCGAAGACAAAGATGTTGGAGGAGGTACAGGAAAAATTGAAGGCGAAGGATGCTGAGGTTGAGGAGTTGCAGGTGGAGATCTTGAAGGTCCGCGCTGATGCGGCGGATTCGGGAACGGCAAAGCTACTCAAGAAGGAATTGTCGGAACAGGTCAATCATATCAAAACTCTCGAATCAACAAACCGGAAACAGAATGCGGAGCTCAAGACTCTGAGGGAAACGAACCGGTCACTAGAATTGGTGGAGGAGGAGAAGAGGTCGTTGGAAGGAAAGGTTAAGGTCATGGATGAGCTACGGGAGGCGCTTTCTACTGCCGAGTTGCGCATTTCGGTATTACAGGACGAAAAGAATGCCTGGGAAAGCTACTTCCAAAGCGAGGGACTGGAGTTTGATTCTCCGCAGAGCTTGGCCAGGGCATTGGTTGTAGAACGAGTGGAGAAGGTTGGATTGCTGGATAAACTTGGAAGACTTGGGCCGGAAGTGATTGAGAAGGAGAGCATGATCCGTGAGCTTGAACTTGAGACCCGCTCTTTGAAGGAGGAGCTCTTAAAGCTCAAGGAAGTTACCGCTCGGGATTCCAGAGACAAGGTCCGATGGGAGAGGCAGAAGAATTCCGCCCTGAAAGAGGCGGAGCTTCTACGGGAGCAACTCAAGTCATATCAGGCCGAGGAAAATATCTACAACAAAGCCGAAGTCGACGAGCAAAAGAACGCCAGAATTGAGGAGCTTGAGTCTTTATTGGAGCAGTACAAAGCTGAGGTTGAGGAGCTCAAGGAAGCCATTGCTAAGTCCAAAGTTCCGGAAACCCCCAGTAAGAAGCGGTCATGGGACGAGAAGGACGACGAAAGGCTTGGGGAGCTCACCCGTAGGAATAGACAGCTGCAAGAGGGTTTGTGGGCCATACACATACGGATTTTCTAGCACAAGTACTAACCAATGCCACTACAGATCTTGAGCAGTTACAGCAAAGGGACACTGTCTTAAATAAAGAGATTGATGCATTGAAACACCGGCTAACTTCAATGGAAGGAACATCAACCAGAATCCTTCAGCTGAAGAACAATCCAACTGCACAGGAACAAGCAATAAAGCTCGCCACGCTTAATGCTCTCAAGGAGGAAAATGCTGCATTGATGGCTCAGCTAGAAGGCCGCGAAGGGGGGGTTAAGATGGTTCCATATGCAAGCCTCGTAAACTGCAAGAGCGAAGTCAAAGCGGTAGAGAAGGTCGTTGCCGAGAGAGACAAGCGGATAATGAGATTGAGGGAGATTTACTCCGCAAAGGCCCTGGAGTTTGGGGAAGCTGTGTACTCGCTTCTCGGATACAAGCTTCACTTTATGCCAAACGGAAAAGTTAAAGCCACGCATATGTTTGGCAATGACTCCCATTGTATTGAATTTGATGGAGAAACAGGTTAGCTTTGTTTATCCTACTTCAAATTACTCCACTAACGTTACTACAGGAACTATGAAGGTCGCCAATAAAAAGTTCCAGCAGGAAATCAAGGACCAATTCAATTTCTGGTTGCCTAGGAAAAACATACCCTGTATGCTGGCAAGCATTCTACTCGAACAATACGAGAAGTCAACTGGAGCGCAGAATATGTAGGGTTGTTTGATTGGGAAACGAGTTATTTGTATCATATCTTCTTTGCGGTTTATATTAGGGGGATACATGTGTCTATTAAGCGATGGGTTTAGTTTCTGGGAGTCTTTGGCCGTAGAATTGTTGGCGTTATTGCTTTTGTACAATCCGGCGAGGTGGTATGCGCTCATTGCTGGTGGTTTTCTTTGTTTGTTAATTCTGAGATGCATAATTGAACCCAAATTAGGATGTCATCAAAGAATTGTGCGGGGAATTATTCACTTGATGCATGGTACATCTCTCAGTATTGTTCCCGTGACATAAAACACTTTCAAAATGTTCCAGCGACCGACATTGAAACTGTGACTGCTGTAGTCTGTAGACATGACTGTCAAAGAGGGCATTAATGCTTGGCGGATGTCGTTCGCGTCCAGGTTCACGTGTCTTGGCCGGTGCTTAGATGCATGCAGGATTCGACTTTGCCTCAGCTCTACACTCAACTAGAGCAACCTGCTTGCTTTCTCGTTCTCAACTGTTACGAAAAGCAACGACATTTACGCGACCTCTAAACCGCCATAAGCTGAGGAATTGATACCGGCGATCTACATACCCATTTACCTTTTTTTTTAACTTCGCCCCGCGAAATTTTTTCGCGACACCATGGGTGTTCCAGCTTTGTTCCGATGGCTTTCGCAAAAGTACCCAAAGATTGTGTCGCCGGTGATTGAAGAGCTCCCTCAGGAAGTTGATGGAGTCACGATCCCGGTGGATACTACGAAGCCGAATCCCAATGGAGAGGTCAGTTGCTACTACGCGAAAAAGTAGTAGAAAGTTCGGTAGCTGATTGTATTGTGAAATTTCAGATGGACAACCTCTACCTCGATATGAACGGAATCGTGCACCCTTGTTCCCACCCGGAGGACCGTCCTGCTCCGGAAACTGAGGAGGAGATGATGATGGCGGTTTTTGAATACACTGATCGCGTCGTGAATATGGTCAGACCGCGCAAAATTCTCATGATCGCTGTTGGTATGCGCGCCCCATATCCGCCTCGTTCCGGCTATAGAATGCTAACCGCGGTGATTTAGACGGTGTTGCACCGCGTGCGAAAATGAACCAGCAGCGCTCCCGTCGATTCAGATCCGCTAAGGAAGCTCAAGAGAAGGAGGACGACACCGCCGCTCTCATGATTCTGCTAGAGAAGCAACGAGGACACAAAATTGATGAAGAGCTCAAGGGAAAGAAGGTTTGGGATAGTAATGCCATTACTCCTGGAACACCATTCATGGATATTTTGGCTGCATCACTCCGGTATTGGTGTCAATACAAACTCAATACCGACCCCGCCTGGGCAAAGTTGAAGGTTATTATTTCCGACTCGACCGTCCCTGGAGAAGGAGAGCACAAAATCATGGAGTTCATCCGCTCGCAACGTGGTAATCCCGAACACGACCCCAACACTCGTCACGTCATCTACGGATTGGACGCCGATTTGATCATGTTGGGACTCGGCACTCACGAGCCGCATTTCAGGGTCTTACGTGAGGATGTTTTCGCTGCCGATAAGAAGCAGAAGGGATGTCAGATTTGTGGTCAGACCGGTCACAGAGCGGAGGAGTGTCAGGGCAAGGCTAAAGAGAAGAGCGGTGAGTTTGACGAGAAGGCAGCTACCGTCAACATCTCGAAAAAGCCATTCATTTGGTTACACGTTGGTATCTTGAGAGAATATCTTGCAGTCGAGCTTGATGTCAAGGATCAGGGATTTAGATTTGACTTGGAGCGTGCTATTGACGACTGGGTCTTCATGTGTTTCTTCGTCGGAAACGATTTCTTACCCCATCTTCCCAGTTTGGAGATTAGAGATGGTGGTATAGACACATTGATGGCCATCTGGAAGGACAACCTTCCCGTAATGGGAGGATATCTTACTAAGGACGGTAGCGTTGAGCTCGACAAAGTACAGTACATTCTTGACGGTCTTGCCAAGCAGGAGGATGCTATCTTCCGTCGTCGTAAGCAGGGGGAGGATAGACGAGAGGAGAATGCTAAACGCCGTAAGCTACAAGAGCAGGGACGCAATGGCAGAGCCAACACCAACGACAGACCTGGATACGAAGATGCCGTCATGAGCGCTCCATCAAACAGACGCAAGGTTCCCGACTCAGCACCCCCTCCTATGATTCCTCTCATGAAACCCGGAGACTTGTCTGCTGAGACCAAAAAGCTCAACTATGACATGGTAATGAACCGTGAGGGAATTAGAAAGGCCAACCTTCAAAACAAGAGTGCTGCCGCCGTACTAAAGGCTCAGCTTGCGTCAGGAAAGCTTGATGTGGCTGCAGAGTCACCTGTTAATGGAGCTGAGACTGACACTGAGCCTGGCACACCTGCCGATGGCGAGGCTGCTGTAGCTGCAGTTACCCCGGCTAAGAGAAAGGCCGATGAAGTTGAGGCTGACGATGCTACTCCTGAGGCAAAGAAAGATGCAGAAATGCCACCGGATACCGTCCGTCTCTGGGAACCTGGTTACCGTGATCGTTATTACGAGCAGAAGTTCCACGTGAACGCAGACGACCATGAGTTCAGACATAAGGTTGCTGCTGCGTATGTCGAAGGGTTATGTTGGGTTCTTAGATACTATTTCCAGGGTTGCCCAAGTTGGGACTGGTACTACCCCTACCACTACGCCCCATTTGCCCAAGAC
This sequence comes from Pyronema omphalodes, assembly GCA_024516155.1. Taxonomy (NCBI): domain Eukaryota; kingdom Fungi; phylum Ascomycota; class Pezizomycetes; order Pezizales; family Pyronemataceae; genus Pyronema; species Pyronema omphalodes. The sequence goes on from JAJJXM010000001.1 coordinate 741,967, forward strand.
TTCAAGGATGTCGGAAAGCTGGATATCAAGTTTACTCACGGAACTATTTTCAAGCCCTTTGAACAGTTGATGGGTGTCTTGCCCGCTGCTTCTAAACATACCTTGCCTACTCCTTTCCACAAGTTAATGACAGATGAAAACTCTGAAATTATTGAGTTCTATCCCGAGAATTTCCCTATCGATCTCAATGGAAAGAAATTTGCTTGGCAAGGTGTAGCTCTATTACCATTCATTGATGAGAAGAGATTACTCGCTGCTATTCAGAAAGTTTACCCTCAACTCACCCCTGAGGATCTTGCTCGTAATGAATTGGGTCGTGACACTCTTCTCATTTCCGATGGCCATCCATTGTATGACGATGTTGTGAACCGCTTCTACTCCAAGAAAGCTGATGTCACTGTATGTCTCTCCTGTTCTATCTCAATAAACCATCGCTAATATACTGCGTAGAAATACAAGATCAGCATGCGTACCTCCGAAGGTCTGGCTGGTGTTGTTGAAAAGGACCCGTCATTCATTCCCCGCAGCACCCTTACCTTCCCTCTCGCAACTGGCGGAATGCCCGACCTCGACAACGACCGAACCATGAGCTTGTTCTACGACCTTCCCAAGACGAAGAACATCCACAAGTCCATGCTTCTCCGTGGAGTTCGCCTTGACCCTCCTACTCTTAACCGTGGAGACATTGAGATGACTCGTGCTCGCGCTGAGGGCCGTGGACGTTCTTATGGAGGAGCCCAGCTCTACAGAGGAAGAGGAAATCACAATGGATCTTTCCGTTCTGACCGTGGAGGTCATGGTGGTTACAACAACAACAACCGTGGTGATGACCGAGGCGATAACCGTGGTGGAAACTGGGGAAACAATAATAACTACAACAACAAGAACTATAACAACAATAACTACAATAACAATAACTACAACAACAACCGGAATCAGGGTGGATATCCTGCTCAACAGGACGGTACCATTCCTACTCCTTCTACTGGAGGATGGGGTGGAAGCTGGGGTGGTCCTCCTCAGGGAGGTGCTTATGGAATTCCCCCTCCTCTTGGACAGTTCGGAAGAGGTGGATACCCTCAACCTCCCCCCGGTATTCGTGATGGAGGAAGTTATGTTGGACCCCCACCTGGACAGGGTGATAACCGAAGAGGAGGTGGATACAATAACAATCGGGGAGGACGTGGTGGAAACCAGAACCGGAATAGAGGAAATGGAGGACAAGGAGGAGGTTATGACGGATATGGATGGTCTGGAAAGAGCTACTAGGTCACGAAATAATGGGTTTATGTTAAAAAATATTTCATGGGAAATTTCTGTTTTTTGTTTTATTTTATTTCTTTACATAGTTACTTTTTTTTTTGTTACAGCAAATCATCGTACGGTTGGCTTAGAGTCCTTTTTTTTTTATTTAAAGGAGAGTTCTGGATGTAGCTATCTCGTGTCGGAGTTTAAGGCTGTTTTTACAACTGTTTTTGTAGGATTCTTATCATAAAGTTTTGAATTTGGATTCATCTTTAATAGATGCCTTCTGGGAAACATGAAATGATGTGCAGTAATTGAGTTTTTTTTAATTCGGTGGATGTGATAGAGTGCGCAGTGCGCGTGGATGTACTTAACATGCGAAACCCCTGAATCGCAAACTGCTGTCCGCTGCTGTCCGGCCGCTGAGAGTCTGAGACAGTGTGGAGACAGCGTGAATGGACAATCACAATTTACTGATGATGTAAGGGAGCGATAAGATTTCCATACTGGCATTGTGGGAATATTAGTGTAGCCCAAGACATCCTAAATACGCTTAATTTTTGAATCTCAGGGTGCTGCCGTCCCTGAATTTTATTCTCGCTTCTTTAATTTCGACGTCATCATGTGAAAAGAAAGATCAACCAAAGAAATCATCACGTTGTACCTTATATAAAAAAAACAGTAAATTATCAAAATTTAAATGATTCCGAGCGCGTATTTTTTCCCGGTAAGATCGACACCGCGCGAAATTAAAGCTAGGCCACATGAGCTCCTGAGACTACAGCAGCGCTAGAGTAGGGAGCTCGTGGTTTTCGAGATTCATCGTTCTGTGGTATGTAGTTGTCGCGATACATCTTACAACCACCTGCATGACTCGCTCGCTAATCAATCATATCGTAACCTTAATCATTTCTAGTGTAAAGCTGGCTGACGAACGAACGATTCTCGCTACACCATCGCGTGCCACCAAACTCAGCCACAAACACCATCCTATCCTCTATTTTCCTCACGATAGCTGGACGAAAGAAGATGCCAAACAAAGCTAAAAACTCTCAGCTCTAAGACATCGTCACTCGTGTGCTCATGCCCGTGGTGCGCCCACGCCAGGACAACTCCTTATTAGCTGCTCTCAACCGAGCTGGTCCGATATTCGCAGCGCCCCACCGCCATGGAGATCAGAGCGAATGCAGCAGCGACAACAAAAAGAAAAAAAAAAAAAAAAACTCTATGTAGGCAAGGTGCCAAATGAGACCAACTCAGAAGACCAAAACTAAAAAGACGGTCGTGATGTGTATCGTGGTTGCAATGTGCATGCACCCGTCCAACTAGGGTAGATACGGACAGTTAAGTAAATCATTAGCTCGAAGACCCATCCATCCATCGCATGCTGCACTTTCGATGCCATCGATAGAGCCAGCTTGGCTGCGTGCAAACTACTGTTACTGTATCCATCTATCGTCTTGAATAGACAGATGGAAAGTAACTTTGAACAACAACACCCACCACCCGGCCCTTTTCGATACGATCCACCAAGACATCATCGTGAAGTTACCCAGCCAGCCCAGACACCGCCGGCTCGACCCCCTTATTCGTCTTGAGAATCGAATAGCTGGGGATCCGAAAGATACTTGACCGAGTCCCCAAAGTTTGATCTGATCAAACCTGAAGCTCCACAACCTTTTCCTGCTACAACTCTCACACAACCAACACAAGAAAGCCACACAATCAATCATGCATTTCCCAAACATTTTTCGCAACAAAGAACAGCATCTATCTGCCCAAGACCAGGTAGACTCCCTTCTTTTTTTTTGTTCTTTATTCGTCTCTTTATCTAACATCCTACAGGTAGATGCCTTCCTGCACCCTCCAGGTTCCGACAACCGACGTCTTTCCCCCACTCCCACACGACCCACGAGTTCATCCGGCTCCTCATCCGGCGGCAGTTCCTCTCATTCCTCGCACTCGTCCCACACTCCGACACCCCAAAGCGCAGCACCCATATCTAGAAGTCCCAGCAGCACCAGTATTTTCCACAAGCACCACCACCACCACAAAAACCGTAGCGTCTCCCATAACCTTCCTCTCGACCTTCCAGCTGTAACAAATCAATCCTCCGAAGCACAATGGGAAGCAAGGGCAACCGCATTAACGCACAACCTCGCGCTACCAAGAAGTTTATCCATGAGTCGACCTGCAGCGGCTGAAACCTACGAGTGTGAATTACAGAAAGCTATCCAGCTACATGAGCAAGGAAATTTAAAGGAGAGCACTGCATTGTTTGCTAAGCTGGCCGATCCTGAGGGTCCAAATCAACCATTGTCGCAGGTTATGTACGGATTAGCTTTAAGGCATGGATGGGGTATAGAGCCGAATCAGGAACAGGCGATGGTTTACTTAAAGTCGGCAGCGAAACTTACCGCCGAGGCAATCGAAAGTCGAACTAAAGATCAGCAAAAAACTAGAGAGGGAATATGCATGAAGAAAGAGTTGATCTTGGCAATCTATGAATTGGGAAATTCGTTCCGGCAAGGTTGGGGTGTGGAGAAGGATCCGGTTGCTGCAAGGGAATATTATGAAACTGCGGCGAATTTGGGTGATCCGGATGCTCAGAATGAGGTTGCTTGGTGTTATGAGAATGGCTTTGGAGGAAAGAAAGATAAGGTTTGTTGCTGGCTTCACCGGGAGATGGGAATGGGCTGCGGATTACGGATTGCGGGTTGCTGATTCAGAGAATAGATGAAGGCGGCGAGGTTTTACCGAATGGCTGAAAAGCAGGGAAACAAAACACCTGGAAACTCTTGGATATACAAAGACAAGGTAAACTTATAATACATTTCAAGCCCTAGACCTCCAGTAATTGTTACTAACTCCCAATAGTGGATGCCAAAACCCGGACAACCAGAATAGACCTAGCACACCTGGGTCTATCATTAATTCTGTTTTTCAAAAAGCGATATGCGTACTTTTACAGCTGGAGTTCTTTTTTATTTTTTTATTTTCTCATTTCATTTTTTTTTGTTGATGTTATTGCATTGCTGGGTGCAAGGGCAAAGGGTAAAATACCCTTTCATAATTCGTGGTTCTATTTGTTATACATTTGTTTTTCTTTTTTTCTTTTTTTCGTTTTTCTTTTTCTTTTTCTTTTTTGTTGTTTTCTGTTTTTTTACCGGAGTTGTGCGAGGAATATACCATGGTCCATGGAAGCATGTTTGATTTGCTGCTTTTGTATTTGTATTGAGTTTATGTGGTTTTTTTCTTTTTTTTTTCCCTTTTTTTTCTCTGTTGTCTTTTGTCTTTTGTCTCTTGTCTTTGGTTTTTTTTTTGACCCCTGAAAGTTAGGTGAATGATTATGTTGATTCACGGTGTGAGGTTACAGATTAGGTAGATGCTACGAGGTAGTTGATTACTTCTGTAATGAAATGGTTATATTTTTATTTACCTTGGGATGTTGTGATGTGAAGATGTGATATTGTGGTATTGTAAAACTAGGGAATTGTAAAACTAGGGAATTGGGAACTGGGAACTAGGAAACTGGGAACTATGACACTATGAGGAGATGAAACGATGAAGATATGAAGATATTAAGAATTGGATATCCTTAAAAAAAAAGATAAAAGAATAAAAGAATGAAGAATAAAGAATAAAGAATGGCTGGAAGATATACACTAAGTTTTCAGGTATATAATGGAAATGATGATGGAGATGGATATGGAGAAGTGGGAAGTCGGGTCTCAGAATCTAGAATCACAAAGCCAGAATCCAGAATCCAGAATCTAGAATCTAGAATCCGGCGAGGGTATTGTATAGACCCTTGGAACCTTGAGGAGTCCTGGGAACACTTGGGAACACTTGGGAACACCCCAGATTTCTGGGGGTACAGGTATACAGAAATACAGAAATACAAAGCCACGAAAGTCACAGGGTTGATAATGATGTCTCAACTTTCTGGAATTCTTTAGAGGATTTGGAACTGATGATAACACAGGTTACTTGGTGGGGAGTATGGGGATGGGGATATTGGAGTGTGGGGCGGATGGGGATGGGGATGATTGGAGTGTGCGGGATGGAGTGTGGGGAATAGAGGAGATGGAGGGTTGGATGGAGGGTTGGATGGAGGGTTGGATGGAGGGTTGGATGGAGGGTTGGATGATATGGCTATGGCAGGTGGTTTTTGATGATGATTAGATTGTGGGTTTATTGGGTGATGAGTTATTAGATATCGGATATTTGATACTAAAGAACAGGGCCAGTTAATAAATTTGCCTTGCGGCTTAAATCACCAAGGGAGTTGTGATGCATGATACGTTTTTCCTGCGTGTAAAATCATGAGTGAATCTCGACTATGACTACATGACTACATGATCATTCCCTAAGGCTTAAGTGAGTAACCGAGCACCAAATGCAATATCTGACAACCAATTATACCACAACCCTACAGTCCACACCATAATCATAACCTTCCCCACATCCAACAACCATAACTTCATCCCGGATTCTCAATTGTGAATAACACCATTCCATTATCTCTACCTAACCTAGGCCGTCTTTATCACCCGTCTAAAAAAATAAAATCAATACCATTTAGATAATACACCATTCAAATACTTTAGGGCTTATACGGGACCAGAAAAAAAAAACTTCAGAACCGCTTTATTGCGCGGATGACAAATATGCACCCCGAGTGATACCCCATGAATACACACCAGCAATCCCGCAGCTCCTATCCTCAAATCTACCCTGGGGCGGTCATGGGCATTCTGTCAAAGCTTCCGGACCTTTCCACATTTTTACCTATTTCTTCCCAGTGCACCTCGCTTCCTTCCTTCCTTCTTCATCCTCAGCACGACTACAACATACCACTTGGTACAGAAACTCATCCGCGTACCCCCAACGACAAACCCATCGGATAGAAACTAAATCAACGATAAAGAAGAAAGGTATTAATTAAAACAGTCTATCATGACGCGTAAGTTTACGATCCCCTCTCCACGCGATACAAAGCTGGTGACGCCTAAGTTACTGATAAAACTTAACCTTGGTAGTGTCATGAGATGGTCATCAATGCAGCGTCAACGATGCTTCGGTCTCACTCTCATTATCGTGACGGGAATAAAACGCTGCTGAAAACTGACGTTTAAATCTGGTCACCTGGCCCTCCATAAAGTAAGTCCTCCCTCCTGCTCCTGTCGGATGCTTGCTCAGCTGAGATGAAAACAGCGTAGCCTATTACTAATCGTCCATCTAAAGTTTAAATACCACAGGGTATTCAGCGCTCGACTTGCGCTCTGGTGGTGGTGTCTGTGGCAATCGAGGAAAAGAGAAACATTACCATCAAACCGGAAGCAAGAATTGAAGAGTCCAGAAAGTCGAGTCTAAGGTCTTCTACAACGTCCAGCAGTAGCCAGGTTCTTGAAGAAAAGTCTCGTCTTCTTACTGCAGATAGAGTCCTGTTTGGAACTGTTGCCGATATATTGGGACGAGTTGAGGAACCTCTCTACATTTTTCGATCCAACAGCTCTGTGAAGATTAGAGAGTTCTGATTACTGGAGGGAATTTAAGTGGATAGAGTACGACTTTTGAAATGTAAGGTTTCTCTACTACCGTCTGAAAATATATGACTCATCATTGGTCCCAGTATAACTTAATACCACAGGGTATTCAGCGCTCGAACTGCGCGCTGGTGGTCGCTTGTGTACTCGTCGCAAGGGCTTTGGATATAGCACCTTGTACCACCACCATCAAAAAAAGATAACCAATGCTCAATTCCCCGGCAAGCAACCTACAGTAATAATAATTCCTCCCAAGAAAAGACTGTGCTCGGTCTTCCCGGTGTCTTTATTGGTCTCTGCGGTTTCTGGGTACTCACGTCAAAGGCGAAAGTCTCCTGTATCAAGACCATGGTCGATCTCAACGCTTCATCAAAAAATACCAGCAATCGTTCGTGGGTGTCTTTGATGGTCTCATGGGGAACTTCTAAAGCCAGCATGTTCCGGATAGCAAAGGACATGATTATCCAAGAAGGCAGTCCTGTTTCACAGTTCACTGGGAAATACGACCTTCAACAATGTCTTTCGCATCGCCATGGAAAACATTGAGGGATGCCTTGCTTCCGCTAATCTTGTTTCTCGGGCTCTTGAAGTGAGGGTTGGAGTTTAGGGAAACAGCTATGTTACTACGGCTGCAAACGCCCGCAAAGAAAAGTCTCGGCGTAAAGGTGGTCGACGGTCAGAAATAACCCATCCGAAAGACTTTATAACGCCCAAGACGGGACAAAAAAACATCAGGACGTGTTGGAGAGAGGGCAGAAGAAATATGACTCTATCTCACCCAACATCTCGTGGCTGAATGTCAAGTTTCTCGAAACACAAAAGCAATTTCTTTAATACGTTCCCTCACCCGAGTGTGCCTGGTACAAGATGAGTCATGCGTATCTCCACTGATGAAGAATGGGAGACCTGGCACCCTTTAGCTGCAAAGGTCACTATCCTCCTTCAAGACCTTGGCCGCGATCAGCTAGGAGCAAGACCTCGAGATTGTTAAAGAGCTTACGCGGTGTCTGTATGATCTCTGTGAAAGTATCGGTAAACCGGGCCTCGGTGTCTCGGCCTCGCAAGTTCATCGCCTCTTGCTATGAAAGCTTGTACATTAACACTGGTAAATTAGAGGAGGAAACTAAACTGTATTGTCAAAAGGTCACGGAGAGAGACGAACGTGGAGGTGGAAGCAGAGTATATTAACGAGTGTAAGGAGCAGGAACAGCGACCGAACTACCGAGTGCATATACGTAATGAGGTTCCACCACCACCTAGGCACTAAGGCCTTAGGCGCAATTCAACATGTATACAGTACCTCATTCCAACGTAAGACATCCAGCTTCCCTGCTACTTCCTCAAATCAAATTACTAACAAGGTGCATGCAGTGTATACTCTCGAAATACCAAAGCCATCTCTTTAATACGTTCTCTGACCCGAGGATTCCTGGTACAAGATGCTTTCCTGCGTACATCTACCGAAGAAGAATGGGAGACCTGGTACCTGTTACCCTTTAGCAGCAAAGGTCACTATTCTCCTTAAGACCTTGGCCGTGATAAGGAGCAAAACCTCGAGATTGTTAAAGAGCTTACACGGCGTCTGTATGATCTCTATGAAATTATCGGTAAACATGACACGGGCTCAAGTCTCTTGCCATGAAAGCCTGTACACCAACACCAGCACTGGCAAATAAGAGAAGGAAATCAAAGAGGATACATCAGTATCTTCTTTCAACGTAAGGTTTCTACCCTCCTACCTCATCAAACCAGACCATTAACCATATATACAGAGTATATACCTTAATACCACATGGTATCCAGCACTCAAATCGCTTGCCAGTTACAGCTTCTGTGATCCAGCAGTCTCTCGACAACGTTCCACGACTCCGTAAGTCTTTTCATCACTTCTCTCCGTACCTCTGAGTGCAAGTTGTAGCTACCAGCTACTAACCTTCCTTTCGAAGAAACCTTACGAAAAAGGAAAAAAAAAAAAAAAAAAACGCAATTGAATCATTTGAAGTGATGCTGAAAATACACCAAAGCGCGTAAATTGTTGTCCGTTGATGTTTTAGGGGAATATGACACGAACAGCAACACAGTACTTCCTTCTAACGTAAGCCCCCTCTCCCCATTCTGCTACTTGAAACTAGATTATTGACGATTTGCCTGTAGTGTATACTTCAATACCACAGGGTATTCAGCGCTCGACCTTTGCGCTGGTGGTGGTGGTGGTGGTGGCGTATTTAGGCATCGATATATATAACTGGTAAACACGGAATGAAAGCAAGCGATAGATATGTAAACACCAAGTTCGCAGCAGTATAATAACATTATGAAATCCACACCACAAACAAACAAACAAACAAAGAACCATAATCACATGACACATGATATATCGATTCCCAGAGTACTAGTATCAGCTATCCAAAGCTATCCAAAGCTATATAACAAGCCACCATAATATAACCCATCATCTGACAGTTTATTAAAGCAGTTCGTAGTGCGGGTTTCTCGGTATCTATATTCACGATCATACTGTAGTCTGTTGAGGGAATATCACATCATAGCTCACAGTCTGCTTCTTTTACAGATTTTCATAACAGTTGCCAGTGTATATGGATTTTTTTTTGTTTCATGGATTCAGGGATTCACGGATTCACGGATATGTTTTTCAGTAAGCATAAACGATATCAAAAAGTCAACTTCTTCAAAACTACAACCCCCCTCCCCCCCTCGCGAACAGGAACAAAAAAAAAGAACCGCTAAGACGTGCATTCCAGGAGTACTTAAGCAGATCGATAGGTGCGAAAAAAAGCAAACAGCACGCAGCAAGCAGTAAAAAACAAAAAGCAAAAGACAAAACAAAAAACAAAAGACAAAAGACAAAAGACAAAAGACAAAAGACAAAAGACAAAAAGCAAACTCCAACCTTAAAGAAAAAACAACAGCAACAAAAAAGAACAGTAACAGCAACAGAACAAAAACAAACAAACAAACAAAAACAACAATGATATCCGGATATATAGATAAATCAAGTAGATATAATCAAACAAAAAAAAAACCAAATATGATCCACTTTCTTCTTTCTTCTTCATCTCTTCATTAGCTTGCTTTGATAAAACGCAATTATTTCGCAAAAAAAAAAAAAACAAACAGGAAAAACACAACTTGAAAAAAACTTGTAACAATCCAACAATGACAAAACAAACAAACAAATAAACAAGCAAGCAAGCAAGCAAAAGAAACATGACAAAAAGATATCTCAAGTATAAAGATAGCAAAAAACAAAAAAAAAAAAAAACAATAAGCTACAGTTACAACCCAATCAAACCAAAAACCAAAAAAATCAAGATCAAGATAGGTCCTTTCCCTAGAATTTACATAATAATAAACTATTTTTCTCCCAGTCAGTAATCTATCCCTGTCTTACGGTATACAAATGGGGGGGACTTACTTCGATTAACTTATCAGTAGAATGGGCACAACGTTTTTCCTTATCCTTAATACTCTTAAAAGAAGTAGCTTCCCAAATACCACCCAACCCACAACTTTCCAAGAAGCGATCCAGGCTATCTTTCATATTTCTTCTCTGGGGGAAAGCAGGGTCTTTGCTAACCGCACACATGAGTGCATTTGCTTCTTTAAGCAAAGCAGTATTATGACTAGACTGAAGAACCTGTTCAAGATTTTCCACAAGGTGATCATACCTATTCATTATTAGCAGCCAACTTCAAAAAATCAAAACCGCAGAATAAGCGGCTAATGCAGAAAAAAAAGGGAAAACTTACATCAACAAAAGCACCTCCGATCTTCTCTTCGCCATCTGGGTAAAGAACCCAAGCGAATGTCTTTGGATAGACTCCTCACAGGTCTTGAAATCAATAATCGCTAGGACTCCATTCAATAACAAATCCTTCTGCGACATCACCTCCATTGGTGGAATGCTGCTCCAGACATTAATCTCCGGCTCATCAATGCTTAAACCAACCATCCATAAAAGTTCCTTAACATCAGATGGGTTTGATGCGCGGGTGACAACCATAGCCAGGTAAGGAGGGAAGGGAACTGAATCCCATCCACCCCCTGAGTTATTAGCCATACCAACCTCAACGAACGCAGTGAGAGTCTTGATAGCAGCAGGCTTAGTAGAGGGAGATTGAAGACCCTTAGTAAGAGTAGCAGCCATGGCAACATGGAAGTTCTCCAAAGTAAAAGAAATACCATAAAGCTCATCGATATCACAAGCCACCTCATCAACCGAGAGTTTTCCTTGTAGCAAAACCTGGGCCATTTTATTTTCCTTAAACTCTCCGCTTTGTGCGAGGGTTCTCAAGGTTGCCTCCAACAAACCGGCAGAGCAGTTGAAGACCATTCCGGATCCTAGTCTTACAAGGGATACCGCCACCCAGAAGAGTTGATGAAGGTAACGAGAAGTTGGGGAAAGGTTATCCATCATCTTAGTTAAGGAGGTGATGATGGATGTCAACATCTCATTGTCGCCGTCAGTTACGAAGCGTGTAAGGGCATTCCTTAGAACAACGAGGATTTGGTAGAGGAGATCGTCGTCGACATCTTCGCGCGCAAGACATCCCATTACTGCGAAGGCACGAGGCTGAATGGCGGGATTACTTTGGAACGCAGTAGAGGCGACAAGCGACATCCAACGGGCACGCCAGATGTTAGCCATATCCGTGGTAGGAGCGGCGACTTGGATAATATCCAAAAGAAGGGTGGTGATTTGTTCCATTGAAGTGGAAGTAGTGTTTTCGGTGCGCATTTCCTGGACGGCAAGGGCATCTCTGGATGTGGGACGGTTGAGGGAGAAGAGTAAACACATCTTAGGCTCGTTAAGAGAGACCAGGATTTGTTTAAGCTGTGTTAAGTTTTGTTCTGCCAATGGGAAGGAGGTCGAGATAGAGTGAACAGTGTTGACGAGAAGACTGTGAACCGCTGATCTGACCTGGGATTGTCCACAATTTACGACCATAGTAATAATATGGAAGAGCTCAGGTAGGAACATCTGTGCTTGTACTCTGCTATCAAATGAGATAGCAAGGCAAATCTTCAAGAGCACACAAATCTCGCCCCAGTATGGGTTGTCGACTAGGTGTCTACTAGTGCGCATAGAAGTTTTGCTGAGTGCCTTTCTAAGTCTTGTGATAACCTTGGATCGAATGGTTAAAGTCTCAAACGAAGAACAGATTGAGCCAATAGTCTCTGCGCCATCAGTTCCGAAGCCGAAAGTCATGGCTGCTTTGATGAGCTCGTCTAGGAAGACGTCAAGAAGCTGCTCCTCACGACCGATAATCAACCAAGCGTTACGTTGGAAGGAGGTGTAAAGCTTAGGCTCGTTAACGGTGACATCGATTATCTTCCGAGCAATAATGGCGAGCTTTTCTTTGCCTTTCTCGGGATCATCACCGCCCATCAAGACATGTGAGTGCAGGTTAGACAACCATGGAGCCATGTAAAGGATGTTGAGCGGACGCTGGCGAGGGTGTGATTTATCCCAGCCAATGAAGAACTCCGTCAAGAAATCGAAAGTAAGCTGGGGTTCAGTAGCGGCAAGCTTCTCGGAGACACCGACAATGAGAGTTACAGCATCCGGCGGGATACTCAAACCTGCGGCCAATTAGCATCATTCCAAATACCGGGAATCCAAGGAAGACATACCTTTAGCATTAACAAACTGTCTATCCAAGTTAAACTTGAAAGCATGGCACAGGGCGCACAGCAGGTTGTAAGCCGACAAACGCAAGCTAGGGTCGATACTCGCCATATTCATCAACGAGATATTCAGCATAGTACCGGGTACATCCTCAGGTCTGATAGTTCTCTCATTGAGTCTTGACGGCTTGTTCTGGTCTCCTATGTATTTCGCCTTACTCTGCCTGATAGTCTTCAAGATTTCGTTCTTCTTAGGACTGCAGAAGAACAGATTCGTCTTTCCATTATCCGTCTTCAAACCGAATGCATTCTCCTCATCAGTGTGGTAGCTTGTATGCGCCTCCTCGATATCCGTTAATCTATAGATATCATTAATAGTTATGAGGATCCTTAGACCCGGGAAAAGCTCTGTCCGTTTCACTGGTGTGATCTGAATGTATTGACTTCCAACCTTGAAGATAACCTCCATCTTCCCCTTTGTTTTAGAGAGCTTAGTGATGTTAGGGAAAACATATCTTGTATCACTTGAGAAAGCCATAGTCTCCTTAGGAAGGTGCAAGCTATTCAAATTGAAATGTTGCTGCAATTCTCCCAAGCTTCCAGCCATAACAAACTCCATTCTCTGAGGATTCCAAGGATGACCCTCATCCTTCACCGCATGTCTTAGCTGCCTTCGAATAAACTTCCGGTAAGCAGTGTTCATGTTGTAAACATATAGCCTAGAGTAGTTTTTGATCATCTCCGGTGGCATAAGACCATCGATCTTGCGGTGAACATCATCGTGCAACTCGTTGGCCATACAGTAGCAAGTAGCGTCCATGAGCACGGCAAAAGGCTTGTGCCACATCCGACTAGCGATCTTGAGGTAGCAGTAGGCGAGGAGATCAGAGTCGATAGCGTCGGCCTGAATGTTGCGAAGGACGAAACAGATCACCGACATACCGTCCTTCGTTTCTCCTCCGTCGTAGACGATACGCGCGGAAAGGATAGTCTCAACTGACCGGCCAGAGTTTTTAAGCATGAAGTGCTGGTACCTAGAATAAGCAGGCTGAACGCTTCCAGTAATTTGAGGGCGTCCAAGGGAGATATCCAAAGGTGGGGATCCAAGTGTTGAAATGAGAGCCGAGAACTTCTTAATAGAAATCTGTAGTGGCGACAAAGGCTGCTCTCCAAACTTTTCTCCATTAGGTCTCTGCATCCTGGCCTTCTCCTCAAAGATAAGCTTATGCCTGACCGTTTCCCAATGGTCATAGAGGAAGCGATGTAGGGCAACACTAGAACCGAAATCAAAAGACTCCTGGGGAATAATCAACTCCTTTGTCTTAGGGGGAACCGAGATATTCCTCAAGAATGTAATGACTTCGCAAATATTTCCGGTCAAGAAATCGTTCAACGGAATCATGTACGCTTCTTTAGCTCCGAAAAGAACATTGTTGGCAAGATTTTGAATAATCTTAGCAATCAACATTAATCCTCTTCGCATTTCCTTGGTGGGGACATGGTCGACCAATCCTTCCGAATCCGGGGCAACGATAGCGGGACAGAAGAACCGCAAGAAAATGAAAGCTCCAACAGCAGTGTATTTTGCCTCCGGGAATCGATGGGCGACACAAGCAGAGATGGTGTGACATATCCTTCTGAAAGAGTCGGGAAGGTAAGGACCAGATTTTGTAATCTCTCCAATAAACACCTTTGCAATAACCCTAAGCTGTTCCTCATTTGCATAAAGCTCATCAGGAGAAGAAGTTCTAGCAGGATCAAGCTCCAAGTCAAGAACGGCGGATGATACAATTAATCGTCTGATTGTCTCCTGGAGGACCCTCTTCAAGTAATCCGATCCCTTCCATTTGGCGAATACGGACAACATCTTTGTCGCTACACAGTTGCGACGTAGTAACTCGGATTCGCTCTCGGTGTTTTCGACCTCCTGCTCGATAAGTGCTTTCAATAGCGTCAGGCCCATTCCACGGGAATCGAAGATATTAAGCAATGCTACTGTCAGCTCGTCAACTTCAGAAGAAGGACAGCATTCACACAACGCCAAGGCAAATTTGATGTCGTTCACAAGAAGGTCAATAAGCTTCTCGTACTTCTCTCCGATTGCCGAATCTCCTAGAGCTCCAAACTCAGTTCCCTGGGTGAGAATATTTGTGAGAACGTGCATGAATGCCGTCCTGGTCTCTAAACTCTCGTGGTATCCAATCTCCAACGAAAACTTTAATCCAACATCGACATTTGCTGATAAAAGGTTCGATAATGCCTGGATAGCCAATTCCTGGAAGGAAGCAGCGTCATCTCTTGCAAGGGATGCAGTCTGAAGATCAGGTCTTCTTTCCACCTCCTGATAGCTGAAGTCAAGTAAAGACAAGAAAGATGTGAAATAACTGCAGAACATAGAAGATCTAGCATCGATAATATCCGCATCATGATTTAAATCCGGAGGTTGTAGCGGAAGGCGGTAGAGCAGGTTGACAATAGCTCTTAAACAAGCACGGTCCAAATCCCGCTGAAGACGAATAAACTCATCCCTCTTAAAACCCTGGAGAGGATAGCTGCTGTCGACATTTTTGTTTTGATTGCTCATCCATTCTGCAAGAATCTGAAGCAAGCTGTTACGGACACGAACATCCTGGCGGAGGTTAAGAATTTCCTTCTTTCTGGCCACCAGCTCGGCAAGGTTACACATGCGGATCTTGACACGAAGAGTAGTGTAGTCTTCCTTCAAGGTGTGTAGATACCGTGCTAAACTCAAGGTCATGGCTCCCAGGTCCACAGTCAAAAAGGTATCCTGAGCCTCCTCTAATCTTTCGACGATGGTCTTAAGAAGGGAACAAATCTGCTCCGCAAATAACGTCCTGCTCTCTCCAGTTGCTTCTTTTGTCGGGTCCAAAACAATATTAAGCTCTGACTCCAAAGATCTGAAAAGTTGAAGATAGAGACGGGGGTTAAGTTCGGTTCCCAAAACCTCTCTAATGTTTTCTCTGACGCTGACAAGTTTACAGACTAGCAGCTGCAGACACTGCTTCATGAAACGCTCCAACAAAGACATAGAGTCACCTTCACTGGTTAGACGGTCAATCCATTTTAGGCCCGCAAGAGAGGCATCGGTAACCCGCATGTGAGGCGGTAGATGTGCTGGTACATCGGCAATACAACATCCTCCAATTGATGCTAGGAATCCGGAGTAGTTGCGCCATTCGGCATGAAGACGGTCGTCTAACCGGCCGCTGGATGCTACGCCGGGTGACAAAATGTGCTTGCACAATGTCCGCCATCTGGTGAAGACAGCTTCCCAGGCAGTTAATATACCAGGAGACGGCATAGACATTCTGGTAAGCAGCTTTCGGAGACGCTTCTGGAATGCTACCGGTCCGGTGATTCGGAAGGTCTGGAGGGACAGCTCCGAGTAGACGGGAAAGTTGCGCATTAAGGTCAAGTTGGAGCGAGCTAAATCTTCGGGATTCTCGGTGAGACGTCCTTCCTCGCAAAGTAATGCAATGGCATGTGTTGTCATTGAGCAAATGTCAAGATCGCTGGAACAAAGAAGCACAAGGAATGAAATCTCAAGTGATACATTTGCTCTAGTTCTCTCTGGGATATCCGAAACGCCGATGGTGAAATCCTACAAAATGTAAGTCATAATTGTCACTATTTAAAAATTTCGTTCATTACCTTTCGAGACTGAATAATGTTCACTCGGGTGTCAAGATACCCATGGACCAACTCCAGCATATTCTTCAAACTGGGATCCCGGAAATCAAAATCCAAAAGTTTCTTTGAAAGCATTGCAACAATTGCAGACCTAAATTGGTCGATCAGTAACCGAAATATGCTACAGAAGTCTTGGCGACTTACGTTCCGGCCCAGAAGAATGGCAACAAGTTATGATCTTCCTGCAATAGAGTTCCCCGGTCTTTCATTGCAGCCTGGAAAGTCTCTGGGGACAGCAGTCTCCTAGCAAAAGTAACTGTGGAGTTTCTCACGAATTCGTCATCATCACAAATAAGTGTGAGAATAGAATTGATGGATTTATCAGCTAGCTGACTCCAATCGCCGGATCTGAAATCAATGTTTTCGTAAAGCAAAAGCGGTCGAATCTTTAGCAACTCCAAAAGCTGGTACAACAACTCAATCGAGCCAATACTGTCTGTTGAGATGTTTTTGTGTCGCATACTATCGGTTCCAGATCCCCCAGTGAATGGCACACTGCTTACAGCTTTTCTCATACTGGAAATCCCATGAAGGTATTCACCAAGATCTGGAGCGATGGCTTCAAACAATGCAGTATATTGTTCCGCATTAGCCTGACTGGCCAACACTGCCGCACCAGCAAACACTGTAATCTTGAATGACATCGGAGCCGTTTTGTCCAAGCACACAGGGATCAAATGCTCCACTACCGACTCCACTGAAAGTCTAGCCAGGGAAACAAACGCCTTTATTAATACATCCCGATCCATGACTTCTTCCGGTGCTGGCATATTGTGTGGTGGCTTTTTGAAAATCTCCTCCCTCATGTCATTTTGAATATCAAGTGCAAAACTAAGCAATGCATTGTCAGACTCTCCTGCGAATAAGCTTCCTGCACGACAAATTGTAATTAAGCATGACGCTGCAATATCTGCTGATTTAGGCTGACGAAGTGCTTGACGTAGGTTGTTCAAAAAGACGATCTTTTTTGCTAGAGAACTGCCCCGCTGGGAGCCACTCATATCCGCCTGCACGAAAACTTCAGGAAGGAGGAGAACAAGTGCTGTTTGTAATGGCCAGATAACCGCTCTTCGTTTCGTGCTTTCTGTGAGTGAGCCTGCAAAGTCAAACAAAACATCTGCTCCCCCTTCAATACGCTGCTGTGATGTATGTAAATCCACAAAGTCCTTAGGGTGAGAATCAATCCACCTATGAATTGCTTCGGGTAATATTGCCGCCAACGCATTTTGAGATGATTTTCGCAAAGGGAGAAAACTTCCACTTATCTCCTGGAGCACCAATGATAGCTTCTTCTGATTTAATGATAGATGGGCAATAAATTGTAGCCCAGTTGCGTAAAGATCATCTGCCGTTGTTCTTAAGGTCTTTAACTTGGCTCTCACCACGTTGTAAACCAGATTCCAGTTTGATGCACTTAAAAATTCGATAACCTTGTAAGTTGCCCTGTCCAATTCACTTGGTTTCCGTGGTAGACCGTCCAAGCTCCTCTCTTCCGCCTGCATGCTCCCTGCTTTGCTAGATGCCGCGTCGTCATTCACTGGAACCGCTGTCAATTTTAATAATAAGTCCATAGTATATCTAGCTTGATTTTCGTCGAGTGGAGGGGGATCGATATCTCGTCGTCGTGACCGTCGTGATGAGAACGCCGAAACCGAAGAGTTGCTATCCGCCGGAGCTCCTCCTTTATGGGCAGCATCGACAGCATCCCAATGCGCCGCGGTACAATCGGCTAATAGCTCTACTAAATAGGTTTGCGTGAGGACCACCAGCTGGGGGCGATTTCTCGGTGCAAGAGATTCGTACGGCTAATTATTTCGTCAACAACTCCCCGACTCGCATGGCCTGGGATGGGAATATCAATAAACCCTTGATATGCTCTCCAATTGAGTCACTATAGCTGCAACCAATATGTCGAGCTGCGACTTTGCCATCTCAATCATTGTTCCGCGCGAAAGCGCGACAACCTCATCGCGTCGTACATCGTTCAAATCGTCTCCCGTCCGATTAGGAAGCTGTGTTTGTAGAACTAAGTGTTAGCGACCGGCTATCTCCATTCACATAACTCCTATCGCATCTGACCCCCCTCCTTCCTTCCCTCCGTCGGAATTGGAGGTAGTTGTAGGCTTCCCCGGTGCTTCTTGAATCGACGTACCCGCGCTGAGAGCCGCTCCAGTAAAGTCTGCACCAGCTTCCGATCCCCTTCCATGGAGGGCCACTATAGGAAGGTACCGACTCGTCTCTGATTGTCGTGTCGGGCGCACTCTGGAACTGGGACTCTGCTGCTGGTGTTGCTGCTCGTGGATTGGATTCGATCCGCCGGCTATGGACATTGACCTTTCACGCTGTGGTGAGTCGGGTTTTGGGGGGACTGTCGGTCGGCTGTCGTAGCTTGTGATGCGATCGGACGGGTTTGTTGTTTGTTGAAGGATTATGAGATGAAATGCGGAGTGAGGTGTGTAGTGGTGCCCGGAGATTATAATAGTTGACTAGGGAGTTCCGAAGAGCACGCTACTACCAAGCCACCGCGTGCGAGAGCGAGCTGGGAAACGGTTTTTGGGGGGGAGGGACTTTGAGGAGGGAAGAGGGTTTAGGAGGGAAAATCAAATAGATAGCAGGGTTACTATTGGCGATGTTATTGCCATGTGGATTGGGGGATAATTATTGCCAGGAGTTGGGATAACTTGGATGTAGGTAGCAGGAGCCAGCAGAATTGCCAGCAAAAACGCGCATCTTTCCCATATTGATATTTCTATTATTTGTTGATATTTTTATTTATTTTTTTTGTTGATGTTTGGGTATTATTATGCTTGTGTCTTGGGGGCTTTTCTGAATAGCTGTCCCTGAGGTTTTCCTAATGGCTCTCTCTCTCTCTCTCTCTCTCTCTCTCTCTCTCTGAGGTTTCCTGATGACTGGCTGTCCCTGAGTTTCTGTTTCGAAACAAACATCTTCGAGGCGAGGCGAGCGCAGCCGGCAAAGTACAGCTTACGAGAGCTCTTTTTGTTTTTTTCGCCTAAATGCCAGGCCCAGGGGAATTGACACCAAGAAGAGGGTTGGACTGACTCGTCGGCCATCCGCTAAGGATTTAGAGGAGAGAAGGGAGTCTGTGATACGCGGGAGCTTTGTCGGGCACGTCCAGTTCGCCGGCTGCTCCATGCCCAGAAGAGAAGAGCAAACCATCTGGCATCGCGGAGCTATGGGGGGGAGAGGCATGGCATGGACGAGGGGTACGCTATGCGGCCAGCAGAAAACGTGGACTGGGCAGGACGGTCGCGAGATGCCATTCCTATCCGGGAAAGTAGCTGTGTGCTCTGTTGTTTTGAAAGCACCGTAACCGCATCTCAGACAGCAGTAGGATCTTGAAGCATGGCATCGAGGTCTTTGCGCCCCGTTCGGAGGATTATCACTGGATGTCACTCGATGTTGATACTCACTTCCAAGTTGAGGTGAGTGATGTGCACACAAAGGGCTGACAAGCTTTGGACCGTTGTTAGCTAGCGGCCTCCGCAGCGGGTATGCCTCGGCTGGTTGGCGAGTGGGCAGGGGGAGTCGGGGAGTCGAGGAGTCAGGGAGTCAGGGAGTCAGGGACTCTGGGTGGGTTGTGAATACACGATTCGATGAAGCATCAAATTCCAGTGAGACAAAACACAAAACAGTACATTTTACTATAATGATATCTAGAAAATATAACGCAAGGTTTGGCATCTACAAGCAACCGCTGGATTATAAACAATCTGTGCGAAACTTAAATGTCGAAACGGCAAGCGTGAAACAAAGATGCGGAAAGCAAAACAAACGCCTCATCTTCAAGACACGCCATCACTCACGCGAGTCTACTGTTTGCGCATGGACCCACTCGTCCCATGACAAGCATCA
This sequence comes from Pyronema omphalodes, assembly GCA_024516155.1. NCBI lineage: Eukaryota > Fungi > Ascomycota > Pezizomycetes > Pezizales > Pyronemataceae > Pyronema > Pyronema omphalodes. The sequence continues at coordinate 761,994 of JAJJXM010000001.1, forward strand.
CTCGTAAAAGTCTCGTGCTCTTTGAACAAAACCAAAAAAAATCGATATATATCCAGAGTCCAAATGATATAATACATAAACACAATAAATCACGCACGACGCAAGGATATTACAACACAACGCCTAATAAACACCTCCGTATTACCTTGTAATAAAAAAATACATAGGTAGATACCGAGTGATCCTAACCATACACGACTCCCCCAAAACGCCTAGTATAGCTCTTACTGTCTACCTTGATGATCTGGTAACTCTCTTGCGAACCTCCTCAACCTGCTCTCCTGCAATCATTGCCGGGGTGGCAAGATCGACATCGGTTCCCTCAACCCAAACCTTCTCCTCCTCCTTCTTAACCTTCTCCTTAGGTGTAGAGAACCGGGAAGCAACAGTCTGGATCATACGCGAGAACCAGTAGTAGTTAAGGCAGTTGAGTACAGTGTTGCTGCTAAGATAGACGATGGCAAGCCACAGAGGGACCTGCATACCCGGGTACAAGCCACTGAGCATCTTCTCAACCTCTACCTCACCCCGGGCTTCCGCCTGCTGTTGAGCGTAGACCGAGAAGATATCCTTGAACACCCTGTAGCTGCTGATAGGTCCCCAGACGACACGGCATCCGAAGAAAGTTCCCAACAAAGCAAATCCGTTGATAAGCTGAATCTTGGAACCGGTGAGGCCAGTCTTATCGCAGAACCAATGAATGTTTAGGAACGGACTAGAAAGCTCGAAGAGGATAAAAACGGGAGCATAGAAGTTGACAAAGGGTCTCTGTTTTCTATTAGCGGTAGGGAGTAGAAAATTCGAAGGATACGAACAAATCCAAAGCTGTAGACGGTGAGCGCCGACACAGCGTGTGCGACAAACCCAAGACCCATAATCTTAATGTGCCAGAGAGAAATCATCAAATCCCAGAGAAAGTATCCAGCAGCGTACGCAGTGACAGCAGCACCGATGGGTGTGTAGCCAAACACTCTGTAGTATGCCTGCTCAAGAGAGCTGTGGTCATTGTAATCGGCCCGCTCAGAATCCGCAAACATTCCCCATAACGCAATAACGCAGATGAAGGATGACTGTACGAAGGATACAACGTGAACATCCCAGTTAATGGTGGATCTCTTGTCCAAGATCTTGTAGTGTCTTCCGAAGAAGGTGCTGGAGATCACCGGCGAAATCACCATGTAGATAGCATGGTACAGCGTGAAAGCTCCTAGAATCTGGTGAATATGGTCCGCCAGGGTGTGTAGACCGTATGGCGTTGCGATCGCGCGAACGTAGTCTTGTAAGGGTGCAAGTGCAGCAGGGCACTCCTGAACGAAGAACTCCATGGTGACAGCAGCTGTTGGTTGTTGCAACGACGACCTCAAAATATTTTTTTTTCGTAGGGCTGGGAGGTATCTATGTACCGGATCGACGAAACCGTGGGGGGATGCGGAAATATATCGACACGACTCCGGATAAGCTTTTGTATTTCAAGTGCGACAACTGGTCGCAGGGGTTGCCGCACTCTACAAACTAAAAAATCAGAACCGCGGAAGTTGTGGAGGAAAGGGACGGGGTAGGCGAAGAAAGGCGTGGTGATGTCCTTCGTCAGCCGGTGGTGGGGACTCGTGCGCCCAAGAAAGAGTGGGATGGAGTTTGTTGGGACACGCTCCCTGTTCAAGCTACCCAGGATTGGAGGCGCACGTTGCGTCGGATCTCGCTTACGCTGGAGGGCCGCTTTTACTACGAAGTCACGAGATAGCACTCGTGTTACCACGGAGCAAGTGTTGCGGAGTTACGTGATGAAGACGGTGGGAAGAGCGCAAAAAGGGTTCCTGACTTGCGCGGCCTGCGCTTTGTGCAAACTGTAGCACGGATCATAAGCCCCTAAAAGGTGATGCTTGGTATTAACAAATACGGTATGCAGTCATGCTGTTTGTTGTAAAAAAAACGAACAAATAATCGCAAAATCACAGCAACGATATCGAAACATCTTTACACACTCCATCCCATGAGATCTTCAATATTCCTTGTAGATGGTCATTCGTCCAGTAGCCTATTCCAATCTGTAGAAGCCATGTCAGCATCACCAAGCCGTGTCATCTAGCATCATCTTCTCACCTCTCAATCAAGTGCACTCCCGAACCGGTCTCAACAATGTGGCTCATCTCTCCGGGCTGCAATGCAAATGCGGCATCCTCAAACTCCTTCTGCATCTCCCCCTTTCCGAAGAATCCCCTACGTGTTTGTTAGAAAGAGCTTCAGTACGGCTCATGGGGTGCCTACAAATCTCCCCTCTTACGGGAGCTGCTGCAATCACTCTCGCTGGCCGCCAACTCTCCAAGACTGAGCTGTCCGGACCTAATTCTCTGCTCGAAACCGGAGAGAATAGCTATGGCCTCCTCCTTTGTTCTGGTAATCTCCGCCTATGTAAATCAGCATCCGCGCACGCTCGGCATCCTTACCCGTGCTTCAGTCGGGAACAACGCACCTGCTTCCAGGAACTCGGTCTTCGGCTCTGATTGTGCTTGATGAGGAGATGAGCACAACGGATCTTGCCCTCGTGGCCGCCACCGCTGGCCGACAAACCAGGAGAAGAGTAGTTATCGGCCATGTAGCGCTTCAAGAGGTCCTGGTTGGCATCATGGGGAGGCTCCCACTGCGATTGGTTGGTGTTGACGTTGAAGTAGTAGGGAAGCGACCTTGACTTGCTGAACTTGACGATCCATCCCTGAGGAAGGCCGGTGGTCTGATCGATGTCTGCCTGTCGACACGGTTAGGCGTTAGCACGCGTTTAACACGGTTCTTCCTGTTCGTGTGGTCAATACCATTGTATTGTGTGGTTAGTTGTCGTGGTTGTCTAATTGCGGGTGTGGTGGGGTATCTATCGATTGAAGGTCTTTAGAGTGTGATCGTGGCATTCCATCAGCGACAACCGCCTGAAGGACGAGATGGATGGGGTACATCCCGACCGGGTTTAGCCCCTCGATTATGCGGGGTACAGCTCCTGCCGTTTACTTGGAAGACCCCGAACTTTACTCAATCAGAGTCAATCTACCCCACAGACCCAACCAAACCAAACATTCAGCCTCGAATCAGCCAGTCTAACCTGGAGCGAACAACCATCCCGAATTGTGTTCCGTCGGGACCAATTATTTAGAATCCGAAACAGAATCCTGGGGTAAATCAAATCTATTTCACAGCATGCCCGACATTTGATTTCGGCCCGTGACGTGGGCTGTCAAACGGTACATCGTACACGTCCGGCAGTGAAAACCGGCGAGTGAGTGGTGAATCAACTGGTCCGGCTACAAATAAACAACGCAATCAATCTATTTGTTCAAATCCGTGTTTCGATCGATTACCGTACAGCTCCTGCTGTGTTGGCTTGCTTTTTCGGATTCAAAACATACGAACCAATCGATTCATGACGATTGTTCATATATATCAGCATCCGGCATACGCATATGCGAACCACAGCCCTACAGGTCCTATCTTTTCCCGGATCTTGGGAGCCAAGAGGAAGGATTTTAAGTTGTCTCAACCAAAGGTACGAAGCTTATGCTGCTGGCATGTACTGGTGACTTACCAAAGATGAGAGGGGAATTATATCTACATCAATCCCCGATTGTCTTGGCCTCTGTCTGGAATGGGAATGTTCTACATCAAGGCAAATAATGTGGCAATTGGATTTTAAATGACCTGGTTGTCTGGTGGACGGATTGAATACCAAAGCCGTAGGATTCATGGATGAGAGGAACAATCTGCACAAGGCCCGTTGAGAATTAATCAATGCACCTCCGAATCCGGACTTTTACTTTAAACTGAGTGCCTATTGAAGTTTGGCTCCTACACTGCCATCCCGTTTGCACCACAACCAATCACTACAGCTTCAACCCTACGAACTCTAACTTGCACTACAGTAGCTATTGTACCATGGTAACTCAACAAGCTCAACAGGACGAGCTCAGGAAACATCCAATCATGCTGTAACCAAATTGTAGAAACATCCCGACTGTGAATGTTTCTCGCGCCCGGACCAGGTGTAGGCGGGACGCGAGGAGTCTTGACATGCATAAACGATTCCGCGGCCGTCTTGCATCTGTACCTCGCGGAATTGGGCTGGACTCTTTGCAAGCCTTGAAAATCATTTCCATTCGGCTAACGGGGGTGGTTGTCCGTTCTGGCCAGCCTGCCAAAGAACTATCTCAACCATCCAACCAAAAACGTTCACGAACTTCAGGGTTAGGGGACGGCCCGGACAACTGGCGCTTGTTCTAGCGCGATGCATTGCGACCCCTTAAATTGCTACGCAGGTAAAGCTGATTTTCATTGCTTTTCTAACTGCTTTTCTCAGGTTCATCCGGCTACTACTCTCGTTCAGGTTGTTACTATTCTCATTCAGGTACCCACAGGTTCATCATACGTGGTACCATTTCTGGACGGAAGGATTTACAGCTGACCGGGCGGACTTGTATGCGGGGAGCTGTAGAAAAAGCAAACAACTCACGTCTGCATGCCATTTGATAATCGTTGACGCCTGGTGAATTCGCCCAGCCCTCTTAAATACTTCCAGCCGTCCTCAATTCCCATTTCCGTAGCCTTACTAGCATCACAAACATCCGCAATAAGCATCAATCCAATGGTTTCAGAAGAGTATGCCCCACATGAATACCCTCCTCTCCTCCGAATTGAGACGATTTGAGAACTGTAAGGATACAGGTGCTAATTGCAACGTCGAACAGCATCAACGTCGACGTTCTCGTGATTGGAGCAGGCCCGACCGGTCTCGGTGCCGCAAAGCGTCTCAACCAGTTTGTGTGTTCGGCTTAAGCAATTGATAATCGAGACCATAAGCTGATAAAACATTTCCTATGCTGTAGAACGCGACCTCGTGGCTACTTGTCGACGCGAACGATGTCCCCGGAGGATTGGCATCAACGGATGTTACACCGGAAGGATTTGTCAGTTCACCCCCGGATATACCAAGTGGGAATAACTGACAGGTAGCTTCCAACTACAGCTCTACGATGTTGGAGGACATGTGATTTTCTCCCACTACCGTTACTTCGATGAGTGCTTGAACCAGGCTCTTCCGAAGGAATCCGACTGGTACACTCACCAGCGTATTTCGTACGTCCGTTGCAAGAACAACTGGGGTATGAATGATTAAACTGAATCTTGGCAATCTGAGAATCAATTGCTGATACTATCGGGGGTGTTAGTTCCCTATCCGTTCCAGAACAACATCAGCATGTTGCCGAAAGAAGACCAAGTAAATTGCATGGACGGCATGATCGATGCATACCTCGAGGCAAAGACTGCAACCACCAAGCCCCAGAACTTTGATGAATGGATCGTCCGTATGATGGGTAGGTTTATACCTGGGGAGGACGGCAGATTGGAGCCAGAATCCAAAAAACAAAGCTCTTGTGACTTACACAAAAGCAATTAGGCAACGGTATTGCGGACCTTTTCATGAGACCCTACAACTTTAAAGTCTGGGCTACCCCCACCACCAAGGTACGTCCAAGCTCTTAGGCCTCAGCCCTTTCAGCCTTAGTCTTGGCCTCCGCTAACCGTAGCTTCTAGATGCAATGTGAATGGCTCGGCGAGCGTGTTGCAGCACCTGACCTCAAGACCGTTACCAAGAACGTAATCCTCAACAAGACAGCTGGTAACTGGGGTCCCAACGCAACTTTCCGTTTCCCCGCCAATGGAGGAACCGGAGGTATCTGGATCGCCGTCGCATCTACTCTTCCTCAGGAAAAGCTTTTGCTTGGAGAGAAGGGAACTGTTACCGCTGTTGATGCGGATGCTAAGACCGTTACTACTAAGGATGGAAAGAGGATTAAGTACAACAAGTTGATTTCTACAATGGCTGTGGATCACCTTGCTGCTGCTATGGGAGACAACGAGCTTGTTGAGCTCGGAAAGAAGCTTACCTTCTCCTCTACTCATGTCGTGGGTGTCGGTATTCGTGGAACCAGACCCGAGAACATCGGTGACAAGTGCTGGGTAAGCTTCCCCATATCTCTGGAGCTCCTCAAAGCTTTGCCGGGGGTGTCTTATGACTTTATATAACCTTTTACTAACCCGTTACCCCAGCTCTACTTCCCCGAAGATGACTGTCCCTTCTACCGCGCCACTATTTTCAGCAACTACTCCCCCAACAACCAACCCGAAGCCGCCATCAAGCTCCCCACCCTCCAACTCGCCGATGGTTCTGCACCCAGTAACACAGAACCCCAGGAGGGTCCCTACTGGTCCTTAATGATGGAAATTTCCGAGTCCTCCGAGAAGCCTGTAAACTACGACACACTTCTCCAAGAAACCATCCAGGGCTGTGTCAACACCACCCTACTCAGCGCAGACGCAGAAATCGTATCTGTCTACCACCGCCGCTTTGATCACGGATACCCTACTCCTTCCCTTGCCAGAGATGGCGTATTGAAGGAGCTCCTTCCTAAGCTTGAGGCAAGGGATATTCTGAGTAGAGGAAGATTCGGAAGCTGGAAATATGAAGTCGGTAACCAGGACCATTCTTTTATGCTCGGTGTAGAGGCTGTTGATCATGTCCTTAAGGGTGATGAGGAACTTACCCTACATAAACCGGATTATGTTAACAGTCGTCCGAATGTTGAGAGGACGCTTGCGGAGGTTCTTGAGGCTAGAAACTAGGGCTTGGTTTGTTAATGTTATGTAATGTTTAAGATTAGATGCGTAGATGAGATAAGGGTGATGGTGATGGCTTAGATCCATGGGGATATAATGGATATATGAAGGCTTAAACGGGAATTTGATATGACTGGAAGATATCACAGATATTAGATAACAAAAAATCTTAATTTAGAACTATAACAATGAAAAATCATGGGATTGGGAAGAACAAAGCTTAACGAAGTCATGAGCTTGGAATTATGGAGTGAATCGCAGAAACTTTTAACAATCCTTGAATAAGGTTCAACAACGCCCAACCCAGCCGATAAAATGAAGTTAGCATTCCATTTACCTTCCCAAGGCTTGACCATCCAGGAGAAAGGGAGAGGACATATGTGCATGTATTAAGCAAACAGTATTTATTTATTTATTGAATCATACGCTGACCGAGGCCTAAAAGGCACATGCAGGACTAAAACAATACCCGAATCCCGTCCTCGTAATCTAAACCATCTAATGAGGCCCCCCCAATTAAGCAAACATTAACCCTATCCATCAACCAGGACCCAGCATAACCTCTACCCATATCACAGACTCACAGGGCATCTCTCAAACTATATCTCTCATCCATAACCGGGTACTGAGCAATCAAGGTATCTGCACACAAACTATTGACCAGACCTCCATAAACTTCAGGGGCCAAGACTAAAGGCTCCGCTTTTTGGGTTGATTTATAGAACTCTCGTCATTACAAGTTCAGCCGCTGTTACTTTTGATAAACATACGATCCTCACAGCAGTTCAAAATACTTGGTATAGAATAATTAGTGACGCCATGAAGTTTTCGGGTCTTTCATCAGAGACCCGGATATCGACATATAACCATCAATACAACTGAAATAACCCCTAACTTGCAAAAAAAAAAAAAAAACCTCAAATTTTGTATCAAAGATGAATTCGTCGTGCGAATATCTATTCTATTAAAATATATATTCCATCAAAATGAACTCTGGGTTAATGATGGTTATACCTACAGCGAACATAAGATCCGGAAGAATATTATACTTGCTTTATGTTTTTTTTGTTTGATGTAAAGATTGTTGAAAATATTGATTATGCTCAAATGATAATTAAGTTAGTTTGAGATTTTTGGGATTTTTGGTCGTTCTTATTGTTCTTGCATTTATTTCAGTGCTCTCGGATGCCGCGGTGCTCTCGGTGCTCTCAGTGCTGGTGTTCTTTACTTGGTTATAATCTTTGTTGTGATTTAATATTAGGGAAGGAAAATGTACATTATTTGTTTAGAACTGACATCGGGCAAGGAAGATTGTTATTCACCGTATGTATGTGTTGATTCCTAATTTTATCAGATACATTTTTTTTTTCTTCGCCGATTTCGTATCAAAAATGAAAGTTGTAAACATATAACTTCTAGTATTGTAGACTTACATATCCCCCTTCGTGAAATAATTTACAGCTCCTTTACATACTTTTTATTGCATGTATCACGTGTTTGGTGCAGCTAGTAGTAAACGCAGACAGTTACATACTCAACAATAACTGACAAGCCGCAAGCAATAACAACCTCCCCCCCCCCCCCCCCCCCCTTAAAACTACCTCAAAATCACACACAACTCAACATCATTGTTATAAACCAACCCACCACGATTGATTCCACAAACGATCAATTCCCAATAATCACAACCCACCACCACCACCCCAAACATTACATGCCGCCATGTACCATATAACGGAGCCTCATGACCGTCTTTTCCTGCTAGCCACATAAAATGTATACCATACCATGCAGCAGCGGGAATTCAAGTCAATAGGAAACTAAATAAAAAAAAAAAACGCATCCCCATGGTGTATATCTTATACCATAGCTTACCGCACCATTGTAATAATTGGACTACAAGATACCTTCAATATCTACAGGAACTTATAACTTTTATTAAACTTATCAACATTTTTTATCTTAAACATGATATTTCTTGAGCTGACTTCAATCTATCAATAAGAAGAAGGAAAACTACTTACCCAGCATACTGAGTTCCATCTAAGCCAAGTTGGATTATATGGATGATATCTAATAAGGAGAATCTTCGTGGTCCTTGTAGTTGTGGTTGATGAATTTCGTATATATAATCCATAGTATTAGTATTAATATTAGGGTATTCTAATCCATAGCATAATACTGGAAGGATTTCGAGAATATCGGAAGCGACTTTTACAATCTTCTTGACGATTATGAACGTGTGGCGATACTATAAATGCATGGGTTTTTGTATTATACGGAGACTATAACAATGTGGTGATGGGAATTGCGGAGGGTCTAAAGTAGTGCGGAGATATAGGATAGACAAATAGTAGAGGGCGGGATGTAAGAGATGAAATAGGGATTGGAGAACAGGATTTGATTGATGGGAATATTGTGTCATGAACGAGTCGTATTTCACATGGTTTACTTATGGGAAATAATGTAAATAACACAATACATATTTGGGTTTCTTTTTTTTTTTTTTATCGTACAGGCTTTATGCGTGATAGGGTTTGTTTAGCGTAATTTCATGGTTTTTATTGCCAGCATTACTAATATCCGTCACATCCTACTTCTCCCTCGACTTCTTAAACACTGCCCTTAACCTCTTCATTCGATCTAAACGCTCTTTATGAACACCATCAATACACCTCAGCAGGTCTTCATCAGGAGTCATGTTCTAGTTTAATACCACTACTCAAATCTGGCATTATTTACATCCTTTAATCATCGCTCATATTCTTCATTGTATCGCGTATTTCTAATTTCATGATGCCTGCGAGCTCCATCTACATCAAATCGTAAAAATATTGACTTTTTGAGCCACTCCAAGAATACCCAATGGTTCGTTTCTGGCTCGGGAGATTGTGGGTTGACTTTTGAAACCTCCGGGTCGGGTCATCCATGGGACTATCTTCTTCTCTTTTCGAGTGTAGAATTTCCATGGACTTTCGTACTGTCTTTCCCATTATTCCCGCTGTCCTTGGGGTGGACTTCACCACCTTTCGAGCCTGGGTATTCCATGATCATAGTATCCTGCTCTTCATGATCCAACCCTCTCGCTTCCTCCTCTTCTTCTTCCTCCTCCTCCTCCTCATCATCCTCCCCCACACCCGCCTGACACCAAATTTCCTCCACCTCAACATCTTCTTCCTCTTCCAAATCCTCACTCGGCTGAATCCATAGTGGACGTTTCGCAGCCCGTCTCCAATACATCAAGCTATCCCTACTTGGTCCCCTGACTTCAACCTCCGCAGAAGCATTAATCAGCGCCTGATAAAACGCTTCCGCCTCTCTAGGAAGGCCCAGAACTCGTAAACACCGGATAATCCGTGTGATACGTAGATGGTTGTGGCTCCTTGGTACAAACCAGTTACGGGATTTTTTGAGAAATGCTTGAGGACCAGTAATTCGAGTGAGTCGACCCATCTGTAATTGGGCGCTAGACGGACGGGGTGGATCTGATGGAAAGGAAGGAGAGAGGGGGGTGTTGATGAATTTACGCTTTTTTGCGGCGGGTATGGAATCCATGGCTTCTGTCTTTAATCCCCCCGCTTTACTAATCCCTAACTCCTCTTTCGTATCCCTCTCTTTATGTTCATTTGATTTGCTGCCATCAACCTCATTCACATAAGAAGAGTCCCAGACAAATCCCCAAGTTTTCATCATCATATCAAAACTTGCCCTCAACTCCTCCCGCAGTTTTGGATCCTTTCGAAATGCCGCTGCAACCTCCTTTGTTACAAGCGGCGCATTGGGGTTGAAATCACTCCCCTCGGGAAGCGGGAAGAGCCATTGGATGTAGTCGTGAATATTTTCAAGTTGCTGGTCGCTGTAATTTCGGATATCGACGAGACGACGGTAACGGTGGTCAGGGCCTTGGTTAAGATAGAAGGCGACGAGTTTATGTGGGTTGGGGTGCGATATTGTTTCGCCTTTGGCGGGGAAGGTGATGGGGGGCAGATGATAAAGCCAGGATGTCGTATTGTTATCGTCCATGGAGACAGTATTACGTAGTGCGCGTTGTGCGGTATGTGGTATGTGGTACTGACACCGGTTGTGGTGGTGTTGATGATGTTGAGATAGTAAGGTGCATGGTTGAGAAGCGAGGAGGGGGTTGCCGCATACATAGGTGGGGGTGGAAAAAAAAAAGCTCTAGCCAAGTGCGCAGCGAAGCTTGTCGAGCTTGTCGAGCTTGAGCTTTCGGGCTGCAGCTCTAGGGTAGCTCTTATCCACTAGGTAGCACTCGTTCCTACATAGCTCCTCCAAGCTGCTCCGTTTCCGACTGGACCATAGCTGCCTGCCTAGATGCCAAGCATATCCGAAGTCTTGGTTGCCCGTTCTTCGTTCCGGAGCTAACAGCTAACTGCGCATGAAAAATAAGGTTGTTCAGCCCTCAGCCCTGGGTAGCTAGCCCTATGTATGTACCGTGTGGTAGGTGACGTACATAGTCGGTCGTAGGTGCAGGGATAGCTTCGAAGGGACAGGCGACTCAGGCGAGTTTGCCTGATGGTCGCTTAAATCCATATGCTATTGCTACATTGCCATCATGACGCGGTTGTAGAAAAATTCTCAATACCACGCCACATTAAGATCATTTCGAGCCCTTACGTCCGTCTTGGAAAACAGTCCGGTGGTCTGGTTAATCTAGTCTATCTCCCAACAAATCTCTTATAAGTTATCTACAAGTACTTCTGCCAGCTAGTCCCTAAATTATTACAAATAGTTCTTATGTTCTTTTTCTCATCCATGCATTGACTCATTGTTTACATTACAAATTTCAGATCGTCACCTGTGGCGTCCAGCTTTTCATATGCATTTGATTCCGCCACTGGTTGTTACGAAGCATTCCGCCACAGTTTTTCGTATCCGTAGGGTTAAGAGCCATCGCCACCCCCACTTGTACCTCTTCTGCCACTCTTATCCGCACGACATCTGTAAGTAGCAAGCAATCTTCAGACAACGTCCACCACACCACCTTCAAATTGAGATGAGCGCGGAGGACGGAGACTCGCCAAAACTCTCCAATCAATCAAAATTTCCATCTTGTCCATCTCATCGACCTTTGATTTTCCATTTATATACTTGATTGCACCTCTTTCGGTCGAGATCCCTTTGTGGCGGTGTACTACGTGATGGCACGTCTATCATTACTCTAGTTTGTTGATCTTCATCGATTGTATGTAGGTGTGTACTATCAGTACATATTGCAATGTGTGGCGCGTGAGAATGCCGATAGGTTGGGGAGATTGTTTACAAGGCTAGGTTCGGGTGTCAATCAGCCTGTAGGCTAGCTGTAGTGAGCTACACTGTGCTGAAATCCGAAAAGGAACTAAAGAAGTGCTTTGAAAAGGCCATCTCAAATGGATAAAGATGCGTAGTACACGCCACAAACATTTTGCATGTAGCTCATTTGGGAGGTGGATTTGATCATATTTTTGTTCTTTTGTGTCCTGACAAAGAAATATTAGGCCACTCGCAGGATTGAGTTTCGAGATGACATCTTGTGATACGGCAGTACATCTTGCATATGTCTTATTGGGAAATATGGTAAACCAATAAGTATAGTGGAGTTGAGTCAAGTCGAAAGGGAAGCCATATACGTACCAGATAGTGATCCCGGCCCCCAACCGGGGAGGATTCTGCGGTGTCACAGGGAATAATTTATTACCAATGAGAGTTGCAGAATTTGGTTGACTTTTATCCAATGACAGTTACAAGATCTAGTTGAAATCGTCTTGTATATGGTGGACCATAGTTTAGATACGAGATCTCAAAATTCGGCAGCGGCCGGAATGCAAACCGGAAGCACAAAGTACGGGCATATGTACATCTTGGCTGCAGAGCCGCGGTCCATCAAGATAACTAGCGAGATCAGTAGTTCTCTTGCGAAACTCAATCCAAATCGAGTTAATATACGCTAGAAATAACAGCGTGCCCAAAATGGAAATCCTAAAAAAGAATAGCCAAATGTAAAGTAATCATATCAATCTGCAGAATTAGTTGTGATAAAAATATACCATGACTTGGACTCGAAACCACGGCAATAGGCATATGTCGGGTACCAACCTTCAGGCCGAGCATGGAATCTTGCATCCTACCTGTAAACCTTCTCTCTTCCTATTACAATAATGGACCAAATTACACATTGCTCTAATCGTATATCCCAATGAGGAGTATAGTGCAGCTCGTTATCCTCAAAGATATTTTGTAGGTGTCCGCTCGAGAGTGGAGCGCTTCCATTATCATTCTCAAGATGTAGCTATCCGTTCGAAATCTGCGTGAAACAATATTTCAAATTTCTTCAATCAATTGAGTGTTTGAGAAAGCTGTTGTGCCATACGGGTGGCCGGCTTCTTTACTAAAGTGCAATTCTGCATTTAATATTTTACTTCCCCGGTTACCAGTTGCAGTAAAACCATCGCACTAGTGTGACGATGATATCCTAGGGAGCAACCATAATCTCAACGTTAATGTCAAGACGTGGTAATTCATTTTCCACGGCGAGTAGAAAAATCTGTTTCGGATGCTCAAAATGAGCCTGATGTTTTGCTGTGTGTATTGTTCATACCCTTTCTTACAGCACTCCAAAAATCTTTAATAGTATACAGCCTGCTTAAGCATCTCAAAAATATACAATTCAAGATATCCAAATCCAAATCCGAGTGCATACAATGCCCGATATATCCTCCAGCTTTCTTTCTGTTGAGTCTCCCCCCAGTCTTTCGTCCTCAGGTTTCCTCCAAGTTACTGTCCACCGATCCAATGGGTATTCACGTAAGATTCACCGAGTTGTATCGAGATTCGTTGCTCGCCAAGCTTTCTCGATCTAGCCTTAAGTTTCAATCCACCCTCCAGAGGCTCCAAAAATAGCTGGCTGCGAGTTAAAAGGGTATCCGCATATTTCTTCCATAAGTTTTCGTCCAACCACTCCCAGGGACCCCACATCGTTCTTCGGCCCATACCCCGAAATTGGGTATCCTTGATCCTTCCCCGCTTCAAAAATGGATATCCAGCATCGAATCACTCCAAAATCATTCCAAAGAAGCCACCTACCATCATCCAAAAAGCCCCCACAGACGTAACGTTTCCTGCTCCAAAAAGGTATCCAGTATCCCTAAATATAAACTTGAAGAAATGAAGAATTGCCGGCAATATATATCGTACAACTCGCGCAAAAAATTCAGTCACTCCCCAACTCCTGTAGATAAAAAAAGGATCCACCAGTATCCTGATGTGAAACCAAAAAATTGAAAACCAAAGTCCGCAAATGTATACAGCCGCCATGCCTTCAGGAAAGAAACAACCTGAGTCATGGAATCCTGGCGGTATCCCTATCCCCCCCTATACCGCCACCTCCTCTTTCCCCCGGATCTCCCGGCGGCAGTGGAGGTAATGGTGGTAAGGTGGACGGGTGGTATGACTCCCTTCTAAACTCTGGTCCTGCATTGTGCGGTCTCGATGGTGATTGTGAATGTTGACTTGCCGGCGCCGACTGCTGCCTTTGGTGATGGTGTTCCCTTTCTCTGTTCTCTCTTTCTCTGTTCTCTCTTTCTCTGTTCTCTCTTTCTCTGTTCTCTCTTTCTCTGTTCTCTCTTTCTCTGTTCTCCCTTTCTCTGTTCTCCCTTTCTCTGTTCTCCCTTTCTCTGTTCTCCCTTTCTCTGTTCTCCCGTTCCTGCTGTTCCCTATCTCTCAATTCCCTATCCCTCAATTCCCTATCCCTCAATTCCCTATCTCTCAATTCCCTATCCCTCAATTCCCTATCCCTCAATTCCCTATCTCTCAATTCCCTATCCCTCAATTCCCTATCCCTCAATTCTCTCCCCCGTTGCTGCTGCTGTTCCTGAACCCCCGGAAACGGCGCAAGCGCAGCCGGTGTCCCAGATCCCGATCCGCCACTGTCTCCTCCTGTTCCAGGTTGATAAACCCTTGGATCTCTAATCCCAAGTGCCTCCCCAATACTCCTCTCCTCACCACTCCCCAGGGATCTCCGTTGTCGAGTAGCCGGTCTAGTATAAGGTTCAAACATCCTTGCCGGATTTGTTTCTGATCTATTTCTTGAGTGACCTCTTCTGACCTTCGGCGTTTGGGCCGGGGAAGACATTGGACTGAACGGCTGGTTAGCTGGAGGTGGCGGTTGATGCTGCGTTTGTGTGGTTATTTTCCGTTTCTTCGGGGAATTTGGGGGCAAGTCAGATAATGCATTAGGGGATGGTTGATGAGAGAAGGGAGAGTCAAGATGACGGGGAGATGCTGCTGCTGCTGCGGCGGCGGCGGAAGAGGAGGAGGAAGCGGTCATCTTTTCCGGAGGAGACCAGTGATGGAAGAAAATTGGCTGCTGGGTGACAGTTTGCTGAGGAGCTGGAGCGGAATCTTGGGGTGGAGAATGATGCTGGCTATGTTGCGGCTGGCTTTGCTGTGGGTTAGGTGGACCCATAGGACCAGGAGCATGAGGGTGAACCATGGTAAACTCCCCGGTGCTTAAGCGGGGAAGGTGAGAGCGCGGAGGTGCGGGGTGAGAAACAGACATTGTACTTTGCATATGAGAAGTTCGAGATGCGCCAGAGGGAGGTAACTGGTAGGTTTGATATTGCACCGGAGACTGCGCTACGCTTGCTGCGCTCGTTCCGCCTACTGCAACCGCTGCGCTAGCTACCCCACCTGTTGCTCCAACTGCAATTGGGGGTCCCATATGTTGCTGCGCATGTGTCGGCGGCGTAGGGTGAGAGCTCGCGGGGGTGACACTGGGTTGCAGGTGCATTTGTTGTATCGACCGAGTTTCGCGGCGAAGAGCGGGTGTATGAGTAGGTGAGACAACACCAGTTATTGCTTGTTGATGATATTGAGGCATAGATAGGTACTGGGAGAATAGCTCCTGTGCCCATAACTGGCCATCTCTACCGCCGCCCCCACCAGCTGATCCCATAAACACCAAAGGTACTAACGGTGGTGGTATACGGTATGAAATTGCTTCTCGCATCATCTCAAATTCAAGTCGTCGAGTCTCAAGCTTAAACTGATCTTGACGTGTACGTTCTTCTTCCGCTCGCCGCTTCTCTAAGTCCGATCTGGTCATAAGCCAGGTTTTATAACATTCCTCTGATCCTCCATGATATGGCGGCAATAGTTCCAATGAATCTGGTGGACCCTGTGAAGAAGATAATGCCATGCCTGCCGGTGGAGGCAAGCCTCGGTGCGGGGTGGTCATGAGAATCGAAAATGCGGCGCAGCTCGGCGGATAATGTTGATATGAAAATGACAAAGATATGGCGTAATATTATACGAGTAGGACTGCACCATCGACTTCCAGTTATCTGTGCCCGTAGAGAAAGGTAAGGTTAGCTAGAGCGACCTGTATCGGGGAGCGAAACTAAGCTAGAAATGCCTGGAAGTTCAAGGATGGGGATACGAACACAAATAGACCAGTTGACGGATAGCAGCAGGAGCAGCTGTAGTTATAATTGTATCTCCTGCTGAAGTGGTGGTGGGAACAGCGATGGCTGATTCGGCGCAACACAGCAGAATGCGGTAGAGTGGAAAACACAAAGAGCGTCTTCCAAACTCTTGAAACAAGTTACCTATTTGGTCAAAATATAAAGTAGATGGCGGAACCTCGGTGACGTCGAGTACTCAATAGAACTACTCCCACAATATACTTTGAACTGAGCCGAAACCTTCCCACTAGGAGGGATAATGAAGAGGCGGTGGCTGTGGCCAATGGGCCTTTATGTGTAGAAATGGAGCTGGCAACGGCGCCACAGTAAGATGGATAACTGAAAGAACGTGGTATCTGCGACGTTTCGGTGTGAATGTTGAAGTCTAAGGTACTGCTGCTAGCCGGAGCAGAAGTATGCAATCCGTAGGATGCAATATGTAATGCAAGAGAGAGCTTGCCTCAGTAATGGGTTGAAAGATTAAAGGCCCCTCCGCAGAATCTACAACGGTAATCGGGCAACGTGAGTGGACAAAAGAGCGTGAGTGCCTGTAGGGATCTGAAAGTAAGAAGAGCAAAAAATCCAGATGATTGGAATCCGAGTTAAGGCGTTATTGCCAGCACAAAAATTGTCACCTCCGGGGGAGGATGGGGGTGGAGGGGGGGTGCAAAAACAATAGTGGCGGCGTAATTTATGAAAACAACAAAAAGCGGGGGCTGTCAAGAGAAAAGAGGCAAGACACCGCTCGCTGGGAAGGAAGGGACAGACAAGAAACGAATTGAAATTCTGCGGAAGCAGCTCACACTGCAAGGTCGCAGAGTTGGAGAAGAGAGGGAAGAGCTCTGCTGCTTTGGCTTTGGCGGCAGCTGCGCAACAGGACCGAACCCAAAGAGTGACAGTGGCAGTTGTAGCAGGAGGTTGCGGTTGCGGTTGCGTTAGCAGTGGCAGGGCAGCCAGTTGCAGACGCAGACCAGAAGGGACAGGCAGACAGTTGCAAAGCCAGACCAGAAGAGACAAGCAGCAGCAGAAGCAGCAGCAGAAGCAAGGCCGACAACTCCTTCCGTGCAGCGTGGGGAGCTCGTGGCAGAGAGGGCGGCGGCGAAGCAGGACGACAACGACGACTACCGAGAACTACCACGAGACGAGGACGGAGACGGGCGGCAGAAGAACGACACACTGGTCAATGAGGGGCCGCGTAGACTATCAACAAGTGGCCGGGGCGAGCATCAATTGGACTGGCATCGATAATATTCCCGGAAGGCCCAGCCAGGAAGCAGCAGCGGGAGCAACAGAATCAGAAGCACCAGCGGCAATTCAGTTCTAGAGGGGCCCGCGGGACGTTCTTCTTTCCTTCCCCTTCCTCCACCCCTTCCTTCCTTCCTTCCTTCCTTCCTTCCTCCTCCTTCTTTGGTGCTCGAGCGAGCTGTAGTGTACTCGCTTGCCCTGTGTGTTTGACGTGATCGCTGGTGGGATGGGTGGGTTGCTGTTTGAGCTGTGGCGCTGGTGCTGATGCTGATGCTGGGATGCGAGAACTGCTCTGTGCACCCTTCTGCTGCTCTGTACTCTGTCTATGCGTATACTCGTGCATCCTTCTACTGCTCTGTACTCTCGTGTACCCCCTTCTGATCATCTGGTCCTCCGCAGCTGCCTCTTCTGCCCGTTTGGAAGACATTTTGCTCCCATCTCCCCAGGTGCTTCATTGCCTATTTTCGCTACCGTCCCTGGTTCCGTCTCCAAAGGTTCCTTGATGCCGCTAATCCCCCTGAGTCCTAGTAACAGTCCATGGGATTCGGGTCTCGCAAAGCTGAATCCCTGCGGCTTTGACAGTCGGGCACCACCAAACAAATCTCCTAACCAATCATGCAACCTTGTCCAGCCGGCGTACGAGATTGTCGAAGAGACATCGAAGAGACATCCAAGTACCGATAATTTTATGGGTGTTCGATGTCGATACCGTACCTCTTTCGAGCTGTAACCAGATGGCGAGAAGAGCCGATGAGATGCTTCATTGGACTCGGAGAATGTGGAAGGCATGCGTGACCATCCAAGAAGCTCGCGAGATTGCATGGGTAGCCGACATAATATCAACACCAAGCATACCAATCGGGCTCTGCAACGCACGAAGCACTGCACACACTATGCCTACTCTACTACCAGCATATCACCAAGGTTTTCGCTCAGGTCGTAAAACGGTGAAAACACCCAATCTTGCATCTTCACCCAAGAGGGCCTATCACGGCAGAACCATCAAGCTAGAGCTCCCCTGCCAATTTGGATGCAATATTTGAAAACGACGATGATCTGGTGATAACGCGCAAATTAGAACATGCATTACCGTTGATATGGATGATGAAGCCGCATACTTCTTGGCAATAACCAGTAGGCGCCGTCGCGGGATTTGAAGCAAGAAGCAAAATCGTTGCAGAATGCTAAACTTCACATATGGAGAAGATACCATAAACAGAGCTCATAGCCGATGCAAGAAGGTTTTTTTGTCGCCTAGAGAAAACCAGAAAAGTTCATTAGTGAAGCTGGTTGAAGCCCAATGAAGCCCGTAAAGGACCAGTTCCAGGATCTTCCACCACAGACACGAACGAATAAGAATGGACCAAGTTAATCCATAATGGTGGAGACAGCTTCCGGTTCCAGATGCGCATAAGGGTTACAGAATTTCCATGTAGGGGACCTCAATCCGGAAGTGTCAATGGAGAAGAGCTGTGACCGGGCCCGGGATTTTATTATCCAAAATCCAAAAGAATATCGGGAACCAAGATAGACGTCTCATGAAGTCACTCTTCCTTCTAGTTTTACTCCAAGTCCGGATAAAGACTTGAAGACTTAAAGACTCAAACGATCGTGTCCCACGCTTTGACCGAGTTTTTTTTTGTGCACTTCCTTCTCTCTGTTGGATTAACTTCTACAGAGAATAAAGTGCACACAAATTAGTACACAGGCTGCGGACTTGCAAATAAGCTCAAACTTACTAAATAGCAGCCACGGACTTCATAAGTGTACTGGCGGGTTGCTTTGTGTGAATGACTTCCCTTGACTCGATGGGCTAATGTATGTCAGCGGAACGGGAGGAAAAACGGGCCACGTTCTGAGTTTAGCATCGTAGCTGCTGAGAGTTACATAGACAGGGAGGGTCGCGACCTCCTTTAGTGATGGTTAGAAGGAATACAGTAGGGATAGAAAGTAATTTCTCTCACAACTGACCATAATCCAACCACAGGAATAGACCCATGGATAATCATCCAGTATGTCACACCCTATATAATTTACATATAGCAATAGTATAACCATAAATTCAAGGCAAAAGATGAAGAGCCCCATAATAGCTAACTTCAACCATGATCATCAGAAGATATTCGGTGCTTCATGGAAGGCACTGGTCTTGTCATTTTCTGTTGTATGGTGAGGCAAAAACAAGCGTGGTAATACAACGGAGCGTCAGACTTACCCTTTTACCCAAGGACATGATATGCATGCTAGTGGTTGAGACTTGGGAGTTGAAAAGCCTTGGGCGGTATCGGAGCGCAGATGGAAATGCAGTTTTGGCTCACGAAATTGAAAGTCGGACTCCACATAACTCCACGCCCTTACCCCTCCCTGGATAAGTAAACTAACTCTGCTCTTGTCATTCGGAACAACTTAAATCAGCACTTCAGAAAACAATGGTCCTGGAAAATATACAAACTTCAAAGATTTGTAGTCAGTGTGTGAGACTCTCCTAACCACTTACAGTTTAACCCCGTCATGGGAAGTAAAACTGAAACCCGTGGGAAATGGTGCAGGATGGACTGGTATTCTATGAACCATACTAGCATGCGCTGCGGTTCCAAGCGAGAGACATTCGTAACACAGGGATGCATGGTGGTGCGACATAGTAGGAAGGTGAGACTGTCCCAGCTGTTTGTGAATCCAGATGAGCCAGCCATGCTTTTGTCTGAGAAGTCAATACTCCTGCTACTTACTTTTGCTGTGATTCCGTGGACGATTGAATTAAGTAATCCATCATAGGATTACATTCATGAGACACAATACGGCAATCTTGAGACGCGACATGCCAATTTAAAACAGCCGGCCTCAAACATCAAAGTTCAGTGCCCACGCTGTACGGTCCGCAAAATAAAGATCTGTAACCCCACTAGTTAGCTGCTAATTTATTTACGGGGCCGCGCTAGACAATATCCCTGCTTGGCGTAGTCGTGCCCGCATCATGGCCGAGCTAGCCAGTGTGCGGCTCAAACGAACAAGGACCTGGCAGAGACCGCACGGACGTAAAAAAGCGCATTTTCCGAGCCCTAAATACAAGGATCAATCCTTAAGAAAATAACTATGATAACTCGCTAACATTCAATTAGTTCGGTAGCTCCCGTTTTTAAGGCATTCTGAAAAACACATGATTTAGGTTATTGATGCCGAGGGCCGTGGAGATACTGTGAAGAGAGATTAAGACTGGCAAAGAGGATCGAAGAGTTTGAGATAAAAATAAACTAATCTGATTTTAGAGGAATATTGATAAGTAATGACTGTGCATCACAGACAACAGGTGTGGATAAATAGATTACTCACACAAACAGTATTATCAACCAGGGAATTGATATATAGATATATATGCTGCTTAACACTTGCCAGTGTCCGATAATTATGGAAAGCCTAGTAGTTCATAGAACTGTATGTTAGTAATCAACGGATGGTGGAAAAGTCCCCCCAGATCCACAGTCCGTCACTAAGCTTTACTCATCAGTCACAGTTTTTACCTAACTTAGACACCAGGTTTCTCCGAATCAATCACCTATTGCCGTCTCAGCTCCGTTTGTGCATAGCATGAAACCACCTCTCAAGCTCAAGACAAGACGAATCCAGGTCCTAGCGTTGAATATTGCAGTGCCGTTGTGGATCAATCATCTTCAACTACCCAAGAATGGCAATCAATCAGCTGATGGTAACGAATTTCCGCTTTTTTGTACTTGTACATTACTGTACTGGAGTACATAGGTTGATTCCATGGAATGGGATATGGTAGCCGGAAATGGTGATGCCTGGGTATGCAATCCTGGCGGATCGATAGGCAATTTAGTGGATAACGGGTGTACTAGCCACTCTGCTTCTGAAACGAGATATGTTAACAGGCATCGCGGAGTGGTGATCCTGTTGATCGCATATCAAGACGCATTAAGGCGCATCAAGTCGAGTAAGCCAATCTAAACCAGTAGAGCCCAATCAGCATCGGACCATTGAAGAGGAGAAGGTGGAGGTTGAAAAATCTACATACCTTGACACGCCATCGGTCAACCGGTAAGGCTTGGCGAGTCATTATTCAATATTGACTTGCTTGATTAGATCCTATGAGGAATCCCGCTTCTTTGAAATGTATTAGTGGTCCAGCCCTGTCAATTTTTCTTTAGCAATTGACTTTGTGTAAGGTCAAATCCATAGACTTTGTGGCACTGTTCACTACACCGTGAAGTGGAGTTTGGATGGAGGGTGGAGACAACCCTACGAAAGAAGGCAAACCTGAGATTCCTAACTTTGAGGGATGGTCAATAGTTGGTGGAGGTGGAAGACCGCTTCATCAGTGAGTACTTAAGCAAAACATCGCATTAGGAAAGGCGAAACTAGTTCGATGATTCCCATTGACCACGAGAAAACCAGCATACTCTACTTCCAATTTTTAACTACACCTGAATCTATTAGGATTGTGAAGTAGTAACGTAGAAATGGCTCGTTCAGACAGAAAATCGATGAATAAAGAAAAAGCCCGATTTTCATATCTTGCCGGTCGCCCCCGAACTGAATTACAACGGCTCGGCCGACTTCCCGTCGATTCTGCCGTTGTTCATTTTGGCAGATAATTACGCTGACTGGCTGAGTCACAGCTGATTTCTCTTCCTGGTTCTCCCAATCCACGCCAGAATTCTATTGGCTACGGAAAATGTTATGAAATACATCTCATTGAGATGTTTGCTCATACGATATGGTGGTGAATCTGAAGATTCATGCATGAGCCTTTCTCCAAAACCAGCATGGCAATCCCATGTATTGTTTCAACTCCTAGTCCTGTTCTGAACCTATTGGTATACGTTTTTTTATTGTGGCTCCATTGCTACACAGCATCATTCAATGTTGGTGATTGTGCATGAACTTCCTATGCGGGATACATGACCGCCGGTATTCTGTACATTGGAGTACTTCGCAGTCTTCGGCTTAGGCCGTTGGTCTATTTCTAGTAGTATGATTGAGCCGGTTCGGTGATTGCATAGACGGTATATCATCTCAGTTGGCCAATTACCATCATGATTTGAGCAACCAATATTAGCTTGAATAAACCGCTTTTAATGAAGATGGAAGAAAGCTTGGCCTATGTGTATATCGTATTTACGATATTGTTTCCAGCTTTTTCGAAGTCCCGGCAAATCCAAACAATATGGATTTCCTTGAGGGATCAGAGTAGCCCCACATTCGATTAATCTACCGTTCCATTAAGCGAGTTACCCATTAACAACATATACGTTTCTATGCATATAATCGCCAATAAATCAGTAGTCTTATTGCGTGCCGTGGGCATATTCAACAAGTGGCTCAATTGTCGGTCAAATAGATGAAACTGAAGTCGAGTCTTGGCAAGTCGCATGCGGCAGGTAAGATCGTTACCATGTTTGATTGAGGCATTACTAGTTATTCGTTGAAGATCTCCCGAACAACAAGAAGCGAGGTTCCGCATGCTGCGGGTCTCTTCAGGAAGATTTTATGTAGAGTCCACCATTGAGATCGGAGATTTTGACTTTGTGGCTTGTAGATATTCCTAGCTCTGACCTCCTGTATGGATTATCGGATTTAGAAAGAGAGTTAGAGTCACATGATGAGCGGTCACTACGGCCCCCACGACGCATGTTAAGCGATGAACTACATCTGCGCCTACGTGATGACATGATGACGTGTGATGGTACCCGAGTGATCTAATATGATAGAAAGTACTGGCTGGACGAAATAAGTAGCTTCCGATGAATACATATGCATATAAAACTCCTTCTCTCAGCTAATCAAACATAAAATCAAAATTCTACAATTGAGAATAAAACTTTGCAACTTCTGCCTTCCATGCATCAGCCGGGCTTGCACAATTTGCAACACATTTCCAGCTCCGGACTTTGGTTCTATCTGTCTCTCCCCTTGTTCTAAGGAATAGTTAGCCTTCAATAACCCTTCTCATTTGAATGTCTTTTAATGGGAATCAACTTACACATCACCCTTGGGAATCTCAATGACCGTGCCTCTTGGGTTCTGCTCAAAAGCTCCGAAAAGCATATTTGGGGCCTTACACCCCTCTTTGTCATAGAAAAAGCAACAAACTGGCTTATCTCCAAATTTACCAAACCTTGGAGTACCAGGAACGATTTTGTATGCCTTAATCCAGGTTGAATCAGGGAAAGGTTGAAGCGGTTGATCCGCGAAAGAATCGCAACGGATTTTCTCGCATGGAGGCGGGGGATAAGGAATTCTTGGGGGTATCATGGGTGTCATCATTGGGGTTCTAATAAGATCATAGCACTGGTTGCGAGTCATCAGATTTCCAATTCGTAGGGTGTTGGAGTTGTAAGTATCGCCCAAGTAGACTTCGACATGGGACATATCATTGACTAGACACCGACTTGAGCCATCTGGGAGTAAACAAGCGGCGGTGAGAGGAATGAGAAATAGTTTGAAGAGAAAAGCTGGGTTCATGGTGAAAACAAACGGTTCTGAAACTTCTGGTTTAACTTTGGCCAATGGTGATGATGATGATGATTTAACGAACAGCAACAAGCTATTGAGGGTATTTATACTACCAGAAACACATCAATTTGATTGAATAGTATTCAGCTATACTATATGTTCTTTAATAGTATGGCAGCTATTCTTATAGCTGTCGAATTTCTGCTTAGAATGGAGTCCAGTGGATCATCGATCATCACCGTGTTGCAAGTCAATTGTTTTGGAGGAGAGCGGTGAGTTTTCGTCTTTGGATTAAGTCGGAGATGGAATTGAGGATGAGATTGAGGTTGATATAAAAGTCGAGATTGAGAGAGGGGAAGGGGAATAAAGAAAACGCCGGGGTGGATGTTTTTAAACCGCATAGAATGGAACTGGATATGGTAGAGTATGTTGGATGAATGAAGAGGAAGAAAGTGGGCCTTCTGAACCGGTTGGAATGTTAGGAAAGAGGATGAATGAAGAGAAACACACAGGAAGGGGTGAGCAGAGACACCGAGTTCTAGCCGTGGGGAAACTGAGACTCTGAGAGATTAAGAAGCAGAACAGTGAGAGGATTTATTTCGGGATTTTGGTGTGTAAAATATGAACCGTGACCTATGGATGCCCTTCTTTGAAGTTCATTCCTCACCCTATTCCTTATTCATTGCCTACAATACGCTGTTACATATAGAATCCTTTTGATCATTCGATTAGTTCCCTTCAAAACTTTTAGATTTTATTCTTATCGATTTAATCCCCCCTAAGCAGGCAGTCTAGTAAGAATTCCATATGGGCAGATATATAGAATTACATACCAATCTCCTATCTTGATTTCCTCCCGAGCTCTCATCTATTCTTATTTCCCTCTATTTCGAATCAAATACCTAAAGTCATCCAAACTCTCCCCAACCGCCTTCGAAATCTCAAACGCCGTTCTCCCCTCACTATCCCTGTCCTCCTTATCCGCCCCCAACTCCACCAAAAGATACATCATATCACTCTTTTCATTCCCCGCCGCCCAAAGCAATGCCGTCTTCCCCCGACTATCCCTCGCCTTCAAATCCGCTCCTCTCTCAATAAGCAACCTAACAATATCCTCATGCCCACTTTTCGCCGCCTCAATCAACGGGGTGCGTCCATATCGTGGTTGCCTAGACTCAATATCGGCACCATGATCCAACAGCACCTCCACAACCGACGTATGACCCGCCGAACAAGCCTCCAGTAACGCCGAGTAGCCAAGATTATCTACCGCCTCGATTAATGCTCCCCGGGATATTAGCAGTTCGACAATCGATACATGCCCTAATGATGATGCTGTTATGAGAGGGGTTTTTCCTAAATTGTTACGGGACTCAATGGGTTCGCCTTGGGAGAGAATAATTGCTGCGGTTATTAGGTCGTTGTTCATGATGGCGCTGAAGAGTTCTGTCGGTGAGGGGTTGGCATTGTCGTCGTCGAAGAAGAAGGAGTTTTCGCTGTCGATTGATGAGGGGGATGAGGGGGGTGATGGGGTGGAGGGGGATGTGATGGGGTTGTCGTTGGAGGTATTGGAGGTATTGGAGGTGTTGGAGGTGTTGGAGGTGTTGGAGGTGTTGGAGGTGTTGGAGGTGTTGGAGGTGTTGGAGGTGTTGGAGGTATTGGAGGTATTGGAGGTGTTGGAGTTGGACGTATTAGAGGTATCCATGATTAGTGATGAGTTTTCAGGTTTCAGGTTTCGATAGCTTATGTAAATATAATGTTGTAGTTATTCTAGAATTGGTATTAAAGACCTAGTCGAAATATCCAGAACTATATAAAAGGGATTCGGAACGTGAAGAAGCTCCATTCTAATTGTACGAAGGGGGGTGGGGGGATCATGCTGTTGTCTTTGTATACAAGTTGAAGTTTTTATTTTTTTGTAGTGGGGAGTAAGCGTTAAATTCGGACCTCGCTTGGGTATGTCTATACGAGTTGAATTTGACGCGCGGTAATGTGACGTCTTGGTTAAACATGAACCTTTGTTGTCCCATCATACCGCTCTTTATGTCACTACATTTGACTGTCTTTTAGTTGTCATTTCTTATTGTCTTTCTATCATATCCCTAAGTGAAAATTCAACCATTCCAGCACTTGAAAAAAAAATGGTTCCAAGATGTTAAAGTTCACAGATAAACCACCCAGTCATATCGGAGCGTTCATCCACTTGAACGGTCATCAAATATCACTTTTCCGCAACAGGATCCAACTCGTAAACTTCATCATGCTCAAATAAACCAACACCATCACCATCATGCAAGCTCTATACTATCTTCATCCTCCTCTGTCACAAGAGGCTGACGATGTAACTACTACAATCAATACCATAACACCAATTCTGATTAAATAAATAAATCGTAACATGCATTTAGTGAATGAATCCTTCCTTATGAATACTCCTATGGGGATCTTCCAAGTTTCAAGGGAGATCGAGAAAGAGAAAGATATCATATTCTCTCCCATTAAAATCCATCATATCCATCATATCCATCATATCACTACGAGTCTACGAGTCTACGACAAGCCCTGCAGTCCCATAAAATTCATAGTCATAAGCAAGTCAAGCCAAGCCAATCCAAGCCACAAAACATCCAATAACAAATAACCAATAGCCAAAAACCATATAAAATTCCCCAAGTTGCTCCCCAATTTCCTCTGCAATTTACCCCCCAATTTCCTGCCTACCCTACCCTACTCCTACTAAATTCAAACAACCTATATACTTTACACAACAAAAGCAAACAAAAGTAATCCCCAATCTCATCCTAGTCCCGTCCTATCCTATCCCGTCCTATACCGTCGTGTCCTATCCTATCCTATCCCTCCCTCCCTCCCTCCCTCCCTCCATAGACCTAATACCCGACCCGACCCTACCCGAGCAGAGCAAAGCAGACCAGAGCAAAGCTACCAAAGCCACAAACTCATTGATTATTGATTCTTGTTTCTTTATACACCACCATCCAGCTAGCTACACATGGCAAAAAAGCTCAAAAAAGCTCAGAAAAAAGCTCAAAAAAAAAGCTCAAAAAAGCTCAAAAAAGCTCAAAAATAGAAAGAAGAGAAAGAAGAAACAGAAGAAACAGAAGAGAAAAGAAGAAACAGAAAAGAAAAGACTCTTAGACACTATTTTTCTTTCCTTTATATTTTTTTCTACAAAAGTAAAATAAAAAAAAAAAAGAAAAGAAAAGAAAAGGTGAATCGACTCGAATCGAATCTATCGAATGATAAAAATGATAAAAATGATGAAATGATAATAAAAACTCCCATTCCTATCCGGTATCCAACAAGAAAAAAAAGTACAGTCTCCAAAAGAGAAAGAAGGAAAAAAAGAATACACACTCCAATTCCAATACCAAAAAGAAGTCAAAAAAGAAAGAAGAAAGAACAAGAAGGAAAAAAGAAGACTTATACACCCTAGCCACAATTCCAATCCCCAGACATCAAAACGAGGTCTGTAATCCAAAAAGCGAAGAAGAAAGAAGGAAGAAGAAAAAGGGAAGAAAAGAAAGAAAAGGAAAAAAAGAATACCATCCAAAAGTTTACTACCCAAGAAACTAAAAAAAAAAAAAAAAAAAAAAAAAAAAAGAAGTACACTACACTACCCAAACCAAACCAACCAAGCCAAGCCAGCCAAGCCAAGCCAGCCAAGCCAACCAAACCAAACCAAATCAATACAAAAAATAAGAAGTACTCAGCTCCTCAGAATTCCCTTTAATCCTCCCATTCCCCCCATAACCAAAATCCTTTAATCAACAGACCCTTCAGTCCCATTTCATCATTAACTTTAATTTACTATCTTTACTATCTTTACTCGCTTTGCTAGCTTTGCTAGCTTGATTTACTTAATAATCTATACTATTTATTACTTCTTTTTGATTCGTGGAAGTTGAAGACCATGAATCTATGGGGGGGAGAAAACAAAAGCTACCCAAGTTTCTATGCTATGATGACTACCTGCTGTGACTAGTGACTTGTGATCTCTTGCCGTTTGTCTATAGTCCAAAAGTCCTGAGTCCAAAAGTCCAAAAGTCCAAAAGTCCAAAAGTCCAAAAGTCCAAAAGTCCAAAATCGGCTTTGCTTGGAGGATCACTAGCTTATTATCCATTACCCCTCCTCCTCTGCTTCGCCGCAGCTGTGCCTCCGCTCTTCTCTTCTTCTATCCCTCCCTCCCCTCCCCCTCTCTCCCCCCCCCCCCCCCCCCCCCCCCTCTTGCCCCATTTCCCCAATCTCCTCCCCCCTCGACTCGTCGCTGCCCCCTTCCATCTCTTTCCTTCTTTCTTCCGTATTACCCAGGGGCGGCACGAACCAAGGCATTACCCCCGTCAAAGGCCCAACCTACTTCCTCTTTTCCTTCTCCACTCACCCTTGACGACTCTCATGAGAGTATCCTCATCCTTTACGGGTACAAAGCTAGTTAAATTCTTCATTCCCTCCTCGAAATCCGCTTTCAAAATGACAGTTTTCAGACCATCCAAAATAGCGGCACCAGTAGCATGCAGAACATCAAAAGTCCCATCCGTTTCCCCCTCCTGTTGTTTCCTCTGACGTTTCTCATCCGGGTCACCAAGGAGGATAAAAACATCCCAAACCCTCAGCTGTGCAGCAAAGGGTATAGAATAGTTAAACAGTGTCAGATACCACCGGGTTGCATAAGCGGTTGGTTGGATACCCAAATCGAAGAGTTTTTTTGCAATCGGGGATCCTTTCATCCAGGAGTTTTCAAGCTCGTTTAAACAGGTCATTAAACCCGTGAAATCGGGCTCGTATAACCGTTCTAATCCTCGTAATTCCCAGAGTCGCACCATCATTACGAAGGCGGTGCTTTCTTCGTAGTAACAGAGTAAGGTGGCGGCTATGGAGGCCATGCCTTGTACGTACCCAATGTCAGGGTTGTAGAGAGCTAGGCAATGGAGGACGCGGAATAGCAATCGTTGACCACCCCGGTAACGGCGACGGAACATTACGTGCGAAGAGATGGTGCGGGGGACGTCGAGATCAATTTGGACGTCATCTGCGGAGGGGCGTTCGAGGAGTTCCTAAGAGGTCTGTTAGTGGTTTGTAGTACAAAAAGATGGGATGAATATGGGGATATGTCGTACATTATAAATTTGGATCAACTCGTAGTCAGGCCTCCCAATTCCGCGCTTCTTATAGCTTTCGGTTAAGAAGGAATGCCAGGCTGCTCCTCGCCAACAATCTGGGATTCCTTTCCAAGTCCGGGAGATAAGTTTGGAGTCTGAGGTATTGAAAGACCATTCCGCTCCAAAACCTTGGGCGCTGTCGGAGCTTCCGGGTCGTGGGCCAATTCGAGTTGCCATGTTTCGCCATTTTCGTGAACGGGTATTTTCTTTATCCCGCATAACTATTGATCGTTCCCGATTTGGAGGTTTAAGCATTTCTGGAGCAGAGGGAGAGAGGCGAAGGGTCCTTGTTAGGGTCAGGGGGCGTTTACGAGGTTCCTGAGATTGTTTGAAGAGTTCTGTAGCGATCCTTTTTGGTTGGCCCCTTCCATTGGCAGGCATATCCGCTGATGAGGGAATGTAAACATTATTGATGAAGCCATATCTGTAAGTCGTGAAAAAGTGAGTGAGGCACGATGACGCATACGTAAAGCACTTACCGGTCAACATCTTGTCCTTCGAGGTCATCCCAGTCTTCGACTCCTCCTCCGGCTAAACTTGAACGTTTGCTATCTGCGACGATCGTGTTTTGTGTGGTCATCAAACGAAGATCTATAATTACGTTAGATATTTAATCCAACGGAAGCTCCCGCTGCGGGTCGGCTGCAGGGTGAGAGCTGCATACCTTCCACACTCCCTCCTATTTGTCGGTTATGATGAGCTTCCCGGTTCGCACCGGGAAAACTACTGCGAGCCCCGCGCTGGCGAGAAACTCCGGCATGTGCGTTTTCTTCCATGATGCTTGAAATTCTTCGCTGATTCTGATCGCCGGAAAATTGACTGCTTGAATCACTCCCCATTCCCCCAACCCCCGAATCGTATAAACTTCGTACTCGCATACTGAGAACTTCATCTTCGGGGGATATTATTGAGGGCGCAAATAAACTGCGGTCGCCGATAGATTTCGCTGCAATAGACCTGGTATCAAACGCAATCGATCCGGAGGGTCGAATAGAGTGATACTGGGTAGATAAGGGTGCAAGTGTACCTCCTTCCTGCATTTCGTCTCCGCAATCACTGTCACCGTCGTATTCTGAACAATCTGATTCGTCTGCAAGTTCTTCAATAATTTGAATTCTCTCCAAATTTAAAACTATGGGAGCTGAGACTGGTCTTCGTCCGTCGAGGTCTATCGGAGAGGGGGGTTCTGATTTATCGTCCATGTCGGAAGCAAGCCCTGAATCCCGGTTGATGTCGCTTCGTCTCTCTTCAAGTTGGCGGATGTCGTGCTCAACGTCTTGGTACTCGTCGTGGTCGTCTTGCTCAACCTCGTGTTCAATAGCCTGGTAAGCGTCTGCTTCAACTCCCTCGTCAAGATCCTCCTCCCTGAGTTCTGGGTGTTCTCGCGCGGTAACAGCACTCTCGGCAAGCACGGAGTGTGTGGAAGACGCGTCATTTTGTAAGCTCTCTTCCTGGGCCGTCGCAAACGCAATTTCGGGAGTTTTTGAATTACAGTTGCGATCTGAGACGGGAGGTAGTTGTGCTGACTCGTCGGGTGAGTGCGTCGGCGGATCGTCGAGGGCTGTAGTTTCGGAGGTTGTGTTTTCGGAGGAGATTACGGAGGTGGTAGCATCGACTGGTGAGGTATCTGCGGGTTGTTTGAGCTCTGGGGGTGGTTCAGTTGTAGATGTTGCTTCCGACTTGATTGCTATCGGTGACGATGGTGACGACTGTGGCGATGGTGAGAGCGACAATGCTGCCAATGCTGCCGACCGCTCTTCACAACCTTCGCAGCTATCCGTCAGCACGCTCTGCTGCGACTCTTCCCCCATTGTAGCCTTTTCAAAGGTCGCTCGTGTGTAGCTGTAGCTGTAGCTGTAGCTTCTTCTTCTGGTGACTCCTGTTCCAAACGTTATAGCAAATTATTATGTCTGTTCCATTCCCGCCGTCAAACACCTTCCAAATTGTCGACGGCTGCGAGGTAAGCTTCGCTTTCGTCGGTGATGAGCTTTGGTGATGCTTGATCCAGACCGCTAACGGTTAAACGACAACTCTACGCGTGCGAGGATGGGATGGTGGTTTTGTGCGATTTCTGTAGTATTGCTCTCCCACACTGAAACTCCTCTGCAACCCCCGTGATCCTGTCCTTCACTTTCTCCCCCCCAATTCAATTCTCTTGGCTCCGGTATCCGATGGTGCTGGCTTATTCTGAGACAGCAATGGGTGTCCGTAGTGATTTCGTTTGCTCCGTTGAAGCGTTCGGGAATGCGCAATTCGTTTGTCTTGTCAAT
This sequence comes from Pyronema omphalodes, assembly GCA_024516155.1. Classification (NCBI taxonomy): domain Eukaryota; kingdom Fungi; phylum Ascomycota; class Pezizomycetes; order Pezizales; family Pyronemataceae; genus Pyronema; species Pyronema omphalodes. The sequence continues at coordinate 793,272 of JAJJXM010000001.1, forward strand.
TTAAAGAGATTGGAAGCGATTGTTGTGTTCTGAGTGGTGTGAGTTAAGTGCAATCCAAAGGCATCATCGGTCTGACAGGAAGGAAAGATGGTGGTGATGATAGAACAGACAGACAGACAAATGGAAAGATGACAGGAAAAACAGAAAAAAAAAACGATAAAACAGACAGACTGAGAATAGAACAGACAGACAGACAGACAGAAAAACTGCGGACTGTGATTTCACTTTGCAGTTACTGCGATATCAAATCAGAAACAAACGCGCGGAGGTTGGGCTGTCACCTTTTAGGCCTTAAAGAAGTCCAAGCACACACCACCTTCCGTCTTAGAGCTTGAAGCGACGGCGCCAGGTCCCTTGAACGTTTGAAGCCATAAAGTGCCATGAAGGTATATATTTATCAACGGACTTCCTGCAAAGAACAAGCGAAACGAATGAAACGAGTGAGCTGTGAGCTGTGAGCAACCCCTCGGCTTGCCCATTGCTTTCTGCTTGCGTAAGTGCGAATGGAATGGAGTTGTACGACAGGAAAAAAACAATACTGCGCCGCAGCCTGGGGAGGAGAGGGGATGGGAGGGGAGGGGAGGGGGGGCCGCTTGACGCCTGCGCAGACAGCCATCCTGCAAAAAGATCGCGCTGTTCATCACCGGCAGGTCATCTACATCTACATCTACATCGACATCTACATCTACATCCGACTGTACATCAACATCGCAGGTGTCGCCGCTAGAATCTGTAGCTAGAGACAAGTTCATTACTGAACCAACTGCCAATAAATCATACATACACCATAATATGTACAGCTACTCTAGCGAATTTTTGAAATCTCGATTTCCATTTCCTCGATTATCAACTGATACCGATCATACCCCTATCTAAAACCCCTTGGTGTGAAAAAAAAATAAAATGTGCAGAAATCTCAATGCAGTTCTGTTTATGCTACTATTGTAATGCAAACTAGAGTAGGCTTCAGATCTGTTTGAACGGCGAGGAACTTGGTTAAAGCGATTCACAAAGCCGCAAAGCCGCAAAAAAAAAAACTGAAAAGCAAATCCAAATCCGCAAATGGAAAGGAAAAGAATCTTCTGGTATGGTGTGCTTGAAATCGATGATGGGGATAAAATCCCTGAGATTTCTTTAGAGCCTTGGGTTTATTTCCTGTATGTAGCTTGTGCACTCTACTTTACTTACTCTATTAAAATTGGAACCTGCATCTCCGCAGAGACAGAGGGGAGGGGAGCCAGGCACAACTACAGCTACAGGCACAGGCACAGTGATATCCGTCGTTTAATCTCCGAATGAATAACACTAACGCAGTAAAAATCAGGGCTAGGGCTTTAAAAGCATGTGAAGAAACTTGAAGAAACAATTATTATGTCGTGCGTCCGGTATCGGCTTTCTCCATTTTAACGAAAGTGATTGAATTCCGACAAGCTGACAAGCTTCGGTTATCTTAATAAGCCACCGGAATTGGCAATGGCATTGGCATTGGCATTTCGTGGAGACACCACAAGTTAGGTACCGGATATGAATGTGAATCATCAAGAGCCGAGCTTGGCTATAGAGATTGTCGGTACGGGTAACGAGCACACACTAACAACATAGTAATTTGTGGAGATGATCTTGGGAAGCCGAAGCTTCGCAAGCTTAAAAATACGTGCGGAGGCTGTGTTTAATATATATTGGCGACCACCCCCCACAATATGTCGACTAAGCTGGTCTGCCTCACCGAACTTTGGGGGAACATGATGCTCGGTCATGACTGATTCAGGTCAATATTTATATCCTCAATGTAACCCCGGGCCCCACGAGAACCACGGATGCTGTAAGCTGTAACATTGACGCATGCACCACTTGCACAGGCAGTAAGGCCTGAAGGATTTTATTAGCTCTGAGATTATGAGTTACCTCGTATAATGTCGAAGACGACGTAACGCAAAAATAACCCAGCTTTCTTGCGACCGAAATTTCTCACATACTCATTACATCACCCCATCACACGTGACCTCTAAATATTAGCTTCGTATCTCTCGTATTATAGGCTCCGGGAAGTCCAAGACTCCAAGACTCCAAGCTTTAAGCAACCGAACGTTAGCGAACCCAGGAATCTACATAGTTGAATTCCTAGATACGGCCTATCATTACCGAACACGCCATCAGGGTGTTGACGAAACAAAAAAGAAGGTATATCTAGAGGATGCCGAATACGGAGGCCCACGTGTAAGATAATAACTGTTTCCTAATTCCATAGAATAGTTATCTACACACATATATCACGTAATCACCGAAAGAAGGAAAAATGCATATAATGCTTATTGTGTATTCGAGTTAAGCACTTTCCTATGGGTATGTTTACATAAAAAAACAAGTGAGCCACTGTAAATGGGCAATTATGCGTTGAATGTGAGGGAGGGTGTGGTGGCGCCAATTATTGAGTGTCTAGATACGCCTCTTGTGGCTTAAGTGTTATTACTTTACAATTGCTGTTCTAATTTCACTGTGAGATGTGAGCTATGTGAGCTATGAAGCTTTCATGAAGGTATCTAGGACACCGCACGGTCATCTATCTGATCATGGGATGGATACTTGGTGCTCAATTGGAAATAACTAGCTCAAGCTTCCGCGGGCCGAGAACGGGAGATCGCTTTTACCCGCGGATTCAAACGGAATTTGACATTGCGTTGTTTGTATTACATATGTCATGTGTACTCTATGAAGATTAACTTTACAGAGTGTAGTTAAACTTTGTTTAACTAGTGTGTTTACTTGTGTTTGGATTATTTCTTTGTTAGAATATCACGTGAGCATAGGGAGAACTTCCAAGATTTTTGTTTGCATATTGCTTGGTTTATCCTGGCTTACTTTTGTCATGCTCTCCCTGTTCTAGAGCTCTTCGGGAGCATCGATCTTCTAGAAAGAGGAAGAGTGGATACGGGGTAACTTGAGGGGGGCTCTAGAGTTTCTAGGGCTTCTAGCTCCAAGCGTGTCCGCGTTTAAAAAGAGCTGGCTGGCTGAAACACACATTTCCATGCAAGGAAAAACGCCAAAAGTGAATTTCTAAAGTTCCCATTCTTATTATCTGATATCACGTGTGGTCATCTTCGGTGATAATACGTCACAATCACGACGCCTTTTCTTTTCAAGTTTACGTTTCCACCCCGTTTCGATTTCGGTTCCGCTGCCCATCTGCAAACTGCGTTAACCTCTCTTTCCGGCCGTCTTCCGGTCCGGACCCTCAGCCGGCCCCTAAACAAATCCCCCAAACAGTCCCATCGGTCCCCATTCGGCACGGTGCACTGACCGACTACGGGCTTGGCAGTGGTGGTTGCTCCTCCTGCTACTAGACCTACACCAGCTGCACGGATCCACAGTTCGCTGCGTAGAACGAACAAGTTTACAGCCAAACGCACGCAACGAATTCAGCACACCACGCACCACGAACAAGGGCCGTACCGTCGCAACACACCCGATGGATCTTGGAGATCTCCCGAAGAATGTTGGGTTCGATTCCGGGGGTGACCACGGGGATCTCGGCGCATCGCGCCCCCGACAGCTCCCCGCTGACCTTCCAACCTCTTTGAATGACCGTCGACTCGCCGCGCCTGTGTTTACAGAAACTGAGGTTTATGATGGATGGCAGGGTATGTTAAAGCTCCAAGACGCGACTGGAACTATCTACCCCTCATTTACTCCCGCTTGCCCCACTGCCATCTCTTTGTGCCCGTGGAACTGTCCGCAATATACCAGATGCCCACCCAAACAAACCCCTGGTTAAGGTCACGAGAGCTAATATAGATATATACCCCACGTAGGCGAATCTACTTTTATTACCGCGCCAGTACCTGCACGTCTAGACTTTAACATTGGCTTTCGAGACGACGACGAAGATGCGGATGTCAAAGAGCTCGCCGAGAGTGAACGGCGCCTAGAGTCTATGATGGCACAACAAGCTGCATTCCGATTGGACGGGGCCAGTATGGACGACGACGAAATAGCAACTAGTAAGACGTTCACTGAGCAGGAAAAGAAGGATTTACTACAGAAGGCTTTGAATATGGCCGCTAGTAACGGTGAAGATGAACGAGTACGGAAGCTTCTTAATGGAGAGTCAAAAAAGTTTATCAATATCAACCTGCCGGATGAGGAGGGTACAAGTCCATTGATCTATGCAAGCTGTTTTGTAAGACCGCCATTGTTATTAATTTGCTCGAGGATTCTTGGTAAACGGCAGCTGACGTCATGGAATCATTAGGGACACGAAGAGGTAGTAGAAGCATTAATCAAGGCCGGAGCAGACGTCGACCAGCAAGACAAAAATAATTGGAGCTCATTAATGTGGGCTATGACAAATAGACATAAGTCAATAGTAAAGTTACTTCTGGAAAACGGTGCTTCACCAGAAGTGAAGAGCTCCAATGGCCGTACCGCGTTTGACTTTGTAGAGCCACAAAGTGAGATTTCAGGGTATCTACATGCAAACGGATACATTGGAAGTGCTGGTGCCGGTGCATTGACAGGAGGCTTTGCAGATGACTTTTACAGCTCTGGTCTAGCACAAGATCGATTCGAGGAAGAAATGGCCGAGAATGAGCTACGAAGAAGAATGATGATGGAAAGTGCTATCAATCTTGAAGTTGATCTTTCCAGCTTAGGACTTGACGAACAAGCTGAGGTGGGTTTCCCGCAATGGATTCAAGGTCATAGCCCTAACTATTTATCCCAGCAAAATCTTGAAGATGATGAGGAAGAAGAGGAAGGCCAAGAATTCCTTTGGGACCGCTGTCTACCAGACCAAATGTTTGTCTTCCAAGAACAAGACCTAGACAGAACTCTAGATATTGTCATTACCAACATGACTCCTCAGCGCTCTCCTTCCCAGAAACCGGTTCCTGCAAATATTCTCTTCCTTGGAGCTCGTTACGCACACTATCATAGCACCCCGGACTTGCTTTCCCGGCTGCTAGTAACATCAATGAAGCGTATCAACGAGACCGTTGAGAAGCACCAATGGGACATGACAATGCTAGCATTCTGGCTTTCCAACGCGACCTTGTTACTCTACTACCTCAAGAAGGACGCTGGACTTGTTTCTGCCACAACCCAATTTCAGCAACAACTCTCGGAGCTCATCAACGAAATTTTTGTCTTGATCATCCGCGACGCAGAAAGGCGTATGGACAAAGTCCTAGACACGGCAATGCTAGAACACGAAACCATCCCTGGATTCGAAGACGTACAGTTCCAACACGAATGGCGTTTATTCAAGCCTAAAAAGAAGTCAGACATGGACACAGACAAACAAATGCGTCCTCCATCACCCAAGCAACGTGCAAAGCCAGCACCACGCAACATCACATCCTTACTTTCTTCTACCCTTTTCGTATTGGATCTCTATGATATTCATTCAGTAATCACAGCTCAGGTCCTAAGCCAACTTTTCTACTGGCTAGGCGCTGAGTTATTCAACCGCATCCTTAGCAACCGCAAATACCTCTGCCGCACAAAAGCTATGCAAATCCGTCTCAATGTCTCGGCTCTAGAAGACTGGGCCCGTGCCAACAACCGACAACCGGAGCACTACGACGCCGGATCCCTGAGTCCCAGCGGAGAAGACACCATCGGCAGTGTTCGCCGGCATTTAGCCCCAGTTATCCAACTTCTCCAATGGCTCCAATGTTTTTCCTCCGTGGGTGAAGACATCCCAGAACTGAAAGCAATAATCGACCAAATGCCCCGTCTAACCTCTCAACAAATCCACCACTCTGTAAAAAACTACCGCCCCGAAGTCGGTGAAAAAATGCTCTCAAAAGAAGCTACTAAATTCCTCGTCGGCTTAACTATGGATTTCTTTGAGAAAAAACATAAACGGAAAAGCACGGCTGCAAGTATCCCTTCAACCCCAATTAGTTGGAAAGATAAAGCCCCGACTTCTCCGAAAAGCCCGGAAAGTATCAAAGATGATGATGATGCCCCTTCGGATCTTTTGATGGATCAGAATTTGATGCTACCTTTCCAGTTACCGACTAGTACTGATATGTTGGTATCTTATGGCGCTGGTATCGGCGGTATGAATGTTGAACGTGCCCGGAAATTCTGGCCGAGTGTTCCGCCGGAGTTTTTGACGAAATTGGATTTTAGTAGTGGTGGTGGTGGAGCAGGAGGTGCCGGTTAGAGCCCGGATATGAGCGCTGGCTTGTGTTCTGGAATGGATACAAATGTGGAATGCAAGGAAGCTACGCAGTGGGAAGCTTGTTGGATTAGCCTGGAAAGAGGAATTTGTGATAATGCTTGGTATAGAGAGGAAAGAAATAGGCAGCAGGAATATTGGAAACTGCGGCGGGTTGTAGAGGATTGATTGATTGATTGATTGGATAAAGCGGTTGTAATGTGTTGTATGTTTTTTTTTTATGAGATTGAATGATGAATAAGATATGGTCTATGATCAGTTATGAGGGGTTTTGTTTAATGTGCATGATAGGGTGTGTGTGGGAGGAGTGGCGAGTGGGAGGTGAGTGGGAGGTGTGGGGAGAGGAGGGGAGAGGAGGGGGAAGAGGTGTGGCGAGGGTGGGGGGTGATGAGAAGCCGGGGGAAGAATAGGGGGATATACAGTGACAGAATTAAAGAATGACAAAATGACAAAATGACAGAGTTATGCATCTATGCATACGAGGTGCTGGACAAAAGTGACCGTCACCCCGCGCGGCGCTTAGCACAGAAAAGTGACGGTCACTTTTGTCACGGTACCGTACATGCATGAAGCGAGAAACTGTAGACTTTCTTATTTTCTTACTTAATTCCTCATTTTCCCTTATTCGTTATTGGATTGGTTTTACTTTTTAATTTCTTTTCTTTTCTTTTCTTCTTTTACTTTCTTCTTTTATTGGTTTTTTTCTTCTTTTTTTTTACACGAACTTATTTCTTTATTCATTCAAATGGGGAATGGAGAATGGAGAATGGATAATTTACACCTTTTATTTTAATTTTTATTTTTAATACGTGGAAAATATTTATAATGATATATGTAGTACATATATAGCAGGTAAATATAATTAGTGTTTAAATCGAATCTTGGAAAATCTTGGAAAATCTTGGAAAATCTTAGAGTATAGAAAATATCGAGTGATACCTAGGTACCCACCCTTGTACCTATCTACCCTTATACCTACCTCCTACCTATTTATCTATAACTTTATTGTAGATTATTGCTGGGATTGAATCCTTGGGGGAAGGGGAGGAGGAGGAGGAGAGAAAGAGGGGAGGCGGGTGGGCAGAGAGAGGGGGGGGGGGGGGGGGGGGGGGAGAGGGGGTTATTGGGTAGCTTTGATTATGAAGTCCGGAATTGGCTTTTTGATTTTGTTCCATGTACTAGGTTGGTTGGTTGGTGTAATGGTTTATGGTTAGTTGTGGAGATTAAAAATGGAAAATGGAAAATGGAAATGGAAATGGAAATGAAAAATGGAAATTGAAAATGGAAAAGTTGTGGGGTTGTGGGATTATGGGATTGTGGGATGGTGGAAGTTACTGATAAGTTAAGGCGATTAGAATTTCGAGTTAGTGATTGAAGGAATCATTTTTAACGATGATGATAGGATATTATGATGGGACGTGATTAAATAGCAATGGTGATGTGTGTACATGGGTATTCAGATCCTCGGATGATTGTTGAAATTAAATGATATATTAAATTATATATCAAGTACTAGTCAATAGCCTTCGGACATATTCTCATCGATATCCACCTCGTGCACATCAAAAAGAATCCCATAGGTGCTGATGAGGTTGGCAGGTATTGTGAGCAGAAACCCTATAGGCGGGTCAGGAGAGATGAAGTTCTGGATATGTTTTTTTCTATATCTGTAATACTGGTGCTGGTTAAGGATACCTATTTACTAGTATGAGCGCGCTGTTAGAAAGGACAGGGAGAGACAGACGGTTCTATTGTAGATGATGATGACGATACAGCGAGAGGAAGCATTATATATAGTAGAAAAGTCGGCTGGTCTCATCCTCCTGATCAAACCCTGTTTGGTGGCCCACTTGGTCACCCTCAAGGTTCGGCTTGAGCAAACTCAAGGACCTTGTATCGACAAGCTGGATTGCCTATTCTCGGCAATCTTCCAACACGCGCTTCCTTTTGTTGGCTTCTCGTTTCTTTTGGTTTTTTTTTTTTTTCGTTTGTTTTTTATATATTTTTTGGAGTACGCATTTTGGAAGTATGAGATAGGCTTGCCTTATTAGATGGTCTTGGCCATGAGTATAAGATACCAGGTTTCTTTTTTTTTTTTTTTTTTTTTTTTTTGATTCTGTAGAGGTCTTGAAGACCGCGAATGGAGTATGGTTAAAATCAAATCAAATATCAAAGCCAAGAACAATAATCCAACCCATCCGAGTGATCATGATCATGATTATGACGTCGATACAAAAATAAAAATAAAAAATCCAAAGTCAATTCCAAAAAAAAAAAAAACAGAAAGATATAAATATATAAATACAATAACCCACCACGCTTTGATACCAATAACCTCCACAAAAATAACAATAACAACAGTAATAATAACAAAACTACAACGCCCCTCTTGTTACCTTATTTTTCTTCATCTCCCCTCCTTAAAACCAGTAAACAATAAATACTATCAGGATCCACAAAATACTGTTCCCTTTAGCTAGTAGTAGTAGCTAGTAATAATACCAGATAGCTTAAGCTTAAAAATAAAAGGTACAACAAAAAAAAAATAAAATCACATAATAATAACAATAACAGTAGTAACAATAATAATAACAATAATAAAGTGTGAGTAAAAGTCAGAGAGTAACTATACACACACACTAATTATTGAAGAATATCATATGTTATGTTTTGGTTTTTGGCCTCTTTTATACCTTCCTAATTCCCAGATTCTCGCTGACCCACCCACCCACCCACCTACACGCCCACCTACACACCTACCCCCTCCCCTTTCCTCTCCTCTCCTCTCCTCCTTCACAATACAGATAAACAAATAAACAAATAAACAAATCAAAATTCAGCTCCAAAGAAACAACAGCAATAATAATTTTTGGTTACGATGATATAAGTTATAGTTTTAGAGTCAGACAACAGTAGAACAACAATAGTAGTAATAGTAAGTATCAAAAGAAGCGGCAATAAAAGTTATTGTGTTATAGAAAAAAAAAGAGGTTAACCTGCGCCGTTTGGGGAAAAAAAATACACTAAGTTTGGTGGAAGGTTATAGGTGATAGGGTGATAGATATGGAATACAATTTGTGTGAGAAAAAAAAAAAACGCGACTTAAACAGAGTGAAGAATAAGAAGAAAAGGGAGAAAGAAAAATATGATACGATATTGAAAAGAAAAGGGGAAAAAAGAAAAAACACAACACCCGCCAACAAGGAGAAAAAGAAGAAGGAGACAAAGAAAAAGGAAAAGGGATATATGGAAATGAGGAACTAAACTAAGATACTTTGGTAGGATATTGACCATCATTTAGGAAGGGGGTAATACATTTGAGGATAACTGGTACTAACATCCTAGGTTATAAGACGAAGAAAGTTATCTATGCATGATGATAATAATGATGGTCTTGAGACAAAAATTTATAAGCCACCGGTCAATGATTACGGTTGACAACATACACACACACGGCACGAATAATGCAAAAATTCCTCCCCCAAACATGCAACCCACATCCATTCTCCATGCTCAACAACTTTCATCGCACACCCCAAGAAAATCAGCAAAATCGTCTATGAACCGGCGCATCTCAGCTCAAGTTGCCATATATCCACGAATCCAGCGAAAATCCCCAATTCAAAGACGAGCCGCCGGTCAAAACACAGCAGCCAAGCCATGTCTACTACTTCTTTTCGAGAAGCGTTTATTACTTCTTTCACTGGCAGCATCTGATCTATGACCACCATTTGCCGCCTGTTCCAGAGTAATAGTAGAGCTTGGACTTGACAAAGTCGAGTTCATAAACCCATCGTCACCATTCGGATAATTGACCATAGCTATTTCTCTAGCCCTTTCAATTTGTTCCAACCATTCAGAAGCAGGGGTCTTAGGATCCTCAAAAGTATAACATTTGTCGCGCTGTTTTTTTCGCAAATATGAGAGAAGGTTCGGTAGGGAGGAAGGAGGTGGTGGTGAACTAACCGTGTCGATAGCCCAAGTAGTTCCATCGCCGCCACCGACTTTTCGTACGACGACTCCGAGGCCTTGGAGTGAGATTTCGGTTTTAGGTTTTTTGTCGTCTCCTCCGGCGGCAGCGATAATGATCCTGGCTGCGGAAGTAACCATGACTAGTCTTTGGCGCTTCTTGGTTGTATTGCCACCAAAAAATCGGGAAAATTTCTTAGGTGCGTCTCCGGCGCCTACTCCGTGTTTTCCGTCGGGGGAGTGGGGTGCCGGCCCGGAGTGGACAACCGCGTTCCCGAGCTTAAGGATACGCTCATTCGACCTCGTAAGAACCGGAGACCATTCGATATCCAACTGGCTCGGCGGGGGAAGTTCGGTGATGACTCTTGGAGGTATGGCAGGCCTCCCGTTTGGGCCAGCTCCTCCGTTTCTAAGTCCGTTTGGGTGGTCCCCTCCGAGTTTAATAATTTTTGGCTCCTCAGGTGGTGGTTGATATGGCTTTAATCTTGGTGCCTTTTGTTTCCAGAGTCCTCGTCCGATTTCCATGTTGGCAAAAAATTCATGGTTCTTGATATGTTCGATTGTGAGACGCTTGGTAGGGTCCAGAACCAATAATCGTTCCACCAAGTCCTTAGCTGCTGGTGGAAATCCTTTGGGGAACTCGTACTCCAGGTTGACAATCTTTTGGAAGGTCATGTATTCGTTTCCTGCCTTGAATGGCGGTCTTCCAGTTAGCAACTGGAAAACAATGCATCCAAACGCCCAGAGATCTGATGCTTTGCAGGCTGCCTTATCCGTCAAAAGTTCTGGAGAGACGTATTCCGCTGTTCCGACAAATGAATTTGCCCTGACATCGTCTTTGAAAGCATCCGTCACATCTGGTCCCTCTCCGTTGTTCGAGGGTTTTGGCAGCTCCAATATTTTCGCGGTTCCAAAGTCGGTAATTTTGATATGCATCTGGTCGTCCAACAATACGTTTTCTGGCTTCAGATCTCTGTGTATTACTCCTCTCGAGTGCATATACTCGATTGTGTCCAGGATCTGTGCGGCGTAAAATCTGGTGCATTCGACATCAAAGGTTCCTAACTTTTAGGACGTCAGAAAAGGGATTTAGAAAGCTACCAATAGACAAACATACCCGCTTCAAAGTTCCCAAAAGCTCTCCTCCGGTAGCCAAATCTAGAACAAAATAAAGACTCCTTTCGTCTTGGAAAGTATAATATAGTTTGATGACTCCGGGGTGCTCTCCAAGTCTATTGAGTGTATTCTTTTCTATGTTTACGTATTTGACCTTCTCCTCTTTGATGATGTGTCGCTTATCGAGTACTTTGATAGCATATTCTTTCAAGGTTGTTCGGTCTGTTGCTGCCAACACCTGCGCAAATAATTAAAGACTGCGGTCAGTACAAGAAAATGGTTCCACGTACAGTACTGTAACTTCCTTCTCCCAGTGTCCGTCCAAAGTTGAAGTCCTTAACTCCTTTCTTGACTACTCGGGTGACGGTATTCCCGTTAGCATCAGTTTCCTGTCTAACTCGAACAGCTGCTCCCTTTTCTTTCCACTCATCACTGCTTTGAGGGATTCCATGATCGTATGCATCGGGCGCGGGGCCTTCGGGCGCACCATTCTCACGATGGGAAGGAGACGGACCTGCAGCTTGAGATTGCCGGTAAGTTCTATCCGTGTTTGAACGCTCCCTGGGGGTTGGTCTGGATCCTGAGCTACCTGCAGCGCCATGAAGCGAAGAGCGCGAAGGCTCGCGTGATAATCTTGTGTAATCGGTGTATTTCTGAGAGGAAGTTGAAGTTCCTGGGGTCGACGGCGGAAACGGGCTCGAAGATCCGGTGTAGTTTGGCAAGAACTGCGACGAATGTCTTGAAGATGGCGCTGAAGGCGGAGGGTATGTAGCTCTAGGTGGAGGCGGTCCAAAACAAGTCTGATGTTGTGACGGGGTGGTTGATTGTGAATAGCTTGATCCGTGTAACGGCAGACTACCCGTCGATCCTCCTGCCTGTGCCCCCGATACCGGCGAACCGTGTATGTTCAACGACGCAGTCGATTCAAGCGATTGTAGGTCGGGTATGTAAATCTGCGATTGTTGGTTGTCGTTGTTGCTCGAGAATGCATTCGAAGATGCACGCGGAGATGGCGGCGGTGAGTCGTCCGCTTGGTTCGCGATTCGAAGGCCGCCGAGCATTTGAGAGAGGTTCAAGTCGCCTTCCATGGTTGCGGTTTCTGATCCGACACAGTCCAATCCACGAGTTCAGGGTTTCGCGATTCAGATACTATGCAGCATGAGCCTGGTGAAGAGGGGAGGTGTCCGGGGGTGGTGCTGTGACGAGAATGTGTCGAGATGTAGAGTGGAAGGCAAGCTCAGCTTGGATCGTTCTAGTCCCAATAAATGGACCACCAATTCAAAAAGCGAGCCAGTTGTTCGACGTGCGGGCCCCAATCCCGTCGTGGCAGGTCTAAAATTAAACTGGGAACCGAATGGAGAAGGTATAGGTCGATACAGATAATGGGGGCAGGTAGGTCTGGTCTCGATCTGATATGTCTGGTTGGATGTATAGTCTTTCTTGCTTGTCGCGGTGGGGGATGGTATGGGATGTAGAGAGCGGGCGGGAGACGTTAGAGCGGGAGTTAGTCAGTTGTGAAAGTCGGGGGCGGTCGAACGAGTGGGTGCTGCTTGGTTGCAGTTAGGGGGGGGGGGGAGGGGGGCAGTCGGGGGGAGAGGAGGATCGGCGAAGGGCAGACGGTGTTCGACGATGTGTTCAGGATTCGCGGTGTTAAGGTGTTGTTCTTGGGAGACTAAGTGCTATGTATGTTTTGCGTGGGGAAGGAAGGGATGAGACGACGCAAATGAGGTATAAAGATAGATACACAGCATGTAGGTGTGTGCGGGTGTGTTTCTCTCGTACGCAGGCCCGAGACGGATGGGGACAGTCAGTGATCGAAGTCAATGAACGCGAGACATGTATTTACAGCCAAGGTGACGAGGAAGTGGAGGTGGATGACGAGGAGTTGAGGAAAGTAGGAGAAATGGAACGTTTAAAGCAGCCGAGCGGGAGCAGGGCAGCACAATTAGAGCCGACGGCGGAATTACTTTAGAGCACAGCAGAGCAGAGCACAGCAGAGCAACATAACCTCCAGGAACAGAACTCAGTAGAAGCAACAACTTCCAGGAATACGGAGACAGAGGCACAAAGAGCACCCTCTCAGGAACACAAAGCACCATACCAAAATCCGTCTCTCTGAAACTCTTTAAATGAGGCTGAAAGACAACCGACTCCTCTTGTGCAGCAGTTCTCCTGCGAGGGCGCGCGATCAATCTTCGTTTCCTGACCTTTCCGCTCATATCCACGCCCACTGTCCTCCAAGCAGCATCGCCACAATGTCCACGTTTTCTACCGGCCGGAAATATAAATAATTTATATATACCGCAGTTGACAGGGAATTATGTCGAAGAGAATGGAGACGAAGGGAGTCTTTTTATCGCCTTCCACAGTCTCGATTTTTTGACAGTGGATCCACAAAGCTTCCAGACTCGCTCCAAGCGCATTAAAATCCCACCGGTACCTCTCCAGATCAGATGCGCTTGTCTACTTGTGCCTTATATACCGTAATTAACCACAGTAGACCGCACTCTAACTGAGTAAGCGGAGGACTTATGCACGCGAAACGAACAGTCTAGCAGAGATATAAATACGATTCCTCCCTAGCATCGCAAAGCATAGCGTATGTACATAGCTGGTCGGCAACAACCCATGGGGGGGGGGGGGGGGATGACGTTCGCGAACCTAAGGAACCCCAGGGAAGTCGGGGAATCACCGGGGAACACTAGATATCTAAATGGAAATTCAACGAACCTATGGGAATCTTCGGAACCTGTGGGGAGGAACTTAAACGAAGTTATCAAAGTTTCATCAAGATAAGATTCGACGTCATGCAGTCAGTAGGCTCATCACTGACAACGCCTTCTCCACATCAAATCCATCTCGAGAAGCCGCGTACCGTCCTTTATGGAAAAAACAGACAACGGATTCGTCATTAATTGCGTACTCAATTCATGTTCACGTGATCTATAAGTTTTTAATTGGTGTTAAGATAAATCCGACAAGGTCCGACAAAGCTATATGTAATGCTGGGCAATGCCAGTTGAATCTCCCGCGACAAAGTCCGATACCGTCTTCAGGCAATGTCAGATAACTCTTGGCAAAGCCTGATCACTGATGGTGTGATCATAAAACACTCTCACCAAGACGTAAAACGTAGAGTTCTATGTTCACTGATCCGAATAATTGACATCATTCATTCCAAAACCAGAGTAATAACCCTGCCTAGCTCTTGTATAAGTGACGGGCTGACGACCGTCATCTTTCGGTGGTAAGATCACTGAGAATATTCCAACTACATATCATAAACGGGGTATCTATAATCAATGCCGTCTCATGCCGGCGGAATTTATGCAAAACAAAACGGCAACCTCCACAGCCACATAGAACACTCAAGGAGTAATCGCGGTTATTTTACGCGCCAAGAGAAAATATGACGGCCTATAGATTAGATGGGAATACATGAACAAGAAGGTTTGTAGTGACGATAAGCATTAGAGAGACATTGATACCTCCCTCCCGCACCAATATCGTCCCGCCCTTCCCCGCTGCGGGGTGAAATAAGTTCTAGCATGTCTTAGATACTGAACCCTAAATAATTCGGAACATCGAACCCTAGATCTACTCAAGCGGGATCAACTGCACAGAGAGAAATTTTGACAGCTGTTTCATTTCGTTTGCTATCTTTAATTTCAGGACCACTGATAATGGGTGTCTAGATTGTTTTGTGAATCGTCGCCACGAATATGATTCCGATAGATAGCGAGGACGTTAGACAATGGTATAGATCTCAGAATTTTACAATATCTCTCTCGCCTAGAGTACAACATTCTTCTTATTGGTAGAACATACAGCAACAGTAGAGACATCATCACGGACATATTCAAAATTTGTAATTACAAACAAGACATATCAATAATGAACAGGAGACATGCCTACATGGCCTCTCTACAACGTTACAAGTAAATTGTCAAAACTTCTGTGCATCCCATAAGTTTCGTCAAGACTCAGATCCGTCGTACCGTACACGGCGATCGATCTAAAGGTCTAAATCCGCAGCATACTGTGCACTGAGATGGACAACGGACCGCATCGGCTCTCTACATATCTTGTGAAATCTTTTATGTATCAATGAGTGCTTATCTTCAACGGTAACTTATTCCTGCATGCTGTGTATGTTACAATGTTACTCACAGGGAGAGAGTGAGGTCTAGAGTAAATATGAGCCTTAAATAGTTTGCACTAGCGGTGTCTGAGTCAGTGGGATGTAGGTAAGATTGTGGACAGTGTAACGCAATGCGCAAAGTGATATTAAGTGACCAGTCATACTAAATTAGATGAAATAGCATTTAGAAAACATTGAATTCTGTAAATGGTAGAATTATCAATAGCAAAGACAGAGAAAGTCTAGGGTTACATATCCCTTACCTGACTTCTAAATCTCCATATAAAAGCCCAATTTGATATCTTTAATGACAAATGCGCTGCTTGTGACAAGAATCAAGCAAATACAAACATGCAACATAGGTAACATTTGTAAAACAAAAAAGCACAATTCATGAAAAGCTTGATAAAAATCAATGTGCAAAACCCCCCTTACTGACGTCAGGCTCAGCACCGCAGCCACTACCCCATGGGGTTGAACCCTTACTTCAACGCCAGCTTTGCTGTTCATACTCCCCATTCTTTTCGGACAGTGCTCACCGAACTCCGAGGTAGGTGGTGTCTAGACTTGTTCTGACGCAGATATAACGGCGCTTATCCTCGCCGTCCCCAAAGCTGCACCTTCTGCTTCTTAACTCTGGGGATAATACCTATCATATCACATCATTCGTTAGCCTCCATTCAATTCGGACAAATCCAACTATCCTCATCATATCCCAACCATATTTTCACCACTATAATCACCCAGGAAACAGAGATAATGAAGTAGTACATACCCGCAAGTACCAATACACCCGACAATACCGTAGTCCAAGTCTTAATGCCCAAAACATTGCCCGCGTAGGGGGTATATGTGGCCAAGACAACGTTCACGAGGATGGCTGTTAAGATGAGGTATCCAGAGACGCGATGGTACTTGTAGATCGCCTTTGCTTTTGCTTCACCGCCAAGAAGGTTGGGAGCGTAAAACTGTAGGACACCCACAATTGCCTACATGTCGAACAAAAATTAGCATTACGTCACAAATCTCCCCAAAATTCATATCTCCTTCGAAAATCAAATATAAACGTACCTGCAAAACTAAGGTTGTATATATAATGGTCCCGAAGATCGCATGCTTACTCTCAAAGTGGCCAATTCCCCTACGTTTCTTATGAACCTCAATACTAACTCCAGCCGCGATGAACGCTGCCAAACTCGTAGCCCAGATAACAGCATGAGTATGAGCCCCTGCTCTCTTCTGATTCGGGGTATGAGTTGGTTGTAGCACCAGAATAGCTTGAACAGCCAACACTATTGCAAGTGTATTCATGATCGGATGAACTGAAAACAACATCAAAGGATGAGTGAAGATAGCTGTGAAGATGAGCCCTACAAGGACGAAGCTACCAAGCTGAGCCAAAGGTGCGGTGCCGGTAATAAGGTTGGTTAACAGGCCGCGACATAGGGTGCTACTGGTGGATTGAGATACATCTCCGGGACGACCGAGAAGAGGCTCATCTTCACGGGCTTCGGGAACGGTGCGAGTAGCAGGACCTGAGGGAGATTCAGGGTGGTTGTGGACCGTGGGTCCACCGACCGGGACGGCGACAGTGGGCATTTTGAGGTTTTGAACAAGTGCCAGTGCAGAGGTTGTTGTTGAAGGTATCTAGAGGTTGGTTAAGATGACGATGTTTAGCGTTGATGTTTCTCGGTGGAGGATCAGATCGATGTTAAGGCTGAAGGACTGGTGAACCAAGCGGGACTCAAAGTGGAGGTTGGGAGTATATGGATATGTTCCACCAACTTCTCGCTGAGCTGGAGCTGTAAGATAGAATTGTAATTTATCAGCAAAGCTGCATGCTTTGTGTTTTCGATCGTTGGGTGCTGTCTATCCAACCGCGTCGCGCGACACAAAGCACGAAAGCGAAATGCCGTCATACAGTTTTTTGTTCGACACGCTCGCCGAGTTTGTCCATCAGGTTGTTTGCCGAGAGTTTATGTACAGGGATGAAGCTTTCGGAAACAATTATAATCCCTGTATGATTGTGATAACCAATCAGCTTGATGGTTTTTGTACTGCCTTGCTACAGGCCTTAAGCGGCGAGATCGTGGGATGAGACGCACAAATTACAATTGTGAACAGTAATATGGTTGTGATTGTCATTAACGCATCGATAGTATTGAATATATTTCATCTAGTTTGATCAAGCGAGAGATGCACCACAGATGACAGGCAATGGAAGGGTGATAGCATTCAAGAGGTGAGATGAGGGTGCGTTGTTTATTGATATTTG
The DNA here is from genome assembly GCA_024516155.1 of Pyronema omphalodes. Lineage (NCBI taxonomy): Eukaryota > Fungi > Ascomycota > Pezizomycetes > Pezizales > Pyronemataceae > Pyronema > Pyronema omphalodes. Next base: position 810,957 of record JAJJXM010000001.1, read on the forward strand.
ATGATAGGCGCTGAACACCTACGCACCAGGCACCACTACATCATATACCAATACAATAACCATAATAACCACAGTCATGATAAATTCATGAAAGCCCATCCCCAACTCATGACGCATAACAAAAAGGTACACTTTTTCAAAGACCATAAATAGAATCAACCATAAAGCTTGTTTGTCATAACCAAGACCGTAGGGAGGATAGTAAGTAAGAGCTCTGCTAATCTGTCTTTGCGTTGACACCCAATCACCACCATCCGCTGGAACCACATAATTCGAACGCATTCGGGGAATGGACCAGCCTCGTAACTTCCTACACTGTCTCCAACTCATCTCTTACCGAATAATCCGTCGGGCAGCCTCCGTTTGCCTTCTTCGCTTCCTTTCTTCTAGTAGGGCCGTTGTATCCGCAGGGAGCTGCACTCCGCTCAACGAATCATCTGAGAGATCTTCAGCAAAAGTACTATTTCCGATAGTCCATTCACCGGTGACAATCTGGCGTCTTCTAAAGCTCTCCCAAGTATCTTCCTGAGCTAGTCTTGGACTATACATGAGGGAATGCGGGAGCTCTCCTGACATATCATTCCAGTAACCTGGTGCTTGGACTGTATCTTGTGCAGAAGGCTCAGTATAAATAGTGAAATGCGAAGCTAAACCATCAGTCGTACGGGATGCTCTCGTTGGAATCCTTATGGAGTTTGGTAGCGGCAAAGCTAAATCCGAAGAATTCTGTTGGTCACCGTTCGTTGGATGGTGCAAGTCCACATCGACCGTTCCAGATTCGGCATCATGTAGTGGCTCTATTTCCGTAGCTCCATCTAGATGTCGAGCTACCAACTGTCTCAAAGGAAGTCGACTAAGTGCTTGTCCTGCATCGTCATTATTATTCCTGGCAACATCATCGTAGTCGTCCGATCCTCCACTGAATTCCTGTTCGATATCGGCCAGATACTCTATGTCCTCGGCTTCATCGCTATCTAAGAAATCTTGATCCTCATAGCCATTCATAAAATTTTGAATATCAAAGTCGTCAACGTTCAGTGAAAAAGTTCCATCGATATTGCTCGGAGTTCGACGGATAGTTCCTGGATTAGAAGAGATAACGTCCTGCTCCGGAGGTTCCAGAGTTGAGTCCATATGTTGCTGGGGAGGGTTACCACTAATAATAGAAGTAGGTGTACCCGATCGTGATCCTGCAACATCATCAAAATTCTCTTCCTCGGTCCCACCATTATATCCATGGTCCTTATCCTGATGAATAGTGAGTGACTGGAAATTAGATAAAAGTTCGTCGTCCTGGATAATAGAAGCACGCTGCTTTCCCTTATGTCTAGATCGTTGTCTGCGAACAGTAATAACGTGATCCCAGGGTGCATAACCGTAACTGGCTGGTTGGGTGGACTGTTCAAGTTCGTTGGCGGGGAGATAAGGTTTCTGAAGGACTCTGTCAATTTCGTCGTGGGTAAGTACAATAGCTGAGGGGCGTAGTCGGAGCATTTCGGGTTCCTTGGGTAGCAATAAGGATAGCAAAATAAAAAGTGCCCAATAAAACTAAAACGTGCGAAAGGTGTGAGGATTTGAAAGCGAGGGTATCTTGAACGATAAACTAACAGACGCTTCGATTGCCCCGAGAGTGTAGGAGGAGGTAGTGGATTGTAGTGGATGGTGTTGGGGATTTGGGGAATGCAGTTCTCCAAAAGCTTTGTCTTAGCGTCAATAAGAACTCCATGTCCATGTCCCTCTGCAGCGTAGCCCAAGCCTGCTCTAGCACTTCAAGATGTGATTTGAGACGTGGAAAATTTCGAGGATTCAATGATACATGAATTATCAACTAGGATCAAATCTCGCGGATTTCAAACCGACAATTTTGTCTATTGCCTCCAAAATTCACATGAGTAGGTATAAAACAAAAGTAGCAGTAAAACAATTACAGAACAGAAATTACAATCAGAAGCCAACAGAAACATCGAGATATGGAAAACGCCAACTGACCCCCTTAATCAACAAACCCGCAGCCCTATAACCCATCATGGAAAGCCATCAGTCATACACTGCATCCAGCAATATAACATAATTTTTCCCACAAAAAATGCATTCCAAAATGCATTCAAAAACGCATTAAATCCCAGAATCACAATAATACAATAAATAACCCTTCAGCTCAATAAGGCGACAGCCGAAACACTACCCCTTCTTGCTTATTTAGGCCCCAATTACAAATCAGGTCTCCATCGTCCCGTCTCATTCATCTTCCGTCTCGCCTCTTGATCTGCCCTAATCTCGTCCTGCGTCAACCTATCACCGCCATTCCAGTTCGCAGACGAAGTCCTAGCACGAAATCGGCCTTTGCCTTCAGTTCGGAAAATAGCCTCCATATCCAACTTGGCCATCGGACCAAAAACATCAGTAGGGTCAATTGTTTGTTGTCTCCTAAGCAACTCGCGGAGCTCGGGAGACTCGGCCCAAGATGGGAGGGGAAACTCGGATTTCTTGGAGGGGTAGTCGTCTTCTTCCTCGGAGCTATCATGGAATTAGTAAATGACAAGAAACAGTGGTGAGAAGGACGTACTCGGTGGGGATGTCAGGCAAGACAATTGAATCTCCTGCTGGATACATCGGGCTTTCCTTGCAAACAGCAGGAGTCTTGCCCTTTCCAGAAACCTTTGGTGCAGCCGGAGTTTTGAAAACGGACTGGGAGGTGGAAGAGGATGATACAGAGCTGGCCTGGGAAGGAGCAGCTTCGGCGAACTTGATCTTATCCTTGGAATACTTGACTGAGTCGACTTGAGGGACACGAGAAGAAGATGCCTTGACCTGCGAGGTACTTGTGGTTTGAGACGAAGATTGTCCATAGTAGAGAGTTTTTGACATGTGTTCCTATGAGATGGTGTTTAGCTGGTGTATACGGCTCCGCTGTGAATAGGGGAACTACCTTCTTCTGCATTAAAGGATGAGCAGAAGATTTGAATACGCTCTCGTATGTTTCCTCGTAATCGTTTGTTCGGCGCTTCTTTGACCCATCGTTAAGGGATGAGTTAGAGGCAGAGGTACCGGGGCGAGGAGGAATACGGGCTTCCTCGGTGTCTTGTGGCAAAGTTCGTTTGATACTAGCAACGGGTGCTTTGTTCAAAGACCGGTAGGGTTTCTTAATGCTTGGCTCAGGCTCTTGTGAGACCTGACGGTACTTCAAAAGAATATTAGTGAATGGCTCAGACTTCTGTGGGTTGACACATACAGTTGATTGTGTAGTACCAGGTCTAATAAGATGCCTGGTAACTGGTGTGGTGGCCTTCTGACGCTTCTGCTCCTCTTCCTGGCGACGCTGCTGCTCTTTCTTCTCTAGTTCGCGGCGCTCTCGTTCCCGCTTCAAGGCCTCTTTTCGGTCCTTAGCCTCCTGTTCTTTCTTCTCCAGTTCGCGGCGCTCTCGTTCCCGCTTTAAGGTCTCCTTTCGGTCTTTAGCCTCTTGCTCCTTCTTCCTTTGGTTGGCAGCGGATTGCAGAGATTTCAATGTCTTAACACCTGTAGAAGCATTGATTGATGATCCTGTGCTTCGAAGACTACCGTTGGAGGATGACGTGTGTAATCTTGGGTTTGATTCAGGTCGAGACGAAGAAAATGGTGCCTGAGTAGATGGGTGCTTGGGGTCCATTGTTGGTAGAGACTCGAACGAACTCTTCAATGCAGAAACCAATGCCGATCCACTAGGACCACCGGAGGTCACTGTGGTCTTGGAGCGGTGGTACTCCAATTCTCTCTGACTGGATGACTTCACAGACACGATACGCTTAGGGTCTCCCTTAGACGACTGGTAAAGCAACTGTCCTTGTTGACGTTGCTGCTCCAGCCTTGAAATCGATCGGCCAGATGGATCAACAGAGCCCGAACGGGAACGGACACTTTGCTCTCTAGCATGTTCCTCATTCATATCGTCGTCCGAGAAATCATGATCATAAACTTGATGGTCCTGCTGTTGCTGCTTTGCTAGACGTTCTTCGTTCTCAAGTTGATTCAATCGCATGTAGTCCATTTGTGATCTCTTGGAAATGTATTCCAATCGTCGCAAACGCTCCTCTTCCGCGCGGGATTCTGCACGATGAACAGAAGCAGATGGTGGAACATCAGTCATAATTTCATCGGCCCTTGATCGCGAGTTTCTTGTCTGGCGGCTTTGGGGAGTACGGACGGCAGCAACAGGGGCCGAAGCAGGAGTTGTTTCCCGTTCTTTGCCTTTAGTGCTAGGAGACAGGACTGATCCAAGGTCAGGATAAAGGTCTCGCTCGTGAGCCTTTGCTTCTACGCTGGAGCGAGTAGCATCCCTCTTAAAGACATCTTGTAAGGACTCTGTGCCCTGCCACTTCCTAAGAGGGGGCGAGTTTAGAGGAGGCGAGTTGACAGCTTCAGACTTATTAGATGAAGTTGTCTTTAACATTTCCCTTGCCTTATGGAAAGGACTTGAAATTGCTGACTTGTAGCCCGATGATATTGGCTCTGGAGCAGGGGACCTCCTAGGTACCGAGTTGAGAGCAGCAAATTGTGGCACATCATTGATGGAATTGAAAATTGTTTTTACTGGTGATAGAGGAGGACTCTTGGCAGATCGTTGCACGGGTAGGGGCGACACAGCGACTTCCTGTCTGCTTTCAAAAGTTTCCTTTATACTGCTAACTGGAGCAGGGACGATCTTGATAGGAGAAGGCCGGCGAGGAGTAGAACGTTGAGGTGTGGATTGTTTTGTTATGGGGCCAGAATCATCCGCCACAGCTCCAACGGTTTTACTTCTAGTTTGCCGTGGGCCTTCCGGAGACTTCACCATGACAGGATTAACCGTTGGGCTACCAATTAGTGGAGAGGCAGAACGATAAGTTCCAATTTTAGATGGATTCTTCATGACAGTAGGATCCATCGTCTCGCGCCCTGGCTTCAAGTTGTGGTCCATTCGGCCGGAATCCATTCCATTATCAACGCTCGTCTTTAATCCAGTATGCAGATCGGGGTAAGCTACATTCATCAAACGAGTCCGTGACATCTGTGCAATACTGTCCCGAAGACTCTGAGTAATAGCTTTATCCGCCTCACTGTAATCGTGCCCTCCGCGGCTCATCTGCGCAGTATTGTCGTAAAGTGACTGACTTGACTGCGTCTCCTGGTTATATGGCCGACCATAACCGTATTCTTCGCCAGTGGGTTCTTGGGAAGCTTGCCGAGTTGGGATAACATCTGGACCCCTGGAAACCTTTCGGACTCTGGGGGACTGTCCCTCATTCTTTCGTTTGTCACCAATTCGTGGTTCTGGTAAAGCAGGTGATTGTTCATCATTAACGTTCTCCATATCGACATCGGTTTCAAGCTGTCGAATGATAGTTTGTGAACTTCCTCCCAAGCTCTTTCCGTTCGGTTTCTTACTCGCCCAATCGGTCCTTGCAGAGGCACCCGGTTTAGCTGCATTAATTAAACTTTCTGTGATGCCCTTTGAAGTAATTCCACTCTGACTTAACGGTGTCATTCTTGCCTCTCTTTCAGGACTGTAAGCTGCCTTCGATTTGGTTTCCGTCAACGCTTCCAATTGTTTGTCTTCTGGTTCCGGTACGGAGTCCGCCAAAGATGGATAAATAGTGGCCTCAGGCACAACTGTCGCAACAGATATGGGTGCGATAACTCTAGATGATGGCGTTGGAGACATTGCAACTTCCGGTGCCGGAGATGATCGTGATATTTTAGTTGCCGAAGGCGAGGGCCTTACTGCCAAACGTCCAGAACGGCGGTCTGCCCGGGGAGTCAGAACCTTCACAGGCGATCCAGGGGGTAGCTCATTACTATTTTCCGCCATGCGTTGTGTTGAATTTGGTACAACTTCTGGCTCCGGGTATTCCACGACTTGTTCCACTATCTCGTCATCTAATTCATCTTCACCCTGCATGTGTTCCTCGTTTTGAACTTCATTCTCAAGTACCTCATCATGTTGAGTCTCCTGATGCCTGTCATCCTCGGCTAGTTCCTCTGCAAGCTGCGTTTCTACTTGTGTCTCCACCTCCAAATCCTGTTCTTCTTCGTCTGCGACCTTTGCAATGACTGCCTCCCTGGATGGCGAAGATAGAGGAATCTGCGATATATCCTCCCGAGCAGTGCTGTATGAGTTACGTCTTGAGGCAGCGTCCTCCTTAGGTTCGCTGAGTCTAGGCGATCTTCTCTGTTTGGTTGGAACTGAAGATTCTCTGGATCCAGTTGAGTCTCGTGACCTGGAAGGCTTGCGGTGCAAAGCTTCAACTTGTGAGTTCGCATTTGATGCTGTAAAGAATCCGCTATCTCCGAGGCTTGCTGTGGATACGAAAGTTTGGTCGTGAGGTTGTAAAACCTCCCTAAATAGGGTTTTATGAGGTGATTCGGTGGGCTTATGTTTCGCCGGCGACGACTTTACCGGACTTCTTGGTGCATCATGTAGTGACTGTAGTTGAGGTACGGCGGGCGGCAAGAACTCGGGAGCTGATGGCGGCGCGGGGGTGCTCTGCTTAATAGGTGAGCTTGGAGCCACTTCCCGCATTACCTTTAGCGATTTAGTCGCAGTCCCAGTCTTTCGTCCGGTGCGTGGTGTCTTCTCTCGTAACCGCGCGGGGGTCTTCATAATTTCTGCCACATCACTAGAAGCTATGAGCGAGGTCCAGCTATGTGGAAAACGTAAACACCATACAAGATATTACTGTTAAAGACATCCGCCATGTGCTCCATAAGCCAATCATAGTCCTCTCGGACTCCATAAGCCATTGCTTCTAAATCATCGTGCAAAACCCGCTTAACGACCCCCCGTTCCTCAGCAATCCAGCCGACCGAGCCTACGGCGGGAGTCTGGCGGGCGGCCATGTTGTAGTTGTGGCTGTTTCAAAACAACAAATAAACAAACAACGACACGTCGAAATGAAGTTGCAATAGGGTATCTTAATGCGTATCGGGATGGCGTATTTGTTTGGTGGTTCGAAACAATTCACGGTTGTCGGTACGGCGCGATGAGTCGCGTTATCAGGAACGCGCGCAGGTAGTAGGTGTCGGGGTTGTCGGGGGCGTGGTCGAGGGTTGCGGCGTGGGTTGTCGAAGGGGAATCCAGGCTCCGGTGAGGCTTGTTTTGATGTACCACATAAACGCGCTAACCATGTCGCAGCTGGATGCTTGGCAATGAGGCCACGCAGGAGACCCACCAAACTCAATGGCTTTTATTTTTCATAATCATTTGTTCGTAATCATTCGTATTCACTAAATACATCGGAACGTAGGTGCATGACCAGGATGGAACTGAAAATTCTATAACCAAAACTTTTATGAAGGAAAAATGCACAAACGCCATGTATAATCTATCGCATTGTCCAGAGCTGCTTCTCAGCCCCCGAATCTCCCTTCCACGAAATTTCAATCTCCAATTCTCTGGAGTTCTCAGCTCTCTCGCGGTAGGTAATCTCTCCCTTGATAACCTCGCCAGCCTTAAGAGCCTTGTTCTTTCCAACTTCAACCAACATGTAACCCTGTTGCCAGTGTGTTCTGATGGCACCGGGTGCGGTTGTGAAGGAAACACCTCCGTTATTGTCCTTCCAGGTCTCAGCGCGAGCATCCTCAGCGATAACCTGGTCGCGAGAAGTAGCAAAGTAGTTGTCGAAGTAAACAACAAATCCGTCCAAGCTGTCGACATCCTTGTTGATCTGGATCTCGAAAGGCTTGGTAAAGACCAAATCCTCAACCTTGACAGTGTGAAGAGGAAGGTGGATGAAAGCCTTGGGCTCAGAGACCATTGTCTCTCCGGGGAGGTGAGTGATGATGACATCGTCGCGGATCTTGTCCTTCATGGCGGTCATCTTGAATCCGTAAACATTGTCCCAGTAGTTAACATAGTCGTTCATGTACTCAGGGTCATGAACAGCGGCAAGAAGGATTTTACACTCAGATGGAACCATCAATCCGTTAGGAGCGAGGTATTTGTCACGAGCATAAAGAACAGAGTTCAACATAGCTTCGTAGAGCAAGCAGTACCCCATCCATTCAGAGACGATGATGTCGACCTGTTTGACGGGCAAAGTGATCTCCTCAATCTTTCCGTGAACACAAGTGATGATGTGATCCAGCTTGTTCTCAAAGATATTGGCGCGAGCCTTGTTGATAACAGCAGAGTTATCAACAGCAATAACCTTCTTTGCCCCAGCCTTCGCACAGAACATGGACAAGATACCAGTTCCACATCCAACGTCCAAAACAACTTTGTCCTTGAAGAGGTCCTTGTTTCCGTAAATGAAGTCTCTGTAAGCGTCGGTACGGACAGCATCCTTTAACATGATCTCGTGGATGTCGTTTCCAGCGTAAGAGTTGAAGTAGTGGGTGTCGTCATCACGGGGCTCCTCGTCCTTCTTCTCGTCCTTGGCCTTTGACTCAACGCTGGCGCTCTTCTCCTCCAATTGTTTCGCGAAGTTGTCGCTGACAGCAGATTTGTACTCTTGGAATTGCGCCGTCAGGTCACGGAGCTTGGCCTCAAGCTCCTTAACTCTCTCGTCCGCGGACTCGGGGATCTCGTCGACCTCCTCCTCATCCACGGAGAACAAAAGAGGATCCTCCTCCAAGGTGGGCTGCATGTACTTGTCATCCTCGAAGGCGCGGTCTCCAGCGGTGTAGGTCTTTCCGGCAGCAGTAAGGGAGCGAATGTAGTTGATAAGCTTAATACGGGAGTAGAAGTCGAGTGCTGACATGAGGTCAATATAGCTCTAAATTTCTGTAGAGAAATTTTCCAACGCACCCTGAGACTTCACTGTCTGCTTCCAATCGAAGTTGTGCTTCTCAGCGCAGTGTGCGAAAACCTCCTTGGTGCTGGGGAAGGTAGATTCGCAGAACAAGCACTTTGCAGGAATATCGTCCTCGACTTCTGCGTCGGGTGCATCCTCATAGCCGGAGGAGGACTCAGAATCGATGCTGGAAACATCGGAACCGGAAAGGTCGTCGTCGGGTCTTGCGGGTGGTTGCGACATTTTTGGTAGCTGTTTTCAAAAATATTTTGGCGGGGTGTTTGGTGGGGAGAAAGGCTAGTTTTGCCCTGTGAGATGCGCCGGGTAAAGCCATGTCGCTAGACGCAAATCGTGGAGATGCGTCTAGGCTAAAATAGTACTGATGTGCACAGCCTAAAAGCTGTTGGATGTCTTCGTCTAAGCCAGTGCGCAGTTGTATAAAGTTGCTCTTGTTGCAAAAATGATGTCTTGAGGCTGTCATGGAGCAGATTTTATTTAGGGCTCATCATCATGCACTAAAATCAACGCCGGCAATTATTTTGACTTAAAAAAAAGTAACAGAATGTCAATTCAACCCCACGATTGCAATCTGCACATCTGACGTATCTATTCATCTCTCCATACGATGAGCATTATTTCAGGCGTGCAAGATTTTGCACTTTCATCGGGCCCACCATTACATAGTTTGGCGAAAAACTTACCTGACAGGGAGCATACAGGTAGTGATCATGTACAATCACTTGCTGTGCATAAACAGAGTATTTAGTAAGCAGTGAAACCTATGAAAATTAGGGGAAGAATGATAAACGTTTATTGTAATTTCTCCATAGAAGCACAGAACTACTCGTGCCTGTCGTATCCGGGTATTAATAACTCTTAGGCAATCCCAAGACCTTTTCCCCAACAAAATTCAAAATCATCTCCCTGGAAACTGGTGCAATCCTGGGCACCAAGCATTCCCTAAGGTATCGCTCTACATGATATTCCTGTGCATAACCCATACCTCCGAGCGTAAGAACCTATAACTTATTAGTGACCGCATCACAGAATCTCATTCGAGACCCTAAATTCTCGAATCCATTCGGATACTCACTGCCCGTTCACACGCCTTATAAGCGGCCTCCGCCGCCAAATATTTCGCTGAATTAGCTGCCGCACCAACCGCCTTGGTTCCCACATCTGACTTACCCGCAGCCACTGCATCATAAAGCTTCGCCGCATGGTAAGTAGCCAGCTTCGCCGCCTCAAGGTTCATATAACATTCCGCCAGACCATGCTGGATACTCTGATTCTTTCCAATTGGACTTCCGAATACCACTCTCTCCTTAGCATATTTAGTTGCTTTGTTGAGCGCTGCATAACCAAGCCCCAATGCTTCTCCGGCCAGCAAGCATCGCTCGGCGTTCATTCCATGCAAAACCATTTTAAAACCATCACCCTCCTTGCCAATTAGAGAAGAAGCGGGTATCCGATAAGAGTCGAAGAATACTTCGTTGGCATCAACAGCTCGGCCGCCCATCTTTTTGATTTTGCGGAGGTCAAGGCCGGGCTGGGTCTTGTCAAAGGGAATATAGAATAGGGAGAGGCACTGGCTAGGTTTCATTGAGGCGGAGGATTCTGAGGTACGGGCCAATAACACCATGGTGTCAGCGATTTGGGCATTTGTAATCCAGATTTTGCTGCCGGTTATGGAGTAGTGATCCCCATCTCGGACAGCTTTGGTCTGTAGGGCAAGTGTTTCGAGGCCGGTGTTGGGTTCCGTACTGTAGAGGTTAAGAAAAAGTCATTGGAAGGTATGAAGAAGGCTCACACTCCAAAACAGGTTCGGGACTTGCCCAAGATTAATGGGGGAATCCACTGGGCTTTCTGCTCGTCCGAGGCAAATTTACTAACAGGCTGTTTGATATTAGAAATCATCTATTGGAATGAGAAAGTCTCAAGAATGTACCTGGGTGGCATAGATATTGGCGTGTAAGGATTGTGCCCCCGCCATTCCCGCGCCGCTCCTAGTAGAGATGAGTTTCGGCATCTATCCATAACGTTGTGATGGTTGGTACAAACTCTGAGATGGTATGCAACATCATTGTAGCTTCAGAAATACCCAAACCAGCACCACCGTACTCTGCGGCCAAGCAGATTCCAATCCACCCATCCTTTGCCAACGCGGCATGGAGCTCGCCCGGATATTCCTGAGTTTCATCCCTCTCGGCCCAGTATTCCTGTGATGGGGATTCCGTCAATATCGTCAGAGATCCAGTACGATGAGATGGCCATTACATCCGGGAATCTTGAACAGATTTTTGAGATAGCTTCGCGGACATCAAGCTGGGTTTCAGTAAAGTTCGTAGTGTCCATCACCGAACTAAACTGTCTTCGTGGAGGTTCATTGAGCGGTGCCTTGCATCTGAGGTAGCCAGTAAGAGGCCGGGATGCCACAAAGCTTCGAAGAGCAGACGAACGAAACATTGCAAAGTTCAGCGGTTGTTGAAATGATAGAGGTTTCCTAGGCGCCACTTGACGCCGAAGATGAGGAGTTCGGTTATGGGCATCCTGGCTGATGCCTGCACTTAAGCGTGTTCTAGAGTGCTTTCTTAGAGCAAGCTTTAAAGTGCCTTTGCTTTAGGTATCCGAGTTCCCGTAAACCTACGATTGGCTACCGTGTAGACATCGATGTCATCTACGCGGATGGCTGAATATGAGGCTGTCCGTTACATTCTCGATTGTGCACCGTGGAGAATCTTCAGAGGTTCAGACGATAGCACCCTCAAAAATGAATGGGATTCGACATCAACAGCGAAGAAGATCCCGAGGCCTCACCGCTGTTCGTAAGGCTTGAAGGAGAATAGAAGAAAATAAGCATAGCGGTGAAGCAAATCGAATTGTGTCCTCTCCTCACGTTGCCCCCATCATTTCCTGGAGATTGGATAGACGTAGCGGGCGCGGCTAAAAAAAACAGACAGCTCACGGAGGCTCAGACTAGGCACAGTATCTAAGCCTCGTGGCTTGAGTCTCGCCAAATCAATTATTAAATATTTTCGCCAAGTCGAATAAAACAAACGAATTTCCCTGATTTAGGAGGGTAACTTTCCCATTAAGGCAATGCCCACTAGCCTTGACGTACATTAACTGTGGCGCCAACCCTTAAAAGGCACAGACTACATGCACATCTGGTGTTAGCAGGGATTCCACACGCGACGCAATCCTCTCTTACTGACGCTCAACCGCAAACCAACCGTGCAACAGAACAGCTTAAGAGGCCGATTCTGAATATGGAAATGGAATCACTTAACGGCGACCGATCCAGGAGGAACTCGGCAGCAAAACGCAAACACGCTGGGTCAATCTCCCCCGTCGATAGACCCACCAAACACATGCGCGAAGAGAACTTTTCCGACGACGGCAGCGACCAAGAAATGCTACACCCAGACGTCGCAGTCGCGTCATACGAGGGAATGGGAATCTGTATGGAAATGGAGCGACAGTTGCCTAAGGCAGTTCTCGCCGACTCAGCAGAATGGCAGAAGACAATAGAATCAGTAGTCAAGAATGTCGTTTCCATCCGTTTCAGTCAGACCTGCTCTTTCGACACCGACTCAGCCGTAACCAGCGAAGCTACTGGATTTGTCGTTGACGCGGAGAAGGGCTACATTTTAACCAACAGACATGTCGCTTGTGCTGGTCCATTTTGGGGATTCTGCGTATTCGATAACCACGAGGAGGTTTGTTCATGAAATCTTGCGGAGCAAAGTTATCACTAATACTGCGCGAAGTGTGACGTCTACCCGGTTTATCGAGACCCGATTCACGATTTTGGAATTCTTCATTTCAACCCGAAGAGCATCAAATACATGCCGGTCGGCGCGTTTACGCTGAGGCCTGATCTCGCAAAGGTCGGAGCGGAAATCCGTGTTGTCGGAAACGATGCTGGAGAGAAACTTAGTATTCTGTCAGGTGTTATCAGTCGAGTAGACCGCAACGCCCCGGACTACGGCGAGGGTTACAACGATTTCAACACGAACTACATTCAGGCTGCTGCCTCTGCTAGTGGTGGAAGTTCAGGTTCTCCGGTCGTCAACATCGACGGTTACGCAGTTGCTCTACAGGCTGGGGGTAGCACAGAAGCTGCTACCGACTATTTTCTTCCTCTTGATCGCCCGCTACGTGCACTCCAGTGTATCCAGGCTGACAAGCCTGTTACACGGGGAACGATTCAGACTCAGTGGCTTACTAAGCCATTCGACGAGTGTCGCCGTTTGGGTTTGACTCCTCATTGGGAAGACCTCGTACGGCAAGGATTTCCGCAGGAAGTCGGCATGTTGGTTGCGGAAACAGTATTGCCGGAGGGCCCTGCCCACGAGTGTCTTGAGGAGGGAGATATTTTAGTGAAGGTTAACGGTGAGCTTTTGACTAAATTTGTTCGTTTGGACGAGATTCTCGATGACTCCGTTGGAAAGCCGGTTAAGCTCTTGATTCAAAGAGGTGGGGAGGATATTGAGGTGTCTATCAAAGTTGGCGACCTTCACGCTATTACCCCTGACCGCTTTTTGACCGTCTGCGGAGCATCGTTCCACAACTTATCTTACCAATGCGCAAGATTGTATGCTATCGCTGTGCGCGGCGTATACGTTTCTGAACCTGCTGGATCTTTCAGATTTGAGGGTATGGACAAGGGATGGATTATCGAGGTCAGTTTCGATTGGTTTGGTTTTCTGTACAACACTGACCTTTTAGTCTGTCGACAATCGGAGAACTCCAAACCTAGATGCATTCATTGAGGTTATGAAGACCATTCCTGGTAAGATAACCCCTGGGCTATATTCCTTCGATACAGTTTTAATGTTCTATATAGACAGATCAAGGATTATCGTCACATACCGTCACCTTCGTGATCTACATACAATGCATACATCGATTCTGCACATCGACAGACACTGGACCAGCAAAATGAGAATGGCGATCCGAAACGATAAGACTGGACTCTGGGATTATGAGGATATCTCGGACCCTCTTCCTCCTGTGCCTGTCCTTCCCAAGAAGGCGCAGTTCATCCGATTAGACCACGTCAGCTACCCATGTGCGAGCGAATTGGTCCGCAGTTTTGTTCGGATCTCATGTTCCATGCCTTTGAAGTTGGACGGGTTCCCAAGCTCCCGCAAGTCAGGCTTTGGACTTGTTGTTGATGCCGAGAAGGGACTTGTTATTGTTTCAAGGGCAATCGTCCCATACGACCTATGTGATGTATCTGTCACCATTGCCGAGTCTATCATTATCGAAGGAAAGGTTATTTTCTTGCACCCCCTTCAAAACTACGCCATTGTCCAGTACGATCCGAAATTAGTGGATGCCCCCGTCGTCTCAGCAAGGCTCAGCACCGAGCCTATGAGACAAGGTTCCGAAACCATCTTCTTAGGATTCAACCAAAACCTGCGGGTGGTTGTTTCAAAGACTGCTGTTACCGATATCACAACAGTGGCTGTTCCTGCCAACTCCACCGCTCCCAGATACCGTGCTATCAACATAGACGCTATCACCGTGGACACTAGCTTGAGTGGACAGTGTGGAAGCGGAGTTCTCGCTGACGAGGATGGTACAGTACGTGCTTTATGGCTCACTTACTTGGGTGACCGCGCACATGGCGGTAAGGACGTTGAGTATCACCTTGGTCTTGCTACTCCCGGATTGTTGCCTATTATTCAGCAGATCCAGCAAGGCGTCATTCCTAAGCTTAGATACCTTAACGTTGAGCTTCATCTAGTCCATATGAGTCAGGTCCGTATTATGGGAGCCTCCGAGGAATGGATTCGCAAGGTTGAAGAGGACAACCCTGAGCGCCATCAGCTTTTCATGGTTCGCAAAGTGGAATGTGGCCAGGCACAGGTGTTGCAGGAGGGTGATATGATCCTAAGTGTGAATGGAAAGGTCATGACCCGTATCACTGAGTTGGATGTCATGTACGATAAGGAGGAACTCGATATGGTCATCATGCGGAATTGCCAAGAGATGAGACTGAAGGTCCCTACTGTTCCTACGGACGACCTCGAGACCGATCGTGTGGTAATTTTTTGTGGTGCCGTTCTGCATCGTCCCCATCATGCCGTCCGTCAGCAAATCAGCAAAATGCACTCGGAAATCTACGTTTCTGCTAGGACGAGGGGTTCACCAGCCTACCAGTACCAACTGGTACCTACTAACTTCATCACCGCGGTCAACGGAAAGAAGACCCCCGACCTTGACAGCTTCTTGGCCGAGGTTTCCAAGATTCCCGATAACACCTATTTCCGCTTGAGAGTTATGACCTTCGACAACGTTCCTTTTGTTATCTCAATTAAGAAGAACGAGCATTATGTAAGTATTCTTCATTCAAATGTAATACCAGTAACCCTAACCAAGGTTATAATAGTTCCCTACAATGGAGTTTATAAGACAGGGTGACTCTTGGAAGAGACAGACATATGATGGGAAGTCACCCCATGATGGTGAGCAAATTTCGGATCTGTCTTTGTACACCGCTTACGATGCGGAATAGGCTTGGAATCAAACATTATGGCAGAAAGTATGGACGAGGAATGCGAGTAAAGAAGCAGATTGTAACAATTGCAGAGAGTTTACCTAGGCCGGCAAAGAGTGTTGATATCATTTTCGGTGGAAGTCAGTTTTGAGGATGCAAAAGTGATCTTGAGAGGGAGTAAGACTATTCAAGAATAATATTAGAGCTGCCATTATAGTTGGCTACATACCCTATCATATTTTTACCATTGTTTGGGTTATCTGTAGAGTAGACGCCTGTAATGCTCATCATGTTTTTAGGAAGAGTTTTTAGAATTACACATACTCCTTGAGTTATAATAAATTCGACCTTAATATCGTGCTCAATATTAACATCCTGATAAGCTGTACTTGGATGTCCTATCATTCGTACGCATCATCCACCGAAGCAGATGTACTCTACGTACGTCCAACACCGACGGAAGACCACCGACCGCCCGCCGCCGTATGTACCAGGTTCTGGGGTTAGACTGGATTAGACTGGCGCACCACCATGCGGCTCCGCAGACCCCACCTCCGAGAGTCACGACCGACCTGCTCCCCGAACCCCAAACAACCCGACAATTGACTCACCTCTAACCACCATAAATCTGAGTCAATTGCAGTCTTTCGTTATTTATTTATTTTCACCAGCGATAGCGATAATATCGTCAAAATGTCTGCCTTCAACCTACAAACCTGCGCTCGTTCCAACATTTTGAAGTTGGTTCCTTACCGTTGTGCGCGCGAGTCAGTTGTTCCTTCTAAGCACAGCCCCATCTTAACGCGTCTGCTGCAACATCTAACCACCTTCCAGTGACTACAAGGACGATGGAAGCAACATTCTTCTCGACGCCAACGAGAACGCCTTTGGACCCTCTCTCCCCGCCGCCAACTACGATGCCACCCTCCACCGTTACCCTGACCCTCACCAGATTGAGCTCAAGCAGCAATTCTGCGACCTTCGTAACATCGCCTCTCCCAGCCCGGTGAAGCCCACTGAACCCATTAAGCCCGAGAACATGTTCCTCGGTGTCGGCTCCGACGAATGCATTGACGCCCTCCTCCGCATGTTCTGTATCCCCGGCAAGGATAAGATCTTGACCTGCCCTCCTACCTACGGAATGTATTCCGTCTCTGCCCAGGTTAACGACGTCGAAGTTGTCAAGGTCAACTTGAAGCCTGACTTTTCTGCCGATGTCGATGCTATCTCCGCTGTTCTCTCTGCCCCCGGCTCTGAGGAGATCAAGCTCGTCTACCTTTGCTCCCCCGGTAACCCCACCGGAAAGCTCATCGACCCTGAGGCCGTTGCTACCTTGTTGAACCACCCTACCTGGAACGGAGTTATTGTCGTTGACGAGGCCTACATTGACTTTGCGCCAGAGGGATCCTCTGTAGCTCCTTGGGTTACCGCTTTCCCTAACTTGGTCGTTATGCAGACCCTCTCCAAGGCTTTCGGACTCGCTGCTATCCGCTTGGGAGCTTCTTTCACTTCCCCTGAGATCGCTACCGTCTTGAACTCTCTCAAGGCCCCCTACTCTATTTCCTCCCCTACTTCCGCTCTTGCTTCCGCAGCTCTCTCCAACGAGGGACTCGAAGTTCAGCGCAAGAAGGTTGCGGCAATCATTGCTGAGCGTGATAGACTCGTTGCTGAGCTTCCCAAGATTGAGGGAGTTGGAAAGTTCCTTGGAGGATTCGCATCGAACTTCTTGTTGGTCGAGATGTTGAACAAGGACGGAGCCCCTTGCAACACCGTAGCAGTGAAGGCATACGAAAGCTTGGCTGAGACTAGGGGAGTTGTTGTGCGGTTTAGAGGAAAGGAGCACGGATGTACTGGGTGCTTGAGAATTACTGTTGGAACACCAGAGGAGAATTCTGCTTTGTTGGAGAGATTGGCGGAGGTTTTGAAGGAGGCCAGAGCCTAGTCGAAGCCGAGGAAAGCTTAGGTGATGAGTGGGTGGTAGGCTGATAAAGGTAAATGCATTTTGCGGTATCCTGATATCAAAAAATCTAGACGGTTTCTTGGGTTAAAAGGGGGGTTGGGATTTTTGGTGTTTTTATTTTTATTTTTATTTTCATTTTAGAAAGTTTTTTGAAGCGCACTTTTGGAACTACATACCTTTGCACCATTTGGGATTTTGGAAGACCTGGATTCCCCGTGCTAAATTAGTTGGATAGGATGTTCGGGATCACCAGAGAATGAAGAGATGAGATAAACGCAAGCTGAGCCGAATAATTAACCCGGAATTGAACGTATCAGTGGCAAAGAACTTGCGAGTGACAGCAGTGCATCTGTCGTGTTCCTGTCTGTCACCGCCGTAGGGCGAGCCTAGCCGGACAATCATCGAGGATCACCCCAGGCTAGAAGGAGCATACATGCTGCGAACCAAAGGGCTTCAAAAACTCCCGCTATCTCGTAGTCTAATTAAGTGGATTTCGCAACGCGCTATAGCGAGGCGGCTAACGCTTTGTACTCTAGAATGATTGAGTAGCGTAATCTGAAGTTCCCCTCTCCGCTAACGCGAGGACAAATCCCCGCGCCACTAAACGGCGCGGGCTCCATTTAGTGACCCCAAAAAAGTATAGCATAGACCGTGGTGACGCGCTATGGTCCGCTGCTTCTGCGCGCTAGCATACCGCTCTTGCTCTCGCCGAATTTTCACCCGCACAAACTTCGCAGAACACCCCTCCCGCACACTGCGAAAATTATGGCTAATGTGCGCCAAGAGCTTGAAATTGTCTTTTAGTGACGCTAGGCGAACTCCCTCTATTCGCAAACATAGCAACTCATCAACGCCTCCTTCCCGCTTCGCTTCCCTATGCACATCAAAGTAATTCCGGCGAAAAAAATGTTATGTACATACTCGGTACAAACGAACGAACAAAGCAGCTCGTATCGCTCGCCAACAAAGTGCTAGATATCTCTATTTACTTTCCTAATTTACATCCCCGCATAGTACATACTGTGATGGGGTGTTCGGCCTCCACGGCCTGACCTCGGTATGCCATCCGGACAGGAGGAAGATGCCAAAAATCGTATGCTATGTACCCGGTGTAAACTCCTCAATGAGGGGCCCCAAGTGATTAACACGGTACGGGCCGCAAGTTTACCCCCACATTGATTGGAGTGGTAGCCCGCTATCAAGAGGTTTTGACTGGGCCTTGCTATGTAGTAGCCACATAAACGGCTGGTGTGAAACTATGCATGAAACTGCGTGAAACTTTTAGGGCGATGAACTTATGAACCCTTAGCTTTTACCTGGCCCTAAGTTGTAACCAGAGTTTTGAAGCGAGCCCTAGAGACGGGGTGTTTTGCGGGATATTTTTCGGCGGAGTGTATGTACATAGAGTTCTCAGTTACATACATACATCCATAGCTCCAGTGTAGAATTTAGGTTTTCGGTTTAAATTAGTGTGGACTGTTGGAGTACATAGATAGCTTTTCTCTCTACTTTAGCTCGTTGCTGATGAGTTTTGAACTTTGAACTATGAAAAAAAAAAAGACGAACAAGAGTACATATCCTGTGATGTGGCTTGCATAACAAGTCGTTTTTCGTCTAACATACTACTTACATAAAAAAACCCCGCGAAAAGTCATCTCTGTACGTTATATTTTTTTCCCATCTTCCGTGATGATTTGATGTTCAGATGCTTGTTTTATGGTAATCAATAATCCATAATCCATAACCCATGATCAATTCCATAATCAATTCCATTCCCTTCCCTTTCTATTCCAGTTCCTGAGTAATGAGAAAGATACTCGAGTGACATCATATGCTTCCTCATATCACGTTGATTTTACATACATATCGTGACCATATCCAAAAATTGCACTTTCTTTGATTTACATATGGTGCAGCTTATACATATCACCAACCTCGGAAGTGGATTGCACTTTCTCAGTTGTGAAACCCCACAGAACCAGAAAACAAATTATATGCACTCCTCAATGAGGTCCCTATCTGAACGTGATAACGGATTTCCGACGGGTGGTGGTTGTATGTATGTATGTGTGAATGTATGTGTGTATGTATATATGTACTTAGTAATCCCCCTCCGCGCGCTCAAGACATCCAATAATCTATTGAATCTCTTCTAAATACCCCGTCGGCTTCCATGATCCCTCTTATCCCTCTTTCCCGCGGTCCCTTCAGAATTGTTCCCGATCTCCCCTAACCAATCAAAAGCACTAGGGGGGGGGGGGGGGGGGGGGGGGAGATATACCCCTCTTCCATACTACCCTGCATGCAGCAAGTATCTGTGTGTTATCATAGGTTGTCTCATCTGTTCGTCAGACCAGATTTTGCGTGTGTACATATGTATCAAGACATCAGGACAACAGGATAAACCAGGGTATCAATTCGCTATCAGGAAGCAAGCAGACAAGCAGACAAGCAAGCAGGCAAGCAGGCAAGCACGGGTGATCGATCTGGGTGTGTGTGACGCAGCAATTTATATTAGGTTCCCCGCAGTTGTGTGGTTATTATCGCACATGAAATGTACATATGTATGTTATTCAAGGCTATTCGGTCCAATCACTTTCCAGTTCCGTTCAAATTTTAATCACATTCAGTGACCTTCGGTTCCACTGTTTTCGGTTGCATGCACAATACTCGTCCGTATACACATGTAGAGTATCGGAGGGAGCAGGATGATGATAAAAAAGCAAAGATGGTATGTCTAGATTGCAATTCGATATAAAACCATACGGTGAACCAATTAAACAAAAACAACACAACAATTGATGCTGATAGATAAAATAAAACCTGATTCTCGGCATCGCATTCCCTCCCAAACAATGAAACAAAACAAGACCAAAGCATACAAAGCTAAGCACACAAGCCTGCTAGCAATTGGCTGTGATATCAAACAAAAATTGTAGAAACGAAGACAGACAAACTTTATACTTTTCCCGAATAATTCTCCCAAATCAAAATTCCGCAGCCCAAAGTGCCAATCAAACAAAAGAAATCAAATGATCATGATATGTCGTTATAGAAGCTTTTCCTTTCAAGGATCAAAGACTGCGACTAGTTTAGTACTGTCCGTGACTTCCGTTGTTGCTAGGTTTCGCCTGCTTGGCAGCCTGCTTAACGTTCTCCTTCTTGCTTCCCAAGTAGTTTGCAATAGCTCCCATCAACTCGGAAGAAACGACAAAGGCACTGGTAACACCAGCCTTGGCCATGGGGATGTATCCAGAGTTCTCATCACCAGCGATTCTGGAGAACTCGTCCTCGTAAACCTTGAAGACGTACTCCTGCTTCTCCTTGGCAAAGTCCTGACCACGGACAATGACCTCAGCAACAACCTTGCGCGGGTATCCAACAGAGTCGATGATGACGGTCTTGATGTTATCGGTGGACTCCTTGACGATGGGGAAGCGGGCCTCGACAGCTCCGAGTCCAGAGTCGGCGAGCTCGTCGGCCTTGTTGACGTAGGGGTAGGTCATGGACAAGTAGGGTGATAGAGGAGCAATGAAGCGGCTGTAGGCGGAGGCAGAAAGAGCAATGGTCTTCTGTCCAATGGGGTGAGAGCTGAAGGTGTTGATTCCATCGGCAACAACGGGGAAGGACTTGAGGTGCTCGATGGACTTCAAGCTGGGAGAGGTGGGAGCAGAGCCATTGCCAGTGGAGCTGCGGCTGCGGACGGGGGAACCGGTCTCTGCGTGAGGGGCCATTGTTATTGTTGGTTGGTTGTTTGGTTGGTTGGTTGGTAGAAGGTAGAAGGTAGAAGTAGTAGTAGTAGTTGTTGTTGGATTCTGGTGATGCTGTTAGCTGGATGTGATGGCTTAATATATATATGTGTGAGTTGGTGAAAAGGAAGACGGACTGTGGAACTGTTCAAGTAGCTGTGTGATCTGATGATGATGCTTTGCTGATGCTACCAACACGGCGGACTGCTCGGTATTTGTATTTCCTCACGGTGGAGGGTGTACTGTACTCTCCTCTCGCTGTCGTGGTTGCTGTGTGCCCAGCTGTTTTCCTGGCTGCCGTAGCTCGGAGCTATTCGTCGTATCCTGTCGCCCTAGCTATCTCGTGGCAACGTAATGTTACCACTCGCACGTGCATTTGAGGGGTGTGCAGCATATTGTGCGCTGATAGAGAGATAGGCGGTTGGCAGGTAGCTGTCCTGCCTGTGATGCTGATTCCGCCGCATCATCTTGCTTCTGCTCCTGCTTCTACCGCTGCGCTGCTCCTTCTCGCATGGAGCATCATCATCCTCCACCTGTGCGTCCTCTTCTCTTCCCTCTTCCTCTTCCCTCGTCTGATTGCGATACGCAGCTACCACTATCTAGCCCCATCACCATCACGGCTTCTCCCTGTCTGTGTACCTGTTATCTCCATTCCGCTTGGCAACCCGAAAATCTGCAAATTCTCATTCGCATGTGAAAATGAGGTCAACCCCAACTGACAGCTTAATCTAACTTTGTACCGGTATAATCAGACGAACGAATCGCCGGAACCTGATGATCTGCTTGAGGCGAGCCCCCAACCCCCAATGGGTAGTACGCTAATACCAAAGCACCTCACTGTACACCGAGCACAAAATAAACCACTCACTCTGCGCCACTGAGAAGGCATAGTGCTGCCGTGTTTTGAAGAATTCCTTATGGCCCATACAAGCGATGTGGAGAACGGCAATTAGAAACACAGTCTAAGCATATGCGGATGCGGAAAAGTTAACGTCAAAGGTACAGCCGTACAGCCAACTGGCTTTCACATGTCAGCATTTATCACGTTTTGTCAACGCACCACTCCATGAAACAATTTGAATGAACAACGAAACATGCCAGAGTCAGACTTCAACCGCGTAGCTTGATAAACGCAACTCCAATTCCAATTTCGCCAGTTTAATTCAGCCAGACGGAGAAAATTCCAATTGACTCATATGTAGCCAGGCTGCCAGCGCGCATCCGCGCCTCACCACAATATGTACCGCCTCACACCATCGTCACATACCCCCCCCCCCCCCCAGTGAAATAATACGATCTCCGCATCTACATGCTTCACAAGCAGTGTTTCCCATCAAAAGCTTGTTTATGGTACCGGTGTTTATGTCCAGGTTTAAGCAACCCCTCCATGAACCCGAAATAGCTTTTCACTAATGCTCACGACAGCTAGAACAAAGCGGGATTAACCCCTCGGTAAGAGGTTTTTCCGCCAAACCCCATCCGCAAACAGCATACGGAACGTCCGATCAATCTCTGCAACAACTGACACACCGTACACCAAAATGCGCAATTCTCTGGTGTGGGCTAGAAGGAGCAGGAGCAGAAGCAGGAAAATGCCATGCAGAGTAAAGTATAGATTACAGGGCGGCTTTTGCCCCACTACATATGCGTCAACGTTTTAACGAAGAAAAGTCCCTGACAGCGCAGCCTGTCAGAGAACTTGCATGCCTGGCGGCTGGTCTTGTCGCCGCTCTACCCCTCCCGGGGAATGAGGAGGTCATGGCTTCTGTTATGTAAGTAACTCTGGCTGGAGGAAGTGTGATCTCATCTCGACAACTCTCTCTGCCCTATCGGAATCTAGGCCAAATGCCCGGGTGTAAGCCGAGGTTTATATGAACGTTTATCATGTGCTTAAATGTTGTCTTATTGTAAACAAACACAGGATGTGAATGACGCTTGAACAGTTGTCAATTATTGAGCTAGTTGGAGTTTACTGACTTCTGACAATGAATGAGCTAGGGCGCAAGTTCGGCATCATATGTCGCAGATATCGAACGGTCCGGTCCGTCCACCGTCGTTCCACGAGGATGCCGCTCTCCCGGGATAGCACGGAAGGATTCTGAAGAATGAAGCCTTATTGTATTGAATCCTTTTTTAGGGACGACTCAAAATCTACGCTGGTTCCGTTCCTGTTACATATCTCAACGGATAGTCAACCGATAATCCACGGAAGACCAACGGAATATGACCCACTTAGAGTGCCTTTTATGAAGGCTTCGAAAGTTCCCATAATCAACAATCAAGATACAAGCCCAAAATAGGTCTAACAGGAGGCATATCATATCTGAGAAATCTCACCGGTCCAGTTATTAACAAATCCACATGTACCTTTGAAGCACGATCACTGCAACTCGTTACCCGCGCGCGAACGATCTCCGTTTTATGATATCTTTCGTTATCTAGGAAGCTGGGTTCTGCTGAGCATATTGCAACCCTCGTGCGTGGGGTGCAGGAATATCCAGGAGGTGAGAACACATATACTCAGATATCTGATCCCAGTGTGGGGGTTACGAATGATACGGCCCGAAGAGAGAAGCTCTGCAGAGCTCTGGGGAATTTCCGGAATTATGCAAGTGAAATGAGCCATTGTGAAGCTCGTGAAGTCGATGCTCATGCTCGTTGCGATGTACAAGGCATGTTCCCCAAACGCATCCGGTGATATTTCCAAGCTTCCTGTTTCCACTTATGATAGACATGCTGTATCGTACTTAGAGTACGTATGCTCCCCACAGCGCACGATCTTGCTTTGCGATATGGAATGCCTTGTAAATCAGCGTCAAGAGAACCGTCAAAGACCTGCTGCGAGCCTCTATATCCTATCATATTCCCTTCTTCACACGTGCTATCTTGCTGGATAAATCTACATGTATGTAAGCTTCAGATTGATGAATTCTTGATCGGCCCGGGAAAAAGGCAATTGATTATCGATATGGTTCTTCTCCTGCTTCTGCTGATGCGGACAGGTTAAGGATTCTCGTGCCTTGTGAAAACGTACCGTTGGGTGCAATAACATGCCAAGCTGTGAGAAAGTTCGCCAAGGCGGGGAAACTGCACGACATAGATTTACTGCTAATGAGGCTGTAAGATGAGTATAGAAAGCTCGCTTATTCTGTCTTCTGTCCCAGAGCTGTGTTGGAATTCCCGGAGGTTGGACATGGATTCACAAAGGGTCACTCGCACTATGCGATTCGCACGCAATTTTGCCACCGCATAGTCTAGCCGAATGGAAGGTTCTATACTGCGCTGATCTTATTAGTGGGTATGAACGGATGATAGGGTCTTTTTTCCAGGTGTCATTGAACCCGACAGTTACCGTTGGCTACCTTGATGCCCCTTCGGTTCATCGGGGCGCGCCGCTTGCGATGGAGAATACTAGACTAGCTAACAGCTGCACTCTATATTGGAACGATTGCTCTAGGGACAAACTGGTGGCCCTAGGAAATTTGTTTCCTGGGTTGAAATTGACGGGTTGTAGTACGGAATCCAGTGGAAGATCAGCTAAAGTAACTAAGGGTCCATACACTAAAATTTAGATGCATTGAAGTTCAGCTAGCAGTTACCATTTGCACGTGGGAATGAACTCTTTAGAGTATCAAACTCTGGTTAGACTCTTGCTAGTGAGCTGTTTGACCCTAATATTTTCTAAACTCTTTGCTTTGGATCCTCAAACATAGTTCCAAATTGCTCTTCCTAAAAAGTTGACCTTAGTCTTCAGCATCATGTCTCTACTCAGTGTGAGGATACAGCAAGCTCGGAACTTTTTTTTTTAAAAAAAAAAGAAACCCTAACTCCCTGCCCTAATTCTCCTCAATTCCTAATTCCCAATCCCGTCAATCCCGCACTTCCAATAACTAAGGCCAAAAATGATGTCACCACAGAAACATCTAATACTCTAATCCCACAGTACAGTGTAACCTCCCATCCCATCCCATCCGCCCATTCCTCCACCATCTTACTCCCATCTATCCATCCGCCATCCACTATCCAATGTGATACGACCCAAGCACCCATCAGCTAATCCTCATCCCTCCATCACCCCTATACAACGCCACAAACTCAAAAACACATGAAATCAAGTAGTACGATCGGTTGTACAACACGGCATATCTGGCGCAATATACCGTGACCATGAATCGTTCCAAATTCTGAAAAGTAATATGATAACCATAGTTGGTTACAGTTGTGACGTCGATTGAAATTGAAATTGAGATTCGGCACACGTGAAAGGTGTTCAGAAAACGCCACTGTTGGTGTAGGACTAGGTGCTGATGCTGTGCTATGTCATCGTCGTACCATGGTATATACATAGGGATTATGGGATGGGGAATCCGGGGGGAGGATCCTGCTCTGGCTCCTGCTTCTACTTTTGATGCATCGGGGTATTGGAATTTAGATATGGATTGTAACTATGTAAAGGCTTACTAATAATCAAACAACCTCTCAATCTTCACCCTAAATCTTCCGGATGTCTATCGACCGGATAGGGAGATTTCCAAAGCATGACTGAGTTCTGGAAGTACTTGATTCCTCAAAAAGGTAAGATAACTAGGATCAGATATGTTATTACTATATCGAGCTTAGATACTACAGTTTCTTTTCTAACTAATAATCTTAGTCTGTATTGAGCTTCTCTCAGCTATTTCTGGTTATGAAGTAGGTATATTATTATCTGACTGGATCATCATCAGAAACCCCTAGAAAAAGCGCATGACTGGCATCTCGAAATGGCCGGGTACGAAATTTCCCAATCGGGAAGGATTTCCAGATACGTAGGGTCCTAAAAGAGAGTTCCGTAGACGAACGATGTAGCAAAAATATCTGTATTGTTATGCAAACTGGTGTTTGAACAGAAGAATAAAATATCAAGACCCAATATTCCGTTTTTATAGATATTTTTGTACAGCGTAATCTTTGCAAGTATCAACTTAAAGATTTGCGGTTGACTCGGTTGCTTAAGTATAACTGAGTCGCCCAGATATTTGGTGTTATTACTTTGGGAAAGGCTTAGATGGTGTTTTCTGTTAATCCAGTTGGCCGCATGCAAATTGTATAGGCCAAACTACCTCGTAAAAGTACGACTATGCGTTCATATACTAGGTTTGAATATTCCTGAGCTCGGTCGACGTTCATTTTCTTGTATATAACTAGAAATTTTAATCCAAAACTCCAAGTAATGAAATAATAGAGATATGTGATATTTGAGACAGACTGAGTTCACTCCGTTGTGGTTATGAAGGAAATTACGGTTGTATTTTTTTTGTGCATATAGTATGTAGACTCATGACTTCTAAGGGCCGAGTAATTGATTATTGATTTGCTATTTCGGTTATAGGAGAATTACGTGGACTGTATGGAAACAGATTTGTAAATATCCGGCAGTTGATTACTTGATGTGAGATAACGTGACTAGGATTTGGCTCGCAGGAGGTGGATGTATTTAAAGACGAAGCCGGCGCTGTTTATCTAATTTTCATTGTTTCCTGCATAGACTTCTAGGTTGACGCATAGGTTTTTATAAATTAGCTAGATTTATGATAGGATCAAATAAACGCAACTTATAGTTACCATAATTATTTTCAAGAATGAGAAGCAATAGGTTGAGCATTGATTTTCAGTTTCGAAGATACGGTCCTGTTGGATTGATTTCTATTGGTGAAGACTAAGCCAAATAAGTGCTTTAAGGTTTGAAGTCTTGAAGATTAAACTGAATTATATGATATCGATGTACTACTCCATTAAAATCACGAGTAAGGCGCCTGACTTGAGAATTTCTCTATGACCCCCCATTTCATAAGAAGTTTCGAGTTTTATGATAAGCCCTTGCAGGTGCCGAAGCAGGATGCATCATACAGCACTCCATGACATCCGCAACAGTTGTTTGTATGGATTCTGAGGATCTCTTCATCAAGGTTATGGAGTTGATGGCTGCGCTTTCTGCCTAAACTCATTTATAACGTAACCAATAACGAGATCGAGATGGCCTCCGAAGACATTGTCGGAAATCCCAATAGAATTTCATAGATTCGTAGATCGTAAAGTTGTAGGTAGGGGGGGTAACGGGTCAAACAAAAAGGATGCTTCGATCATTCTGTTTGATCATTCTCTATATCAAACACAAACTAAGAGTCCCTTTTTAGTTATTGCTGCTATACTACCTAATAATTGGCGCCACGTCTGATACATCCAATATACATATTATCACTGTAGATTGAAGTATATTTAGCCTACGGCTCACTACCCTGGAGTATGTACATAATACAAATCCAAAAGTGGGGCAGAGCAGCCTTACAAGTGGGAAGGCGTCGCGTGCGGGGCACAGGGATCAACCCCTCAATTAAAAATAATATCACAGTGTATTGGACGAAACCCAACCGCGCCTAATTGTAGAGTTCAGTTCCCACAAGCGATGACTGCTGTGGATTTTTTCCAATGCAAATTTTGTAAGATGCGGACACCCCGCTTTGGTTTTTATGGTTCGCAAGACAGGATGTCACATCTGATCAAAGATTGAATATAGCGCGTGGATCTGCAGATATATCACCATCTATAAAACTCGTCTTTACTCAATGCTAGGTCTTGGTTGCTTGCGGTTGCTAATACGTGTTCACATCAGATCACTCGATATTCGTTCGAGCTGGATTTCAAGATATTAAACGAGATAGATAAACGGGACGTATTTTATCCGGGATTAGGGAATTGGCGTGCCTCATTAGGTTGGTTTGACCACGAGGACAGGAAACCCGGATTTTTTTTGTCCCTCATAGGCCTTTAAGGCCACAATTGGAGTATGATTAAATCAAATTCAACGAGATAGATAAAAGAACACTTATACTCCTCTGCCATAATCCAACATACATCATTTCCATCTGATACTATCTAGTACCTTGACATAATGATTAATAGTGGCTGTCATCTCATTTCGTTTACTTTGGGAAGTTCGGATATTCAAAAGATCCTTGATTGTTTTGGCATATCAGCATCTATGTCCTACAGTTATACGAATAAGTGTGATCCCACAATGATTTGAGTTTTTGTGATTAAAATGATGTTGGGAAGCTATCCAATGTCATTATCACCCCCTGTGCGTACGAAATCTGCCAGTACTGGCCGGTACTAGCTGGTACAACCCGCCTGGATATGAGCTCGCCTGTGCCGATGCTCTGCAGCTAGCGCTACACCGCAATAACCGCCATTGCCTGCTACACCGGTTTTTATTTATTTTATTATTTTTTCATTCGATTTCCCTTTTTTCTCTTTTTTTGTTACTTTTTTTTTGTTGTTTTATATCTCGTTTTTGGCAACCGCGCTAGTAGCAAGCGACGGCATGATGTCACGGTTAGACGCTTGGGGGCGTTTCTGTTCAGACAGCATAGTTATTTTTTCTTGCTTCAAAGTGAGTTGAGAAAAATCATTATTATGGTAAATAGGAAAAATGTATCATGACGCCCTCCTCACGGATTGACTCCCTCGCCGGACCACGTTCTCCCTTTCTTCCCACCCTCAAGAATACCTCTGATAATCCAACCCCCCTTTTATCCAACTCTATTTCGTCCTCTAAATTCTGAGGCTCTTCAATAACCAACCATGGCCTTGGCACCTCAGGAAGGATTTCCGGTGTATCGAGCGGTAACATAGCATTCCCCAACCTCCACACTGGTGTTGTACCCATTATCGCCGAATACAAGTCCGTATAATCCGTCTTACTAGATGCATAAACTCGTAGGGTTAACTGTGCAATTCCTATTGCTCCACATGGATGGTCCGTATTGTCCAATGTTAACGGCACTCTCCGGTCTCGGGGTGTCAAGTCATGACACCAAAGTGGAATTTGTCCATGATTATTATGCTGTGTGGTGATTGATGACTCTGGGGCAGTAATTGTGTATCTTATTTCCGCTCCACTAGGATTCTTACGACCGCGTTCGACTGGTATGGAATAGTTTATTCGAACTCTGCTGTTGCACCGAGTGATGCGTCTGTGAAGACTGGTGTAGTCGAAGGTTCCAGGCGTGGTTAGAGCGAAATCAATTAAGCCATAGTGCTTAGCTCCATATGGATGATCGTTCCGTAAATCTATTGAGTCATTGATGAATGCAATAAGCTCAATGTAGGATCCGTCTTCGAACATGATGAGTCTGTTTTCGATTTGGCCATCTTTGGAGCGTCCACCGGGTGTTACGATAAAGTTACTGGCGATCCACGGTGGAGGTCTGATGAGATCCTTATACGATAGTAAGAGGACTATGTGGTCGATCTGTGGTATCGCCAATGAGCCTCTAGATATCAGTGGTACAATTTCTACCTGAAGAAAGGATTTAGATTTACGTCCCGGCAAGAATATGAAGTCTTACCATTGACTTAGAGTATTAATTGAAACGGTCTGTCTTGTCTGTTCTTATAAGAGAAATTCTATTGTGTATTGTAAAGGTTTCTGTAGAAGAGAAGTAGAAAAATTCTTGTTTTGCTTTGCGGTGGCCTCGAAGATTCGGCCCAGAAAAATTCAATTGGCGTACGCTGGATTTATAATGCTCTTAAAATGCCGTATTGAATGGGGATAGCCGTGTTTTCTTTTTTTTCTGCTTCATCTTTACGATGAGCTGCATTCTCCGGTCTAGTCTGCGTTTATATGACCTTGGTGCACGTAGGTTAAGCAAAAAGAAGGATGGTCCAGTTAGGCTCACCCGAGATGGTGCGTTGGTTCGCAGGTTTTTGTGTTTGCTATATGGGATATCCTCGATTTTAAAGCGTTCTAGTTGGTCCGGTATATCGGTTTTGCTTTCGGACACCCAGATCGCGGTTTATCTGATAGATGACGCCTTCTTCCTGGGCGGTCACGCGAGAGGCTACCAGTAACCAGTGCATCGCCTACTATTGGCATGTCGGTAGTTTCGCTTCAACACCCAGGAAACTGTATTCCACGCATATGTACCATTGGAATTTCCTTCAGTGAGTATGATATTTTATGGTGTTGGATGGTAAGTCATCGCAATGGCTCAAGCTCCCTACCACGTGACCCCTGTAACCAGGGACCAGAGCTCGCCTACCGCGACCCAAGCTCAACACCTCCGACACGGCAACCCAGTTAACTCTCGCCGACAACCGTGAATTAACACAATGCACCCCACCAACAATAAGGACTATATGAAACACCAGCGTCTGGTTGAATTGTTCATCTCACTTTGTTCTGGAGTGATTTTCTGCTAATAATAGCTCTCAGCGCGAGTCTACAACAGATTGCTCCCCCGGGTGTATACCTTACCTTATCACCGATCCAACCCTTTCAAATATGGCACGGTGTCCTATTCCCTCGTCGTGGCCCCTATGCCAGTGCCATCATCCGTTTTACCTTCGACTTCGCTTCAGGTACGGGTTTACCAACGATAGATCTCAACACGCGTGTATTCCACCCACTCGTTGATCCCATCTGCGGTCGTGTTCATCTCCCAAGAAGAGGTCCAACCATCTCCGATCTACTTGAGGAGCTGAAAACGATATTTGAAAGCTCGGATCTACTTGATTCATTGGCAGAGGGACAGATTGTGGACCGTGACGCTTGGAAGAGCTGGAACGGAAGGCGGGAGGGAACTGCAGGATGGACAGAAAAGGTCGAACGACTTGTTGATGCCAGCAAGGAAGCCATTAGAAGCAACTATGGAGATAAAGAACCAATTTTACTGAAGGGGGACATTGACGATGTTGATAAGACGGTTGTGGACAAATTCAAAAACGCAGCCGCAGAAGGTTTACGGGAAAGGGGTATTCACGTGAGGGAATACTAAGGCGTTGTTTAATGACTATGGGGTAGAAGGATGCATAGATCGATGAGCTTGATTATTTTTGTTTATGGCGTTTTTGGAAGCGTGGTTTTGATATATCACAGCTGCATGTATTAATGGTTGGATTAAGAGAGCATTGCAAGTATACCCAGTTAAATACCTAAGGTACTAGCGAAGAATTTACCGTCTTTAATAGCTGTTTGGCTTTGTTTCCTATCGAAGCTATAGCGTAGGCGGAGTACATGCACATCCTCCACTTATGTCTATTAGGATACTTTCCTCCATCGCTCAATACTTACTTTTCTCCACACATTCATCCATCTGTCGATACAACCCAACCATT
The DNA here is from genome assembly GCA_024516155.1 of Pyronema omphalodes. Lineage (NCBI taxonomy): Eukaryota > Fungi > Ascomycota > Pezizomycetes > Pezizales > Pyronemataceae > Pyronema > Pyronema omphalodes. Next base: position 842,079 of record JAJJXM010000001.1, read on the forward strand.
GTTGGCCTATGAACTTGCTATAAGATTGCTTTATATCTTCCCCCTTCAAGCTTTAATTACCCTCAAACCCTGCTCCTCACATTGGAGACTCAGTGGACTGTTGGTCAATGGGCTTTTTCCAAGCACTATATTTTTACGACGAGATTCTTCGTGACCTCAAAAAGAACCCCCGGCGCTCGGTCATCTTCCGCTGGTTTTGCAGACGCCTCCATTACCTCCTAAATTGCTTCCTTCCGAACAACTCGTCGTGGCTAACGGACACCGATCTCGGGGACATCGATCTGGAGCGCAACGATTTCTATTCCGAATTCTCGGTTTCAGTCAGCTCACTGGTCTAGATATGTCAGTCAACTATCCATACCCGGGGGACTATACCGGTGTTCTCAGAAGGAGCACGCCTTCCCTTCCAACGCTGAGTCAGGCTTATTTATCACATACGGCTATTCCTAGGATGATAGATCATGGACAAGTACGGCGGGAACTTGAGGAATATCAACGACGAACCCCACAAATGGATGTACGGCCTCTTGTCGTCAAGAATACTCGACAACAGAATGATTCAAAGGAAACAATCACCCAGGACAATATAAACACCCCATCCTCAAGTACCCGCAGTCGATGCCCACCTACCCCCAAACGGAAGAGTTCTCATGGGGCAACTCTCAAAAGAAGTTATACTGTGGATGGACGTAAAAGCCCAGCGTACATTACATTGGATGGTACCTCTGACGAGCTACCAGAGCCCAATAGGGATTCTGTCAATAAACGTGGATCTACTATGGCATGGTTGCAGGGGCCTGAGAAAAGGGATACAAATGCAAGAATGTCGGGGACGCAAAATACGCACACAATATCAATTACAGGGGATGAGAAGAAAGAAACGCAAAACCGAGCATTTACCGAGCCGACGAAGCGCGTTGCTGGTGATACTGCGGCTTCCCGATTTAATTCCGACATGAAGCGGGCCCTTTCATCGGGAAGTCGGCTCAAGAAAGCGTTTACGTTTGGATCGAATTCTCCTCCTTCAGACGAATTTTTGGCAAAGGAAGGTGAAGAGGCAAAGAAAAAGAGGAAAAGTCGTGTATTCTCCAAGGACTTCTTTAGGACTGAAAGCAAGGCCTCTAGAGCTGGAAGAAACAGCATTCTACCTCCTGGGCCACCAATACCAATACAGCCACTTTTTGTCGCAAGACCCCCCAGCCTCAAGTCAGGAAGTAGCAATAACACAATAATAACCAGGAGATCAATACGCTCACATGGGTCATCTGATACGGACGCTGGTCAGGCATCATCATCGACTGGATCGTTCCAGATGGATGGAATCGCTTCGACAGGTGATGAAAGATCTACCGGTAAAATCTTTAACGACAGTGTAATAGGGATAATTGACGGGAAAGTCGGTATAATATCAAAATCAAAATCCGGCTATCAATGGAAGCCTCCTATGTTGACTCTAAACCTACAAGTAATTTGTCCCTTTGATAGGCTTCCTGTACGGGTACGTAAAGGGATGGAATTATGGGTTGCTGTAATACTTCAGGGCCATGTTGTTGGAGATATAGATTGGCCAGGTGCAGTTGGTAATGCAGCGGGTATCGGACTGGATGTTGGCGTTCTTTTGGATATTTCGTATGGTTCCATCATGTGTTAGTCTGTACCATTCTAACATTAATAGATCGTTCACCTCTCCAGACTCATTTGTGCAAATGAAGGCTGAAGCCAAACGCCTAATTGAAGCGATGGAAACATCAAGGGACCGAGTCGTTGCCATGACTTTTTCGTCACCTCATCTTGGAAAACGAAGAGCATCTCTACGTGGAAGGCCGCATCTTAAAGTTATAAATTCAACGGGAAGCGTTTCAAAGAAGCAGTTGCTGGAAGATTTATCTGCACTTGAGCTGGGCTTGGTTACTGACCCTAATTCCAGAGACGTTACCGCTGCCATCAATGCTGCGGTAAAAGAATTGCGAAATATGCCACCGGACAATGGGAGATATGGATTGAAGAGATCCGGCCATTTGTTTTTACTTACAACCCGGCTTCAAAGTGGTGAAATTCAAGGGAACTTCAAAGGTATCAAAGTACATGTTCTTGGTATTGGACCAATTTTCAATCCTAGCAGCGCTGCTGGCGGAGATGGGTGGTGTGCGGCAACTTCTTCTCCATTAGATCCAGTTAGTCAATTACAAAAAATAGTCGCCGATGGAGTCGAAGTACCCGTGGAAAGCCCGCCGAAAACTAACGATGTCAAGTCAATCGTTAATATTCTCCGCATGGGCCTTGATTTAGGTGTTATTCAAGGTGGCGACCTATTCCTGCATCCTGGGCAAGGCTGTAAAATTAAAGCGGTCCTTGGCGATGCTGCATTCCCGATTTTGCGGCCCGGGGAACGAAAAAGTTTGATGGTTAAAATAGAGGTTTCAGATCTCCCTGGTTTCAGATCCGGCGACTCGAGTGTCAAGAATGTGGAGCGTCAACTGAAAGCTACACTTGGAGAACTCACTAGTACAATCCTCAACGCCGAGGCAGTTTATTGTCACTCGCATTTATCCACTCCAGCTACTACGATCACTACCAAAGCACAAGCTGAAGTAGTGAGATTTGTCGAAGGGTGTATATGGAGCCGTTCATCACAGGATATCAATGGAGATATTCCGGACTTTCTCATTCATGATGACCAGCTACAGTCAGCCAAAGCAACTACCGATTCAGTATTGGTGCAAGTGCTTGCCAATCGACACTCATCTGCCAGAGATGCTCGAAATGCAATTGAACAGTTGAAAGATGTAGATGCACCAGCCGTGCTAAGGGAGCTAGGCTACCAAGTTTATTTGGAGGACCGGTATGGAACCCGTACCGTCACTGAAAATTCTACCACCGAGAGTTTTACAGAGCCCATGATGGAAGCTTTCGAACGTCGGCTGTCCCCAGGAAATAAAGACATGGACCTTATGCGGCGGTCCATTGCCAACCCTACAGCCAAGACCGCCGCTCGTGTGTTTGATGAGGAAAACTCAGACTTGTTAATGGATGGATCACCCGGCCCGGGCTCTGAGAACCGCAGTGATCAATCGTCGTCTTCTAGGTTTAAAAACGGACGACCTGATCGAAACCAATCCCCAGACGAGGCGAGAAGACTGTGGATGCGATTGGAGGGATATGATGAAGATGATGTTGGAGCTTTAAGTATGTCAGACGAAGAATTTGATGAATTTGATGACCGAAACTTATATTACGGCGATGACAGAAGCAATCATGGAGAGGACACAATAGTAACGTACAGAAATGTTCGTGAAACCGATTTTAGTCCATGGGCGGTGTAAAGCTGACGGTGCAGTGTGGTTGAAACAAGGTTATATTTGCTTTTAGGGTTCGTCGATTGATGTTTTTCCTGTCTGAAACCTATTTATGATGGCTTTTTTTTCCTTGACAATGGCTCGACAATTAGAGACCGGAGTTTTTTTTTTTTTTATTGACGATGTTATGATACCAATGCCTGAGAATGAAAGGATGATTTTGTAATTATTGTCACAATCATTCGTTTTATGTTGAAAAAGAATGTTGTTTTTTATGAGCAAAGGTCTACAATGCCCGTCCAAAACCTATTGCCTTGACCATAGAAAATGCACAAAAGATGAAACAGAAAAAAATGCACACGTTTTTGCATACAAACCGAAGATCTCTTGCCTTTTACGCCTTAACGCCGAGCGGATAGCGGATTGACGCCTACTGACAAGCAATTCCAAGCTCCAAGCGCGTGAACACGGAGTCAAGGGATGCCTTGACACGTCTTGGCAATCTGTTGTTGGTTAGACGTGGTTGCTGCGCCCAAAACCATTACGAGTCCCCCCTAAAACGGGAAAGGTGCCAACAGGAAGCAGCAGCTGGCAGGCAACGCCGGGGCAAGCTAGGACCATTTGTTGTCCTACTCGCTTCGCGCTCATAATCACATCTGTCTGCTTGGGATTCTCTTTCGATCGTCCACAACAGCATCTTCAAATTTCCCCCCCTTCCAAGCAAAGTCGCACATTATCGACATACGCAAGCCTTCCGAAAACACTACCAACAATAACCCCGGTTTGCATAACAAAGAATCACAACAAATGGCCGACGATCAACATAAAATCGCTTCCGTAAGCAAGCCCAACCCCCAAAAATTCCAGAGATGCCGCGAGGCTGTAAGCGTGAAGCTGTGAAGCGAATGCAACGCCGCGCAGTGTAATAAGCACTCTACTTTGAACGCGTTTACTAACCAACCCAACCAACAGCCTCCCCCCCAATACGGTCAACCCGCTTACCCCAGTCCCGCGGCGCAACCTCAGCCCGGAGCAGGCTACTACCCTCCTCCTCAAAATCAAGCTCCCGAAGGCTACCCTCCTCAAGGATATCCTCCTCAGGGTCCTCCTCCTCAGGGGTACCCTCCTCAGGGCCAATACACTCCTCCTCCTGGACAGCCGCAGTACGGTCCTCCTCCCGGACAGGAAAATGCCGGTTACTATGGTCAGCCTCAGCAGCAGCCTTACCAGCAGTACCCTCCTCCCCAGCAGGGTGGTTACTATCAGGGTCAGCCTCAGCAACCTCAGCAGCCCATGCAGTACCAGCAGATGCCGCCGCCAGCCGGCCAGGTGAAGGGTGATGACTCTGGTGGTGGAATTTTCGCCGGATTCTGTGCTGCGCTTATGTGCTGCTGCTGTTTGGATGCTATCTTTTAAGCTCGACAAAGTCTGATAAAGTCTGCCGGGCTGTCAAGGGCTGTCAAGGTTTGCCAAGTGCCAACGCAGCCCATAGACAGCTGTCAAGACTGCCGACTTGTTCCGAAGATCTTGGTGATTTCATTAGCTACTGGAGCTTGAAGCTATGGAGATTATAGATGGTTTTTTTGTGGATTATGATTGGATTGGTTACAGGCGTCGAAGGTTTACTGTCGAAGGTTGCGAAGGATACCCATAATTGCGTTTTGTTTGTTTTAAAGCGAAGAAGAAGAAGAAGAAGAAAATACCCCTGGGGAGCGAAGAAGACACAGAAGATAATGAGGATGAAGAGAAATGTGTATGATGCGGGTTTTTTGCTTTGATGATATTGTGCAATTTCTTTTTTTTTTTTCTGGTTCTGGTCACTGTATTTGTTGGCTTGGTTTTTTTTTTATAGGGATTTTATCATCTTTTTGTTTTTTTTTTTACTTCTTAGGTATCGGTAGGGGAACAGATAATACGATGTTAATGTTAGATACCATCCACTGATGTTTCAAAGAATCCCTGGGGCAACGTTTGTTGAATTTCTAATGAAGCCCGGTAAGGCCTGCCAACGACCGGAAACAACCGGCATCGACCAATTGAGAACCTCAGTTGTATCAAAGCGCTTCAGTAATCCCTACCTACCCGACCCTTTACATACCACAGTCCATAACTATCATTCCGACCCAACTTCCATTCTTTCATTCCTTCAACTACCCCTACCACCAATCTCTACCCAACAACCAGCAAACCCAATCCAAGCGAGCACTGATCACAATCTCACAGTGATCTCCATCTAGCTAGTAGCTATATGTAGCTATACGTAGGGTAGTTAGGGTATTTAGGGTAGTTATGGTAGTTAAGGTAGTTAGGGACCTTAGGGTAGTTAGGGACCTTAGTCACCTTAAGGACCTTAGAGTAGAATCAATAGGATCGGTAAAGTAAGTAAAGTCAGTAAGTAAATTACCACCCCAACACCATACCGATGACATTACAGGCCGCAGCTCACCTCTCGAAACTAAGGAAAACAAGAAAGCTTCAAATGCATACATAGCTTCAAAGTTTCAAAGTTTCAAAGTTTCGAAGCTCGGTCCTCATCCTTGTCATCGTACTTTGCTTATGATTTGGTTTATGGTAGCTATGATGCTACGGTGCTACGATGCTACGATGCTACGATGCTACGATGCTATGATGCTATGATGCTACGATGCTACGATGCTACGATGCTACGATGCTACGATGCTACGATGCTACGATGCTATGATGCTACGATGCTACGATGCTATGGATCTAACTGAACGGATCTAACACCGTACCGTACTGCTGCGGGAAGAAGGTGCATTGGGTGCATAAGCGTCCGTTGATTGATAGTCCGGTCCGGTTGTATGTACAGTCTGTAGCTTGGCCGGCGATCGGCATTCCGGGGGTGCAGTGCTGTGCTGTGGGTAGTAGGGTAGGGCCGCGGATCGTTTGGGGGTCACGGGAGCTTGGGAACTGGGAACTGGGAGCTTGGGGGGACTATGTAGGAGCTTTGGGGGACTGGGAACTGGGAGCTTGGGGGTTTAGGAGCTTGGGAACTTGAGGAGGTATGAATTATAGATGTAGTCTGAGGCTTGAGTATTTAGAATATATAGACGGTTAACTGTGTATGGTATAGTAAGGTATGGGGTATAGGGTAGTATGGGGTAAAGGGTATAGGGTAGTGATAAATACGGGTTTTAATAGTTAATGAGAAATTATTCCTCTATTCCTCCTCCGGAAAGGAAAACAAAAAGAAAGAGAGATGAATGAGGAAAAGACATGATATTGTTATGGAATAGAGTAAAGTAAAGAATATCATATCCCTTCTTTTTTTTTCATAGTTTCTTTGTTTTTTGAATTATTAAATCAGTACTACATAACACTATGAAAACCGTATAAAACCCATACTTGGTATTTATTTAACAACCAAAATATCTTCTAACTGATGACTAATGGCTTCTAACTAATGACCTTTCTCATATGCTATAGATTTCTTTCTGTGCGTTATGTTTTCCCTATTTTTATCGGATTTACAAAACTTATGAATTAGCTATAAATATAAGATCTTAATACCGAGTAAAGTTTGTGGTAAGTGTAGATGCCATTATATAGAAATCATTTCATAGTATAGATTCTGGTTATGATACATAGGAAGGAATTTCAGTTGATGGTATTTTTGTTTCTTTTTTCTGGTATATATATGTATGTTGAATTGATATTTGTTTTTTCGTGCTTTTTGGGAAGGTTGTATGTATGCATATTTGTTTTGTATTTCAAGCTTGTTGGAGGTTGGGGTTGGGGTTGGGGTTGAGGTTATGATTGTTGTTGTTGTTATATACAAAGCTACAGGTACCAGAAGCACACAGTATCTCGGTCTTGGCTCTTGGGTATGCCGTATGCATATGTAGTTAACTTTCTTATGCTTTTGATTTTGTGTATGGCGATACAATATGTATATATATCTTAAACTGTTTGTGATTCATACATAAGTTATATATACAGTAGTTACCGCACCGTAGCAGTACATACAATATCCACCGCACAATATCCACCACACAGTGGTCCGTAAGGTCGGTAACACTATATCATCAACATAGAACTACGCTACCCCCACCGTAAAACCACCTTTACCTTCACCGTACATAAGCATCAGTAGCACTGTATGTACATACATAGCACCGTTTATATGTATCGGTAAACATAAACATCTATTTTTAGAGCCCATCTACATAACATATGTACACAACCACACAACCACACAACCACACAACCACACATATCTACATAGCATCGAAAATGACATCATATATCACCTATCATCTATCACTTGTCACTTGCCACTTGTCACTTGTCACTGGTCATAAAACTCTGTCGAAACAAAGAAATAAAGAGATATGAAGAGATGTGTCGTATATATGCGAACCAAACGAACGAACTAAACGAACTTGATGGACTATATGGACTAAACGAACTATATGGGCCAGATGAGCTAAGTGGGATAAATGGGATAAACGAACCAAAAGGGTTGAATGAGAAAAATGGGCTAGACGGGATATGTATATATGTATATGTACATAGAAACAATTGGAAGATGAGGTGTGTAGGTCACGGGGATGCGGGGATGCGGGTATATGAGGATATAGGGATGCGGGGATACGGGGATGCGGGGATGCGGGTATACAGGGATATAGGGATGCGGGGATGCGGGGATGCGGGGAGGTACATACAGTATGCAACACTGCAACATAAAGATATAGTTTCGTTCAAGATATGGTAGTTATTTTCTTTATTATCAACGAATTATTTTCCGGAAGGTTATGGATATATATATAATTTAATCAAATGACTGTATTTTCTGTTTATTTGTTAGTTAATATTTAAAACCAAAGTCAACCTTTTCCGAGTTTCAACTTCCAGTACTGTTGTATATAACAATAGGGGACAACTGTATATTCACTCTATGTAGTTATCACAATATCTAGATATGTATGTATGTATATCTTCTATATACATTTCCTTCCTTCTCACTGATACCTATATCTATACCTGTACCTATACCTAATTCACCAATCACCAACGACTCTACATAAATAATCCATAAACAATCCGTAAACAACTTACAGGGACACCAGGGTAATAAGATATTCCAATTTCCAGCAACTGCGGGGGATGAGGAACCTATCTACAGCATGACATGACATAACATGACAAGCGAGAACTTAGTAGGGTACTCTAGTTTATATATATCGATTGGTTATTACTGTGGCTTTGTCCTCTCTTCTTTGTAAGAAAGAAAAGGAAAAGTAAGCAAAAGAATTACTCTGATTGGTCTGATTGGTCCTGGCTCTCGGATCACTGTGGATTCTGTAACTACATACAGCTTTCAATAGGCTATGGCTGTTACGGCGTTATAATTATTCAGCTATTCAGATATCTATAGATCTCTATATACTAACCCATCAACCGGTCAACGGTCGTTTAAGTCCTAATTCTCCTAATTCTCCTAATTCTCCTAATTCTCCTAATTCTCCTAATTCTCCTAATTCTCCTAATTCTCCTAATTCTCCTAATTCTCCTAATTCTCCTAATTCTCCTAATTCTCCTAATTCTCCTAATTCTCCTAATTCTCCTAATTCTCCTAATTCTCCTAATTCTCCTAATTCTCCTAATTCTCCTAATTCTCCTAATCATCCCAGCCCTAGTCGTAGCTACATATCCATACATACATACATACATACCCAACTATCCAATCCACATAAAACCGCACCATAAACCGCACCATAAACTATCCGAACTCTAGCTCTCGGTACATATGCACACATACCTACCTACCCATCCATCCAATCTACACATAAACCCCAGCTATCCAACGCTATAAACCCAAGCAACACCATCGAATCCATACAAACCCTATAAACCCTTCAAGCCCAACCAACCCTACAAACCGTACAAACCCCACCATCTATACCTACATCCATCAAAACTATACCTACCAAGCTCAACCTAACCAACACGATATCTCTCGGTACAAACATACCTACCCATCTACCCAACTACCCATCTACCCATCTACCCAGCTATCCAACCCAACCAAACCCTACAAACCCCAAAGTATGTAGCTTCGACTGGTCACTGCACAGTAGTATCTATAGCTCGCTTTACACAGTTGACATAGTTGACACTTGACACGCTTCACCTATATACATAGTTACATCGGCACTCGCTTTTCTCCTAGCTCCTCTAGCTCCTTAGCTCCCTTAACCCCTCTACATAGATCCTCTAGATCCTCTAGATCCTCTAGATTCCCTAGCTGTATGTATTCCCTATCCATATTCCCTATGTATTCCCCTAGCTCCTCTTCGTCTCTTCGTCTCTTCGTCTCTTCGTCTCTTCGTCTCTCTAGCTCCCCTAGCTCCCCTAGCTCCTTCTAAGCTACATGTCAGTAGCTACAGTTAGCTACAGCATGCAGAAGCAGAAGCAGAAGCATAGTCTAATTCAAGTCCAATCCAGTCAAGCCCAGTCCAATCCAGTACAGTCAAGCCCAGTGCAGTCAAGCCCAATCAAGCCCAATCAAGCCCAGTCCAATCCAGTCAAGCCCAGTGCAGTCAAGCCCAATCAAGCCCAGTGCAGTCAAGCCCAGTGCAGTCAAGCCCAGTGCAGTCAAGCCCAAGGTGGGGGGGGGGGGGGGGGGGATAGTATGACTTAGGGTTTTATCATAAAAGGTGGGGGTTGCATATTTGTTGCATGTTGCATATAATAAGGGATATTATTGCATAAGGAAACACTATCAACAAGAGAGGGGTAGCTATGGTGCTATGGTGCTATGATGCTAGGTAGCCATAGGTAGGAGTTTATATTCCTCCGTTTAAAGCTTATAGTTTAAAGCTTAGACTGAGGGGAGATTAGTAGGATATGTTAGTCATGATGATACCACAGTAACAACAATAACACATCTGCAATTACATACCTTTCTAATCATAAACACCAGACATTAATAATTCATCATTACCAAGCATTATACAGTGTGACACCAATACTATCGGAGTTCCGTTTATGCCTCCTACACTCCGATCACGTCATCCCAGCCTTACATTCTGTATAGACATGAGTTTCTGAATACGTGCTAATATTCAGAGGAAGTTGTACTTGAACTATCGGGGTATATATTGTATCTACTTTACAGGACCCAAGAATCTTGAAGCTCTTTTTGGATATGTAAAAAAAAACGCATAAGTAAAACCAGTAGAACAAGTACAACAAGTATAACAAGCAGAACAGAGAGATCCGAATGACCAGAACGACCAGAACGAGTAGAACAACTAGAACAAGCAAGCATTGCCCAAGTCATTATAAAAAAAAAAGTTATCTCAAATACGTAACGCCTTGAAATGGTATATAAAAAAAAGAGATCAATAAAATATAAAAAAATTGGTGCAAAGTATGAAGTGAAAATCTCAGAAAAAAAAGAAAACCATAAAACCCAAGCCGAGCCGTGTAACAGTGAGGAAATATCCAGAAAAAAAATAGTAAACCAACTGAAATTGCAAAAACCACCCAAATCGTTTCTTTATCATCAATGGATCTCCGCCATTGCAATGTATCTGTTAAAGGAGTGTTAGAATTTGAAAAAAAAAAAAATTATGACTCAGGGGGGAGTAAAATCAAAAACTTACCCTTTGTTTTCTACTACTCCCCGACTCCGGATGACAGCAGTGTATTTCGCTACCCACTGCGGTAGAACCTTCCTCTCCTCTCCCAAAAGCGCAAACTCATCCACCAACACGTTCTGTAACGTTTCCTGGGGGAGAATATCCGTGCAATCATTATGCGTCAACAACTCGATCCCCTCCTGCTTTGCGAACAAAATCAACGGCTTTGGTACCACGCAACAATCGCGAACATTGATCTGGTTGACACTGGGTTTAATCGTTGTCCGTGGTAGTAGTTTCTCCAGCCTTGTAGTTCCAAACTCGCTAATCCCCAATCTCGAAATCATACCATCCTGATGTAACTCCTCCAAAGTCCGGTATGTTGCTAACCAAGCCTCTACATCCTCCGTTGAGTCTTCATTCGCAAAGTCATCTGCATCAAAGTTGATCCCGGGAAGTGATAGAATCAAAAGGTCGATGGTTTCGATTCCAAGGTTCTCTAGTACCCGTTTTACTGCATCGCGAGTGTGGGCTTCGTGGGATGTGGTCGGCGCAGACGAAAGGTGGAATAGTTTTACAGTGACGTCGTATTCGCTGCGCTCTTCGGCAAGAGGCTCCGGAGTCGGAGGAAGTGGAATGTAGAGAGGCGACTTTGTGGTTGATGACAAAGATGGAGAAGGGGGCGGTGATGGTGGCGATGACCGGATGTGTGAGCGGAGGGAGGTGATGAGTTCTGTGCTGGATTTTGGTGGACTGCGCAGAACCTCTGACGCCGCGGTCATAATGTTGCCCGTGTTTAGGATGCACTGTATTGACGGCATTGTGTAGTTGTAAAAACCAAGGTGAAAGGAAGCAGAGTGGCGTAGAGATAGGGTGACTGGTAACGGCAACGATGAGGTCACTAAGAACTGGCGACTAAAGATTGGAAATTCGGATTGAAAGATTCAACAAGCTTTTCGCTGACTGTGTGATGATGATGGGTTTGTCCTCGAGGTTGAAAGAGGAGAGAAGGGGAACAGAAGTAGAAGAGTCTCAACAGAAGTAGAACAGTCTGAATAGTAGTAGCGGTTAGTAGTAGTGGAAGCAGTAGTAGAGGCACCTCCGCGTGGGGTGTCACCAGCCAGGGAGGGGCTTCACTACTTGTCGCTGTAGGGTGCTACCGTTGGCGGGTTCGGGAGTTAATTTTTTTGCTGTACTACGACTGACTACGACTACGCACTGGCACACACAGTCAGCATCTCACTGGACACCGAGCACACACCACACACTTGTGTATCCGCTCTATGAATTCTACTACTACTGCTACTACTACAACTAATTACTGCTTGTCTTGTGTTCTATTCGAGAGGCGTGGCATTCTGATTGGTGATCAGACCGGCAGAAAAACGCCAGCTCGCAGGCCGAACGAACAGAACAGACCGGCCGGCGTTGGGCTGGCTGGCTTTGCCGCCCCAGGATGATACTTGCGAGCGAGCGAGTGAGCGAGTGAGTAGGTGAGTGGGTGAGTTGCTTGAGAGGCATTTCGATTCGGCGTAGTGTGCTAAGGCTGGCTGGCTGGCTGGCTGTTTGTGGTGATGGTTGTGTTGTTGGATCGGAGAGGGGAGGAGGGGGGGGGGGGTGACCGGGTTGAGCACCGGGTGGGCCGGGTGGGCACCGGGCCACAGGGCATGTGGGGTTTCGTGGGTGGGCACCGGGGCGACAGGGCATGTGGGGTTTTTCGTGGGGTAATTTTTCAAAAAAAGACTATGAATACGGTCACCATACAGCACACAGCACACAGCGTACAGCGTACAGCGTACATACAAACGTGGAGATGAAACTCTCGGTCGCGCAGGGAGAAAACAACAGACGACGGCTCCCCACAAAATGCAAAGTATATCTCCACGATGCATTGCATCACATATTTTTGACACTTGCCCCGTCCTGATAATAATATCCCCGCTCCACCCTGCACATCACAATCACATCTCCCTCATTTTGTGGGGAAGAAGAGCCAGTCTCACACTTCCCGCCAGGCCGGGGGAGGATCTTGCATCTGGGGATGTTTTAATCTCCCCGTTGCTTCCATATCCATCCATGCCTGCAAGCAAGCAAAAAAGAAAAGAAAAGAAAAAAAAAACTCCGTAAAAGAAAAGAAACCCCCGTAAAAGAAAAAAAAAATGGCAAATTGCGAATTGCAATCCAATCATTTTGTACCAAGTGATGGTTCGCCCGGGCTGGATGATTTCCAAGCTAGAAACTTTACCACTGACACTTGTGCAAGGAGTTCCGGAAAAAGTCAAATACCCGATGTCAACTGTAGCAACTGCATGCTACCGTGTATGTAGACGTACGGGTATTTACATAACTGTACGTTGGAGTTTATGCAAAAGAGCTATGTACATACCTACATACAGTAGAGGAAACCAAAAGGACTCTAAGAGACTCTAAGAAACTCTAAGAAACTCCAAAGAGCTCATAGCTGAAGAGCTCTGACACTTTGCTGGTCATCTATGTATCTTACTTGACATCCATCGCTCGGTCCCCACAAAATACTCCCACGGATTTGCAAACTTCCGATATATACCCCGCAATCACGATCGCCGAGCATTGACGTCACTCCCGGAGGGCTGTCGGGCGAACGCGCTAGGTCCGCCCGGGCCCATAAACGCGTTTTCCCAGACGGCAAATTTCGACTCGACAAGGTCCGACGAGATCCGGCAAAATCTAACAAGGTCCGACAAGATTTTACAAGGTCCGACAACGTCCAACGAAGTCCGACAAAATTTGACAAAACCTTAGGCAACGTCCAACGAAGTCCAAACAAAGTCCGATGAAATTTGAAGATGAAGAAATCTGACAAGCCTCAAGGAGTCAAGGATTCAAGGTTTTTACAAAGCCCACCATACTTTCCATATGCCATATGCCATATGTATGATACCCGGCAAACAAAGCCCCACGGCACACAACAGAACTTAGAAGTACGACTGTAAAAGGTTCCAGAGCCAGAGCCCGCCAGAGCCAGAGCCAGAGCCACTGTCACCATAGCAGTCACGACTGACGACTGACGACTGACGACTCACGAATCACGACTCACCACAGAGCCTCAAAAAAGATTTCTCGGACAAAGTTCCGTAGACTGCCGTGGACCGTAGTGCATCGGATCAGTACATAGGAACCCCCCCAAAAGTTAACTGCGCGTTTCCGAGAAAAAGAGAAAGAAAAAAAAAATCATCACATCAAACCTAAGACCTAAGACCTAAGACCTAAGATCTTATCTGGGTGGCAAATCGGTTATCTATAAAAAAAAAACTTGTACTTTGGTATAATGTAGATTGATAAATATATGTAACGTTACTATTAATATTGTAAACAACTACGAAATTGCAAACGCTTTCTTTATGGTTTGTGGTTTATGGTTTGTGGTTTATGGTTTGTGGTTTATGGTTTATGGTTTGTGGTTGGTGATTTTGTTTTTTTCTTTTGCTTTGTTTCTTTCTTTATTTCTTCTGTACTCAACTCTATCTATACTTCACATCATCACATAATCACATCATCACATAATCACCAGTCACATCGTGTCGTACCCATCATACCCACCATACCCAACCTCACAACCTCACAACCCCACAACCCCACAACCCCACAACCCCACAACATCTCCAGCAAACGACGCCACGTTCTACATATGTATATAGTGTATGCTATGTATGATACCATTACCCGGCACTACACGACTGTACATATGTAGACAAAAAAAAAAAAAAGAAAGCTTCGGTTCGATCCCGATCCCACGATCCCGATCCCACGATCCCGATCCCACGATCCCGCTATCCTACTATCTCATAATTTTACCCCGCAACTCCACTACTCCACTACTCCGCAACTCCACTACTTGATCTACTCCGCAACTCTGCAACTCTGCAACTCTGCAACTCTGCAACTCCACTACTCCGCAACTTGATATCTAGGTAGGTATCTTGGTATCTACATATCTAGGTATCTAGGTAGGTACCATATGGGGAACATAAAGGAAATGAAAAAATGAAAAAAATGAAAAAATGAAAAAATGAAAAATGAAACGAGATAATCTGGGGAATAAATGCGTCTAATCTCCAGCTTTACGCTTTACGCTATCCGAAATAAAAAAAAAAACAATTAAAGAAAAAAAAATTAAAGAAAAGAAAATCAAAGGAAGGAAAGAGATAGGAATAAAACTTAACGACGAGTTTCAGGAGTTTCAGTAGTTTCAGGAGTTCAGGTCAGTTCAGGTCAGTTCAGGTCAGTTCAGGTCAGTTCAGGTCAGTTCAGGTCAGTTCAGGTCAGTTCAGTCAGTTCAGTTCAGGTCAGTTCAGTTCAGTAAAGTTCAGGTCAGTAAAGTTCAGTAGAGTTACAGAAGCCTTATATATCATAAACTTTTACTGGAGCTCTTGGGGGGGGGGGGGGGGGGATACAGAGGAGGAGGAGGACAGAAACTTTAATAACCCTGGTGAGTTAATCCTAATAACCCTGACAGCCCTGATAGCCCTAACAGCCCCCCCGTTCCCATTCTCTATGATGCTATTACATTTAATAAATCATTATAATCAGAATCCAGTATCTATAGTCATGTATATACCGATACCCCCCCCCCACCCACCCCCGGTGATTGTAGTTGACCTATATACATGAAATATGTACAGTTACAATCATTTTAAACTTTATATCATTTCTATTACCAAGAGTTGGGAGTTGAGGGTTTGGAGTGAAACAGAATAACAAAAAATGGTATCTTGGTGTACTTGACTAATGGGACAGGATGGGATGGGAAGGGATAGGATGGGATAGGATGGGATAGGATGGGATAGGATGGGATGGGATAGGATGATGATGATCATGATGATGATGATCATGGTTATTACAGTTGTAATTATAAGACTATAACCATATCATTATTATCTCTAGTGAGGTTTACCCTTTGTATGGAGGCCCATAGCCTCCATTTTGCAGAAGTATATGTTTCATATCTGCATCTACATATTGATATGGCAGGAGAGCTATGTATAAGCTCTATAGGTTCTATAGGTTTTATAGGTTTGCCCATTACTTAGCTGGTATGTATTTATCCTCCCGCAATAACGGAGTATAAATGATGGATTAGATGTATAGTCCTACATACCATACACACCATACACGAAGAGACCCACCAAACCCAACTATACACACGCACCATTACAACCCCCCCCCCCCCCCCCCCCCGAAAACCCCAGATCAAATCAAGACTCAACAATTAAATCCCGGGTGCCTTCCATATGTACAATTGCTCCATACAACATCTCTCAATATATAGCGCAGCTTTTGAAAATCCTTTTCGAGTTTAAATAATAAGTTTTACATAAAAGATTATATATCGAATCTGTAAAATACATATAAAATACACCCGGGAATCGAACTTGCGTTAGACTGATGGATATGTATACTGTAAAGAGGAGAAGGTTATTGATTATGGTTGTTGGAAGTGGTTTTTTGGAAGTTTCGTTGGTGAAGGATTAAAGAATTGGTACATATAGCAGCCTATAGCTGCATATACTAGCTAGTAGCTTCTGTTAGATAATAAGCTTTTTATTGGTGTATGTATGTAATAAGTAATAAGTATATATATGCGATATGATAACGAAGAGAGGAAGCTACGAAGCTACGAAGCTACGAAGCTACAAAGCTGCAAAGAACTGTAGTCTGCTTTTTTTATAAACTCCAATCCCCCAATCTTCCTACATATGTATCAACGGCACCGATAACGATACTGATGATACCGTAAAAAAGCCTTGTTACTTGTAGAGAATAGTATAGTAAAGTATAGTAAATCTTCCAGGTACATAAGCGTACTTTTGTACATCCGAGAGGAAAGATTTTTTTTTCTTCTCTTCTCTCTGAACGCCAATAGAATTGATAGATAGCTATGTAAATAGTTTATTCGCTGATGAAGACGACGATGACGATGACAATGACGATGGAGTCGCTTGCTTTGACGATTAGTTGATTAGTTGATTAAATTAATTAGCCGATTAGTTAATTAATTGGTTCCCGTCCATATGTATTCCAACACGGACGGCGACTACTACGCGAGCTGTTGTTGCTGTCGTCGCTGTCGTCGTCGTCGTTTTTTTTTTCTTTTCTCTGTCCATCATCAACCGATTGGCTATAATCCCACGACGCACACGAACTTAGCGCGGCGGCAAATCCTTTAGCGATCACCATACCATATAACTGGTTGGCCATGGCTCTCCGTAAACCACCACCACCACCACCACCAACCTAAGATACCTGCGGGTTCCAATTCATTAGTTCCTGATACCAGAAGTACATAAGACAGAGAGGTACAGGGCTTGATAGGATACACGAGTGACGGGTGACGAGGCCGTAGCTACATAGATGTTTTGAAAAACTCGCTTGGTGCATATATACATACCATACGGATCATCATACAGCATACAGCATACACCATATTCCAGACCATGATTCTCGCTTAACCATACATATACGAGGTGCTGGACAAAAGTGACCGTCACCCCGCGCGGCGCTTAGCACAGAAAAGTGACGGTCACTTTTGTCACGGTACCGTACATCAAGGCTTGTATGGTGTATGGTGGATTAGAAGGCTTGTATGGTGGATATGTACGGGACCTCTACAGCGGGGAGTAATTAGACGGGCTACTAACTCGCACCGGCATCGGCATCAACATATCAACGCCGGCGAAAAACTGAAATTTTTTTTGTCACGTATGTATGATCGCTTAAGGTCTTTGCTGTGCTTCTATCGTCTATTATACGGAACCATATTGGCCAGGGGGGGGGGGGGGGGGGACCTGGAGAGTGGGGGTGCATACTACATACTACGGTGACGGGTCTACAGGTACAGAGAGAAGATTACATCATGCATTACATCGCTACATCACTACGCCGCTACAGGCACATCGCTACATCCCGAATCCCGATAAACGAAACCTTGGACTTTGAAGTCGGAGGGTTTGTTTGCCAAGACAACGACGGAAATATCGCGATGCGATAAACGGGGTTTCTTGAGATAAACGAAGGGATGGTTTGATGAGGATGGATGGATGAGGTAAAATGATGGATGGGGCCTGGATGGGACCTGGATGGATGAGATAAAGATAAAGATAAAGATAAAGACATAGATAAAGAAAACACTAAGGAGATGATACGAGCCGTACGATAAAGGAACGGAAGCTTAGATGAAGGAGAATCCAGAGATGTGATACGATAGGATACAAACGATAAACGAACGGAAGTTACGGCGCAAAACAAAAAAAGGGATACATAGATGGATCAAGGATGGCAGAATAAGATGAGCTCGCCTACTCGCCGCTCGCGTACATATACTCGCGTCGGAAATAAAATAAATTTGTTCTATTTTAATTTTGCTAAACGAGATGTTCGAAAATCGGAGGAAACTAAATGTTTGTATTCGGAGAAAGGGATGGAGATGGAGAAACATTTTTGGTGAAGCGTTATCGTTATAACTTACTGGGTCTAGAGAGATGAGTTCTGAACTTCTGCTCGGAGGAACTATCGGAGGAGCTATCGGAGGGAATGGTGATGACCGGACTCCGGAGAGAGACTGGCGACCGGAGAAACATCGGCGAAACATCGGCGAACAAACATCCGGAACATCACCGTCACCATCACCATCACCATAATATCACAAACCCCAAACCCCCAAGCCCCTAAACTTCTTTCGCCAAATCCAACTTCCATATCAGATTAGATCATCCATCCATCCATCTATACGACTATGATGAATCCGATTCCATGATCGTAATTTACAGTACTAAAATCACCATGACCAACCTATGACTATGTATGTGGTATGTACACGGACCACAGAACCATGCGACGATATATATTAGCGATGTTAGCGATATCAATTAGTGGGGCACGAGGTAAGATGTGGCGTACATCATCTCCGAAACAACCATGGTTGTTCATAAGCCACATACATAGCTAGAAAACCAATCCATGGTATGTAGTTTCCCCACACAGGCTCTTCTTCTACACGTTCTATGTATACATATGTAGATTTCTAGATTTTCTTGGACAAAACTAAGATAGTCACGATTAAGATCCCCGAATATCGAAAAGGTCCAAGAAATAGTGTAGTATGCAATATACAGTATGCTGATGGGCGTGGTATTCAAGACTTTCAAAGTGAACTGACATAGACAGGAACCATATCGAGGCATGGACTCGAAGTTTCGTTTCTCTTGATCCCATGACCTTGACCTTACTCAATTCTTCACGCGCTCGTTAAATTCGCCTAATCAAGGAATCAAGGATCCAGTAAACTTGAGTTTTGGCGCGGGATGTGATGTGATGGAATACATATGAAGCCGATACCCCGATACAAACCCTTCTCAACGCGGTCCGTGGCCCAAGCAATCCGAGCAACCCGTGCTACCGGAACGGAATTCAGTGCAATCGGTGCAATCGGTACAATCGGTGCAGGAGGAGAGAGGTATAGCTCCGCCTCCATAGCTCCATATTACCGTGGGGAGGAGTTTCGGATCATATCCCCCCCCCCCCCACCTCCACCGACGGACTTCAGATCCCCGAAACCCACCGAACCCCCCACTGTGATATACCCGAAAATTACAAGCTAGCCATAATCTCATCTTATCTTATCTTAGCTACAGTATAAATACCAAACCACGGATTAGGGTTTAGGGCGCGCGTATATCTTTTCTCAATCTTTATCAACTGTTCTCCGCTGATGGGGAATAAAGAAACATATAACGGTGATGGAGTACTTGATTGATTGATTGATTGATTGATTGATTGATTGATTGATTGATTGATTGATTGATTGATGATTGATTGATTGATTGATTGATTGATTGATTGATTGATTGATTGATTGATTGATTGATTGATTGATTGATTGATTGATTGATTGATTGATTGATTGATTGATTGATTGATTGATTGATTGATTGATTGATGATTGATTGATTGATTGATTGATTGATTGATGATTGATTGATTGATTGATTGATTGATTGATTGATTGATTGATTGATTGATTGATTGATTGATTGATTGATTGATTGATTGATTGATTGATTGATTGATTGATTGATTGATGATTGATTGATTGATTGATTGATTGATTGATTGATTGATTGATTGATTGATTGATTGATTGATTGATTGATTGATTGATGATTGATTGATTGATTGATTGATTGATTGATTGATTGATTGATTGATTGATTGATTGATTGATTGATTGATTGATTGATTGATTGATTGATGATTGATTGATTGATTGATTGATTGATTGATTGATTGATTGATTGATTGATTGATTGATTGATTGATTGATTGATTGATTGATTGATTATTCATAAACGACCCCAAGTGTAAGGTTATGATGTACCCAGTGTTCACGGTATATATCTATATATATACACTTTTTAGGCACGAGTATTAGGTAGAGGCTGTTACCCCCGTGTCCGCGCGATTGATGATAGGGATTATGGTATGGGGTTGTTTATATTTTATCAATAGTTCCTTATAACCAAAAAGAAAATCAACCCCCCCCCCATAAAGTCCATTCCATTTCTCTCCTACTATATATTCCCCGGTTGGTTACTATATTTTTAGCAGTTTATATTTTTATGTACGGCGTTGCAGATAAAGACTTGGCCTAGTAGGAGTTTAGTATTGTGATATAATTGGATATCTGGTGGAGGTGAGGGATATGATTTAATTTCCCTGGGGTTTGGTTTGGGTGTGGATAGGTTGATTATGTTGGTGTTGGATGGGATGAGTAGGGGTGATGATAAGGGAAGGAAGAGGGGGGGGGGGGGTAATTGGAAGGGGTGGATGAAGGGTTCGAGTGAATCAGGCGGGTTGAATATTTGTTTAAGGACCAAGTATGGAGCATGGCATATCACCCGAACATTCCGGCATCACTATTCCAGCATCACTATTACCAGTCCCTTTCCAATCACAACAAAAATCTCCAATAGCACACAATAAACAATTCAATTTCCAATACCGATCCGTACAAAAAAATTCATAAAAGAATTCATTAAACCGCCATAATAAAGCGAGAGAAACTATTAGGAAATTACTTGTGAGCCTATGACTAATATCCTATCCAATACCGAATACTTAAACAGGAAATAAAGAAATAAAATAAAAAGAGTGTCTTTCATCCCAAAAACTATTAACCTAACCTTATTCGTAACTAATCATAAAAAATCCTCCCAGGACCAAGAATTCGTAATCCGTATTCACTATTCACTATTCATTGTTCATCACTCATAACTTATCACTTATTAAATATACACCCCTTCAGGAACCCCCTCCGGAACCTCCTCTCTGGCCTCCTCCGCCTCAACTTCTCCCCCTGTCTCTTCATCCACTTCGGTTCATAGCTCAGAAGCCAGATGGGCATTTAAAGCCTGCTGGTAGCTAGTATCGAAAGCTCCATCATCCGTCTGTTTTCCGCTTCCACTGGGTCCGGCAATAGAACTGTTATTCGCAAACGCCTGTTGCATTCCGGGGTTGTTTGTCGGTACAAAAATAACCTTTGCATTAGCCGACTTCGCCATAGCCTGGTAAGCCTCCAATTGCCTAATCTGCATAGCAGGAGCAGAGGACAAAATATCCGCAGCCTGTCTCATCAATTTCGCCGCCTCGACTTCAGCACGTGCTGCGATGATCTTGGATTCTCCGATACGCTTGGATTGTGCCGCCATAGAAAGAGAGTCTTGGAGTTCCCGAGAAAAGATAATATCCTTGATCAACATTGACTCAACCTGAACTCCCCATCCTTCTGCTACGTTTTCAATTATCTCGGCAATTGACTGTGCGACTTCTTCCCGTCGTTCAATGACGTCTTGGAGAACCCTGGCTCCTACTACGTGGCGTAGGGTGGTTTGGGTTCGTTCGATTAGGGCTTGACGGACGTTGCTGATTCCAAAAGCGGCTTTGTGGGGAGAGATAATGTGGTAGTAAATAACCGAAGTGAGGTGGACTGTGACGTTGTCTTTGGTCATGCAGACTTGTTGGGGGACTTCGCAGATTTGGATTTTGACATCGATTTGGATAAGGCGCTCTGAGAGGGGATTGATCTTGACAAGACCTGGGTCCACGGCGCGGTAGAAGCGGCCGAATTTGGTCACAAGACCAACGTTGCCTTGGGAGACGGGTTTGTAGGGATTGGGGCTGTTTATTAAACATCTGTATTAGCATAATTGCGGTAAAAAGTGGCACGAGATGCAAAAGAAGGGGAAGGAAAAGAATCATACCAGACAATGCAGCAAGGGATAGCTCCAAAGAATCCAATACAGTTACCGAGCGCATTAATCAAACCTCCATAAATTCCATCACCAGCATCGTCTTCTCGAACTCCTGCTACAGTTAGCTCTTTTCCTGCAAATTATTCTCTCAAATCCCTCGCAATATGAAGTACCTACCAAGGTTTTGCGCATAACTCGGCTGCAACTCCTCATGCCTGACAGGCTGGACATTGATCAATGGCGCCTGTCCATTGTGCGATCTCTCAGTAGACGGGGCTCCCGAACCACGGGCCAGCGAACTGCTTGCGAAGCCGCCGTTGCCGACTGATGAGTCCTCGGGGATCTTGGCGATATCGGTCATGGTGAATCTCGTTGATTTGTATTGTTGACAAGTAACTATGTAACAGGCGAAGTGGATAATGTGAATCTTCCGACGAGAGGGGAGGAGGTGCTTCGCTTAAGTAGATTTGCAGTTTGTTTTACAAGGTAGAGAAAGATATCAGGTGAGCTCTCTCGCCGGGTGTTGCAGTGCCAAGAAAAAACAGTTGTTCCATTACGAAATATGAACCTGGAACATGCCTGCCGTCAAGCTATGATTTGCTTGTTACTGTTACACATCACTTCTATTCTTTGCGTGGTTCTGCTGCGCATCTGTCTTTGTCATCGCAAAATTGAATTATGGAGGTGGAGGTAGCTAGCCCCGTAGCTAGAGGTGGAGGTCTGCGAAGTGGAGCTATGTAGAGGCGTAGGGTTCAGTTGAAGCTGATCCCTGCATCGCTTACGACAAGGCGGAATCAAACGAAGGTGCAACAATTGTATCGGTTCACGACACAAATGACGGCAAGACGGCAATACAGAATCATAGAAGACCTACGGTTACATGCGAAATGTCATATGTTCAATCCCAATGCGGTGAATTAAATCCAATCATGGTGCTCGAATCATATGCAAATGCAACGGCCGTTACCCCCGTGGGGCTGTGCTGATGAGGTACAGTACAACTGAGCTAGCCTTTGATCGATAATTGGGTGCATAGATACCGCAGTAGAATTACAAGTCATTCTCATGGTTATTTTCGCTTAGGTAAAATCGTGAGATTCTTGAACGCTGATTAAAAATAGTCCATAAACTAGACGATTTTTTGCCTCTAACTTCTATCTAGGGATTAGTAAAGACGGGGCTGTTTATGTAAAAGACTGATCTTCAACTGATCTTCTAGAAACTAGTCCTAGCTCATGCCTTAATGTACCAGCTCGTATCTCAAGTATTCAGCCTCCCCGACTTTGCATATCGTTCTCGCTCCGTTCAAACATCGTGGCTTGGAGAATTACGGTAGCGCAGTGGATGTCACCGGGTCCATGCTGACGGGCCTTTGAGGATCTTGAAAATAAGCCTCTTCCAAATTATTACCGAACATAACATTCTCTAAGAGTTCTCCTATGAGGTCATTCACGGCGAGCTTGCGGCTGACGCCTAAATACCAGGACCCTTGAGGAAGGCCTAGGCTAGATGAAGATCACAAGAAGCTAACGGATACGTACCGGAGTGGAGCCCTACAGTCGTGCTAAAATATTATGGTCTTGGCTGTCGAGGGCTGTGTTGTAATCTACTTCCATCCCATCTTTTGTAAGTTCTGGATTGTGAATAGTAGATTGGATACAGGAATTGAGACTTTGATTTGTTGGTTATACGGTATGTGCACACCCGACTGAGATTCACGAATGGGAGGCAAAAGGCTGTTCGACATTCAAGACAACATGCAACAAAGTGCAAACCAGAGGAGGCTTAACAAAACTCCAATATCAGTTAATTACTGGTACGGGATGCTTCTGCCACAATATTTGTCCCACATTGATATCAATGTGTTGGATTCAATCAAAGGGCGAATTCGTATTTCTTGTTATTCGGCTGTTATGAATAGAATACGGATACCTCAGCAACAACATACTACCTCACCGGGGCAAACTGTATCAAGAATTCATCCTAGATTCCGGTAGTGGCGGCAAAGTTGCCAGTTGCAACGCTCATCATCCTACGTTTTTTCTGAACCCTGGCCGAGTGATAATCAATTGATCAATTACACCCATGTAGTAACGAGCTTCTGGAAGGAGATCTAATCCGCTAGAAATCTGGAGTCTGCCTCGCAGATGTCATTACAACCGGCTTAATTTTAAGCCGTACAACAGAGGAATTACATAAAATATCACTCAGAATGCATAGCATAACAAGCGCCCTAAAAACTAAAGCTAATAACACGTGAGTGAGGCCTAGTTATTTGATAACCCTAGTTCTAACTATATGTTAGCTTGTTAAGCTAGTGGTAGGATTTGGAATGATAACTACTGACAGGAATGCGAAGAATGTGAATAGTGTGAATTGTGCTCATTGCTCAGCCGCTTTTCCCGTATTTCTTCACGCTAAATGTTGGAGTCAGCCTTGCGATATTACCATGTTGCCATGTCAGGTACTCCGCCAAAATGCCAGTGGTTTATGCCTTGCGATATTGAATCTTATAAGCAATATTTCGGCGTTTATAGGAGAAAACGTGATTGTCTGTATCTCTTGGCGAATTCTTCTCCATTCTCTTACCCAAAAATCTTCATGAGATTCGAGTGCCGTTATCTATAACCGCGTCCTACTCCAAATACCTCAGTTGCGATTAGTCAACCGTGGTCCATGGAATCTTTCATGTTTGGCCAGTTTATGTACATACACGGCGTCTGGCCTGGTCTTACACGTTTACGCCGCTTTCATGTAAATAGTTAATACACAAATTATATTACTTACACACTGCGGAGAATTACGAAAGTTGCAGTTCAAGTGACAGAGCGGTATCCTTTCGTTCAGGTACAAAACTGAGGATTGAGTTTTGTAATCATTTCTTGAGTGGGGCCGAAGGGTGAATCATTGTTTCACCTCAGCATCAACTTTCACTCTTGGACTTTTGCTTTGATGTTTTCTTTGCCAGTGAGTAATGAGGTCTTAAAACTGACGACCATTTGACTCGCAGGGCTCCCCACGGTCCGTCCGGTCCGGTCCTGGCTGCGGACCAAACTGCACCACATATTACAGTCCGGTCCGATGCTTGGACTGGGACTGGCAGTCTTCTTTACACGGTGGACTGGACCGCCTGTTGTAGGTGACCATGGGATCACACAAAATCACTCGCAGGTAATGGAAAATTGCGAACTGTTGCAAACACGGGTCGAGAAAAAACATTTGCAGTAGAGGGCTCCAGCTTTATTAAGCGACAAGCGGCCTCTATGGGTCTCGGCTTGTTTCGTCAGCGGCGGCTGCTACTCCTAACCCACCAGTGTTTGGAGATTAGCGAGAAACCCGCGGTCCTGCAGTCATCTGCAGTCCGGTCCAGTCTTTTTTCTTGAAACTGGAACCGGACCACATGGTCACAGTCCGCAGTCCTGGACAGACCGTGGGGAGCTCTGCATTCGAGTGACAGAATATGAGCCTTGGGGTAGGCATTCTGGCTACCCCTTATCCGGTACGTTTCGCCATATCCAAAGCAACCACTCCTCCAGCACCCTTGAAAGTACAATGTCAAATTATAACTCTAGATTTAACCATTTACCTCAATCTCTATCAAACATACTCTAGAAGATGCTAATCCCGGATGCCTCTAAAGGCCAGCCATGTAATCTGTCATTCGTACTGGAACGTATAAATAGGTACCTATATTCCTCCGTGCCATGTCAAATACCGTCTATTAAAATAATTCCTTCACCCTCCCTCCCCAGCCTTATCTTTACCAATCACATCTAAAAACAATCCTAAACCCCTCGACCCTCCAATTTCTCCAGGAAATGGTCCAACAAAGCTCCATCCCATGCTTACAATCCCGAATCAATCCTATTTGAATGTCAGAATACACCACACGGTAACCCCACAAGGCTGGATTAAACTCACTGCTGAATAACAGTAGTATTACTAAACGCCCACCAATCCCTGCAGGTCTGATGCATGATCTGCGGAATATGCATGCGCTCAATATCACTAGGCCTCTCCATCAAGTTGACGTACAAACCGGCCGATACGTGCCAGGCGATGTGGCAATGGAAAGGCCAGACACCTGGGTTATCGGCTTCATATTGCTGCTTTTATTAGCGAAATTCAGTGATACCATGTAATGATAAAGGACTTACGAAAACATAGTATCCGTTCCTCTTAATCATAAAGGTATCTCTTCTTGCCGGGTTAGAAGGGTTGATTATGGTCCTATTATCCCAGTCTCCGGTTCCTTCAGCAAGTAGGTGCATATTGTGACCGTGGAGATGCATCGGATGTCTTGCTGTTGAATTATTCTTCAGGATTACTCTGATATTCTTTGCTTTGCCGGAGTTGTAAACATTCCAATTTTGGGGGTACGTAAAGTTTCCCTTGTTCCCTAACAACAAAATCGGTCTGTTGAAGTTTGCTCGGAAGGAAACATCATTCATGTGCCATAACCAGTACCCAGTGGCATTCTGTCTGATAGATATCTCGATGTTGTGGGTTATATCGGGCTCCGGCGGGGTGATTTTGTACACTGGAACAATACTCTGAAGTGGGTAATCGGCTTGGTGACAATCCGGGATGGTATCCGGCTGTGGAGTAGAGGTAGGAAGAACATTTTGGATTGCATTGCCATAGTAGATAGCCGCCAAAGCATCCGGCTGGGTTGAATTTGTGCAAGCTGTTTCAATATGAGAGCGCATGAAATACTCACTCTTGTCTCCCTGAGCATCAACGACGACGTCTACACGCTGGCCAATACCAAGGGAGACCATGTTAACTGTGTAAGGCTCTACTGGAACAAAGTCATGGGCAATAACAGTGAGGTTATGTTCATCGATGGAAAACTTCTGCTGACCTTCAGCACCGGCATTGATAATTCTCAACCGATGCTTCTTGCCGGGAGTGAATTTGAATTTGGAAATGCCGGCATTGGGGGTGCATGTAAGGTTAGTCTTACTACAGTCGAAGTTCATCTTTCCATTAATCAAATTATTTTGGGAGACACCGGCGGCGAGAACAGTGGAGAGGTTAGTAGACATAACATTTTTGACGATGTCGAAGTATTCGCTGTGGTACCAATCAGTCAAAAATACGGGACCGAGATCGATGTCGTAGTCATGGGCGCTGTCGAGGTGATTAGGACCGTGGATAATCATAGGACCGAGGAGACCGCCGGCGTATTGACTGCTGTAGTGAGAATGCCACCACTGAAAGAGGTTAGTGTGATGCCATTCATAATGGAGCACTCGGCTTACAGAAGTTCCGTAGATGTCAGCGCGAAAGCGGTATGTAAGCTGGGTGCCGGGAGCGATAGGACATTGCTGGACTGATGGAACACCACTATGAAACTATTAAAAAAAATGCATGAAAATCTGTCGATAAGGATGCCTACTCAAACCAAGGAGTGGCTTTTTGCAGAAGCCCATGGTAATGGATAGCTGTACCTTCGTCTGTGAGGTGGTTTTTAACAGTGACCTGATAAATTTAGTAAGTAACTTAACAAGATGAGATTATAGAGACATACTTCAATCCAATCTCCCCAGTTTGCCTCAATGGTGGGTCCAGGAAATTGTTCATTGACGACAATCATTTCCTTCTCCACACCATCGGGAGCGAGAACCTTCCGGGCAATATTCCAGTTGTATCTCCTGACAACACCAGTGTAAGGTGCATCCTTATAAGGATTAGAATATTTGGCGCTCAGTGGCCCCCAAGGATACCCATCAGGAAGAGGATTATTGGTCATGAACTTTGGGAAAGTAGGAGCACTGAGAGTTCCATAAGTCGAGTCACCGTTCGTTGTTTCCTGCGTAAGGTTTGCAGCAAGAGTAGTCAGAACCGTCGCTAACATTCTCGGAACGTTTTTTTTATTCCTCGACATCGTGAAAATAACGTGAGGATAAAATGAAAGTCGAGAAGGAGTCTAAGACAAGATGAAAGATAAGCGAAGAAATGCTTGTTGGTGAAGAATGAGAAGAGAATGTAGGAGGACTTTATAATCCTCTTCATCCATCCATTGGACTGTAAGGCTCACTTTCAGGTGGCGTAAGAGAATTGATGGATTTCGAAGTTGACTATATTGATATTACGGACCGCAACTGTGGGTGCTTGGTACGCGTTCTCATATTGGAAATCCTAAGTCTGAATCATACTGTATCCTCGTGAGCCGTGATACAATCCGGCGACCCTGAAGCCTTGGGAGCCCTAGTTTGGAACCGCTGCAGGCCTAAGAAACCAATCCATTGGCTGAGAGGGCGCATGTCAGCAGCTTGTGTTGTTCAGTCTCTGTATGTTTTTTTTTCAGGCACCACCATTTCAGGAATTACTGGAACATTTCCTATTGTCGGTCTGTGGATGATCTAAAACATATCCCGTGATTGTGCATCCTTGCATTTTTCAGGCAGAAAGTTCGGCCGCAAAACGTTCGTACCATTGGTGGGAAACATTAATCGAGCGACAGTGACGGGCATATGCTTTTTCGTTCAGAATTTCGGATTATCGTAGTAATTCCCAAATAATTATTGAACCAACCTCCGGTCCCGAGAAGGCCAGTTGGAGTGGTAAAGAACCCCAAGATTTGACAAGTGATGCAAAGCCTCCAGTTCTGAGCCATCATTAGGTCTACTTACGAAGTTCCATCAGATGCTTGAAGAGCGAGGCGAAGCAATAACAGGATACCTGTAAGATACAGTACCATACATAGAGCGCAGTATGTGGTAGTTGTGTGGGTGAAAGTATGTACCCATGAAGTTTGTGATGGGATTCAGGTCTAAAGGTGAAAGAGATAATAATGGTTACTGGTGGTTAACCAGGACATAATCTCTACGAAACCCGGGATTATTTCCTTGGCAACTACAAAGGTAGAGCCGGCTTCTCCCTTAGATCTCTTACAGGGTGCTGTGCATTAGCGAACCAACGCCATATAGATGACGAACCCTTGTTTATTCGGCTCATCGTTCTTCATTGTTACTACTGGATGTAGGAACATTAGTTTCTACTGTACGTGCTTGTTGATATTCGAGTTTTCAATACGTTGTACCGCGTGTTCGTTTCAATCGTAAACCTCATGAACTTAGTCTCGGCTCTTCTGATGGAATCCATGCCTCTCATGGTCATCTCGTGGCCATAAATCCATGGGAGGTCTAAATTTATCCAAGGAGAAGTATTTCGTGAGATGCATTTGGTTAGTTTTAACCTAAATGCCACCAACGATGCCCTGCGTTAATGGTGCAGACTCGGCCGATTGCCTTGTGTCCTTGCAGATGCACCCACGTTCCGTGGTTCTTATGTCGCACGAACTACGGATATAATGATATCAGGTGAATTATCGTGTTAGAAGTCGGTCCTGTAGATGATGCTGTCATTTGATGTTAAAACCTTATGAGCATGACCGGTCAGATTAAGTACATTATGAGTCTGTTACCCTATTAATAGTGCAGTGTTCATCTTAAGACACTGTTAACTGCGGAGAAACCTTGAGACGTGGATATGTTTGTCACTCTCGTAATTCTCCAAGCGACCATGACCATGAGAAACAGGGAAGATAAATTTCCAAGGCGTGCAATCGGACCAGGTACGGAACGGAAGGGAAAACTATAGGCCGAATAGCCTTATACATACATTACGCTCGTATGAAAGTCATATGAAGCTAGTGAATCCAATGGACGACTGCTCCAGATGGTTTACTGATCATATTCCTTGAATGCTACAAGGAAGCATTTTGTAATATCTACATAAAAGAAGATCTTATTGTTTCGTGGAGTTGTATCTCTGAGACAATCAAATTAAAGTTGTGTTACAATATCTAAACATCTGTCGGGATATTTTATTTGGCGCACTCATTGACTAGACCGTAGAAAGAGCTCTGTGGATTTGTCATTAACTGGTATGGAATAGAAAGGTTAGATGTTGCTTCTATCAGTGCTACAATCTGTAAAATTGACTGCAATGATGAGGATAACCGTTTCTACTAGCATTTATGGCCCCGTCAATGTTGCTTGACAACTCTCGGAGACTCGGATTCACAGGCAGCGGCATCTGCTGGAATCATTGTACATGTCATCTTTGAAGTTCAAATGGAAGATAAAAAGAGAGTCAAAGCTAATGAGGACGAATGATTCGATAACGCAGTTAACGTAGGACAAAAAACATCGAAGTTGATGCAGATATTGCCCATTCAAAGCCAAGCGGGAAGCAGCTTGACGTACTCCGCTCAAAATTATATTAGGGTTAGAACGGAATGTCCGGAACACGGTATCTAGCCCGATCTTATGTCACCCTGCAAGGATAATTGATGCGCGGAACTACATACGAATTCTGGATCATGAGCCCATACTCGATTCTTACTCGGCTCCACCTTTTGTGCGATGCAGCTCATCATTTGGCAACTCATTGATTCAATTCGTCGTAAACTCAGGTAACACTTCCGATAAGCTCAATGCAGGTCCTTTTCTTCTTTTTAATGCATGATATGCGTGAGAGTTGCAGGTGATCAATACTTGGTTGGGATCTCTGCAGACAAACGCGCAAAATAATGTATCCGGCTTTAATCATTGGAATCGATCAATATTCTCGGAATTTCCAGGATTATCATCTTCGGCTTTTTCCGAAGATGCATATCCATCGAGATGACTGTTTACTCATATTAACCTGCATTCACTGCATGGCGAGTGTTACCGATAAGAATCTACCAAATGGGTGAGCTCAGACAGGTGAGTTCTCGCCAGGTTTTGGGGGTAAAAATTAGTGGAGTTTCGATGCTACAATTTGACACCAAAACCCTTGTTCCGAAACTTCTCCGGGGGTTTTTCCTCTTTTTTTTTTTTTTTTTTTTTTGTAAGTATTTGCTAGTTTCTCCCCCCAGAAAGTCTCACTCAAGACACAGAGAAAATCTACCAGTGTGACATTACCTAATACGTTTTATTTCAGAATTCACGGTAGGTGTAGCCAGTCTTGGGCCTGTAGGACGAGAAATATACCGCTAATGAAATGTCTGCGCACAAACAAAGAATCCTAGCAACGCTCAATACTACGGTAAAAATACCCTCGAAATATGCAAAACGAATTAACTGAGAATAATTCATCCGCCCTCGAAGCCCC
The DNA here is from genome assembly GCA_024516155.1 of Pyronema omphalodes. Lineage (NCBI taxonomy): Eukaryota > Fungi > Ascomycota > Pezizomycetes > Pezizales > Pyronemataceae > Pyronema > Pyronema omphalodes. The sequence goes on from JAJJXM010000001.1 coordinate 873,375, forward strand.
GTCGGCAGATGAGCAGATCATGCCCTCAGGTACGAGGCTCCTTGTTAACAGAGTGAGCCGCATATTAATCTCACACGAACTGTTTACTTCATATTACAGTTCATGGTGAGACAAATGCCGATATAACTGTACGATCACAGTTGGATGCCGAGTTTGAGCGTGGCTTCGTCGACAACATGGGATGGAAAGCGCTATCCGTAAACCGGGTGTATCGGTATATCTACAATGAGCGCTTGAAATATTGTATTCGTAATCGCAAGAAATTTACATAGATGGAATCACGTAAGTCGAGCTGAACCGCTAGTTAAGGCCAGCCCATCGTTCGCTCTCATCTCAGCTAACCTTTGACTATAAGGCAGCGTTATTGGCACGACCACTTGACAAAACAAGTAGCAGAAATACATACAAGTTGATGTATCCTGTCTTACTCAGAATTGGATCATTATGGATGGTTCTTTACGAAGGGTTGTTCTTGTGTTACAGTGATGAATATGTCATGCTCACACCTTGAAATTCATGGCCTCTCACTCGTCACAAAGTGCGCATAAATGTAACTGTACCAAATCCAGGGTTCTTTCCATAAAAATCTCATTGAATTGCGTAGTTACTTTGATAAAATTCTGAAATATGACGGAACTGAGCCAATTTTTACTTCCCAAAATGGCAGGGGTGTTGAGGAAAACAATACTTGGCGGCCGGAAAACGGTCTACCCGTAAGCCAAGCCACGGTGCCCACGTTAATCCCGAAAGCCACTTTCTAGATTCACGTATGTACATTCATATTATTCTCCGCCGCTGTTATAGATATCATCCAGACGAGATCTTTTGATGATGATAACGTTAGGGCCGTTTCTGCTCTGCGTGTGCGTAACACCTCACAAGCTTCTGGACGCCTGTGATGTATCTTCGGGCAATTAAACAATCGATCTTCAGTGCTGCATCACTAACACCGAAGTCATGATTAAATCGTCCTTACGCTCCTCTCGAGATCAATCTCGGAAATCAGAAATAGCACAAAATCCGAGAAAGATACACGGCAATGTATGCAGAGTCGACACGGGATAATCCAATTCATATCAGATGCATGGGAATATTGGTAAGGTGTGTAGAGAATATTAAATCATCAATTAACCTTGACAATTGCGGGTCTTTATAGAGTATGTTCATTGTTGCGATATATATCGTGAGCTGGCTTTGGAGGAGGTAGCGATAAGCTTCCCACTGGGGCCAAACTGTTTCACAAAGTGACTTGCATTAGCCTTTGGGACAACAAAACTAAACGCGGGGCACGTTATTGCATACCTAATTGAGCGAGCCCTCGAGGTGCGCTTGCGATTAATCAGCGCGTTTGCATGTTTCGTTACTTAAGGAGATGCGGAGTACGTACGCGGCAATCAAACCGATACTCGCTAAACCCTCCAAAAATTAAGCCATCACAATTTATGTACGCAGATCATTATTCACATATGCATCAAACTTACGATAACTTATCATGAACATTCTCAAAAACGAAGAACGCAGAGAAAGTAAATAAGAAATAGCACCTGATATGCCGTTTGGGAAAGATAATGAACTCAGTTTGAATACGATAGAAAATGCAATTGCATAAACCCTGGCCGATTCATCGTCGGAGTCTATATGGAAACGTTTTTCAGGGGCATTTGATTGGTAAATACTTTACGGTTTGGCCCTGGGAGACCATTTTTAAAATCAGTAAAGCAATATTGAGATTTAACGCTTCGTAACAAACGTTAGTATGGAATTAACAGCGCCTTTTGGTGATGTAAATACAAGAAATTTCACATCGTCGAGAAAGTAGAATTGCTTAGCATAGTTCCAGGTTAAATCAAAAGCCTTTTCGATCTTCTTGGGGTCTGTTTTTGGAAGCCAGATGCAAGGCTCTGTGGAATTGACTAATGCATTGATAGTCTTATCCAGGATGTTATTGATGGGTCCAATGCCACTCTCATTAGCCATTTTGAGTGTAATTCTCGTCAATAGTGGCTTTATCACTTTTTACTGTTTAGTATCAAGAAGGAAGACTACATTATTTAGCTCAAATTCAATAGCGCTGTATCCTCCGAGAATGGTGGCGCGGTTCGCGTTTCACAGTCCAATTCCAGGTAAACTTGATATTTTTGCTGTCTTCTTTAACAGATGCTACAAATAAACAGAAAGCTTTATTGCTCACAGGACCAAAGCGCCTAGAGCAGCGACAAATCCTGAAAAGCCTATGTCAGACAAAAGAAAAACCAAATCCCATCGTCGTAGTCTAACCCATATAGTGATGCCCCACAATCCCCTAAACCCCAAAGATTCATCTGACAAGTGCAAGAACAAAAACAAAAGAAGTAGAGAAAAAGAATGAAATACACAAAAAGAAAAATAACAGATAGAAGAAAAAGAAAAGAGTGTTACCTTCATGGGATTTTACTCGTAAGGCTTTCCCATATACGTTCACTCCAAGAACTTCAGGATATCTAGGGGGGCCTCATTATGTGACCTTGGTCACGGGGACGGGAATTTTTGGGGTTTTCTTAGCGTCCTGCATAGGCCTTTCAGGCCTCGGTCAGAGTATGATTAAAATCAAATCAAATCAAAATCAAACTTCAGGATGTCCTTCGTCGAACCTTCATCCTGGAAGAATGAAACTACACTCAGCCTTGCTTCCCTTAGCTTGTGCTCGCCATTCAGGCCTTACACATTTCTCTTGAGATTCATGAGCTCCCTGGTTCAAACTATGCACCCGCAGGAAAGGCGACCTTAAAATTAGATGAAATCTCCCAAACTGGATGAGGCATCCTTTGTGTGATTCATTGTACGAGTACGTGATGACATTTTGACACAATAGACCAAGAACTTGCAAGTACCAGTTCACTGAGAGCTTAAAGCCTTAATTTTCGAAAGGAAGAGGTTAGGCATGACATATTTGGAATTTATATTGTAACAAATTATAAATGAGGCTTGGTATGTAACTATCAACACCAACACTAAATCTTCAGGCCTAACATTTTCACTTCCACCGCCACCGGGGATTTCAGATATCATTAGATGCTCCATAAAGATGATTTGCCCTCAAAATGGGGATATGCTCAGTTATGTTTTGCCGGTCTTAGTCTACACAGCGTCACAGGATCGCAGCTCTATCGACCACTCATATAACATCTAGAAGAAGGCTGATTCATAAAAGTTGATATGCAGATATAACACCAGCCCCCGTTTTGGTGGTGCATACAATAAGAACCAAACTTGTTTCCTTACCGGAGGGTGAATCCTCTTCAATCATACGCCGCCATCATCACACCTACATACTTGTTTATTTCAGACCAGTCTGATGCACAAATGGCCGAAAATCGTATGGCCGGGGGCCAACCGAGCAATGGGGAGACTTTCAAAGTTCTGCATCTCTTTTTATTTCCTTTTTAAGGCGTACTGTTTGGGTTTAGGGGACTAGGAGGCCTTACTAGATGGTTTCGGCCACAAGAACAGAATCGGGTCTTTTGCAGTGAATGATGAAATAAATAAAAGATGTACTGATGGCGTGCAGTTATAAAAGAAAGGACATGCTAATCAAAATACAGGCTGGGTCGCGTCCGGCTGCAGCCCTTCACAAAAGGTTTAAAAAGCAACATTTGGGGGTGTTTAATTGGTATAATTTAATAATGCACTCTGAGAGAATAAACAAATCATATTTCAGATTGCTGGTTAACAACTGAATCCTGGTTAAACATCACTCGCTTAGTGGCCAGCCCTATGGCGATCCCTACAGGTTCACCAAAATGCATAGGGAAAATTAATGTCTGTGGGTATACCTCTAGACCGTCAAATTCAAACGACAGTCCATTACCAATATCTGACCATATCAAGTGCATGCAAATCAAACGTGGCAAACAAACACCATAATAAAAAGCACAACCATACTCTACGCTCCGTCAAGTGGAGAAAGAATCTTTATCTACAAAGTCCTCCTTTTTTTCTCCCGCCGAACACCGAAACCACCATTTATCCGCTTACTGTCCAGGGGCAATAAGCTTTCCAAGATCCCGGGCATTGTGGGCGTGTCCTCCCGCCAATGCTGCTCCACCGTTCTGTGCCGCAAAGTCGGCCATGCGCTTCTCCAACTCGGGACGGAAGTGTCTGATAAGTCCCTGAATGGGCCAGGCGAAAGCCTCTCCCAAAGCGCAGATAGTGTGTCCCTCAACCTGCTTGGTAAGTTCCTGGAGCATGTCAATCTCTCTCGTACGTCCCTGACCCTTCTCGAATCTGTTCATGATCTGGTAGGTCCAGGTAGATCCCTCACGACAAGGAGTGCACTGTCTGCAAAGTGTGTCAGCTATGTAGGATGTCAAAAAGGAACGGTAGTATTTACCCGCAAGACTCGTGCTTGTAGAACTTGGAGAGACGGGAGATAGCACGGACAATGTCAGTAGACTTGTCCATGACAATGACGGCAGCAGTTCCGAGACCGGACTGAGCGTCCTTCAAAGCGTCGAAGTCCATCAAGACGTCGTCACAAATGCTCTTGGGGAGAACAGGGGTGGAAGATCCTCCGGGGATGACAGCGAGGAGGTTGTCCCATCCTCCCTTAACACCACCACAGTGCTTCTCAATGAGCTCGCGGAGAGGGATAGACATCTCCTCCTCAACAGTGCAAGGGTTGTTGACGTGTCCGGAGATACAGAAAAGCTTGGTTCCGGCGTTACGCTCACGTCCGAACGAGGCGAACCAGTCTCCTCCACGACGACAGATAGTGGGGGCAACAGCGACGGTCTCAACGTTGGCAACGGTGGAAGGGCATCCGAAGAGTCCGACGGCAGCGGGGAAGGGGGGCTTCAGTCTGGGCTTTCCGGGCTTTCCCTCCAAAGACTCAATCAATGAGGTCTCCTCTCCACAGACGTAGGCTCCCATTCCACGGTGAACAAAGACATCGAAGTCGTATCCGGATCCACAGGCGTTCTTTCCGATCAAACCAGCGGCGTAGGCCTCCTGGATAGCGCGCTGGAGGATGGTGGCCTCGTGGTAGAACTCTCCACGAATGTAGATGTAGGCAGCGGTAGCGTTCATGGCGCGACCAGCAACCAAACATCCCTCAATAAGCTTGTGGGGGTCCTTTCGCATAATCTCACGGTCCTTGCAAGTTCCGGGCTCTCCCTCATCGGCGTTGACAACGAGGTAGCGGGGGGTGTTTCCCTTCTCCCATCCAGCGGGGTTCATGAATGACTGCGACCATCAGTACGCTGGACAGATGCGGCAAATGGGGATCGCAAACGCACCCACTTCATTCCCGAAGGGAATCCAGCTCCTCCACGTCCTCTCAATCCTGACGTCTTAATCTCGTTGATGATCCAGTCATGTCCCTTCAACAAGATCTCCTTGGTCTTGTACCAGTCTCCGTACTTCTGGGCGGTCTTCAAGTCGGCGCCGTGCTGTCCGTACAAGTTCTGGAAAATGCGGTCCTGGTCCTTCAAACCTCCAAACTTGGTCTTCTTGGGCTTGGGAGCATCGTTAACGGTTGCGAGACCCCGAACGGTGCCGGCTGCTGCAGATCGGGTAGCATACGGAAGTCTGCCGGCGGCGGCGGCGACAGTCCGTGTCGTGGAATTTCGCACGGCGAACATATCTGATATTAAGTTGTGGCGAATTGGTGCTCTCTGGGAGTGGAGAGTGGAGAGTTGGTGGGGGTTGACTTTAAAGGTGAAGAGGTTCCTGTGGAGTGTGCCGCGAGAACGATGATGCCCGGCTACGATCACATAATCGCTCCATCTGATTGGACTTCACGGCAGCAGGGAGCACAAGGCCGCCACCCCCAGACGAACGAGAATCCGAACCCGGGGTCATTTTTAGAGCAACTTGAAGACTCATCAGAGCCGGCTTTTTCTTTCAAAGCAGATCAGAGAGCTCTGGATTCTACTTCTGCTTCTCAATGGTGCTTTTACGCTTCCGTTAGCCCAGTATTGCATGAGCCCCACCATGAAAAAATGTTTTTGGCAGGTCGACTAAGGATGCTGTGAACATTCAAAAAGTTTCTTTAATCAAAGCAAAAGATTACAAACTCAAATTGATCTTGAAAAATAAGAAATTATCTCAACACAGCTTTCAAAAGTATCTTCACGTGCGGTCGTGATGCGGCTCTCTATGGCCGGGTAATGATTTCGCCAATCGCGTTCTCTCATGGAGGTGAAGGTGGAGATACCCGTGAACGATCTAATACCTGCGTCATTCACCTTAAACCTTAATCTCGAATTACGCGCACCACCACCGCGTCAAGATGACTTCCTCTGGTAATTATACCTCACCTTTCCAAATTCTCATTCATTTGCTTATCATAATTCAGCTTCGAATGTTCGCGAACTACCTTCCCCACCAACCGACACAATCTCATCCGTGAGCTTCTCACCATACAGCTCAACACGTCTCATTGTCCCTTCATGGGATGGTAATATTCATCTCTACGACACACACGGCTCCGATGGTACCGGGTCAAAGCTTGCACAAATTTTCCACAACACCCCCGTATTATCCGCATGTTACGGAGACCGCGACACCGAAATCTTCTCTGGAGGTCTCAACTTCACCGTCAACACTCTAGACCCCGAAAACAACACCGCCATAGAAATCGGTGCTCACAATGATGCCGTCAGTTCCGTTTGCTACAACACATCCACCCGTATGCTTCCTACCTATCCAAATCCACAACAACCAGCTAACCCAAGCTCCTAGGACAACTTATTACCGGATCCTGGGACAAATCCCTCCACACCTACGATCCTCGTACCTCCTCTTTAACCGGCGAATACTCCCAACCTCAAAAGATCCTGTCAATGTCCACCGTGGACCATACCCTCGTTATCTCCATGGCCTATAGGGTAATCTCCATTTACGATCTCCGCAACATGTCCAAACCCGCACAAACCCGAGAATCCTCTCTCAAATTCCAGAACAGAACCGTAGTATGTATGCCCAATGGACAAGGCTATGCGACATCAAGTATCGAAGGGCGAGTAGCAGTAGAATTCCTAGACCCCGGTGAAGAAAGCCAGGCAAGGAAATTCGTCTTTAAATGTCATCGACAAGTCGAAGGTGGTGTGGATGTTGTTTATCCTGTTAATGCGTTGGCTTTTCATCCGGTTTATGGCACTTTTGCAAGTGGAGGTGGTGATGGTGTTGTGTCGCTCTGGGATGGTGCCGCGAAGATTAGATTGAGACAGTACCAGAAATTAGGTGCAAGTATCGCTGGCTTGTCGTATAATAACGAGGGCAGGATGTTGGCGATTGGTACTAGTGCTGGTTTTGAGGGAGGACAGACAGATGGGGAGTGTCCACCAGAGTCAGTGAAGGTTATTATCAGAGAGATGCCAGAGGGGGAGGGAAAAGGAAAGATGCAGGATAAGAAACAGTAAACCACAGAACTATGGAAGGAAGGAAGTAAGAACAGTGGAAGAAAGTATATGAAAGAGATGATCATCACAAGAGGTTGGCATTTGGTGTATAATACAACTACAACGGGGAGTTATGGTTTATGGTTTAAAAACGGATATTGTGTCTTTTTAGCGTAAAATAAATAGCGATTCACATACTATCACCACCATCAGTATAGGAGGTACATATTTTAAAAACAAGGATAAACCTACATAGCTATGTAGTTGGTACAAAAGTTTGTATTTCTCCAAGAATCACTTTCCAAATTCCGGGGATTTCCTATTTCCCTTTCTCTCTCTCGTTCGAAATTTTGTTTTCGTTTAAAACATTGCCATCACATCCTTTAGTCCGTATCATGAAGCATCGCTCACATAACTTTTTCATTGTTCTGACCACATTCCACAATCAGAGTTTGTGGTATTTCCAAGGAGGTGGGGGGGGGGGGGGGGGTGACTATATACAATGTAAAAGATAAGATAAGAGAGCATAATTGCCATCATATCAAGCAATCAATTTTTTTTCTGGATCCACCAGCAGCAGCAGTAGCAGTAGTAGTAGTGTTCTATCCATCAACAAAGAAAAAATGAAAGAAAGCATCCCAAATCGTAGAAGTAGTAAAAAAAAAAAACATGCATCGTGCATATGTATAAAAAATGCAACAAATTTTGAAAAAAGCCCAACTCAACTCAACATCCTACCCCCCTCTCCCCCCTTCCGCTTCCGCTTCCGCTTCCGCTTCCTCCTCCTTCTCCTCCTCTTCCAGTTTCCTGCAGCACCCCAAGATTTACATGTTAAGACCCGCAAAAAGAAAAGAAAAAACAGAAACAAAAAAATACAAAACACAACCAAAGAATCGTACATACACCCATCAGACACATCCCCCGATACAAAAACAAAGGAAATAAGTGAACAATGGAGAGGGTGAAAAAAAAAATAAGAATACTAGACTGATGATGATATGGGATAGTATCTTTTTGGTGTTTCTTCTTTCGGTTGATTGTTATTTTTTTTTTCTTTCTTCATGTCCACCAAAGTTATACTATCCAGCCTATAATAGCTTTTCCCCATTTTTTTTTGAATGTTCATGAAAAATCCCATATACAATCATGTACATAGTGTTGGTGGTGGTTACCAAGATTGGTAACATTTACTCAATGTGGCTGGGCTCGTCGTCGTCCTCGGCGATGACGGTACGGTCGACGGCGAGCATCTCAGCGAGAATGTCAAGAACGTGCTGTATACTATATTAGAGCCGCATTCCTAATATCTTCCGGGGGGGGGATCAAACCTTAGGCACGGTCTTGTCATAGATAGAGATAAGGTCCTGGGGCTGAGGGTAGACCTTCAACGCGCGGTAGAAGCAAAGCGCAGCCTCGATAGCAGCATCAGGTCCTATGATATTCCGTCAGTACATCTATGGCCCATAGACCTTTTTTTTTCCAACAGACTTGTGGCGGCATCCGTCAAGCTTGCCGGACGCCGGGGGAAAAATTCACATACCCTCCGCGCACAAAGTCTCACCACGGGCAACAGCACCCATGAAGTAAGCCTCCTTCTCCTCAACATCAGTGGGGAAACCCTCCATCTGTGCCTGTCTCACGGCGTCATGGATAGCCTCGCGCTGGTTCTCGTTCTGGACGTTGGCCTGAGCTTTCTGAGCCTTTGCGTGGAGCTTCTTCTCCTTCTTCAGGCTGCGACGGAAGCTAGGGTCGTTGCGACGCTTGTAGTCGAAGTATGCGGCATCTGATGAATCCGGGGTGGTCAATTTCAATTCGTTGCTTTTGTTATATCGCTTGGTAGGTAGGAGGTTATGGAAGGAGGAAGATAAACGTACAAACTATTAGCGGGGTATGTTAGCATTGACATTATTTTTTTATTGGATTCATCCATTTTTGAGGCTCTTCAGAGGGAGGAGGCTCTTTGAAGATTTTGGTATGGTTGGGGTCCGGGAAAGCGTACCACTGGTCAAAGCGAAAGCGGTGGCAGCGCCATAGAGAACGATGGTAGAAACCTGCATTGTGGATATGGTAGGGTGGGGAGGGCAATGAGATCGATCCGGCGGGTTGTGGTGCGGGTGATGTTGCGGGCGAGGCAAAAGGCGATGGCTTTACAATGTGAGGATATAAGGCACGAGGTCGTCACCAAATTCTGTTTGCCGAAGAAAAGTTGCACGTTACGTTGGTAGCGGAAGCGGGACTCGAATAGAGAAATCTTGGCGGACGACATTTTGCAATTGGCGTCAGATCTTATCGGAGGCGCGCGATAAGATTAGATCGGATGTTGCTCGGAATTTGACAACGGAGCCACGGCGCAGCCACGGCGGAACCACGGTGGAATCACGGATGGTGTCAATTTGTACGCAAATTGAATTTGAATTTGAATTTTCTCAGAAAACTTGTATGTAATCAATATTACATATTCAATACTGATCTACCAGAAATCAAATACTCTGTTATTGCCAAAGTTGCTTTTGAGACACAGGTTCTCACCCGCTTTCGGTAATCATGTTAAACTGATCTCAGCGCCACATTAAGTGTCAACTGGAATTGTGATGAAAACTGTAAAAAGGAGTATCCTCTTTTATCTTAAATAGCTTATAGCCATATTCAAAGTGCAAGCCCCACACTCCACATATTCTACGTTAGCATACTCAAGAGCATACGGAAATAAATACAGAGCATACTATTATCTTTCTCAACAGTGATACAACTGGATGAAGCACTGAGGGAAGATTCCATTTTCTATAGGCCCTACTGATGATAAACACAAATTACAATTTTTTAATTAAAGAATCGGTTACTGAATTTACATACGGCAGTACATTTCAAGTCAACGTTTTCGCCATTCACATTCTCCCAGCCATCCGATCACTTCAAGAGTGACTCTTAAAACTCCTTAAACCCCCCGGCATCAAACATCACTCCCTGTATATTACTCAGAAGTTATTTTACATGGGCCTTTTAGGCTTCAGTCGGCGTATGATTCAATACATCTCCCAGCAGTAGACCTGTAAATAGCACATACATACAGCAAAGGGACCTCCATCCATAACATATAACTTGCTCTTCAGTATCCACAGCCTAATGTATCCAACCCAATCCTCATTCCCCAACATCTCATCATTATCCTTATCCAGACCCCGCAACGCCTGCCAACACTCCCAAAAAGATCTCTCCCAATAAACCATGCAACATACATATGCATCACTTCCGACTCTACTCGGCTCTTCTCTGCTTTACCCTTCTTTTTATTCCCAGCATCAAAACCCCACGCTACCTAACCCACTGGTACCCCCCCTGTCTTTGCGTTCTATAGAAAATATGTTTTCGTGATAAAATAGGACCTCCCGTCTGTTGCTATAGCGCGATGGGAAGTCCTCCACTGTTTGTAGCGCCGGTGTACTACTTACCTACGCCTCCTGCTGTAGGGCGACGATTGGAAGCCCGTGGGGGGTGGGGGGGGGGGGGTGGGTGGTAATACCGGTAACCGTGGCAGGCAACCGGAACATATTCTCTGGGAAACAACGAAACAAAGAAACAACACTCCAACACTCCAACACTCCCACGCTCCAACACTCCAAAAGACTATTCTCCTCGCTACCCAATGACCCGGTCATATGCTCCCACGGTATCCATTCTCCATCCCAATCCCAATCCCAACGCACAGGAATTCAACTATCAATAGTAGACCGTATGGGTATTGACTACAGCGCCGGTATGCCCCAACACCTGGGACTTTTGCCACATGCCACATGCTACAGATACCGTCGATGATAGTAACTACACATCCGTATATATCACCTTATACCTTAGCAAAGTAACCCAATTCAATACTATGTTTCCTAAGCGGGAGGAGCCGCTATTAGAGGATGTTAAGCAACTGCGGTTTTATTGAGGAGAATCTTGACACACTGTATGAGGAGATATATAAAGCGGATTTGAATAGGCTCAAGGCAGAAAAACAGTGGAAGGAAGCAGAGAATGTTTTGAAGCCTCCCAAGGAGGATTTTGTCATTACTGAGACTGAGCTTTAGAAACATCACGAGGATATCAAAAAATGACCCGGAAAGAATGAGAACAGGCTGAGGAGCACTGATCGAATCTTAGAATGTGAATAAAGTCTTTCTGAATGAATACGAGAGTTAATGCTGCAGAATGAGGAAAAGAAAAAAAAAAAAATAAAAAAAACATGAAACACAGACACATATGTACATATAAATAGCGTCAGGATTAGCAAAGCGAGAAAGATGCACCGTGACATAAAAGCCGCAGAAGAAATAACAGGAGCCAAAAGACATCGAGGAAGCAGGGCAAAAAAGGAGTATATAGAAACAACGAGGTAGCGTTGGCGACAGAGACCATATGAGAAGTGTGCGAAGAGTCCAGTGAGGAGAGAGGCGAGTTCAGAGAGGCAAGTTCATCGAGGCCAAAGCGAGTGGAAAAAGAGCAAACAGGGCTCCAAATGTACAGACGAGAAGTAAAACCAGCATAAGGAATAAGTTAAAGGGTGACAACAGGCGCAAGATATCATATCATATAAACTCTAGTACGATTCCCAGCGAGATGCTGGGGTAAAAGTTAGAGCCTCCGATATATATATATATCAAAACTGTACCATATGTTATGTCATTGTCATTGTCATAATATTAAGTTTATCAAGGCCCAAGAAATTGAAATCGAAAATCAAAATCGAAAAAAAACTGGTGATGGTGTAGAAACCTCTTAATACAGAAGTCGCTGACTCGCTGGTCAAGAATGCAAGAGTTATTATCCTGAAGTTACATTACAACCCATGATATATTGTAGAGGTGAAATTACTCGAAAAATCCTCCAAAAAAATCGGCAAGAAATTATCTTCTGCTTGCCCTAATGAACTTTGTGTTCCAGCACATCTCTGTGAAGGGTCAGGTAGAGGAAACATGTCGGAATGATGCTGTCATAGGATAACATTAACTGCAGCACTAGGAATATTGTTTATCCCAGGCTGCTCTTACGGGAATCATAGGCAAGTTTCAGATTCTTAAGATCACATCATATATATAGTCGAAACCCGTCACATTATATATAACCAGTTTATCAACAGTTGGCGTTGTGGTGGCAACCAAATGGACCGGCCGTAGGCCGGAACAGACCACATCCTCTCTTGTATCATATATATAGTTGAAGCCCGTTTCTCAACAATTGGCGTTATGGTGGTAACAAAATGAACCGGCCGCAGGCTAGAACAGACCACACTCTCTTGCATCATAAAGTGATTGCATGGAGAATATCCAATGTAAGCTATGGTATAAGGTATGTATCCACCTCTCTCTCTCTTTATTCCAATAATGTTGACATGAAACATAAACAGTCGTAGTTAAATAATACAGCAATCCAATAATGACAATAATGACAATAATACAACAATACAACAATACAAAATACCTCATACCTCATACCTCATTATTCCAAAGAAAAAAAATCATTAACCGGTTGTAATAATTATTTATCATGATTCTCATTTATCCCTATTCCGCATAAAAAAAACAAAAAAAAAAAAAAAAAAAAAACACCCTAATGATGCAATATCAATCTCAAAAACGCCTTCCGAATTCTCCCAGCATCAAAAAGAAGAAGGAAAACAAAAAAAGATAACCATACGCCGACCGACTGCCATAACCCTCTACCGTTCGTTAATCCGAACCTTTGTCTTTGGTCTTATTCTCGACTTTATCCTCGTTTTGAATGGATTCCACCTCCGTCTTGACCATCATCTAATGCGCACCAATCTCACTTCCAATCCTTGGTGGTTCCGTGCTCTTACCCCCAGGACTAGTACTCCTCTCTCTAGCCATTTTCCTCAGCTGTTCCGCAATACCATAAATCTCCTTCCTAATCTTAGTCGCATTACAATGTCTTCCACCCAGGTTCATTGAAATCGATTTCCTTCTTTCCGCAACCAACAATCTTTTCGTCAAAAGATATCTCATAGCCCAACAAACATGAACTCCACAATCAGATCCATTATCCTGTTGCGGCGTATCCACCAAATCCGTAAATGCAAGCTCGACTCGTAACATCCGCTCTAGTACTCGGTGGATTACTTTGGCGGTATGTACATTGCAGCTGTTTAGTGAATCGTAATGGAAGGCTACTCGGTCTTGTAATCCTACGATCATTAGCGACCAGTGAGTTCCGCCCTCGGGTCGCGTGTAGTCTTCGTTATCGTTGACGGGGAGGAAGATATGTGTGGCGTTTTTGAGGTTTGCTAAAGGTCCGTCGATAAGGTGGGTTACGTCTAATAGGGTCAGCAACCTAGAAATAAAAGAGAGAAAGAAGAAACTGACCTTGGTTACGGAAACTACTCATTAATAACACCATGCTAGGCCGCATCAATACGACATTGCAATCTTTATGGGTAGCAATGTATTCGTGTTCCAGGTATCTATAGCGGGGAATTAATTAGCCTTTATCCAGCTTCCAAGTTTGTCATAGTGTATAGCTATTTCAAAGAACGACATACTCTTGCCAAAAAGCTATGATGTTATCCGTCAACCAATCATTTTTCAGACTCCGCATATCCTCTACAGTCACGGTACAATCATAATCTATTCTCTTGTCAGCAGCGCGTCATGCGGGATTCAAGGCCGTAGATAATAAAGTTACTGACACGACAAGTAGGTATCCTGAGGTTGCATTTGCTGGAGGTCGGGAGAAGAGGTCTTGTTCATCAGCATCTTAGTCTTTTGTTTCGACATAAAGGGAGACGGGGATTACAAACGCCATCCCTATACCACATGATCCCATCTCTAATAGCTTCTCTGAATGGCATTGTTGGCTGTTGTTTGCGTGTTGCGTGTGGGGGATTGTTCTGTGTAGTGGTGCAATGGTGCGGTGGTGCAGCTTGAAGGTAGGTAGGTATGGTAGATAGGCTTTGTGAGTACAGTCGTATGCGTATGTGTGTATTGTATGTGTGTGTATGAATCTCAGACGACGACGACGACGACGATGATGATGATGAACAGTTGTGGTGTGTGCAGAGCAGTGTAGTGTAGTGTAGTGTAGTGTAAGTAAGGTCGACAGTAAGTAGACTGCAGAGCGGCAGCTGTACAGACGTACTACGGCAGGCTTTGTTGTCTTTTTTTTTCGGTTCGGGTAACAGTGCAGTTCAGAGTATTAGCAGAGTGAATCAGCAGGATCATTCCTTGTCTCGTCGATTCATCACTACTTTCGTGTTTTTTCGCGTCTACGTACAAAAAAAAAATCAAGTTTCACGATAGCGTTTCCGTTCTCTTTTTCTCGTTCTCGGTAGGTATAAACTTGAGTTCTAACATTACCCTTTTTCTTGCCTACCTTTCTAGGCTCACTTACCTACCTGCTCGCCCGATAACTCTCATACTGTGGGGAGACGTGCTTGATTGATGCTTGATGCTTGATGCTTCATGTTGGACTGGGTTGGGTTTGCAAGCTCCGACACCATCCTCCCGTCCCGACTATGCCGTCATGCGCGAAACGTAAAGTCTAAAAAGGAACAGTTCCATGCTGGGCTGCTTTCCCCGGACTTTTGCTAGGTTGCTAGGTTACTAGCTGCTGATGTATGCCAGGCAGAGAACGCGAAGGGAACGGGAGGGGGGGGGGGGGGGGGCGTGGGGGAGGAGGACACCAGTTCTGAGTGTGGCAAAGCGTGGCAAAGCGTGGCGAAGCATGGCAAGGCATGGTAAAGCATGGCTTGGCAACAATCAAGAGCTTCAACAAGCTTTCAAGATCAGATCGCATCATACATTTTTGCCTGACTTTGACTTTGTCTTTTGATATCTGCACTGACCAGAATCCCATTTGCTTCTTATCTACCTGACGCCATACCGTCATGGCTCTCTACAGACACTATCTAAACAACACACGAGAAACAAGAAACGAGAAACGAGAAACAAATAAATAGGTGATTGAAACATTTCATGCAAATCAAAATCCAACCTATTCTCACCACGGGGTCAATAACTCTCCTCTCACCCCCGAAACCTGTCTCAAAGCCACCCTACACCCCACTCCACACCCCACTCCACACCCCACTCCACATCCCACTACCCCAAGATCCCAGCCAAGCCCCAAATCCCAAATCCCAGGTATCAGGATACCGGACACAACCCCACTAACCACTACTAACATCCATCCCCCCCCCCCCCCCCCCGCGAAAGAACCAGCATATTCCCGCTTCAGTTCCTGCCGAAGCACCAAACGTCAATCCACAACAACTGTACTTTCCAGGTACATAGCATGCGGCGTGGGCATCAAAGGTTAATAGTCAATAGTCAATAGTTTTTTGGTACGGCGGTATTGCGGTATTGCGTCATTACCGGTTATGGAGGGGTTTAAGGGATGGAAATAATGGGGTTTGAGATATGCGAAGGGAGACGGGGCCTTGTGGATTTGCGGACTATGTATATGCGCAGAGCACGGAAAACTGAAGCACTGAAGCACTGCAGCACTGGTTAGCAACAAGATAGGACACACTCCACTCTATATGCCACCATACATACCATACATACCCTACACATAATAGCATAGCATAGCATAGCATTCCCATGATAAGCATACCCTCAATCATAGCATACCATACCCCCAAACCTCAAAACATCACAAGCCGCCTAAATCTAGATCCATTCCTCCATGCTTCATGCTTCATGCTTCATTCCTCCATTCCCATGATCCGTAAACAAGTTTCAGTAGCCTGAGATTAGTCACATACTAATCCGGTATCCTGTTTATACATAGCAGCATAACTGGCAGCATAATTGGCAGCATAACTGGGACTAAGCACTGTATATAGAAAAGCTGATGTAATCGATTATGGTTATTTAGAGCCGCCGGCCACAGCAGTGCATTGGCTGTAGCAGGCGTAGCAGGCGTAGCGGGCGTAGCGGGCGTAGCAGGTGTAGCAGGCGTTTCGGGCTATCAGGCTATCAGACGTAGCAGGTGTATCGGGCTATCAGCTATCAGACTATCAGACGTATCAGCTATCAGGTTATCAGGCTATCAGGCGTATCGGGCTATCAGGCTATCAGGATATCAAACGTATCAGGCTATCATGCTATCAGCTATCAAACGTATAAGGCTATTAGCTGTATCAGCCACAGAAGCCGAATCAGCCGTATCAGACATATCAGCCGTATCAGCCACAGCAGCTACAGTAATTCGAAACAATATATCCCATCCCATCCTACCCAACTATCCTACACAACCATCCTACCCAACCATCCTACCCAACCATCCTACCCAACCATCAAATACCCTCACATCTGTCATACCCAGCCAAAACATTCTTTTTATGTAGATAGAAGTACTCATACCTGGGTAAATCAGTGTTCTATTATATTGCTCACAGCACCGCATATAACGCCACCGTAAGCCAAACTGAGAGCCAAACTGAGAGCTGGGAGCTGAGATGAGATAAGTATGTAGGCTGAATATACTGAATATAATGGAGTATAATGGAGTATAATGGAGTATAATGGAGTATAATGGAGTATAATGGAGTATAATGGAGTAGAATGGAGTATAATGGAGTATAATGGAGTATAATGGAGTATAAGTAGTGTAAATAGCATCAATAGCATCAATAGCATCAATAGCATCAATAGCATCAATAGCATCAACATCACTAAACATCACTATCACTAAACATCACGAACCATCACTAAACATCACTAACCATCACCAAGGACCTATTTACCGATAAAAAAAAATACATCATGGTTCAAAAATTATCCTTAGAAAAGGTTAGAGCCCGGTACTATGATATAGGGATAATATCGTTCAATATTAATTCAATACTTATTGTTGAAATCAGTTGTTGTAGGTATAATAATCCTTGCCCTCCTCCCATCCCCCGCCCCACTCCCCGCCCTTTTTTTAAGATATGATTATACCGTTACTATCACTATTGCTATTGCTATATGCAAATTATAAACATTAACTCCTGGCCTTCAAGCCTTTCGGCCTTCTATGGATCCTAATCCATCACATCACATCACATCGACAGCATTCATAAACCCGCTCACCCGCTCACCCACAATCATGAGGAATCACTCACATCCCCAAGTTCCTCATCGGGAAATACCTAATCTTTGGAACTGGGAACTAGGAACTGGGGACTGGGAATATATTCTTCCGTTATGATTCTCTGGTTATGATTCTCTGGTCATGATTCTCTGGTTATGATCTAGTTATGATTCTCTGGTTATGATTGCTGGTTATGATTCCCCCGTCACGACTCCTGATTCTTAATCCCCTAGTCACGACTCCCGGTTCTCAATTTCAGCACATCGTATCGTATCGTATCGTATCGTGTTACCATACAGGACTCATGCTGTGCTCTTTTTATTCTGATGCTGATATGGATGATTTGCCGTTGCCGATTCCGATTCCGATACCGATTGCGGTGCTGATACTGTTGCTTTGTCGATGCCGATGCTACTACCGATATCGGTTGCAATGCCGATTCAGATACCGATGGCAATGTAGTTGCTGATACCGATTGCGATGCCGATGCTACTACCAATACCGATTTCGATGCCGATACCGTGCTACTACCAATACCGATTCCGATACCGATTCCGATTCCGATTTCTATACCAATTCCGATGCTACTACCGACACCGATTCCGCAGCCGATTCCGATTCCGCTAATGATGACGATTCAGATGCTGTTGCTGCTGCTGCTGCCAATACCGATTTCGATTTCCATACCAGTTTCCATCGGTACAGCGTATAATATCCATATCAGAAGTTAAACCATACCGCAGACCATAACAAACAGAAACAACGTGAACAGCGGGAACAGCGGGGACGGGAACGGGATAACACCTGCCTACCCGCTTATCCACCCGCTTGTTTTGCTTGCTTGCTTGGGACCGGTCGATCATCCCCCATATCCGAAATTGTTTCCCGATGGATAATAGATAAACAAATAAAGGAATAAACAAAAAACAAATAAATAGCTACTGATAATCACCAATAATCATCAAGACTTTGTATTGATGTCGGGAGTTGACTGTATCGAACAGCGGATACGGAAACTGCGGAATGGGATAATACACGCCTACCCGCCCGCCTATGTATCCGCACGCTCACCCGCCTGTTTTGCTTGGTGCTTGTTTGGTGCTTGCTTAAATCCGATCGATCCCCCCCCCCTCCTCCTCTCCCTTCCGTCCCCCGATGGATAAACAAACAAAAACAAACAAACAAACACCATCGAACCGGAAGGGAAAACATATCGCTGTGATTCGGGGATATCAGAAGATGAAAGTCTACCCATCGCATCGGAGATTCGGAAGATCCACCATTTACAATCCACCCGAACCGCACCGCAGCGAGCGGAGCTGAGCTGAGTTAAATATTCCGTGTTGTCGAATCGGATTCCCGTTATGCTCCGTGTATGGGCTGAAGAAATATATTCTGGCATATATCACGTTGATAATCCGTGGTGATTCCGTGATAATCCATGATAATCCGTGATATTTCTAGGATCTGTTCGTGATAATCCGTGATATTTCCGTACCGCTTCCGTCAAAACAAACAAACCTCCCTAACCCCCCTCCCCCCCGCCCCCATCCTCTCGGTTCGGTTCATTCACTCCCTAACCCCCCTCCCCCCGGCCCATCCGCTCGGTTCGCCCCCCGACTTTCTCAGTATCCAGTCATCCAGTCATCGCTTCATCCTCATCATCTTCTATATCCAAACATCTCTCGGCGCCATATACCACAAAATAGCACCCCCTCCATCCCATCCATCCCATCCAAGCCAACCCCAACCCAGCCGAGCCTCGGTCCCCAGACCCCATATTCCCCCTCCCCTCCCCTCCTCGGCTCCCTTCCAGCGCATCATCTGTGCCTCTATGGTGCCGGACACTTAGTCGAGGTAGCGCCTTGGCAAGGCTTGGCAAATGTCCAATTTGCAACCCACCCTTACTAAGCACCGAGTGATGGAAAATGACGCATTTTGTATGACATCATCTGATATCACTCGCACTTACTAAGCATCGACCGATGAATAATGATATAATTGTATGTAATCATATATCATCACTCGAAAAGACTAGTCCCAAAGAGGTATGGTGTTCAATTGAGCCGCATTTTATGCACCTATTGATGCGGTCGAACTCACCCTGCCCACACCTAAAAACAGGTGATCTTCCAAAGTTTTCAGAGCCACAACCACGCATCCAAATCGCACCGGAATTAATAATAATTGTTCTCTGACTTCTACTCTATCATTATTATGAGTTTTTAGAAACTCTTTTTTTTGTCGCGAGGTGCTGAAAGTTTTGGCGTGGGGGGGTGTTATTCTGCTCGGTGACCCCTGTCACGCTACCCCGACTAAGTGTCCGGCACCATAGATCAAGCAACTACCAGTGTGCTTTAACATCGTAACCAAGTTTCGGGCCGCGGTTCGGGACTAGGTGTGTAGGTGTGTAGGTGTTACATAGTGTGCAGATTTAGTAACAGTTAGGGGCCTTGGTAATGTTAGTGACTGTTAGTGACTGTTAGTAGAAGCACAAGTTAACCTCACCTCACCTCACCTCATGTCACCTCATGTCACCTCATATCGATATTGAAATCAAGGTATATATCTATATGTATGTATGGCAGGTTTAATTATTATTCTTTCGCTGCTGCTGCTGCTGCTGCTGCTGCTGCGGTGCTGTGTTTCGTTGTGAAGTTGGGATGAGTTGGGATGAGTTGGATTGCCTAGAGTGAAATAAGTGGGGTAGATAGCGGGGTATAATGCCCCGCGTGGAGGGTGGAAGTGGGTCTGTGGGTCTGTGTGTCTGTGCCTTATTCCCACGTTCCAAGGTCCCCACGTTCCAAGGTTCTTGCCATGCGACAAAGTATAGATCGCATTCTGTTTCACTTCAGCCTTAATAATCAAGAACTTGAACTGGGGCAAAAAAAAAAATAATCGTATTCTCATCTACATAAATATAAATGCAATCAACAGAATTTGTGTGTAGACTCTAGAGGTCTCGGTCTTCCTTCTCTTTATATCTTGTGCCGTTGTACTTCTACAGCTCACCATATACATCTGGCCTCCCATCCCCCCATCTATCCCCCTCCTCCTGCTCCGTACTACCCCTGTTTACAACTTCGCCTTAAACTCAAGCTGTTCCTTCTTCGCCTGTTCCTTAAGTACTCGTCGTAGAATCTTTCCAGAAACCGACTTAGGAATGACATCAAGGAACCTTACACCACCTCTCAATCTCTTATGCTGGGCCACTGAATCATGGATATATTTGATGATTTCCTCCGCGAGACCGTCTCTACTTACGCCAGGTTTAGGGACGACATAAGCTCTTGGGACTTCGGAAGCGAGGGCCTCGTCGTAAACACCGATAACCGCGACATCATCAATCTTAGGGTGCGCCGCCAACTTTCCTTCCAGTTCCGCTGGGGGGACCTGGAATCCTTTGTACTTGATAAGCTCCTTTACTCTGTCCGTGATGAAAACATTTCCATCTTTGTCCTGGTAACCAACGTCTCCAGTCTTGAAATATCCATCCTCTGTAATGGCGTTTTTAGTGGCAGTAGGGTTGTTGAGGTATCCCATCATAATAGTAGGACCCTTGAGCCAAAGCTCTCCGGTTTCTCCAACGGGAACTTCGTTGCCTTCTTCGTCACAGTATTTGGCGGTAAGGTTGGGGAGCATGTAACCAACGGATCCGATGGTGGTTTGCCAAAGGTGCCATTGCTGGGTGTGGGTAACGGGGGAGGTTTCCGAGAGTCCGTATCCCTGCTTTACGGGGACCTTGATGCGGTCCCAGACTGCTTGAACTAGCTCTGAAGTGAGAGGGGCGGCGCCGGAGTTGAGCATCTTGAGAGAGGAGAGGTCGTACTTGGTGACAACCGGGCTCTTTGCCAAAAGAAGTACCACGGGGGGTACGACGTAGGAGTAGGTGATCTTGTACTCTTGGACAAGCTTGCAGAATTTCTCAATGTCGAAACGTTCCATGACGACGGTTTTCTTGCCAGAGTATACATTGTGCATAATCAAGCAAGTCAATCCGTAGATATGGAAGAATGGTAAAAATGCGAGGATGGAATCATTCTGCCATGTCAAGTTATCCCCTTCTCCAGCCATTAACATTCTAACATCCGATCCGATGTTGGTATGCGACAACATGACTCCCTTAGGAAGTCCAGTGGTTCCGGAGGAGTACACAAGGAATGCTATGTCCTTCTTTGAATCAATCTTAGTGCGACGCCATTTTGTTGCTTGTGAGTCGTCGCGGATCTCTTTCCAGTGCATAAATCCTTCCGCGCGCTTGTCTCCGAGGAGGATAATGCGGTCTTTGGGAATTCCAGCTTTGGCGGTGGCTTCGAGGACAAGGGGTAGAAAGTCCGCCTGGGTGGCGATGGCCTTGGCGCCGGAATCCTTGAGCTGGTAGGTGAGCTCGTCGGCGGTGTAGGTGGGGTTTGCTGGTGTGACGGTTCCGGAGGCCCAGATTACTCCGAGGGAGAGAGGGGGAACATCGATGTTGTTGGGACTGGAGGGGATTAGCTATAGTTCTGTAGCTATATATCTATGCCTTTATGTCGATGTAGACAAGTAGAAAGAAGTAGATATATGGAACAAGATTTGGAAACTGTACCTGAAGATTGCAAGTACATCACCCTTTCGCCAGTTCCAGAAGCTCTTAAGCCCGATACCGAAGAGCTTGGATTGGTCACGAATGTCCGAGTATTTGAGCTCACGCTTGGTGTTTCCGTCGACGAAAATTACTGTTTGAGTGTTAATACCGAGTTCGAATGTTCGAGTCGTATCAACAAATTAAGCCCCATGAAGACTTACCTTGATCATCAGGGAATGGCCGATCCTTGCGCTCAAACATGAGCTTCCATAAGTCGACCGTCGGCACCTCGATAGGAGGGTATTTGCTCTGAACAGGCATCTTGTATATTATTGTCTGTTGCTTGTGATTGTGGTAGGAATTGAGGGAGGAGGTGTGGTGGTTTTGTGGGATGGCTCCTGGTTATGTGCACTTCAGGTCGGGTGTCTGTCGGTCTTTAGCAGTGCAGCTTCTGTCTTCAATCTTAACACAACTGCAGTAATTGCACGGTGCCACGTCGGTGGTGGTCGTGCCCAGGCCTCTTCTTCGTAACCGACTATCCTCGGCATCTTCTCTGTTGGTGTCGGTGCTCAGTCTGCAGGGTCGAAACTGGGTTGTGGGGGAGGCTGGGTTAGACAGAAGCTGGGGGCGTTGTGGGGTACGTCTAGGTTTCCGCGCTTCCGCTGTGGGGTTAGACGTAGTGTTGGAATTATTGCTTAGTTTGATATATAGGTGTCCTGACAGACCAGGTTATAAGGTTGCAGACAAATCTAGAAAGATGCCGAAAAGGACCGAGAGGATAATTAATTCTTCCGTCGGTGTTTGTAAAGATGTTTGTTTGTAGATATCTGTATAATTTATTTTCTTGAAACTGGCCCGTTTGTCGATGCAGATTTTCCACAAACGGAAGAATTTGAAGAAAAGAAAAACTAGACAAACGATAATTTGATGTCAAACATGCAGAATTCATCTCCGTCTGAGTATTCATTGAAAATATGTTTGCATGTTTTCTCTTAATTATGTCTGAATTCGGATTTGTCACGATGCATAAAATCCAACAGCTCAAACAACTGCAGTCTCGAATATGAATCATGACAATTCCTCAAACGAAGCATATTTAACCTATTAACTCCTGTCATTCTGGATGCCTTGCTTTCGGCAAAATATAAGCCTTCTTCAATCGCAAAATATCTCTTGCTTTTTCCAGACAAATCACAAATTCCAATCATATTCCTTCATTCATGTCGAATTTCAACCCCGCCTGGCCTCTTTCGGATCGTAAAAGCACAACGCGATTTTGGTTACCCGAACCTCGTGCCCCACATGTACGCCATCTCGGAAAAGAGTAGCCGAACCTTGGCGCGTGTAAAGGACCTTCATGACGATTTTGCCAGAAAGTTAAAACCGCTTACCATCCCCGCGTCGAATCATGTCGTCCCTGTTTACCAGCAAAATCCGACCACTCTCGGTCATCCGATCCCTTCAGCTCTTACCTCGTTTCCAGCGCCGAAATGCTCAGGTCGTCAATGCTCGCTTTTTCCAGACCCGCGTCGACCCTCGCGTCACCGAAAAGTACCGCCAGAAGCTCGAGGAAAAGTTGAAGAGGTACGTTACACGCCTACAAGCCTACATCCAAGTGACCGACATCACACCGAGGCCCGCCATACCCGCTAGCTCGCCCACTAACTAACACAACACAAAAAGTGAAGGCGTCAACTCAATCGAAGAGCTTAAGGAAGTGTACAAAGAGAAGATCGAAGCGGTGCGAAAAGAAGCCGCAGTTCCCGAAATCGATGCTGTCCTGGAATCCGGCACCGGCACTGCTGCTGCTGCAAAGGCAACTGCCTCGGTTCCGCCAGCTCATGCACCTTTCAACCCACCCCCACCACCTTCTCCGATCGCCGAGGCGGCCCGAAAGCTCTCCTCCGCTCCTCCCGGGGTCAAGACTCTCGACTCCTTTGTTGATGTCGAGAAGTTGCTCTTGCACGATGACCCCAAGGAAATCGGAATTATCTGGAGAGCTCGCTTCATCAACGACGTAAACTCTCTATGTGCTACACTTCCAAAGGAGACTTATGATGAGATGGCAAAGCTCGGAAAGAAGCATCCAATGTTCTTGTTGCCTCTACCCCGTGAGGACCAAGGTGTTGAGATGCATATCCTGCAGTGGACTTTCCCTACGAAGGACCAGAGCACGGTTATATTTACCTCTCTCGAGGAATATAGATTGAAGGGAGAATTTGCAACGCCACACACAACCCTGACCCACCATCTAGAACTTTCCGAGAAGAAGGGATTGGTGATGGCTCAGGGACAGGTTGTTCCCGATCGCGGGGTTACCGTTGCCCATGCACAGTTCCTAGTTGTGGCGTTACAGAAATTCTACGGAGCATTCAAGGGTCCCGAGACTGAGCGCCGCCGAAAGATGCTTGAGATGTTCTCGAGTGGAGATGAGAACTTCATGCTTGAGGATCTCATTAAGGAGGCCGAAATGGCAGAGTAGACAGAGAAAAAAAAAAAAAAAAACAGTACGGAGTAAGGTGTAAGATAGTTATGTAAAATTAAAAAAGAATCTTCCCCCTATAGCAAACAACTTATGAACTAGACCGTTACGTCTCAGCCACCCCACATTAAGTTTGACATGATGTGAAAAGCCGGAACAACAGCCACAAATGTGACACCGACACCTACATCGATACCGACACCAACACTGACAGTGGCAGAGGCAGAGGCAAATGCAAAGGCGGAGACAATGACGGAGACGATGACGGTGGCAGTGGCAGTGGCAGTGACAGTGACAATGACAGTGACAGCAATTAACATATTGGCGTGTTGACGAATTGGCAGCGTATGACGCCTATCATCTCCTACATACCCCCGAGTGATTGTAAATGAGTGCACATACACCAGCAATAATCAATTACTACCATCGAATGCTAACAACCAGAAACAGTCAAAAAATATTATATCTGAGGCTGGGGTGTGTGTGTGTGTGTGTGGTGGGGTGGGGGGATGGGGAAGTGGGGGGAAGTCTCCAAATTTCCAGCAGCGCAAGGAGGAAATCACAAACAAATGGTCAATGCTTCTACTTCTTCTTCTGCTTTCGCTTCCGCTTCTTCTGCTTGCTTGATGTTTAATGCTTCACTAGTGACGTATGTTACAGCCTATAACCTATAACGTACATACATCTATGCTACATATGTACATGCATGTATAACGGGAGCCCCACTAAACTGGTGCTCCATCCAGAACTGAGGATTGTTAGTCAATTCTGTTGATTCTCCACTGCAGTGGTGTATGTATGTATGTATATATGTAAGTACCGGTGGTGAAGTTTCATATTCTTCCATACTGGTAGCCGGAATACATCGTTATGGTGCACGGAAGATTGCTTTATCGATATGTATGGATGTATGGATAGATGTATGGATGTACGGTATGGATATATGCATGTATGGACCATTTTTAGCACTTTGCACGTTGATGAATCTTTGGCATGTATGTATGTATGTAAGTATGTATGTAGAGTGAGTACAGTATGCGGCTCTATTCTAGCGAGCCCAACGATCGGATGTCATCGACCATACATAGGGCAAACAAAAAGGTAAGTTGCATATGGGTAGATGTATGGATGGTGGGTGAGTGAGTGAGTGAGTGGGTCGCATTTGCACTTTAAGGAGGCCTTACACGAAGCCAGACTAGTCAAAACTAGTAAAGACCAGTAGTACTACACACAAAGGAAAAAGCCATGCTTGGCTCTGTGTTACTCTGGCGACTATTGCATGCATAGTATCAATCAATCAATAAAACAATCAAACACCCGGCAGCCCTTGCTTCCTTGGATCCTGTAGAAACGTTTTCAAAGTTCACGGTGAAGATTCCATTTGTCTTTTTTTTTTACACTTGCTTTTTTGTAGTGGGTTGGATAATTATTACTGGTTGTCTGTGAATGATCAAGGGTTTGATTGATTTGTGTGGAAGATATTTCGAGTAATTGAGTGATTATACTAGATAATGGACACCAAGGAACCCCCCCTCCCCCACCACCACCACCATCACCATCCTGGTCTTGAAACTCTGGAACTTTAGAACTTTCCCCTCTTCCTGAAACTATTTGAAACAATCGTCACTTTAGAGGCGGATCTTTTGACACATACACCTAGATCTTGCTTTAGTGGAGGCTGAGCGGGTCCCAAGTATCTGTCACCGGAAATTTATTACCAGACGAACGCAGCCGCTGTCAGGCTGTCAAAAGGGTAGTTGCAGTTAATAAGTGACACCTTGATAGGGGAGGGGGGGGGGGGGTAGTATCTATTTACACCATACCTGCCTACCTACATACATATAGTTGCGATGAACGTTTTTGACAAGGTTAAGCGTAATCCTAGGCCCTGTAGTACTGTAGCCTGGTTCTTTACTTTCCTGGGTTCATGATCTGACAGCCGTTTCTGGAGCCGCCGGGGAAGTTACCGTACATGTACATACATAAACTGGGGGAATTAAAGTTTTAAAGTTTTTATTTTTTTATTTTTCTAATTTTTAAAGTTTTACCCGTGTGTGTGTTCAGTGATCACATCCCAGGGTGCTCAATGGCTACGTACATGAAGCCGGTAGTAGTACATATGTAGAAGGAAATTTAAAAGCTTCTACCGAAAGCTTCTACAGATAAATTTCGCTAGGAGGATTTTTTTTTATGGTTGCGTGCAGTGGTACTTACGGTGCGTGCAGTTTACACCATCTATGTATATGCACTGGTAGGAATATGTAGGGCAAACGTACTAGGCTATGTCCGATGATCTACCTGACACTGACAGATAATAAACGTGAGTGTCGCATGGTTTGAAGTCCCCGCTCCACCTACGCTAGAGGCTAAGAGCCTAAGCCTTAAAGACCCTAATCTGATCGATGTGTGGTGTCTCGTGTGAGCTTCGCGTGGTATACAAGATCGATCTAAGGGCTAATTTTCAAGCCCTATGATCTAATCTACTTCCAGAAAAACTTATATACTATATTTAAGTTTATTGAAGCTGGCTTGCTCTGGCTAAGTCTGGCTTGGTCTGGAATGGAATTACATATACGATTCTAGTGTTGTGCGAGCTGTGAAGATTAGATTGATCTGAATTCCAAGAGCTAACCTGATGCAAATCACACAACGCTAGCTAGAGCAAGCTTAGTCTGAAATGGATTCACACTAATGTATACACCTACGTTATTCTTGTGTTTCCCAGGAATTTTAGATGCTAGTCCATGTGTAGCTTTAAAAATTACACTATGCCTGAGAATTACATTTAGATTATGGCAATAAAAGTAATTTGTCATTCCAAAAAGATAAATGTGATAGGTCTAAATCATTGATTATTTGAGGATCTCAAAATTTGAGATTCTGGAGATAATCCAGTTACAAGTCTGTGTACAAAAAACGTACTCAATTTTCTGAGATTTGAGTTAAAAGAGATAAAAATAGAGAATGAATCACAATTTAGAAGGTTGTACTAAACTTAAAAACAAGGACCGGCAGGATTTTACACTTTTGAAATTATGTACTGACGTAGCCATGTTCGCTGCTCTGTCATCACTGGCGCACCAGTTTCTTACCCCCACAAACTGATGAATCGCTGTGAACCTTTTATACCAGCCAGTCAAACTATGGCCGCCTCTGGGGGCTGACAATGCCCACCGCCTTGTCATGGGCCGTGCGCTTTTCTCATGCGCGTGGAGGCTTTCATCCCCGTTAAGTGAAAATCGGTGAAATAATTTACTGTAGCCATGGAAACAGAATTATACAAAGCAGCCCCATGTAAGCCAGGTAGGCCAAGCCAGGTTCTATTTACAATACGTCTGTTCTAGACATAAAATAGTTAAGTTAAGGCAAAACGACATGGTGGGTCGTTTATGTATTGGATCGTGGAACAGATCGCGCCTAATTCTCGCTACCAAGGGTGGTGATATTTATCTTGATTCAGACCACGAACCGTTTTACCAGGGTATATAAGTTAATTATCCAATATTTTCAACGGTGCATTACATTGTCATACACATTTACGTCGTTGACATTAGTTGCACAACGGCGTTTATTTTGCTCCTTTTCACACCCGGTGAATTAGGGTTTCGCAAGTACCAAGCATCTATGTTTACAGTTGCTCTCTTTGGTGCAGGATTTCCTGTCGACTTCCTTCTCGGCTCCAACGGTTCGAAAACGGGAGAAGCCTACCGAAGGATGCGAGCCGCCGCAGCCCGAGAGCGCCTGCATCGAAAGTGCGCGCAGAATCCGAAGCTTCGAAATAGACTTATCGTCAACTTGTGCAATGCATACTTGATACATTGCATAAGCTAGATTTTTTGCACGCGAGCGCGGTACGATAGAGCTAGCTCTGACCGGATACGATCTTCGTCTTGATCGCATTAAGTGGGCTTATCGCGCCGAGACCAAACGCGCGAGAGTACCAAATCAGCGCCTCGGGCGACTGTATGATTGACCGACCTAGATCTTTTCCGAGTGAAGTAGAGGCGTTGGGCGACTTGCCCTTTGCCTAGGGTGTTCAGGTTGCGCAGGGCAAAACAAGGGGTTATAGCTGGCGAACAAACGCAAGCGCTTGCTTAGTAACCCTGTTCTGGGGTAGCTTTGTACGACATAGCATGCCTGCGGCAAGTTAACATGCTGGAACGACGCAGCTTCATCACTGCACAGTCTGCACCACAATTGAACCATTATTCACCACCAGCAAGCATGTCAAAGCCTAATAAAGTAAATAAGATAGACAAAAGAGATAAAATGTACACTATCACTAAAATCCCTGGCATTCTGGGACAAAAACGTCGCTGACACAAGATACTCGTGCCAGACCGTTTCATATCAAAAAAGAGGAATTCGTCCTTGATGAATATAATAAGGAATTAACAGAAAATACCCCCTTAAATTTTGCTGGAGGACTAATAACGTCCTAAAGACCTCGAGCAATTCCATTTTTACCTACTGCTCCGGATTTCAGCAGCGTCCTTTTGATTTGGTCAATTTCTCCTTTTCATTGGTAGGTGCTATTCTGCACTAAATGGTGTCGTTTCAATGACATATAATTCGATTCAGAATTTATATCACATGTTTTTGTTGCATGCATGAATAGGCTTGATATGGATGACCTGTGTTATCACTAGTGTTGGCGGAAGGAATTAACCAGTAGAGAAAAGCGCATACTTGATATTTAACAAAAATGCAGAAGCGTATGATTCATTGATTTATCTTTAAATTTTTGAAACATACTAAATTTGTTTTTCTGAAATTCATGGCGCTACGGTGCTACACAGATGGACTGTCTCGGAAGGAAAATGAGACCATAGTTGTACTAATCGCTCCTGCTGGTTACATACGAATTGCGTAACGATATATGGGGTAAATGGCAAGCTTTTTTTTTCTCGCTTATGATGTACGTATAATTTTGTCCGAATCCGATCTAGGTTCAATTTTAATGGCGTCATACGTTAGAGTAATTTTGATGGCTTTTTGGCTGAATAAAATCGATTTTCTAACCCGATCAGTATGACCGGTTCCTGTTTAGGTGGATTTCTTTTTTATTCAATAATATTCATATTCCCCTCACCAACTAAAATGCAAAGTCAACACCTTGCGTTATTTTATATTCTTTGGGTTTCGTGCGCTTCTTTCTTGGATATACATCGGACCGGGTTATGCCGGACGGAGTGTCTTCAAGCGCCCCCGCTATCTATCTTGATTCGAGAGCATAAACGTAGCGCGCCTGAACCATTGTAGTATCTCTGTACAAACACAAAAATACAGCTAAATCTTAACATGTGATGAGATTCTGATGGATGGATACCTGCACATTAGGCTTTGACATCTTCGCAGCGGGTTCTTTGTGCTTCCTCGACGGAAATAGTTCCCCGCCTTCGTCATATCTTTGTTCTCTTCGACCCGCGATCGGATACGAAGAGTCCACAGAAAAAGCAAACTCAATCCTGTTTGTCTTGTGTTTGTTTCACAAACGGACTCGCCTGATCCAGACGTTTCTGCCTACTCGATGACCGCCACTACCAACCATGAAACATTGTTGGTTCAGTGGCTATCCCAAACCATGGGGACTATTCCCCAATGATTACATTTTGCGTTCATGTGTTCTTCTGAATGTTGCTTCGCTACAGAGCCAAGCCAGGTAGGGGGTTGAAAGTAAGTCAAGACAGTGATATGTGCACCATCTCAAGCCTCCTCTATTACTACGGCCCGCACCGTAGGGGCATTTCAGTATCCGCAATTTTGCAAGACACCGGTGCGCTGAAGAAAACTGTACTTTGTCGGTGGGAGTCAGAGTCCGCATGTGGCGGGCGACACATCCCTCCATTACATCGTGCACATGCGGATGGCTACAGCAGGGCCGACCAGCTGTTTCCCTGGGGGGCTCCTTGTAAATCCGATGGGCAGTATTCATGGATGAGCGCTAGCGTGGTTCTGTTTATCCACAGGCGTAGGGATGGAGTTCTGTAGACAACTCATGGCTACTTAATCAGAGTACCATCCGGAGATCTTATATTCCTATCCGTTCATCAAACCTCAAAACAACCCTCTTCGACTTTCATAGTTTCACTACTACACAGACTCTCATCACAACAATCACTCAGAACCATCTATCAACATAGCAATATTATCCAACAGAGCAATCATTCAATAATAATGGCGGTCCACGGGCAAACAAACTGGACAGAGATCGAAGATGAACAGTATCAAAATTGCCGGTATCCCATTAACTTGGCCGGAACTCAAGTCAATACCACTCCACGCTTCAACCGCTCGAATACCAATACGGTATCTCCAGCTTGTTTGGAATTCGCCAGATTTGCGGTTTACCCTCAGGGTCAGAATCAACAGTTTAACAGTCCTACATTGTCTCCGCCTTTGACACCTTGTGTTGGCGGTGGTAACTTTATGCAATTCAATGGGATGCAAGAGCACAGCCGCTCTTACTTCAACACCACTGTGCAGAACAACTATGTTGTCGAATCAGCGCACTTTACCATGACCCCCCACCATCACATTCCTCAGTACTACCCACTCAGCCCACCAGAATCCTGCGATAACATATCCATCTCTTTGGGTTATAGCGACCAAGGTTCCCCAATATTCTCGGAGCCCACTTCCCCAGAAAGTCGTATCACCGAGGTTACAGAGGGTCGAGAAATGGAGGACAATTTTGAGGACGAAGATGAACCCCTTTACCCTCGCAGACGTCGTGCTTGTAGTGAGGATGGTGACTATGAGATGGGAGAATCGCATGGACAACGCCGCAAGACTCCTCTCAGCGTCCGCCAATATTCCAATGAAAAGTATGATTCATATGCTGTGATAATCTACCATGCCCTCATGAGTGTTCCCGAGCGTAAAATGATTCTTGCGGATATCTACGACTATTACCGTAAGGCACAGCCCGAGAGAGCTCTCAAGGATGATGGCTGGAAAAACAGCATTCGCCACAATTTGTCAATGAATGGGGTGAGTACGAATAATCCATATTTTCTTGCACAAATAAACTAACTGTTTTTAGGACTTTATCAAAGAGCCTATTCCCGGCGATGAGAGACGTAACATTTGGGTTCTCTCCAAGCATGCTGAAGAAAATGGAATTACCCCGACAACCAGACATCGCCTCACCCCCACCAGAGCTAAAAGAAGATCCCAACCAGCCAGGCGCAAGGACTTGAAGCGTAGAACGAGAGCCAGCCAACGGGAAAATTCCCCACCGGTATCTCCTGGTTATGCTCAAGGTCTTTCCCCGGGGATGCAGCTTCACCATCAACCAATACCCTTCCCAATGACAGCGCCACACACCATGGATCTAGTAGGGGACAAACCCTTTACCCCTGTCAAACAGTCGTTGGCGGAAGTGTACCGAGGTGCAGGGGAACCTTTGTCCCCCCCCGATTCTCCACCTCTTGATAATGATCCCCCCCTTACCGGATACTTCGACTTTCCTCGGATTTCTGAGCAATCAAGCGCTAATGCTGTCAAAAACGAGTACTATGCACCCGAATTTTATGAGGACCACACCGACGAAATGGCAGCACTTTCGTCCCTCGCTTCTTCCCCATCCGACTTTCTTCAAGAGAGCCTCTGGTACAATGAAGCAGGTGCTATTCCTCTTTGCGTCGAATCTACTTCTCCATGGCTCATGAACATGAACCCATACTCCAGTGACTTTGAGGAACAAATTGGTCTCTTGGACTCGCACCATGACGCTGTTATCAAACCGGAACCCTAAATGCAAATTTAAATTGCACCTAAAAGTCCTCGGTATTGTCTTGGACTTGCCAACTCCTCAAGCACGGTTTTGGCTTCTATATTTTCTTTTGTTAATTATACGGATTGGCTGGCTAGATTTTCTTTGTGCGCCGGTATAACTGCATCATATGGAGGTCATTTTGTTTTTGTTTTTTTTTATTTTTATTTTTCTTTTCTTCTTTCCATTTGTAACATTTCATTTGTCACTTTCCTTGTCACGAACTGATGGCTCTGGGTAAAAACTGTCTTGCATTCACAGGTAGAGGGAGGATTTCATTGGGTGGCGTAATATGGAGTTAATGATTTTGGGGGATTCTTTCCTACACGACTTTCTTTTGTCATAACATGTACTCGCGGGTACATTACTAAATCGCCACATAAATAAAGCAATACTTTGGAGAATAACATTTCGTCAACATACCTGAAGTGAAACATAAAAATAATCTGCAGATGTACGATGGATGTCTGTTCCCGCGCGAATAATATGTGATCATAAAAATGTGATATATCATTTAGTGGGGCTCCTCAGAGAGGTGGAAGTGTTGGCATCGTGAGATATCTGTGTATGGACTTTTCAAAAAACGAGAAAAAAAAATACATACCTTGTCTTCGGTTTAGTGCCAGTCGACATGATTTGGCAAAGCGTGGGGGGCAGCGTTTTCTGTAGCACAACCAGAGAGGATGGCAGATGCGTGGCTTTGGTGTACGAGTTTAGCGTTCTGCTTGTGTGTTAGTGCCTCGCATGAGAGCACGAGACATGTATATAGCTCGGGGGTATTTTTTTTGGGCTTCATGTTACGCTGGAATCATTGACTATTGTATGCAGTCATCCCAAGGGGCCAATGTATGAGTACGGAGTTTGCTTCGTTACCATGGTAGCGGGATTGAATTTCACAAGACCCTTAATGTGTCTAGACTTGCCTGTAGGAACGGTAGCCATTTTATGGTATGGTTCTGCAAATGCTCGTAAGTTTGCCTTCTTGCACATCGCGATAAAAATGCGAACCATCCACCTAAAACTTTTGTAATTTCCATTTTCATCCGGGATATATCATCGAACATTGTGGACAACTCAATATGAATCCACATTTAAAGAGAGCCCACAATTTATCACGCATGTCAGATAATGTATTTCAATCTTGACTAGGCGTACTTTATACGTTTAACACAGGTCAAAACAATTCAGAGTAAACGGAGCATCCCGTGCACGATATGTGGCGTGTACCTAAAATAACAAGTATGTACATCATGCCCCCCCTTAGATAACCTCTACGCCGGCCAAAATTCCGCCCCATTCTGCACAAGAAGCAATCGGGGTACTAGGGGGGTGCATTTTCACCAGCAACGGCCAGCCAACCGCATCCCGCGGCGGGTGCCATGAGCTTCGGGGCCTAGCTGTCAAACGGGAGTGCCCTCATTGAGGCGTTATAAAGCTCCGATGACAGCTACATGAGGTCACAGCCCGGTACGAGTCAACTTCGCGTAGATTTGCGACCTGCGGTAAGACTGAAGGGAATCTTGGTACGCCGCTGCACTTCTCGATCTTCGATCATCAGGACAGCCTGGGTATGTGCAATATCAATCGTTTACAAACGTACCTATTGGGTCGATTTTGCACACGTGTGTATAAATGCCCATAGTGATTTTGTGCAATGTAACTAGATAGCTGGGGGAATTCGTTGGCGATTGAGAGATATGAATGGCCTGAGGAATATTCTGAGCTGGAGGTTGGTTGGAGACACCAATGCTCGTAGCCGTTTAGAAAGATAGGGAGAAGGCGGTGCGTTAAGGTTTCGGAAAGTGCATATGCATGCAGAAAGAGGCCTTGGTATAGAAAACTGTAGTGTTTAGGACTTCTTTTCTCCACAATGTGACGGGAGGGGTTTACCGCTGGGGTTTTTCCCAGATGATAACACAACATTGTAGCAACATATGGCTTTTCCCACAGGGTCTTAACCATTCCACGATATTTCATGCGAACCGATGCGTTTAAGCGATCTCAGAGTAGTGTAATTTATATTATGCAGTTCGCACCGCTTTAATTCATCGTAAAACATCCAGCTAACCAAATCCAATGAAGCTGAAAAGCCACTTTGCCGCTTCGTTACACAAGTCTGCCGCCGTGCCAGCGGCTGGTAGAGCTTTTCTGTACTCCATAGCTAATGCTTGCTTTGCTGGCTTCATGGCTGATACCGGGGAACAGAATATCCTAAGAGAAAGGGACTTTACACCACATTGGATCCACCTAGAATAACAAAGCCAACGCCACTCTTTTTTCGCCGGTTCTCTTATCACATTTGTTCCAAGCGGCAAGGAAAGGAGTCGAAGGTGAGGGTGATCGGCGGGCCGGATCGTGATGTGCGATGGAGATGAGTTTAGTGAATAATGAAGGCTATAGGAAAAGCCGGTATTATATGGCAGCGGATTAAGCTTCCGAAGATCGTACTCTGGCTCACGGGCGACTACGTATGAAACGATCCCGATTCCGAATATAACTTCCAAAGCTTAATCCTGAGGAGAGTAAACGACCCCTTAGAATAATCTTGTATTATTAATAACAGCTAAACCCTCATAATAAGCGAGCAGACCCTACATATCTATGTAATTCTTTATCATGCACCCCCTAACTTGGTCGATTTATCAACCTAAACGACCTGACCACCGGTCCACCCCCCTTTCCTCCTTCCACACATCGCTAAAGCAGTGTAAGCTGAGATTCACCACATCGACCATCCTTGATACTGTTGTGGCAAAGGTTGCGGTGGGAATTGCGGTGGGTATTGTTGTGGGTATTGCAGAGCATATTGTGATACTGAAAATTGTGGCGATGGCCTTAGCAATGGCTGTTGTAGCAGTCGTGGAGGATGTTGCTGCTCTGAAAACTGTGGTGATGGCTGGCGTGGTAATCGCAAATGAAGCCGGCGGAAATGTCGAGACACACAAGATGCTCCATTAGAGCAAGCTTCTGGTATAACTTCCGGTTGCCGATCCTGCGCCCAGTATGGGCATTCGTCTCCAGGTCCTGGACTTTTTGGGGCCACTTCGCGATAAACTTGTCCACAATAAGTAATTTTTCGTCCCTTGAAGCAGTTGCAGGAGTAATGCTGTAATGTGGCTTTGCACATCTTGATAGTTCTGTTACAGGAAAAGATATGGAAAGTTTGCCAAAGCGATTATTTCTGTCTGTATGAAAAATTATTTGTTTCGAAATGTTTGTTGAAAACAAGGCAAAGCTAGGACATCTTTTATAAGTTATGTGGAGGGATGAATTCCAGTTCAGCCATTCTAAGAGTTGGGCATCTATTCCCATGGAATCCGTATTCCATACCAATTGTTGAGTCGGATTTACTATGTATAGCCGGTGATTCATTGTTTCGGGATGTTTTTACCATCGTACGTTTGTTGTATCGAATAGGATTCTGTCGCCGTAGAAAGTTGCCCAATAACACTTGGGCGCAACGGGTCTTGGCTTAACCGATTTACTCGGGATCCTACCCAAGGGATTCGGGAGCACGACACTTAGCCGGCTGTGTAGGGTATTTACCACGTAAAAAGGTTATCCATGAAAGAGGGTATTCGCGTACTCCCACGATTTTCTGTCACCCGGCCAGCACCACAACATAACCAACAAAATTGAATGGCAGACACACATACACAGCTCAGAAACGGTACCGCACCCATAAAACACCCAAATTTGCGGGTTCACCTCATTCAAAAAAGACCCAGGTATCGTGGCACTATATGCTTCTTAGAACTTCCGCCTCTTCTTAAGTGGCTGTTTTTTCTTGGCCTCCAACTCCTCCGCTAGCATTCTCCTCTTCCTGTCTGCTCTCGCATCTTCATCCTCACCATCTTCGACTTTCTGAAGTTGTGATTCCTTTTTAGGAGATGCAGTTTCAAATGTGGGTGTCTGAAGCGATTGGATATTCGAAAGCGGTAACGGCTGCATATGCACGTGAGCTTTTTTTTTCGATTTCACCATCAATTGTTTCACTAGATTTTGTTTCTTACCGTTGGCTGCTTTGGCCCTGTCAACGTAGTAGAATCAATCTCAGCCTCCTGTGGTGCTTGGCATTGTGATGGCTGTTCCTTCACTTCTGCCTGTGAGACTGTGCCTTTCCCGCCTATACGTCCAATATTTTTCCGTGGTCCACCCATCACAGATTTAGTGGGCGATTGTAGAGCATTTTGTAGTATCGGCTGAGGTTTATATTTTTCTGTCGTGTTTTCTGATGTCCTATTACTTGAACGCCAACCAATTCTTCCGATGCTTTTCAGGGGCTGTGTAACGGCCCTTGGGGGCATCTTCTGCACAAGATTATCTTCGTCATTGAATTCGCAATCTGATTCATCTGTTGTCTCGTCATCATCAGTAACATCTGGCGTCGTATGTTTTGGTGTAGTCGGGCGTTTAAGCCCCCCAACCCCGCCAATGATTTTAATGGGGTTTAGTATCGAGGCTGAGGCTGATAGTTTTGATCTTTCTCCCCGAAGATCCCCAGACAAAACCGAGGAAGCCTTTATGGTGGGCTGAGTTTGCTTTTCCTTGCTGACATTACTGACATTCTTGGCTGCTGGAACCAGTAAAGTACACTTGCTCGTATCCGAACTTGATTCTTCATTGCTGTTGTCGCCGGGCTTGTAATCTTTGGCAGCCGTTATGGCTTCTGTGGAGTTGTGCATCGATGGTGGAGGAGGCGTCTCCAGGGCCTGCCGTCCTATTATTACACCGACAAAGGCGTCTGCATGGAGGGGTGACAAACCTCAAAACCGTCATCTTCATCTGTAGTTTCATCGCTATCATCGAATTTTTTATTCATGCTCGTGGAATTCTTTTCCGCCCGGCGGGGTGATATTTTAGACAGCGTCCTTCCCTCCCCATTTTCCTCTTCCAATGTCTTCCACCACTCTCCTGGCCCTTCTGTCCTCGTAAATGGTCTGGTTCCAGCCCATCTAGTAGTGAATAAACTCTTTACCAATCTCCCCACAGCCCATTCCTCTTCGTCTTTATACTTGCCTCTCCATGACTCCTCGTTAAATGGCACCAAAGCCTTTCTCCTATACATTCCAACGACATGTTCAGCCTTAACCCTCCCCTCTTCTAATGCATCTCTCATTTTCCCGATCACTGCATCCTTGTCTCTTATCATTCGTGTCAGCTCTGAAATCATCATATCCTGCACATGCGCCATTGAA
Source organism: Pyronema omphalodes (assembly GCA_024516155.1). NCBI lineage: Eukaryota > Fungi > Ascomycota > Pezizomycetes > Pezizales > Pyronemataceae > Pyronema > Pyronema omphalodes. Next base: position 910,852 of record JAJJXM010000001.1, read on the forward strand.
ACAATATCCACGGTGAACACATTAAGAAACTCGGTGCTCGATTGTTTCGATAAGACAAACTGCCATTGCAGCTCCGGTAATGGTTCAGGAAGCTCTGCTGTGGCTTTTAGTCGGAGCTCGTCGCCAGAGGAGATAATAGAAAGTGCGTTTTTCCCTGTAAATTCGGTTGTATTTAACAGTAGTTCGAGTTCGCACAACAAAAGTAATAGTTGTGAAGCATCGACGGTCGGATCAATTACAGTTCCTTCGAGGAGAGACCTGGAGATAACTGCATCACGATCAAGGTTTTCAGTCCAAAGAGTGTGAAGGTCGGTTAGGTGCACAATGTAAGATGACGGCGTAAAGATTGTCTTGATGAGGAGTGGTGGGAGATTCTCGGAATGAGTACTAAGTGACAGAACGCGCCATGGAGAGCTGGCCACAGACATAGTTGAAGCTGTGGCAACGCCGGGGCTCGACAGGTTGGCGGGGGGAGAGGGCGAGAAGACGCGATGGTAATACGGCGCGTCTCTGCTGGTTCTTGTGCGACGCGACGTGATCAAACTAGGACAGATAGAGGAAAGCACCCCGCAGCGCGTTTAAGAGCTTTGTCATATCTGACACAACTTGTTATGTCGGTATTGCTATTTAGGAGATTTGGATAGACGCCACTAGTATTAAGAATATCACGATCAATAATGGTTAAGTTGCAAATATTAAAGAATACTGTAAAGAAGAGTGAGAATAAATAACTCAATATTTGATTCATTACGGTATCATATGAAACTTATATTATCGTATTTTCTCATCTTGAAATTGAGAAGCTATTCCTTTTGGTAATACTTTTCGTTGGGGTTGATTAAATGAGATGTTGAAATAATCAATCTTTATAAATTAGCAATTCTATGACAATATGACAGTTTACTTTTGTTTTTTTTTTTTGTTTATTTTCTTCTGTTTTTTTTTTATTTTCAATTTTTTCAATAGAAACATTTTGGAAATCGTTCTCATAGATATCAGCAGTGTTAAAACTCATATTTTTGTCATAAAAGCTACCGATTGGTATTTAGCACCCCATATAGATTATTTTGAGTGCTCTTTTGCTTGGCCTACGAAGCAGGTCTTTATTCTTATCGATTGTGGCGCGGACGGCTTGCCCCAATCAATCTTTTTGTAGTTTAGCTTCAGTACCTTAGGCATTGTCGCGTCGCCTTTCGCTTCGCGTCCAGGCACCACAATCTCCCCCACTAGCACACAGCCCACACGCCCTGCCTCGCGTACGCACAATCCGACATCTCTACTGCAGAGCCGTACATTTACGTTGGTTCTGTTGCTTCTTCCTCGTCACTTCCCCTCTTTTTGTCAAGATACCCCTCTTATTCCACTTCCAGTCAAATTCGCAATTTCGAGAAGTTCACTGAACGAGAGAGCCCTTGGCGGACGACGAAGCGTGTCGAACTGTCAAAGCTTCCTCGACATTCGAAACACGTCTTGTCAATCCTTTCCGCACGAATCTGCCGAGTCAACTTCACCGTTTTGAGTCACATTCCCCAGCAAGACAAGGCAGCCATAAATTACCATCTACTTCAACCGGTTGAAGCTTCATATTAAACCATAACCTTGACACTCTTTTCATCATCAGCTTCGCGTCAACCCCCGTGTCTCAATGACACCCCGCAATGACATGAAGCGCGGGCAGGTCGGTACCCTCTCTACGTTTCTCCCTCGTAGCTATGACTGAGATCAGCTGACATCATCTCGCCTAACCTAGCCCTCTTCTCCCGGCGCCGAAAAAGATGTCGTCGATGTTAAGAAACCGCGTCGCTCCGAGCGAGTTCGAGGCCGCGAGGAAAAGGCTACCGTATCCCCCGTCACCCCCGATATCGAGGCCATTGCCAGCCCGCTAGATTCTACGATGTCACCCCCTGCGCGGCCCGTCATTCACCAAGCCCCGCATAAGGCCACGGAAGCCATGTCCCCTCCTCCACCCCAAAATATCCCAGACACTCAGGAGAGCACACAGGTCGCTTCCCAAATTCTTGCATACATGGCGGAGGAGGAGTACGACCCCACAGTCTGGGGATACTTGTACCCCATTACAGACCCTACTGCGAAGTGTATTAGACTTGACAAAACACCGGAGTCACTTGAAGAAGAAATACACGATAAAAGCACGAAAAAAAAGGCCAAGAATGGCAAGACTTCTAAGGCTAATGCGACTGAGAAAAGAAAGTCTCCGCATGGCTTTTTAATTGGGCGTCACCCGGAGTGTGACGAACAAATCGATGCGGCGGTTATTTCCAATAGACATTGTGTGATTTACAGAGAGCTCGTTGGTGGGAAACCGAAAGCAATCCTTGAGGATCTTTCGAGCAACGGCACCTGGGTCAACAAGATCATTATTGGGAGAAATAAACGTCGCGAATTGGAGGATGGTGACGAGGTCGAGTTTGCCGGCGGTCACACTTATTCCTTCAAATACCCGATTAAAAGTAAGGTTAATGGATTCCACGACGATTATGAGAAGGGTTCTTCTATCGGAAATGGTCACTTTGCTACCGTTTACCGTGCCATCGAGAAGAAGACTGGCAACCTGTACGCTGTCAAGATCTTCAAAAGAAAGAAGACCGCCGAATCAACTTCGAGCTTCGAGACCGAGGTCTCACATCTCATGACAATCTCGCACCCAAACTTGATTGCCATGAAAGCCCATTATGTCGAGGATGATGGCGTTTACCTTATCCTAGAGCTCCTTCCCGGAGGAGAACTATTCAACTATATTATTAAGAATCAGCGATTGTCCGAAAATGAGACGCGTAAGATTATGAAGCAACTTCTCAGCGGCTTGAAGTACTTAGTATGTACCTTCTTTCATCCCATCTCTTTGTCCAATCATTACTAACGTTCCCCTAGCACGACCGCAAAATCGCCCACCGCGACATCAAGCCGGAAAATATCCTTATCGCCGATTCCGACCTTACGGTTAAACTTGCTGACTTTGGACTCGCCAAAATCATCGGCGAAGCCTCCTTCACCACCACTCTCTGTGGCACCCCTAGTTACGTTGCCCCCGAGATCCTGAAAGGAACGGATCGCCGCTACAACCAGGCCGTAGACATTTGGGCCCTTGGCGTAGTTCTTTACATTTGTCTCTGCGGATTCCCTCCCTTCTCGGATGAGCTTTACTCCGCGGAATACCCGTACAGCCTCTCTCAGCAGATCCAGCAAGGACTGTATGACTTTCCATCCCCATACTGGGATTCAATCGGCGACTCCGCACTCAGCTTGATTGAGGGTATGCTTTGTGTGGATCCCGTGAAACGCCTTACGGTCGACCAGGTCCTCGAGCATCCCTGGATTAACGAGAAGTCCTTTGACCCCGCCGAATCCTGTGCATCTCTTACAAACGGCATAGATCAACTTGGTCTCCAGAAACGTCGTGGTCAGCGTGAACGCACCATGCTTGCCATCGAACCCGGTACAATCAACCCTAAGGCTGCCAACCCTTCCAAGGCTAAGGTCCGCATCACCCAGAATGAGAACGGCGAGGCTGTTGTAGTCAGAGAGGAAAGTTCACAGGAGGAGGGAGGAAGAGGTATGCCTCAAGAGGCCCGAGTTTCCGCCTTTGTCAAGATGGGCGGAAAGGGAGGTGATGAGGTCCTCTTTGATTCCTTTGGAACTGATGGCGGTTCAATGGAGGCCCAGGATGGAAGTATGGTGATTGTAAATAGAAAGGATGCCGTTGATATTGAAGGTGTCAACTAGGAGTTGATAACCAAGAGACCGGATCCTCCTGCTGCTACGGGCTCAGATTTGGGGTTGAGGAAGTTGAGACTGGATGGCTTCGAGACCATCTCCTTCTGAGGTTTCGATTCCGTCTAACGTGTGTAGCATACTATGGTGTGCTGAGGATAAAAGAGAAGGATATTAAGGGAAGGGCATTTTATACTAGGTTTTGGGTTAGTTTCTTTGTGGGTATTGGTTTGCTACTTGTGTCAGGTTCATTGTTTTGCGGGATATCATGGGAATTATCTTTGGTCATTTACGATGTTACTTTGGTTCACCGATTGGTTACTTGTTACGCAAAGGTTGGTTATCTTACGATTGGTTATCTTTGGGTTTTGTTTACTGGATTCTCTTGCTGTCAGAGGGAATTTTGCATCCACTTGCAATGCCACCTCATAGGGAATTATCATGTTTTTTTTAATTCACTTACGCTGCATACTCATTATATACCACTACATAGCTGTTAGGAGAAATATGAGAATTTACGGCATTAGGCTCTTGGGTTTTTGCTACCGCTATGTATCACTGTGATTTAGGCTAGATCGTCTGAATAGCACTTCTTAAACTGAGTGTGTCAACCTTCGTGCCTGAGGCCAGAGGGACTAGCCCAATAATTCTGAATACTATTCGGCTACTCCGGGCCCTTCTGAAGGTAGTATTCTTTTGTTCCTCATTCTAGTAAATATCAACACAAAAACCAGTTGTAGACACCACATTCATGGTTGATGGATTGAGACTACTTTCGTGGGCCATCGAACACAGCGTTATTTTTCATGACTGTAGTTAGATAGGCTATATTTTCGCTTCATCACAATGCCTAATTTCGGTAACGATTTGATTAATAATTCTGCGGATACTTCTCAGAGCGTTAATTATGTGAAAGAAGCAAATTGAATGAAAACTTCAGGTTGTCAGCGATGAATCATGATTCACAGAATTGTTTTTAGTCCAATATTTTGAGCATACAATGTACCCCAATATACCTTTTCACCACAACATAATAATCAGGAACTTCCATCGTCCTCCTCCTCGTCATCTTCTTCCTTCCATTTCGCCTTGATTGCATTTGCTTTTCCTTTGGACCGTTCGTTTCGATCTTTTTTCCCGACGAAGATCCTCGGCTTTCTTTTTGATAGAGTGGTCCGGCCGGGTCATGGCAATAGTAGCAAAATCTGTCCTCGGTGTCTTCTATGTTGCGCTTTCTGGATAGTCCAGGTTTTTCCCAGCATTTTTCGGTGTCGTGAGAAGACTTCCGGAAGTGGACACACCACCTGTCACTCTTTCCCCTATTTCCTTCTGAACGTGAGCCGCTACATTTACCTCTTTTCTTGGAGGGACCGCCGTCTCGCACCTTTTAACGATACCACCCGCTATTTGATTCTATCTCATAGCCCCTTGCAACCAGGAAAAGGTGTTGTGAAAGTACCCACAAATCATCTCTCAAAACTAGCTATAATCTCAATGAGTGATAGATAATGAGTCTATGTTTTCAGTCACCCGCAATGGGGCCAAATAACTACGCTGGAACCTAATAACCCCCCCCCCCCCCCCCCCCTCCCCTCCAGGCTTGATTCGGACCTTTTTTCTCGGGATTTCAAAAGCTTTGCCATATGTAGGCATCATTGTCATATAAATTTAGTTCCAACTTTAAATTCTCCAGCCACATATGCAAGAGAACCGACAGTAAGCCAGAAATTAAGACCCTGCATGTTACTTCTGTGTATATATGTGTGTGCATGTAGGTCTTAGATGGTTTGAACTTTGTGCAATTCTCTGACATTTTATGCGTAAATATGCATATGTATGTAGACTGTTCAACAGTCAACCGTGAACGAGGATACTGAGAATTTGGCGTCTGCATCTACGTCTGCGGGCTGTGGGCTGCGGGCTGCAGCCTGCCGCTGATCAAGAGGATGTATGTATGTACTTTTGCAGCCGGGTTTTGATACTGGGCCGTGGCTGAGATGAGGCATTAATTATATATATACTCTATCATGCCAAAATATATAGAGTGTTTTAATGTTATGATGTAACAGTGTTGCTTTTGCTTCGATTATACTTGCTACGTGATTGCTTGTAATGCATTATTGTTGAAAACTGGGCCAGTGCGAAAGGTAGGTGTAAGCAAGCATAAATGGAAGCAGGGAATTCAAACTGAAAGAAGAAAACAAAAACACAGGGCGCTTGATACTGCAGTTATATGCGAATTGTCGGTTCGCTTATCAGGTTGCCTAATTTCACAAGCGACCTGGATGAGTCGATATTCACCATTTACGTAGAGAGCTCCAACTAATTATCATGCTTGTCATCATGTGATTCATGTCAATTATCACCATACATGGCGCTAAGGACACGACAGGTTAAAAGTGATGTTCCACATGTGTGTTTCTTGACGGAAAATATTTTTGTGTACAACGTTATAGTTCAATAAGAAGAGTAAAAATAGAGATAACCCGGTCAGTGAAGTATGAAACTGCCTAATTGCCCCAGCTTTCAAATTTTGGCTTGCAGTTTCATGAAAGCAACTAACTTTTATGCTAAGTAAGCCAGATTCATCGTTGCAGAATAAAAGTCAGCGGGGGTGTGTATAAAAACAAATTATGCTTACTATGCCTGCCTACAGGAAATACAACTTTCACCAACCATCCTGCACTCATTGAATGCTGTGATTTACATGAGACTTTTTACGGTATCTTTACGCTATTTGTTAAGCTATTTGGCAATGTATTAATGTAAAAAAGCATTTTTCTTACCTAAAAGAGATACACGTTGAAGAAACTCTTCGGTAGTATTAAAGCTGCAGCTTGTCGAGTGGTATTTGGATTACAAACCGCAAAATTTTCAATTAAACATAAAAGGGATTTTCCTCTCGACCTGAAGATTAACTTTGCGAAACAGTGGATAAATTGTATATCATCTAATATAAGATATCCTGCTTTTAAACCGGACTGGAAAACCGTCTCCCTAACGTTGCATCCGTATGCAGAATGAAATGTAAAACATAAAAATAAAAAGACAACATAAACGCCGAAAGTACTGCGTCAACACTCAACCCAAGAAAATAAAATAAAAAAGATACACCATCATAACGTTAGTAAATTAAACACTGTAGCAAGCCTGTATCAAATAACAATAACTCCAATCTAGAATATATCAGTCATAGTTACTGCTCATCACATGAGCTCATCTCCCCCGGATACGGCTTTCTACCATATGCAATATGGCTGTTCATGTAACCTTTGGTTAGTAATGCTCGCTACTTCTTCGGCGCCGCAGAGCAAGGCAACGGAGTTTGAACTACTTACTAATACGAATAAACATGATTATGTCTATTCCTAACACTTGCAACGCCCGCATCACAAATCTTTGCCGCCTCCTCTTGTGACATTCCAAGATACCTTGTGAATGGGGCCATTCCATAAGCCTCCAACGCCGTCTGTGTCATGACCAAAACCATAGCACCAATCTCTTTCATCCTAGTATCCTGTGGCCAAGGTCCAAAAGGCTGCTTGAAGGAACTGACTTGAATATCAATAAAACCGGCATCTTCTAGTAACTTTTGGATAGTAGCGGCGGTTTGCTGAGGACGCCCTATGGCGTTGAAAGCCGCATGAATACATTCTAGATAACGCTTGAAACCATGGGTTGTAGAGAGTGTGTTGTCGTCGGAATATATTTCGGCCCCAAGCTCCCCGAGTTCTAGGTATGCACCAGGCTTAAGGCGGGAATAGGCTTGTTTTAGTAGAGCAGGATACGAGGACATGGATTGAGCTAGGTTGCGGAGGTGAATGAAGTCGAAATGGTCAGTTGGCCAGAGCCAGTCTTGTTCGGCGTCATCAACTTCAAAACGGCAGTTGGGAGGGACATAGATTGGTTGGATTGGACTGGGATATAGTCAGTATTGTTTAGGAAAAATAGCTGCCGCAAGTTTGGTCAGAGAGAACCCCTGATCCCGTAGCTGGGGAGTACAAAGCATGTAGTAACATCGTAGAGCTTGAAATGGAACAATAAATTTGTTATACATACCTCAAATCGGTTCCGAGGACTTGGCTGTTCGGGTATTTGTCGGCGAAGTCAATTGCCCAGATTCCAGTTCCAGTTCCAATATCCAAAACCCTCATAGGGACGTCGTCTCGTAGAGGTGCAAGATGAAGCTCTCCGTCTAAAAGTTGAAGCATAATCTCATGATGTAAATCCAGACGGTCCTGCTCGGTCTCGTCGTTGGGCATGAGGTTTTTTTCCATTCCGTAGTAAGCGTGGTACCGCCGACCTCAAAATTCATCAGTTATGCTCTTCTAGTGGGGACCCCCAAGAATCCGAGCATACCATTTTCGTATACGTAGCGGTCAACCCCAGAGTTCAGACTGTAGCCGGAGCTCTCGTAGTCGTCATTGTTGTTTAGTGTTAGCTATCGGAAATCACTAGTCAGTATTTCTGTAGTGTTATAGCCAGCCTGGACCAAAGCGGAGAAACTGCTCACCATTGCTGGGTCTACCTCGATGGTAGTCGTCTGCTGGAATACTTGTGGTGGGTTTCCTTTGGGCATCTTGGAATTCTGATAGTAGTTCGGTACCACTCAGTTGGATCAGATGTGCAAGGCGTGTCAGTTATCTGGGAGTGGTGGAGGGAAGGGGGAGGTGTGTAGAAGAATCCATTTAATTTCATTCGCATTACATATGCGCGTGCCTTTGTGGGGGTGTGGGCTTTTCCCGGTCGACAAGATATACAAAAATACGCTTCTCTCTACTCGGCGTAGAGTGATTCTAACAGCAGTTCACCAATGTACGATGAAGTTGATCCATCACCCGCTAGAACCCAGGGACGGGCACACTAGAGTTGCTATTGCTTCTTTTACAAAGACTCTGCATGCTCAAACTGCCTGCCTGGTTGCGCCTATTTCGCGAAAAACTAAAAGATCCAAACTCACTACTGCCGCTGGTGTTACCATATATGAAGATATTTCGACAGAAAAGGCATAGTTCTCGGTCAAAACCGTATTCAGCGGTTCTAGCTTCTGAAAAAAGGGATGGGGTCCAGCGAGCAAAGTGTTGGCAGTTAGCCTGAGAGCTCCTGGTGCAATCCTTTGAGTGTATCACGAAGATTGACCCAAAGTGGAGATAGCTAGATGGTGCCTAGCAGCCAACAGATCCGGGGAGTTAAGTAGGAGAAGGTGGACAAATACTGGCCCCATATCACGGCCTCTACAAGGCGAAGCCTGAGGTAATCAACTCGTAATGAGGTCGACGCTTCTTAGCGAGGAGAGGCAGGTGGCAAATAGAGGATGACGCAGATGCAGTCTAAACCAGGAAAAGAAAAGATAGGGTTTAAGATTCTGCAGACTTTCGTCCGAATTTAATCGTGGCGCGGTGATGAAAAGGAGGGGAGAACGCGTCGGCCTCGCCAAAGACTGGCTTGATGGAAGCTCCCGCAACTAAACGAACAAACGGGAGCGGGTGAAACTTGCAATTCTATCCATCACTCAGCTTCATCTAACTTAAGATAATCTCCTACATAATTATAGTTGATTGACCCAAATAATTGAAATGGTGGTATGGTGCCGCACAGCGGCAGTTTCAGAATTGGTATTGTAGACTACTGTGTGACCTACACACGAGGGTGAGAAGTACGTACCAGGATCTTGTTTCGTCTTCCGCCTCACGCGGGAAACTATTTCTGTGCTTTTTATCATGCCGGTGAAGGCGGAGAATCAGAAATGCCAGAATATTATTTCACAAATGGAGAGAACCGACGACTAACCTACAACCTGCTTAATCATCCGGGGCTTTGCAGTAACTTTCCATGGAAAACCACAACTCTTTCTCAGTTTAACCCACCGCAGAATATAATTCTCGCACGCCAAAATAAAGGATGTCCAGTATGCCGACTGGCTCCGGTCTTAAGACATTGCTTCGACAGACTTTTGCTTGTCACTGACCATAGAAGTCCTCAAAGAACTTGGAGCTGAGATATGATGGGAAAGTCGGATTTCAACGGATTTGGATGTGGAGTTCTTCGAGAACCCCACCGTCTTTAGAACTGAGGTGAAATCAATTTTGCATCAGAACTGAATGCGGCAACCTAAAACAATTTTAGCTAACTGGTTTTGCTCTTAAGTTAATCTCGGTAAGGCTCTTAGGCTTGTCTTTAGCTCGATCTCTGAGTCCTTCCATCGGGCGCTAGAGGGATGGGAATATACCGCCAATCATCGCAAAGCCGGCGGGGCCTAAAATCGCTTGAAATGCATGTTTCCCATTCCATCCATCTCTGAGTTATTTGAGGGTCCATAATGCGTATTACAGTAGACACAAGGCGAGGAATTGGGGAATCCGGAGGCCACTACTTTTTGTTAATACAATGAAAAAAAAATCAATAAAAAGGATACTCAACAGGAATACTCACCTCCTTCTTTGATTGGCTTTACACACAGCAATAATTTTGAAAAGAAATAGTGTGATTAATTTCATTTGGCAGGGTTGAAAACAATCTTTCAGCAGACAGAAAAAAAACACACTGCTGTCAGCACAGTCTTGCCAGCCCCGGTTGAGCCTATTCATTCAGAACCCGTTCAGTGTTCCCCGCAGAGAACCACCAATGAGCGGATGGCTTAAGTCTTTGTTTATATCTGAAAAGAGTGCACTGAGAATTGTTGCAACAGACTAATTTCTAAACCCAGGGGGAGCTTGAGTTACATCGCATTACTATCTGCATGTGGTTGCCCCCCCCCCCCCCCCCCTCCCTATATCTATATCAACTAACAGAAAATTTCATAACCGTCTTATTGTGGGAACAGAGTTGGTTGGAGTGGAATGACATGGTGGGATTAACACGGTAATTATCCCCTTGTATTTGACAAAGAAAACGAGTTTTGACAGTTATTTTGCATAGCTTAAGAGATTGTATTATTTCCTTAACGTGCCAGTATCTCGCCATATTTCTCCCACAAGGCATCTAGAGACATCGAAAGATCCTCTATTTCCAGTTATATGTACAAAGAAACATTCCTTCTGTGCCCGGATGTTTTACATCTTTTGCCTGAATCATTTTGGTATTTACAAACGAACCATATTTTCTTTTCACCGCTTACGTCACTTACCTTCGAGCATTGTAGCGCTCAGATTAGATGTCCTTCCACGCTGGTACAGTTTTCTTGAACTGCGTGCACCCAAAGTGGTGCGCTGCGGAGCCTAACTGTCGGAGTTGGGCATTTGAAGAAGCTGTTTAATCGTCTATCCCAGGGCCTATATAGCACAAATAGGTCAAAATTCAAGAAAACAATTGCGAGCACCAGCCACACCCCGCACCTGCCTATAAGTAGTTTTCCAGTGTTAGAAACATCTTCTTTGTTATTATTCTCCCCACCGGAGAAAAAATAGTCGAGGTCACCATTGTTCAATGCCTGTATAAAGCGGTAAGGTGTTTGACCAATATATGTTAGCACCTACCAGAACCGTCGGCGCACGGCTTCAGCCAGTGAAAACGCCATCATCAGATTACGTAAATCAATCCATAATGACCTCTTAGGCTACCATAGATGTTTCTGTTCTCAATACCAGCGGCGATGGCTCAAAGGTCTTTGAACGTTCCCAAAAAAAGAACCCCCCCAGAGGGCATCGAACCATAGACCATTGCACTGACACATCATTATTAGGCCATGGAAGGCCTACCTAGATAGAAGGCGATATGAACTAAGGGCTTAGTTGGAGGAGAGGGAATTCACCAACTCAAAACAGTGTGAACTCTGGATAAATTGCAAGTTTAACAAGCTTATCGAACAGGCTCTAATGTTTTCGTACGCCGTATTTGACATCTACTCCCACGTTTCTTTGGTCCTCCACCTTGGAGATAAGTCTCCCATATCAGCAGTGAGTATTATAGCTGAGAATCAAATGTTTTACTGATTACTCTTATTAAACGGTTCTGTTTAAAAGCCGCCTGAATTACTCTACTATACCCTAAAAAATGCGATGGAATAATACGGCATGATAATTATCTTCTCAGGGCTCAGCTCGAGTTAGAATGAGTGAAAGCGCACGATGCAGCACCAGCTCATAAGTGACCCTCGTCGGTCACCAGCGATGGCGGCGATGGCGGCTATTCCGACAACATGGCACCCACAACTCCCTGTAGTGTGTTCGTGGAATGCAATTTCGCATTCCATGCATATCTATCTTACTGCAGCAAAAAACTCCAACAATTTATGCAAGTTATATAACTCAAAATACGTTGGGTGTGTATATATAAGGTTATCAGATTGCAGGCGAATCACCACAGGATCCGACTTATTCTAGACGGCGATTTTTGTCCCTTAATGCAGATTAAACCATGTGCTCGGGATTCCGCGGTTGTGGCTGCATGTGTTACAAACCGGACGGATGGAATTCGAGAACCAATTCACCAGTTATTATTAACTTGCGGACTGATATTGCGAACTTTTTGCAAATTGCACTTGAGGTTCGCATGTGTGTGCTTTGACGTGCGATAAGGAAGATTTCTATGAGGAGGCGAGCGAGTCGATGCAGCTTGAAAGCTTCGCATACGCCCGAACTAGCATTATCGCGTCTGTCGTGTAAGCCAAGCGAGCGCTAAGCACTGTTGTATGGAAGACTAGAACCTTGGGAACTTTGACCCCTAGTAGAAGCACAGTTTTGGTTGGAATAACCGTGAACCCTTCAGAATTTCTGTCAACCGAAGGCAGAACAGATGATTTGAGTGATAGATATCATTCTGTGTACATATTCTTGAGTCTGATTCGTGTTTCTCATGAGAGTGTGTTTCCCAAGATACGGTGGTGAATGAACATAATTCATTGGTGAAATCTCTACGTACAGCTTATGAAAATTTTGGTCAACTTTCCATACAGGTAGCAAGATATACGTATGACGCCTAGGGATTGCAAAGTTCTGACAAAGTTTGATAAACGTGCACTCTTTACGCATAATAGTTTGGCGGTGGCAAAGTTATGCCATTTTCAACAGCTGTCTAGACCCACTAACGTGGAACCTGCGACCCAGCGCCTCGGTTGAAGTGTTCAGGGTAAAGAAATCTAACAACTTGTGTCACCTACCTTTGGAAGCGTTGAATGTATAAAAGAAAAAGTGAGCTCATTTTTCTCGTTCTCTTTGCTCCCTTCTGGAAGGCGTTAAATGTGCAGCACCGAGAGCCGGGCAATGGATTTTCTCATCCAGTTACCAAAGGTAGCTAGTATTCTTGGGGAGTACAACGACACTTCGACACAGAAACTGCAGGAATAACTATGGAGTCTGAAAGTGGTCAAAAATTCATTCAACAGAAAATTTAAAGCAACACGATGCGGAACTGAACTTGAGAATGATACAGATGATTCTGCACATGGGAAAGGAGAGTCTCGGATTCATGAGATAGAGGAGTAGAAAAAATTCTTCAATAGACCAGGAAGACATTCTCCGGGTCCTTTGACTTCCGTGCTGAAGGTTCTGTAATGCATTCACTACTGAGAATCCTAAACATGCCGAAGATTCTAAATAGTCGGAGATCGTCGGATATGCCGATAGATGCTATCGTATTATTGCCATCGATGACCTATGTAGCGTCTACCCAAGCCTTCAATAAGGTCCAGACAGTTGGTGCCTGACCCGATACTTATTCAAAACTTCAAAGCCAATAACTCTGAGACCTATTTCACGGAGCACAGACTCCCTATCTAGAGGGTATACAGGGAATAATAATGATACGACGAAATTCCTTTGGGAATATTCCAAGTGACCGCAAGGGAAAAACGCGGAACTTAAGCTTTTGCACTTTTGTATCTTCATAAAGCTTTGTCATGGAGTAGCATTCTACAGGACACGGATTCCATCGAGCAAAAGAGTAAGGGACGAACCGGCAACATTCTGAATCGGATACTAGAAGTGCAGTATACCATACGTATGTATTCTTGGAGATAAGCTGGCTTAGGAAGTTCTTTGAAACGCACAGTTTGGTTCGGAGGGAATGGAATCTATCTTCGCTACACCGGCGGCTAGAAGATACGGATAGTTAGCATAATCTTGGGAATTTTTATGGGTTTACCGCTCCATTCAGAACGCTAAGTTTTGGTCTCAAGCCACGCAAGCTTACGGAAATAGGGTCTGAGAATCCGAGGCTTCAAATCCTAACCGCCACCAAAGTCGCGATCTTTGAGGCTCCCCTACAGGGATCCCCACAGAATAACTGCGAGAATCAATAAGTATATGGGGTATGGGATATGAGCGGATTGTGACTATTATGCTGGGTTTGGTGTAAATTATCCTATCAACCATCAGTGACTGTGGAGACGAGTGACAGAGTGTAACCAAGAGACATGGAGGATGATGGAACTAGGGTTAGGTCAAGGGCTCAGTCACAACAATCCCTATTCCCTTGCCTGCCTCAAGGCTGGTCCGGTTTGATACACCAATTCAGCACGGTAATAGGGATTCAAAAAATGTAAGCCACATTTAATTTTTATCTATTATTGCTCATCTCGACGCGTTGGTACATTATGTGTCACCAACTCAGCAATAAAGTAGTTCCGTTCACATTCCATCACTCGGTATCTTGAGGATTTGTGATTTGACCGTCTATTTGAGTGAGCTGAATATAGAGCTAGAGTTGATATAGTTTCCTTGATTTGAAAAATTAAGTTTGAAAACATATATGCAAAAACGGTATAGAGTTCCATCCAGTCTGAAGTCGCAATTTCAGGTCAGACAGTGAAACACAAACGAGATTTATTATATACTGTAAAAATCTTAAACAAACAGCTACGGTCATAGAATCATGAATACAACGCATCCCGTCCGCTCTGCGCTATTTAAGCATGATATCGTCCGGCTAGTACTGTCGTGGGTGACCAGACGGGAATCCCGGATACTGTAGTTTTTTGCCCCCTAGGTTTTTTTTCTCCCCACTACTCTGCTCACTCTTTGGCTTGAGGCAAGAATATTGCGTTGGTGACTGTAAAACATCCGTTGCGTTACTTCAGCGGATAAAGATATCAACGACATACCTATTGCGCCGGACACCGATTTATTCAAGAGCGGTGAATTGCACAAGCCAGGCGGTCAGGATCGCCTTGAACTAATTTGTAGTTTCACTTTACAGCAAAAAAGTATAGTAACAGAACTCAACGGTAAATGCTTCTTTTTAGGCCATAAAGCTTCCCATTTTCGTTTCTGATCCCACACTCATCTAAAGATTCTTCTTGATCCAACGGTTCGATGAGGATTGAACGTTGTAAGTGATATCAAATACTCCGAATAAAGTCTGGCCTGTTGTTGATCCGGTTTAAACATTCAAAAATTTCTGTGTTTATGATCTCTTAAATCAAGGTTAATCTGATAAGTTGACTTTTGCAATGTTTTTTTTTTTTTTTTTTTTTTTTTTTTCGCTTTGCTTCAGTTTAATGGTAAGACGAGTTATTCTCCGTTTACTGCGAAAAAGGTTGTCCGGGTACTCTCTGGGTGTAATAGGTTGGTTTTGCCTAGTAAGTTTACTGGTAACTTGAGAGCTCATTGTAGGTCTGTAAGGTTATCTTCGAAGCTCATATGTCCGTCCTAGAAATTCGTATATATTATGGGCCTGGAGGTTGTAAAACCCTATCGGCTTCGGTGTCATTTCTTTTAGAAATTCTCCTCTTGAATCTCCTCCTCTCTGGAGCCGGAAACATTGCCAATGTATCCTTTGGAACATCAATACCAACCATGCCAGCTAGACCCTTGCAGAAGTTTGCTTCTCCTCTTCTTCAGTCACATGGAACAGGATTAACCTGAATGGTGTAATGTAGCCCTGGCGGATTTAATCAATCTCCAGTTCAATGGAATTCTACAGGATTATTTCTTTATCCCCGATTGCCCGATTGTTTTTCTTTACCGTCCTCTTTTATTCTACCACGCCTGTCCATTGAGTTTCCATACTGCGGTAGACTGGATATCTTCCTACTCTGGACAGGCTCAGATCAATTCTCTCCAAACCTCTTGCTATTTTCTTACCTCCACCATATGATTTGTGAGAGCTGCAAGGGCGCCATTGGTGTTTTTAATGATCTTGTAAAGTTTATCAAGGTGGGATTTGTCGGTTGAGTCGGCCCTATTCTTGAAGAACTGAGTATTGTGGATAGTTCTTTGAAGAAAGTGCTGTTGATTAATGGGTATATATCTCATAAGTAGCCATGAATGTCTTTGGATCTTTCAATAAAATTCTTATTTTTTCCTACCATCATGATGTTAATGAAGTCGTATGACTCGTTAATTGTGAACACTTGTTCGAGGAAAGTTTCCTTAGGAACCTGGCTTGGGCAAGGTTTCTCAAACTCTTCGAGCAGTGTTTTGTGATGCTTATATATGACATAAACCGACTTTTGTTGCTTGTGGCGATATCAGCAGAAGAGCGATTTCAATATAAGGTCGACAGGGTTTGGTGCTAGACATTTTTTAGTAGTGAGATATACGGCTGTACAAGTGTCGTTCGAGGACTCTTCAATTGGAGTTACGAAGTGGATACAGAAGGCCGCATGCCCACCTCTGCATGTAAACACGTAGTACTTGAATCCTACCCGCATTGTTGATTTATTGTGGATGTTAATTCATTGTTGTTAATTCACTATTTTTGTTGATTTTATGACTTATTTACTTATCGTATTCGGGGCTTGAGCACTTACGTCAGCATGTGAACTGAGACCATGAGCCTTCCAGAATGTCATAGCTGCGTACAAAGGAGCCTGAAGCTATGGAATCATGATGAGTGAGTGACAACTTGAACTACATAGCCTCGCCAGACAGCCCAGGCTCACAGTCGTTAGAAATCCTCGCTTACGTCAGCGCACAACCGCCAGCGCTGCTGTCATTGGTGTGACATTGAGCTCCCCGTCAACATCCGTTAGACGGCAGCATCCAGGCTTGGCGATCTAGCACCGATGTCATCCACAATTATTTGTGATGGCCGTCGCCGCCGCAACTTCTCGCCAGGCGCCCTCCACCTTCACCCCTCCCTCTCGACCCCTCACTCTCGACAAAAACGCAACAGTCAGGCCACCTCAGCCGATTCCTGACCGAACACACAAACAAACTCCCAAAGAGCCCTACCCCCCGCAGCAGCACGAACCTCAACCGGAGGATCTGATAACGCCAATCGAGCCCGAGCGTCAAGCGAGCGACCCGATACTCGAAATCCCTGTACAAACACACTCCCCACAAAATGCCCGCCCCCGCCATGGTGGCACGATGCGCCGCACAGAGACTGGCAACCCGGACGCAGCCTCGCGCTTTTAACCTGAGATCTTTTAGAACAGTTACTCCTGCCGTAAGGTCGCCTTTGGCACAGTCTCGGAGCTATGTCTCTGTCTCTGCCAGAAAGTATGCCGAGGTCGAGGATGTAAACCGCAAAATCGAGACACAGGAAGTCCTTAGGCAGACTGGAATGAACCCTTCTGAGATTGATATGGGAAATGGAATTCACGCTGATGCCATGATTTCTCCTCAGGCTGGTATGTTGCGCGCCGGTATCTCCGGGTATTAGGCGAAAAGCAAACTGACGGTGATACAGGTATCTTAAAGCAAGCTACAGTTATGGACCAGGGATCAAGACCAATTTACATGGACATGCAGGCGACCACTCCTACAGACCCCCGAGTTCTTGATGCTATGCTTCCGTTCTACACCGGACTCTACGGAAACCCTCATTCCCGGACCCACGCCTACGGATGGGAGACTGAAAAGGCCGTTGACGAGGCCCGCGAGCACATCGCCAACTTAATTGGAGCTGACCCCAAGGAGATTATCTTCACCTCTGGAGCTACCGAATCCAACAACATGTCCATTAAAGGAGTAGCGCGCTTCTACAAGTCAAAGAAGAAGCACATCATCACTTCTCAGACGGAGCACAAGTGCGTTCTCGACTCTTGCCGTCACTTGCAGGAGGAGGGATTCGAGGTCACTTACCTTCCCGTCAAGAGTGACGGTTTGATTGACCTCGAGGAGCTGAAGGCTGCTATTCGTCCCGACACTGTGCTTGTTTCTATCATGTCTGTCAACAACGAGATCGGAGTTATCCAGCCCATGGAGGAGATTGGAAAGATCTGCAAGGCCAACAAGATTTACTTTCACACCGACGCCGCCCAGGCTGTTGGAAAGATTCCCGTTGATGTCAACAAGTGGGGCATTGACCTCATGTCTATCTCTGGACACAAAATTTACGGACCCAAGGGAATTGGAGCTTGCTACGTCCGTCGTCGTCCCAGAGTTAGAATTGAGCCCCTTATCTCTGGAGGAGGTCAGGAGCGTGGATTGAGATCTGGAACCTTGGCCCCTGCTTTGGTTATTGGTATGGGAGAGGCCTGCAGGATAGCTAAGGAGGACCTTGCCGTAAGTCTTGCTTTTTTTTCATATTTCCCAACTCCCAGGATGATACATCTGCGCTATAACCCGAGTCTCGCGGCATAAAGCGACCCATTAATAGTGGGTTGTGTCGGCGTTACCAAGAAGATTGTGCAGGGGTACTGAGGGGCCTTCATTTTATACCTGTCATCAATTGGGTTAAACAAAGCTAACCGAATAATAGTATGACCACGCTCGTGTCTCCTACCTTTCCAAGCGCCTTCAGGACGGTCTTCTCGCCATGGAGCACACCACCTTGAACGGAGCCGCCGACGCCCGCTACCCCGGATGTGTTAACATCTCTTTTGCTTACGTTGAGGGAGAGTCTTTGTTGATGGCCCTTAAGGACATTGCGCTCTCCTCTGGATCCGCATGTACCTCCGCCTCTTTGGAGCCTTCTTACGTCCTCCGTGCCCTCGGAAGCTCAGACGAGTCCGCACACTCTTCCATCAGATTCGGAATTGGACGGTTTACTACTGAGGAGGAGATTGATTACGTTTTGAAGGTAGTAGAGGAGAGAGTTACCTTCCTCCGTGAATTGTCACCCCTTTGGGAGTTGGTACAGGAGGGTGTGGACTTGAACACTATCCAGTGGTCGGGTCATTAAGGAAGCAAACTCGAAGAATGAAAGGAGAAAGTCATTTTTATTTTTGAATACCGGAATTGGTTGGTGTTTTGTTTTGTTTTAAGGGCCGCAAAAAGAATGCTGTTATGAAGAACGAGCGATTATGTATTATCTTTGTTCGATTGGACGGTGGGGAATCAAAAAGCGGAAACATGGTGAAAATGGAGTGAAGACCAAGATGAGGAAGAGGAAGTGGGGACAATATACCAAGAGAGGAAGCCTATGTGAAGATTTGAGCCGATATTTTTGAAAGTCAGTTGTATATAATGGAATCAGCACATAAGTAATCTTGAAAGTTGATTTCTACTACCAAAACCCAGTCTTCACAAAAATCATACATTCTCGTATCGTATCGTATCGTCTCCGTCCGTAAATACTGTCTATACCTACGCCTCACGACACCAGATAATTCCAGGCCTTAAAACGGAGATTCCTTTATATCTATTCACCAAACCAAACCTATCGTACAATATCCACCCCCCCCCCCCCCCCAAATCTATAATACAACCACCATTCCACTCACGCAACCAATGATATATCCTACAAAACAACCCCCCCCCCCCCCCCCCAAAATCTATAATACAACCACCATTCCACTCACGCAACCAATGATATATCCTACAAAACAACCCCCCCCCCCCCCTTTCATCTATCTCCTCTCAATTCCCCACGGCACTATTTCTCCCCCTCCAAAGAAGCTCTATGATCCCCTTCATGATGCGTAGCCTTAACATGTTGATCCTTCATATACTCCTTCTGTAACGCAGCTTGAAGATCGAAATCGGCTTGTCGCTCCCGCTTTACACGGGTTCGCTCTTCGTCTCGGATTACGCCTGCGTGCATGGACTGTTTTTGTTGAGGGGTTTGGTTAGCTTTTGTTTCTTATTATCTTGGGGTTTATCTTCCTCTCTGAGAAACGACAGTTAATGCCAGTTAATGCCAGTGCGAGGTTTTTGCTGCAGGACACGAAGGATAGGAAAAGAAAGGACAGCAAGATAAGCAGGGCAAGCAGGGTAAAATACATCGCAACTCCGCGGAACCAAAGAAAAGGAAGTGAAACATACAGCGCGCTCCTCCTGCTGAAGGTAATGAACCCCGGCAATCACGAGACCCGAGAATATCGTCGTGCCGAGGAGGGTGAGTTTTGCGGGGCGGGACATGGTGCGTTTATGCTTTGTGGTTTGTGGTGCGGCTACGCGTGGTGGTTGGATGGTGTCATAGTTGTGTTTAGTGGTGGGGTGGGGTGCATGGTGGGGCGCGTTTAGCGTGTTGTGCGGGTGTGAGTGATGGGTGGGTGATTGAGGATGTGTTGAAGGTATTCTTTTGCTGTTGCTTAGGAGAATTATGGGTGCAATGAAATAGATGAATAGCTAACTTCTCATAGAGCTCCTCCATGACATGAAGGGGCTAATTATTTCGGGTCGGTACAGAAGGATATTTCATTTCTATTCCCGAGCAGAGCTTATCCATTCCATCTCAGATTCTCAACCCAGATTCATCACTCGTAAATGCGAGTCTGCAAGTCCTCACAGCCAATATTATAACCCCACTCCGCTATCAGCCACCACCAACAAGCCTACATTAAATAACTACGCAATAATAACACCAACGCCAAAAATCCAATAAAAAAAATAAGAAAAAAGAAAATCCTTAGTCAAGCAAGTACTGTAACTCATAATTCACCAAGTGATTTCATATCCCAGCAATACTTCCGTATTTGCTCCTTCCCATCCTCTGTTTCCTGCTGTGGATATGAGGTATTGGCATGTTCTATCCACATCTATTTTCAGAGTTAGCATAAGTATACGCTATTCATATCGCAAAGAGAACTTTCTGTTCAAGCAGCGAATAACCGAAGAAGAAAAAAAAAAACTTACATAAATGCGAAACCACACCTCCATGATGTCCAGGGATAATCAAAAATGGCACAGTCGGGCCACCTCTTCTTTCCTGATGCTTCAAATCGTACAATCTTAAATTATCATAACTGGCACAAATCAAATGTCTCCCATTTGGCATTGCAGTTAAACTCGTTACTGATCCTGACCCAAGAGGAAACTTTAGCTGTCTAGTCGGTTCTGTGAGACCTTTGTGGATGCTGTATTCATCCACGGTTCCGTTACGTCGACCGGCATATAAGTAGTTGCCGTCTGTGGACCAGCAGGCGGACATACACCATGGTGGAACACCCTTTGATGGCTGTGAGACGGCTATAGGCGGTGCACATCGTCGGTCCCATAATCGTAAGGTTCCATCCATAGAGGATGCAAGGAAGGTATTTTGGTCCGTAGTTGGACCAGGGGGAAGAGGAGGCGGAGCAGCTCCATTGGAAGCGGGTTGTGGAGTAGGATCCCGAGGAGGGGGAACATCGGTCATAGGTGCATCGACTGGTTCATGGTCTGGAGCAGGCCCATCGAGGCCATTTACTATAGCAGCATTCATCTCGTCTCCCTCAGCGCCTAGAACTATATCATCGTCTTCACCGAATAGGGATCCGAAAGACCTGGTACTCTCCGCGGGTGATCCAGGTGCGTCGGGTTCCGCTGAATCGGCAGGGGCGCCGTTGGTAGATGCGCCAGCTCCGTTAGGGAGGTCAGAGGAGTACGTGCTCCTAGAAACGCCATTCATCAGAGGCTCCCGGCGGATTTCTTCCCATGGTACAGCAGCTGTATGCGAGCGGAACTCAACAGCGGAAATCTGACCCGCTGAACCGGTAAATTCGCGAACTACTTGTCCGGTATTGAGGTCCCAATCGTATACGTTTTTGTCCCAGGAACCAGAGAGAACGCTACGCTCGTCGGCTGCGAGTGTGAGAACGGAGACTGCGGAGGTATGTTTACGGAGTGTGTGAATTATTTTGCCTTCATCATGGCGGACGGACTGGATATTAATGCCGCCGCTCTGTCAAGGTTAGATAAAGGTAATTTTAGAAGAATTTGGTCAACGTACTTCTAGACCACTGAGGAGCCATAAGCTCTGATTCTGAACTGCCAAGGAGTATACCGGACTTAGCTTAAGGTCATCTGTGGTATCTGGAACGTGTAGTAGAGAGCTCTTAGTGGATGTTGCGGGCTCTTCGTTTTCCCAATATGAAAGAAGAATTCCGGCTCGCGTTACGCTGTCGACGAATGGATGCCTTTGAGCTACCGTCAACGGCACTCTCCCATTCATGCTCCCGAACCAGTCGAATCTTCTTATGTAGCCGTCACTACCACCGGTAAAGATCCACCGCATACAGGGAGTTGCGCAGAATGCATTGATGCTCGTTGACTGTGGTGCGGCGACATAGGGAACTATGTCATATGTTGATGTTGTATCTGCGCCTGCTCGTAGTAACGGGGGAGCGCGAGTGGGCGCCTGTGTTGCTGACCGTGATCTTGGAGCTTGTTGGGCATCTATTAGAGGTTTAGAATGGCGCGCCGGGGGTGCGACGGAGGTAGCACTGTCTACCGACCTTCGTCCTGATCCCCCTCTGCCTCGTCTGGTTCGTCATTCTGCTCCTCGTCATCGTTATCGTTGTCATCCTCGTCGTCCTCCTTATCGGGCTCGTCTTCTTCTTCATCGTCCTGGTCCTGGTCCACGTCTTCCATGATCTCGTCCTCATCATTGTCCGAAGCCCCACCTGTAAAAAGTTAATATATCGTCAGTAAAGGTTCTAGCGCGCTAACAATTGTAGCGATGAAGTCAAAGCATAATAGATGAAAATATTGTCATACCATTTGCTGGGTCCCGCTCGTCATCTGATCCAAAGGAGTCCATAGGACCTTAAATCCAAAGGCGCGCGATAAAGCTGGTAGTGGAGCTCGAGTAATTGGTGCGCGGGCTTCGAAGAGTGTGAAATTTGGAGGCAGATGAAGCGCAAAATTCTCGAATACGCTGGTATATTCCGGATAATTTCTGACTGGGTTTGTTCGTCGGGAATTCAAAATTCGTGGTGTCGGATCGTACTTCGTGTTGGTGAACTTGGGAATATATAGCGCCGGATAGCTATTAAGTGAAGGTGAGTGTGGATGACATTGTATCAGATAATAAGTGGCTCCGTCTTATCAGATGGTTGTTCCATTATCGGATAACAAAGGACTTCATCTTATCAGATTGCTGTTCCATTATCGGATCATGAATGGCTACATCTTATCAGATTTGTTATGCATTATCAGATCATTTGGAATCCTCCACTCTATGTAGAGTGTGGCCGTATGCAACCGTAGCTCCCAGAAGCTCCGACTTGACCACCGTTCCAGTCTTTCTTTATATTGAAATGGTTCGAATGTTTCCTTGTTATATACAGTACTGCAAAACACAAACTTGCACGCCGTGATCGAAGATGCAGGTAACAAACAAACTTGGCCTTCTTTGGAGCTTTTTAAATTCATGGATCTCCGCTGGCTATATAACTTCCAGCCTAACTGGAGCTCAGCGAGCTTGTCTTTGGTGCCCCACCACACCAATGGAAGCTGGATGAGCTCCAGACTATTTATACATTTGTAAAAATTACAGCCACTGCTTTACGCGTGCGGGACGACGCGTCTACGTGCGGGTCAAGTGGAACAACGTTGCAATATATCATTCGTTTCCATGCAGAACATGTTTGCATAAATATTTGCACTCGAACAAAGATAACGTGATTGTCCACCAACCTTCGTTCGACTACTTTACCGCCGCTTCCCCTCCTCCACCCCTCCATTCCCTGGCTATTCCTACCACTCCGAACAGAGTCCATTTCATCACCCAACCCCACTCTCTTTCCGCCGGTTTCCACCTCTCCCATCTTCACTAGCCTAACGGGACATTGTTTGCTTCAACCCTCGCTAACAACAACGCAAGCTATGGCTGAGGAATTGGGCTCCAACCAAGCGGAAGCCTCGGAGGGTGATGGGTGGTTCACCAGTGCGGACTCCGAGTACGTTTGGGAAATGCCAGATGAAGATGTCACGACTGCTAAGGACAGCGCGTCAGCTACTGAAGGCGATGGATTCCAGCCCCAAGGAAAACGTCTCCGAAGAAAGGATGTTCGCCAACACAAAGCATCAAAAAAATCAACGAGACAACATGGGTCCATTGAAGTATCCCGCGATGTACCCGAGGAAAATTATTTTAAGGAGAAATTTTCACAGCGTGGTGACAAACGGAAATCCAGAAAGGCCGAATGGAAGTCGGAGCTGGACGAGATGGCGGAGCTTCGTCAACGATTGCGGAAACTTGGTGGTAGGACTGGATTTGGCAGTGATACGTCGAAACAACTGATAGTACCGAGCAACCCTCTTGTAGAGAAGTATGTCTCATTCGTTAGCGTCTATATGCGCTACGCCATTTTTGCTTTCATTTTGACTTACATATGTGGGCGGGACTGACTTTGCAATTTAGGTATGAGCAGGAGACAACCGACCATTACAGCGAAGAATGGCGAAGAATACCCCTAATACCCACCGCCGAAGAATTAGAGCGGGATGATGTAGAGATTCCTGTAAATACCGTCGATGGTCCCTGGGAAAGTGTGGAAGAATACTTAAGCACGCACTATGAGTTGATTCGCGAGGATGTTACCGCCGGCCTTCGAGACGCAGTCATAAACATCCGCCAAAATCCTCTATTAGACGATAATCATTCAATGGCCATCTACGAAAATGTTTGTTTCCTCTGAGATGAAGCCACTACCTTTGTTGGAATTTAACGACTAATGGATTTATAGGTTATGATCAAAGGCCTCACTTTTAACTTGGTCATGGGCGTCGCCGTTAAAGTGTCGTTTTCGCTAAATAGGGCCGGGAAAAAAGTCAATTGGAAGGGCTCCAAGCGTCTTGTTGCTGGAACCCTTGTTTGCATATCGCAAGATAATTTTCAAACATTCAAAGTCGCCACGGTCGCCGCAAGACCTATGTCTGGACTTGAGGTTGACCCCCCAGAAGTGGATCTACTTTTTAATCCAGACGAAATCGAAATCGATGTTAACAAGCCGTTTCTCATGGTTGAATCAAGAAGTGGATATTTTGAAGCATTCAAATGGGTGCTTCGGGCTATGCAACGAATGTCGGAAAAAACAATGGCTCTCCAGAACCACATTGTTGGTTTAGACAAAGATGTCGGGCCTCCCCAGTACGTGGTGGAAAATCCCATGTATAATCTCGAATCTGTCTTCCCGGATTCTAACCAAGACATTGTTAAAGAGATGAATATTCTCGAAACATGGCCACCTGAACTCCAGAATACTATGGATGAAGCCCAGACTGAAGCACTTCGAACTATCTTGACGAAACGACTTGCCGTAATTCAAGGTCCCCCTGGAACCGGAAAGACGTACACCTCCGTCATGGCTCTGCACGCCCTTCTACAGAATATGTCAGAGGACGATCCACCCATTATCGTTGCATGTCAAACCAATCATGCCCTGGACCAACTGTTGAAACATGTATACGAATTTGAGCAGGATATTATCCGCCTCGGAGGACGCACCAAGGAGACTGGTCCTATTAAGGAGCGCACATTGTTCAATGTTCGAAAACTTGCAAGTAATATAACAATTCAGGGCGGTGGTAATCCTGGATTCTTCTCAAGACAGATGGATACGGTCCGTCAACAAATGGTCGAATTGCTGCAACCACTACTTCCGGATTTTTTCTCTCCTGAGACTCTTTTTGAATACGGTCAAATCAACGCAAAACAAAAAAAGAGTTTGGTGGAGGGTGTAAATGATTGGGTGACGGCGCGCGATGACAACAAGCCCAGTTCCGTCATGGCATTATGGCTTCGTGACAGCATAGTCCCTGTACAGAGGGATGAGAATATTTATAGCAATATGGAGGAGGCCGAAGCTAACTACGAAGCGCTTCTAGATCAGGAGGCTGAATACCAGAGCGGTCCTGGAAACGTTGACGAATTCAAAGAAGAGCTCCAGGGATTTTGGCAATCGATAAATCACCAGTTTACTGTGAGGCCGGAAGAGGAGGATAGTGTTGGAATCGATAAGGCGATGAATACAACTAACATGTGGAGAATTCCGGCTGGTTTACGTGCTGCGGTTTACGAGAGGTGGGCTAGAGAGGTCACACGAAGAATTCGCGAGAAGATAATTGTTCTGAACAAAGATTTTTCAAAGCTTTCGAAACAACTCAAAATCGCCAGGATGCAAAAAGACGCCTTCCTGATATCCCAGTCCAAGCTAGTTGGCATGACGACCACTGGACTGAGCAAGTACCGCTCCTTAATTGCTGCTTGCAAGCCTAAGGTGATCCTGATTGAAGAGGCAGCAGAGGTTTTGGAGGCGCCAGTCCTTGTTGGTTGTTTACCCGATATTCAGCAAATGATTCTTGTTGGAGATCATCAGCAGTTGAAAGGAAAATGTAATGTCAAGGACCTAGAAGGCGAACCTTATTTCCTGGATACATCTTTATTTGAAAGATTGGTTGAAAATGACATGCCATATGTAACGCTCAGAACTCAGAGACGTAAGTACATCATCCTACATGATACAGAATTCTTGGCTTGATTGTTTATATCTGACAAAACTCCCCAGGAATGAGGCCTGAAATCCGCGAGGTTCTTTATCCTATTTATCACGATGTGTTGATTGATCACGACTCGGTTGCAGCACGCGAAGATATCCAAGGAATGGGTGGCGTTAACGTCTTCTGGCACTGCCACAATCGAGACGAAAGTTCCACGGCGGATTCGCCCTCAAAAAGAAACGTTTTTGAGGCCGGCATGATTGCTGGATTCGTCAATTACCTTGTCCTCAACGGCGTTGCGCCTCATAAGATCACCATCCTTACTTTTTACACGGGGCAACAAGCAGAAATCTTCATTCATCTACGAGGCTACGACTCACTAAAACCACATCTTAGAACGATCAAAATTGTGACAGTCGATTCCTATCAAGGTGAACAGAACGATATTATTATTCTCTCGCTAGTCCGATCCAACAGCGAGCAGAAAATAGGTTTCTTGGAGAATGAGAACCGTGTCTGTGTTGCCCTCTCCCGTGCAGAGCGTGGTTTTTACATCTTCGGAGACATCGCCCTTCTCAGCAGACAAAGTGTTATCTGGTGGGAGATTGGCAAGATCTTTAATACACCCCCATCTCGAGTGGGATACAAACTACCGATAACATGTCAAAAGCATAACACACGAACCATGATTGAAGATTACGCGGAATGGAATGATATAGACGGTGGCTGTAAGTTGCCTTGTGGGGAGATAAGGGAAGATTGTGGTCACAAATGCGTTCTCAGATGCCACCCACTTTCTCACGACAAGTATCCATGTGCAGAGCCATGCTCGGAGAAAATTCCTATTTGTGGTCATACCTGTACAGAGAACTGTGGGCAAGCCTGCCGTTGTGCAAGTTGTGGCCATTGGGCCGACCCGCCAGAGGAAGAGGTTGAGGAGGATGATGATGAAGAAGAAGAAGAGCAGATAAAGGTGAAAGAAGTCATCAGTCAAAATCTTGGCTTCGGTGGTATCAGGAAACCTGTCGAAAAGGGGCGGAGGAAGAAGACTGGCAAATATGCCAATGCAGCGCGCGGTTAGATACCGTATTATTTTTTCCTTTGCTCTTGACTTTCCGTCTACTTTGGTGTGATTTGAGGTGATAATTTTCATTTTCATGTTTCCCTAAGCATGGGTGTGTCTGTTTTTGTGAAGGTTTGCTGCATTGAATGTTTTGCCTCCTTTATATTTCCTGGTGCCATTTTTTCTTTAACTTTCATGCATTAATTTGTCGGTGTAAAACTTTTTGAGGAACTCACAATGTAATGTGATTGCCCCATATGGTATACAGTACCAAGTGTTTATTAAAAATTATCAAGTTTGTCTTTTTTTACCATGGTCCGTAGTCCCGGGAGGTTGAAATCATTGTCAGCCACGCAGCTCACGGCACTCTATGCGTTCCCACCTAGCTCGTATGCCCATAACTTAAACGCGCCAACCTTTCGCGTCTTCGATCTATCACCCCACCACATACCACCGCGTCAAACTGCTGCAACATGGTCCGCTACAAAGCTCGCTACCTCCTCTTTAACGTCCTATACCCTACATCAGCACCAGATTCTATAAATCCAGCCCACATTGATTTCCTGGCGCCTTCAGACTCCTCCGTCACCCCCGGCGAGCTCGCTACCCTTATTCGTGAGGGCCTTTCACACAACTTTGGAGACTGGGGTGCTGGAATTGCTGGAAATATATCGGGTATGGTGTTATACCTTACGTTATCTTTTTTCTTTGCCTAGAACTATGATGTGATGTCTATGTTGCTTTCAATCGCTGACTAGTGTACCTGTATGTCATCTACAGTAAAATATTTCTCTCCTGCTACATCCACGGGGATCGTCCGCGTCTCGAGAGAACAGTACAGATTGGTCTGGGCTGTGCTATCGTATATTAGGGAAATTAAGGGAAGGCCTTGCACTATAAGAGTTGTCCATGTCTCGGGAACTATTAAAAAGGCGGAGATTGTTGCGGTGAAGAGAGCGAAGCTGGATATGCATCTGGTTGCGGAGGATCAGAAGAGTTTGGAGGAAGAGATAATGATGATTAGTGATGATGAGGAATAAGGGGGTTAAGTGTGGAAAGAAGAAAAGGGAAGGGAGCAAAAGGGCGTTTATCTGATTTTATTGAAGTTTAATTCTTTTTGGAGTTTTCGGATTTTAAAAATGGAAGTGTTTTCGATGTACTATTTAACCCTATTTCCATGTCTAATATGAAGATTTAAATAATCTAACGCAAAAAATCTTGGAGGATAAAGTGCTTAAACTAATACATAAAACAGAAGATTTGAAGAACATTTTTTTAAAAAAAATCATGACTTCATACCGCAGCTCCTTCACCACCGGCTCCCCGAACCGCGACTAGCCCTACCGCGGCAACCTCCGTCGCCGATAGCTCCTCCGTCCTCACTCCCGTCCACCCCACCAATCCTCAATGCAACGCTGTTTCCGCCGTTTCCACGGCACTCTACCCTCAGCGGGTGCCTCACTCAAAGACACCCTCCGTCTCCCTACGACAACCTTCCCGATCGTACCCAGCGACTCAAAGACCGAGCGCGCTTCCCTCCTCAAAAAAATCACCTCCGATCTCTACATACAGCAATCGCAACGAGATGATGCTCCTACGTTTATTCTTCATGACGGTCCCCCATATGCGAATGGCGCCCTACATATCGGTCATGCTTTGAATAAGATTTTGAAGGATATTATAAACCGTGTCCAGGTACTAGAGGGAAAGAAGGTCGTCTTTCAGCCAGGTTGGGACTGCCATGGTCTCCCGATTGAGCTCAAGGCATTACAAGCCAAGCAAGAGAAATCTGGAACTAAGCTCGACAAGTCGGCGGCAAAAGCAGCAAAGGGTGCTGTGGAGATGGGAAAGTCTATGTCACCTCTAGAGATCAGGGGGATTGCTAGAGAGTTAGCAAGTGGAACAATTGAGCAGCAAATGTCGAATTTTAAGGATTGGGGTATTATGGCGGATTGGGAGGGAAAATATGTTACCATGGATAAAGACTATGAAATGAGACAATTAGAGGTTTTTCGGGATATGTTGAAGAAGGGACTCATTTATAGGAAGAATAGGCCGGTGTATTGGTCCCCGTCAAGTGGAAGTGCTCTGGCTGAGGCGGAACTTGAATATGATCCAGCATATAAATCACAGTCGGCTTTTGTTAAATTCCCGTTACAGCAAGATATTGGAGGACAGAAGGATGTCAGTGCGGTCATCTGGACTACAACTCCTTGGACGATACCGGCGAATAAAGCTATCGCAGTAGGAGAAGAGATTGAATACTGCATTGTGCAATCTGCAAAGCATGGAAAGCTTCTAATTGCTTCCGAAGCTATTGCCGACCTTCAGAAGAAGCTTGAGGAAGAATTTACCGTTATTGCTGGCCCCATGCCTGGTACTGAGCTCGTCGGATTAAACTACACCCACCCCCTCCTCTCCGAAGCTGCCCCGCAGCCCATCCTTTCTGCCGACTTTGTCACCGCTGAATCCGGTACTGGTCTCGTTCACCTCGCTCCCGGACATGGAATGGACGACTATCTCGTCTGTCTTAAGCACGAAATCCCCCCGTTCTCTCCAGTTGACAACAACGGTTGCTACACTGCGGATACTCTGCCTTCCCTCGTTGGAAAAGAGGTCCTCTATGGTGGTCAAAAAGCTGTCATTGCTCTTATGGAAGAGTCCAACTGCCTCATTTTTCAACACAAATTTGAACATAAATACCCTCTCGACTGGCGGACGAAATCCCCCGTTATCGTCCGCGCAACCGCCCAATGGTTTGCCAACGCTGGTGGAATTAAAGAGGCCGCCCAAACAGCTTTAGAGAACGTCAATTTCCTCCCTAAAACCGGAGCAACAAGACTGAACTCATTTGTCCAAAACCGCAGCGAATGGTGTATCTCTCGTCAACGAGCTTGGGGAGTTCCCATCCCTGCTCTCTACGATGCAGAGTCCGGAGAACCTTTATTGACTGAGGAGAGCGTAAACCACATCATCAGTGTCCTCAACGAAAAGGGCACTGACTCCTGGTTCGACCCCTCTGTGCCAAACGAGGTATTTGTTTCCCCAGAATTCGCCAATAATGGGAAGCAATACATCAGAGGTAAAGAAACTATGGATGTTTGGTTTGACTCTGGAACCTCCTGGGCTACTTTAGCAAGCCGCTTGGGACAGCCTGATGTCACGGCTGATATCTACCTCGAAGGCTCCGATCAGCACCGTGGATGGTTCCAGTCATCTTTGATCACCTCTCTTGCAACCCGTGAGCAAGCTCCCTTTAAGCAAGTTATCACCCACGGTTTCATCTTGGATGGAAAGGGAAAGAAAATGTCCAAATCCCTCGGCAACGTGGTATCACCATCCGACTTAACCCTCAAAGCTCCTACCGATATCAACCTCCCCAAGCCGCAGAAGCCGTTAGCTAAGATGCAGCGTATTGACATCTTGCGCTTGTGGGTTGCTTTTTGCGACTTTACCCGCGATATTTCAGTCGGTCCTAAGGTTGTTTCCCAGGTCCACGAAATTCTTCGCAAAGCTCGTGTCACAACGCGATTCTGCCTCGGAGTTCTAGAAGATTGGGATGGTATCTACACTCCCTACTCAGAGCTCGGAAAACTAGATAAAATTGCTCTCGCCCACCTTGCTCAGGTAAACAACAAAGTTAGGGAGTCCTATGCACAATACAACTTCAACAAAGCTGTCTCGGCCTTGGCTCAGTACACCACCAACGACTTATCCGCATTCTACTTGGACGTTATTAAAGACCGCGTTTACACCTTATCTCCCGAGGACCCGTCTAGACGCAGTGCCCAAACCACTATTGCCTATGTTCTGAGGAACTACCTCTCCCTACTTTCTCCCCTCATTCCGCTCCTCGTTCAGGAGGTCTGGTCCCACGCCCCTAAGTCACTCCTCAAATCCACCCCTCAGGAGGAACGACAGATGCTGGAATACTTCTCCGCCGCCGAAGGTTGGGAGATGAACTGGGCGGACGAGAAATTAATTACGGATTTCGAGAACTTGAAGACATTACATGATGCTGTGAAGCAGGGTATCGAGCGTGCTAAGACAGCGGGAAATGCAAAGGTTAACCTTGAGGCCGGTGTTGAGCTTGTGGTACCGAAGGCAGGGTACGCGGAGAAGTTCGTTAAGAGCTATCTTGAGGAATTGGAACAGTTGGCTATTGTTTCTGATGTATCAGTGGTGGTTGAGGGCGAGGAATGCATGGCGGCCAAAGAAGAGGTGGCTTGGTGTGAGAAGGTGGATGCGGTGATTGCGGGGACAAAGGTACAGGTTAATGTTAGGAAGGCGAAAGGAGAGAAGTGTAAGAGATGCTGGAAATATAAAGCGCCGACGGTGGGAACAGTTTGTGAGAGGTGTATGGATGTTTTGAAGGGGATTGGATATAGTGGAGAGATCTAAGGAGATATCATTAGAGATGAAGTTTGTGATACGATGTTTATTTTAGAGAGAGCTTGTAAGATATAAAAAGTATTTTGGAAGAATTGAATGTTAGAAGAAACGGAAAATTATCCCCTTTTCAATCCACTGATCTTTTGGTTCGATTGATACCTATTTCTCAATTGCCGCAACTCAATACAGTAGATTCGTAAAGACAAAGACAGAAGTCAAATAACCGTTCCCGCCTCCCATCTTACTGCTTTACCAGCATTTCTCCCAGGTCCCACCGTACGACCTACAATGAAACCCAGGGCAACACTGTTTGGTATCGAAGCATGCTGTTCCTCGCGGTCTACACTTTTGCTGCCTGGCAACTAGTTGCTATTTACTTTTAGCTCTGTACTAAACATTAATTTCTCTGTGAATAAAACTACATACCTCATTAGGCTCGGATATCGGCGTTGCAGTAGCGGTAAGAACGAAGAAGAGAGAAGTGAGGACGAGGAACTTCATAGCTGCAGTTGTTGGATGAGGAATTGAATGGTGTTGATGTAGATGTAGTAGGATAGTTCTCTTTTTTTGGTGGAAAATTTGGGGAATTATATATTGCTACCTCCGGCTAGGATGTATGATATTTTGAAGGCTTGTTTTGTGGTATATTCTGTGCTTCTCCGCTCCGGGCCGTCTTTGTTGCATACATATGCTGATTGCCGAAGATATGGCTTACCGCTCTAGTAGGCGTTATTTATTCAAACTGTTCCTGCGTTCGGTATACTAAAATAAGTACACCCTGTAGTATCAAACAAGTTGATAACGGGAGTGGACATCGAGCGGTCGTTTTTGGTAATGACGATACTGTATGTAATTTGCCTATCATACATAAATACGAGGCCTTTCGATAAGATAGCGTGATTCTAGGCTTCTGGATTCTGGCTGCTGGTTCAGTGTAATCAATATTGCAAACTGCTGATTCTGTAAAGGTATGTCTATGTAGCGGTGGGAACGGGAGGTTGTCGATTATGCGATTATCCGAAAACTTGTACTATCAAACTTAGGGTTGAGTCATCGAGTGATTTTATATGGTTTGGAAATATGCAATCATTTTCAACGTTCAAACACAGATAGAGAAAATATCGTACTGAGTAGCGATATCATTAAGTTAAAATATTGAAGGGGTACTTTGCATTCAAGAAATGAGAGATTTTCGAAGATTATCCTTATGAGTTGGGTTATAGTACTACTTCCAGCAAAATATGACAAGCATAGCAACTCCATCCAGCATCTCATTCACACGATTTCTTCATAACCACAAGATTATACACCCAGAGCTAGAGCTATATTGTTAGTAAACTGAAGGTGGTTCTAGATAACCGGAATCTTGCTTACCTCAAACTTGAACACTCTGGCACCACTTCTCATTGTTGATCTGCCTGCCGACATTGGGACGGATACGTGCTACACACTGAAGGGGTGAACAGCATGAGCGGTGACCGACTCCACAGGCGCTTCCAGCTGTGTCGCTGCAGTTGACCTTCTTTTTACGGGGAGGGGGTCCGGAGTTGGGCTTCGTTTGCTGGTTATTTATCAGTTCTGAATTTTATGGATACTGAAGGAAGGAAGTTGGATTTACCCTAGTCTCAAGTCCGGAACCATCAACTATGGGCCCAGGTGCGGCAATGGCAATGAGGGCAAAGATGAAGGGGATGATGGCAAGGGAGAATTTCATGGTTTTGGCGTTCAGGTTGTGTTTGGTTGTTGAGTTGTTATGAGTATTTGATTGTACTTTGAGGGATCTATTGAAGTGAATTGTGCTGTGAGTATAAAGATATATCTAGCAGAGAAAATCGTACGGCTTTTATACTGATATTCTTTGAATATTTTCGAAGTGATGTGGATGTTACTAGTCCTTCTTTGGTGATGTTGTACCAGGTATTCAAATGTCTTCAGCTTTCTTTCGGGCTTTTGCGACTGTATAGAGACTCCAGAACGCCTCGTTTTCGTGCCGTGTACTGTCTTCAGCTGTATCTGACAAGTATTGTGCCCGCTTCTAGACTTCTTCGCTTGTATCCCGACAATGGTTCTACAATCCTACAACTTCTCACATAACTGCTGATGGTCCAGCTAGCGAGTAAGCAGCAGTACATCCTGTAACTCAATTGGATGACTAGTCTTCATGGATACTACCTTAGCGGGTCCTCCGGGCTTCTGCGCTTGTGTTTAGACTTCGGCTACAGCTTATTTTCGTGCCGCCGCGTGTTGTCGTCAGCCTTATAAGGCAAGTATTCTATCCGCATTTAGACTTCTTCGCTTGTATCCTGACGATGGTTACACAATCTTGCCTTACCTAATGTACATACAAATTCCAACGCACCCTGGCTAATCCCAAAGTTGGAATTCTAGTATGTAAGTGGCGGTGCATGTTGTGACTTGACTGGATATTAATTCAATCAGCTTTCAGCTGCCAAGAGCTAACTTTGCGTGGCTTAAACGCCCCTTTGAATTCATGGTCGGCAACGTTAGCGCAATGGCAACGTATGTCGTGGCTCGGTGTACTTCGAGCAGTATTTGAAAGTGTATGGACCGGTATTTAGGGTACGTATGTGTTGAGGCTTGCCTCGTGGCGTATCTTCTGCTTTGCGTTCACTTTAGAGGGAGATCAAGTTTATACGACAATTGGACAACTATCATCCGCCGTTTATTAATATAAACTTTTGTCCAACATTTGGAATGCAATAGTACGGCGTGGTCATTGTCTCACAGATTAAAATTCTAGACTTCTGTGATAATATCACGCTATTCTAATTCAGAGTGTCAAATACTTGTACAGAGCCACACATGAAAGGTCGATTGAACCAAGCGGAAGCATAACTCAGAAGACGCCGTAATATTTTGTTATTTATCGTTGTGAATTTTATTTGGGGGTTATGTGGCTTGGGAAGTTGTTGCTGGTAAGAAAACCCGGTACAGAAGCGGACGCTATAGCTCCACATATTCTCCCAAGTTACATGTATTGCGTCGTCTCTGCACAAGGTAAGGCTTTGGTCTGCTTTACATACATCTATTGGTTTATCAGTTCTTGTCCATGAAATTTTAATGGGTGGGATTGGGTATAATATATCCAAAATCCCAGCACCTCTTGGAACAACGGGCTCGGAAACAGCAAGGCAGGAAGAGTAAAAACAAAGTGGATAACAGCGATAGTGAACTTCATTATTACGATTTTGAGGAAGAAGGTTAGATAAATGAATTGTAGTGGCAGCTCGATTGTGATGTGTGGATGAGATATTTCGGTTCGAGGAAAACACATGCCTTTTGTAACAGCTACGTCGAGTATCTTCAAATCTATGTAGGGATATATCGCCAGTTAGTCTTGTATTACTTCTATATCAAGCAGAGTAAACATGCGAATATCGTCAACTGTATTTCAATTACTCATTATTTTTGTGGTGTGTGTTATCTTCAGTTGAGTACATACTTGATCGGCGCTTTGTCCGCGTGTAGGCCTTCCTGATTCCCAATGTTGGACCAACAGCTTGACGTTTTCCAATGTTATTGTTGACTAATCTCAAAGTTTATAGTCTTGTAAAGAAGTGGTAGTGAATTATTGACTCCATTGGATGTTAATTGATCAGGTTTCAGCTGCCAAGATATAAATTTGTGGCTTAAACGTACGCCTTGTCCCTCTATCGGAGCGGTGGTGGTGGCGTAACTGGCAATTCGGTTAAACCATATTGCTGGCAGAAAACTATGAAAAGCTATACCGTCTATTCAGTGGTAAATTCCAGAAAAATGTTTTTTTTATGTAAACTCTGACCACATGCGGTCATGCGCGCTTACTCGTGTCTCACAGACCGAGTGATGCCGTGTGTCCATTTAGTGATGTCAGATATATACATGTTTGTGCCGTGTGAATCTCCCAAACGCATCAAGAAAAACAGCCGATTTAATTGAAATTCTTAATAACAATTGCTGTGGATTATTCCAATTTATTTATATCGCATTTTGAGCATCTATTAGGAAACAGCATGCATGATGACGAACACTGTTACATTGGCTCCACCAACCAACCCTAAGCTCCGTAGAGCTTATCCGAAGCTCTTGCAGTAACCCCACATCATCATCTTCAACTTTCATCCATCATGTCTCGCCCAACAAACAGAACCGAAGCTCTCACCCGTCTTCATGCGACTATTGCAACTAACAAAGCTATCCTTGGTGCCGGAGCCGGTAAGTTTTCCTACAATGCCCACATCGCTGCGTTATCTAAAATAATCCTGCCCTAGGTATCGGTCTCTCTGCCAAGTGCCTCGAGGCCGGTGGTGCCGATCTATTGATTTTGTACAATAGCGGCCGATTCCGAATGGCCGGTCGTGGTTCCCTCGCTGGTCTCATGCCCTATGGTGATGCCAATGCAATCCTTCTAAATATGGCCAATGAAATCCTTCCTGTCGTCTCCCACACTCCTGTACTTGCGGGAGTCTGTGGAACAGATCCATTCCGACACATCCCATCATTCTTGAAGAAGCTTAAGGAAATGGGGTTTTGTGGGGTTCAGAACTTCCCTACAGTGGGGTTATATGATGGAAACTTCAGAATCAATTTGGAGGAAACTGGAATGGGTTATGAGTTGGAAGTTGACATGATTCGGGAGGCAAGGAGGCTGGATATGTTGACATGCCCGTATGTCTTCAACGAAGACGAAGCACGGCGGATGGTGCTGGCTGGAGCAGATGTGATTGTGGTACATTTGGGGTTGACTACGAAGGGAAAGATTGGAGCTACAACTGCAATGACATTGGAGACGGCGGCAGAAAGATTACAGAGTATTGCGGATGCGGCGTGGTCGGTGGATAGGAAAAGCATGGGTATGGATGAGGTGATTGTATTGGTGCATGGTGGACCAGTTGCTGAGAGAGAGGACGCGGAGTTTGTTCTGGATAGAACTACGGGTGTAAAAGGTTTTTTTGGTGCCAGTTCACTGGAGAGATTGCCGGTGGAGGTTGCACTGGAAGAGACTGCGAAGGGATTCAAGAGTCTGGAGATTAAGCAGTAGGGCTATAGTATTACCATAGCACGAAGCACAAATCCCGAAGTATTATTCAGAATTATTGAAGGCTAGTTACTCTAATTGGGCTAGACATGAAAATGGATGTCACAGCTTAAGATGATTATCTTTAGTTGTTGCAATGATTGCTACAAGCAGCTCGTTTCCAGAGTCAATTTTAGCATGTAAACCATCTCGAGACAGGAGCCCAATAATCATTTGGAGCATATGATAAGAATCAGAGAGCGTGTGCTCCAATTCCGTTCCTGGAATCTCGCCGACCCTGTAAGGCACATCGCGCTAATTATTGCTTAACCCCACCGTTTGCCGTAATGATGTCACCGTTAACTCCGACATCTCCAAGAAATATCATCGACCATATATTCCTTCATCCAATTCCAACCTCATCCTTTTATGAACTCCCTAAAAATGACCTTTACAACAGCTAGTAAACTTACTGTCCGTCTTCCATCCATCTCTCAAAATTTTGTAATTCCTAACTAACCCTCATAGCTCTCCAATGGCGCCACCATCCCCCGCATCCACCTCGGTGTCTACATGATGACCTCAAACGAAGCAGAACGATCTGTTAAAGCCGCACTTGCCAATGGTTACCGTGGTATCGACTCTGCACAATGGTATGCCAATGAAGCAGCCTGTGGTGCCGCAATTGACCGCTCCGGAATCCCCCGCTCTGAGATTTTCTATACCACCAAGCTGCAAACCAACACCTCTTATGATGCTACTCGTGCGGCAATCAAGACATCATTGAAGAAGAGTGGGATGGATTATATCGATCTATATCTTCTCCATTCTCCCTACGGAGGGCCTCAAAAGCGTGCCGAATGCTGGAGAGCAGTAGAAGATGCTGTCTTGGAGGGGGAGGTAAGGAGTGCCGGTGTTTCCAACTTCGGAGTCAAGCACATAAAAGAGATGTTAGATCGTGGCGTACGGATTAAGCCAGTGGTGAACCAGATTGAGGTGCATCCGTTCAATCAGAACCGGGAGATCGTGGAGTATTGCAAGGAACAGGGAATTGTTATAGAGGCGTATGCACCGCTTGTTAGGGGGATGAGGATGCGGCATTCAGTTTTGGGAGAGGTTGCTAGAAAGTATGGGGCTACACCAGCGCAGGTTCTTGTGAGGTGGGGACTCCAGATGGGATTTGTAGTGCTACCAAAGAGTACGAAGGAACATAGAATCAAGGAGAATGCGGATGTTGCTGGATTTGAAATTGGAGAGGAGGATATGCAGAAGCTGGCGGAGCTAGATGAGGGGTTGGTCACTGGTGAGTACGATTCATGGACTGGTAATAGGTTGATACTGACAGGAGACAGATTGGGACCCCACGGACGCGGCATAGATGAGAATATGGTCCATGAAACGTTTATATCCAAGAGTTTCAGTAGAAAAAGGTATTTCGGCATTAGTTATTTTGTTACTGATGGTCACTATGTTGTCGTAATCCACTACTTTGGCTTCAACGGTGCTTTAAAGCAAATTCTCCATACACCGTCAAAAGTTAGCCGGTTGTTCCCTGACTATCTCCTGAGGCGTTGAAAGGTACAAAATATTTATAAAGAGTCGAGATCTCGGAAGAGAAAAAGATATGTCCGGTGCGAGGATCGAACTCGCGATCTTCGGATTGCTACCACTGAGTGGAAGTCATATGCTAGTATGAGACCGACGCTCTACCAACTGAGCCAACCAGACTTAGATGTTAGTGCTAACAGCAGTACCACATACAAAGCTTTTAATGCTCACATGTCACGTAGATTGCATCAGGTAATTGATTTTCGTGGAAGAAGTGGGCTAACATTAGTAAATGTGCGGGTTACGGTTTCTCTGGGAATAAATATGTGATGCGCACAGCGGTGTACACGCTGCGCAAAGTCATTGATAGGACATGCCAAAAGGGTTCCTGCGTATCGTTCTCAGTACGCATTATTCATTGAAAAAAAAAGACAAATTTAAGACTTTACGTATGCAACCGACCCATAAAACTGTACAATACAAATTACCCAACATCTCTAGTCTTTTACTGCTGTTGCTGCTGTCTTTGTGGTCCCACACCCGGGTTGGCAACCTGACCTGCCTTCCGATGGATAGCCTGGATTTGCTCGTTGACGTCATAGCTTCTCATCCTGACCGTCTCTCTAGATTCTGCCGTTCCATCCCAGGCACCACCTGTTGCCGCTCTCTTCCTTCGCTCAGCCTCCTCAGCTGTAATCTGTTCGCCAGTTGTAGAATCAAACAAATCGTCTCGCTGACTTGCCAAACGTTTCAGGTTCAACACTGTATCGTTGGTGTTAAGATTAGTAGTAGCGAACTTAGCATCCGACCGTGCGCGCTGCTCCTTCCATCGGGGATCCAAGAGCTCGATACGCATGTGTTCCGCCATCTCGGAAAGAGGAATCTGCTGAGAACAGTTGGGACAGATACCGGTAGCCTCTTGGTGTCTCTTTTGCATTGCACGGGGTACGACGTTGGTGCGGATCTTCATGTTGCTTGTAGATTGAGCCTGAGGCTGCTGAGGTTGCTGAGGCTGTTGGTATTGCTGCTGTGCATATTGTTGTTGCTGGTATTGTACTTGTTTGGGAGGAGAAGGAGGTAGAGACGCGTGAATCGGAACCGGAATGGGTGCGGGGGGTGGCGGAGGAGCATACATAGGCTGCACCTGTGCCGGAGGGTAGTATTCGACGTGGTCATCGTCTGTAGGCATGGCCTCCTCGATACGTAGCGCGGTAGGGTGAAGACTCATCATGTTTCTCTGCTCCATGCTTGCGTACTGTAGGTCAGATAGAGATGTGGGTGGTGGTAGGTCAGTCTGGTCATCCGCCTCGGTGAAAACGACAGTTTCAACAACAACAAAGTCGTGCCAATCAATCTGAGCAAATGCCAAACGTTCCGCATCTTCCTCCTCCTCTTTCATCACTCGTTGCTTTTCTTGATGTTTACTCCACTGAGCACGCTCAGTTGCCTTCTCGAGGATGTGGAATTTTTCGCGAACGTTTTTCTCAAGCTCTTCCATACTTGGCCCCCCATTTGGCTGCATAAGGAGGGTGTATTGATCGACCAATCGCGAAAAGTACTGGTACATACTGTGATTTGGACGGAGGAAATCGAACTGGAAATTTCTGGCTTCACGTTGCGATAATGGCGTGAGGAAAGAGCGACCATGTTTTGCGGCAAATAGTGCTGTAAGACGAACAATATCGAGGTCCTGTGCGGAGATGTTTGGCATACGGGCTGAAAATTTGAACTCCGGTGGTTCCTTGGGGCCTTCTGCGACAGGAGCCGCGGGAGCAGCTGGAGCACGACCTGCCGCAAGCAGTGTTCCTCGCCCAGCGCGAATCTCGTCAAGTCTCCAGGCATAGTATGGATAGTATGGGTCGGCGGAGTTCAAGAAACTGAACTTAGGGTTGTGTTTTTCCTTCTCGCGAATGCGCTGTTCGAAAACCTGACCGTTTCGTGCTACATAACCAGCAGTTTTTTCAACAATGGAACGGAGGTCGCGTGGTGGAAGGACGGTTCCAGCGGGAGGCTGCGCGGTGGGCTCCATTGGCAGGTCGCCATCTTGTTGATTTGTGCTGGCCATTCTGAGGATGTCGTGTGTCGTGGTGGTTGACGCGACGTTCGATTCTTGCTTCCTGGGAGCTGCATCTTCCGGGTAAGTCGGTGTCTCAGGGGCCAGCTTGGTTAGGTGAGGTAACTCAACACCTTGCATCATCCGCACACGAACAAAACAGCAAAAATGGCCTCTCGCTTCCCCTCCATCGAAGAGTTTGATGACGGTCAGACTGGTATCCCCGATCTTTCTTCCGGCGTAGACGCGCTCGATCTTGGCCTCGATAGCGACCCTACCGCCGACTTTCTCTCCCGCGAGAAGGCTACGCTCGGTGCCGACGCCGATCTATTTGCTTCCGAGAACGACAATAACCTTCTCGGTGGTGCCGACGAACATGCCGCAGCTACCTCTGCCTTCGAGAGCAGCTTCCCGAGCTTGGAAAGCACCAACGAGGTTATTATTCAATTACCTTTGAACATAGCTAGCTGTAGCTAACTCAGTACCCAGATGGATGGCCCCGGCGGAACTATCACTGGTGGAGCTGAGCCCTACATGCCCGGACATAACACTTACACCGGAATGCCCAATGAGACTGAGGAAGAGCCCGAAGTAGTCCGGTAATCTCCCATTCGAACTCTAGTCCTCTGCGGGAGCTAACAGCAGCAGTCAATGGCGCGAACGTCAGCAGCTCGAGATCGCCAAGCGTACTGAAGTTTCCGAGAAGCGAAAGGCCGAGACAATCAAGCAGGCACAGCAGGACATTGACGACTTCTACGAGAACTACAACACCAAGCGCGACAAGGCAGTTGCTGAGACACGGTAATAGCTTATTACGTTAACTCTGTGGCACGAGCTAATAACTATATAGCCGCGAGGCCCAGGAATTCCTTGACAACCGCGAGAACACTGTCGCCGGAGGAACCGCATGGGAGCGCATTGCTAAGCTTGTCGACTTGTCGGATAAGGGTGTCCGCGCTGGAAAGAGCGACAAGACACAGTTTAGAGCTATGTTGTTGAGCTTACGAAAGGACGAGAAGGTAGGTGAACTATTCAAACAATGCAGGGGAATTGTCGGGCTTACACAATTATAGGCACCTGGTGCGAGCGGATATTAATAGAAGCGAGGATACGATAATACTAAGGCGGTTCATATGAAAGGCTCTATCAAAGGGCGGTCAATTCAGTTTCTTGCTAGTGCTTTGTGTTTCTTTTGGTTTTTTATGGGTTTATTAGCAGCGTAGGCATGGTTGGTAGACCAAAAATGGCACATATTTTGCCGTCCGTTCTAGTGATGATGAGATATGTATTTCTACAATTCAATATATACGATATCATGAATTGGATTTGATGCCTTACATGACTAACCTTCATTATGCTTCATTCTGAATAATTTTATTTCAAAGCTTTCCTAAGAATTAACAATTACTTCAAGGGGACACCCTTGGATCTTCAGCCGATCAATATCGCCTTCGTTCATTAGCTTCATGTCACTTCATATTTTATCAGACACCGAAAAGTACAGCCCATATTGGGAACAACTAGCTGAGGCCCCGTTTGGTGCGGTATTATGCTTCGTCTAATGTCAACTAGAGTTGTTTTGGGGGATTATCCCTGAATTTCTCCCTTATATCTACTGGAGTTATGTATAGCTACTGTTGGCTCTTCGATAGGGACTACCTCACGCGTTGAAAAATTAAGGCCCACACATATTGCCTAGCTTAACCTTGAGAATGTACAATTCAACCGCTTTTATACCCCGATAGTAGCATCGCTAGATGCATGCAGTCGTTATTTGCCTCTTCGGGTTGGATAGGGCATGTTATGTACATAAGTTCATAAGACTGTGGGACATTCACCAGATTACATAGCAGGTTTTGTTTTCTTAAAAAAAAATAAAAAATAAAAAATAAAAATTATGATAATAAAAAATAAAAATTGAGACATTATCAAATTTCTTAACATAATTTACTGAAGAGTAGAGTAAAGTAGTCTTATATATGTCTGAGTGCATGTAGTCATTATACAACATAGCATTGTTTTACTCCTTTGTATTTGCTCTAAGCTTTATATGGCATAGATTTGATGTTGCTGAGGGTAGCTGTGTGTTTGATCAGTTATAAGAAGCGAGCTTCAAGTTTATATTACCATCTGTGAGGTATATGTAATGAAAGTTAAAATTCTAGCAGAGTTGTGCGCATGTTACAATGATTTATTCCCGCTGAAGTTGGGAAAATGTGACCGACTGTGAAGTTGCGGCAACGCTAGCGCGATGGAGCAATTGAACTAAGCTCAAAGTGGTGAGAAGCCATAGGGCTGAGTGCTTAACATCGTTAAGCGCGACCCGAGCTCGTTCTCCTTCTTGTTTCTCCTCAACTCACAGCGACACTGTCTTCCATCATCATTATCAACCACTATCTGTTCCACATCAACCCATTAAGCCGCTCAACCATCATTGCCAATACCATCGGTTCTACATCAATCAACTAATCCTCGCAAGCCTTAAAAGGCACTCACAGTTAACAGATAGCTAGATGCAGCTTCCTATTCACCTCTAACTAGCAGGATCTACCTCTATTTCAGCCCTGGGCTACGCAATTGGATACGATAATCATCAACGAATCTCTTCAAACATTTATCCTCGGAGTTATGCTGTGAATTGATCACACTGCTAACCATCAATGCTTTCAGCATAGGATAGCTCTTAATTCCTACGTATCGATTCCACCACAATGAAAGCCCTCAACTATCACGAACCACAACGCTAACAAACCCATTAGTCCAACACTCACGGAACATTCTCCCTTCTATCTAACCCTACAGCTTTCATATTTACCCTTCCACCAAAGCGTATTCTCCGCCCAGCGCCCGCCTACTGTTTTTGAACCCACAGGATAACGTTACACAAACCTAAAATTTTCATACTCCATAATTACTTACCATACATGGAATTGGTTCTATAGTGTAGTGGTTAGCACTTCGGATTCTGATTCCGGCAACCCCGGTTCGACTCCGGGTAGGACCTATCTTTTTGCTGTTTT
Source organism: Pyronema omphalodes (assembly GCA_024516155.1). Classification (NCBI taxonomy): domain Eukaryota; kingdom Fungi; phylum Ascomycota; class Pezizomycetes; order Pezizales; family Pyronemataceae; genus Pyronema; species Pyronema omphalodes. The sequence goes on from JAJJXM010000001.1 coordinate 954,146, forward strand.
GTCGCATTAATAGTGGAGGATTTATGGTCGATTACAGCGCAACATTTTTTGGATGCTTGCGGTTGAATTGAGATGGTTGATGACAAAAAGGTTACACTGAGATTGTGTAACCGAGGCTGCGTTGTGAGACAAGGCCGTTTGGGCATCACTCGTCATCGCTTGCTTCGCCGGACTTCACGGGTTTCTCGGCTTCTCCGGCTTCGCCAAACTGTCAACTTTAAGGAACGACCTTCTCCCTAAAAATGGAAACCAGAAGAAAATACATACATAGGGTCTCTGTTAGGTGCCGGGCAGCACAATCTCTATCAACCCGTGAGAGGCTCCACTAACCCAATGTCACCATCATTGAACCATAAATAGATATTCAATTTGTTATGTAGGTATTTGAGGATCTTACCGAGCGTAGGCGAACTGTAGGGGCGGTGCAAGCTTTGCCTTGCCGGAAGGGAGATCACAGCGGGAATAGCTACTAACTAGCCCTCTCTTCACCGGAGGCTTGTTCAAAGAACTGACAACTTGGTTACATATCCAGCTTGACATAATATTGATTATTCACAATCTTGAGAACTAATTGTAATAACAATTCCTCCTTCACATTTGCCTTCAGAGTATCCAAAAAAAAATACAGTTTGAAAACACACAACAAAACCCCCTCCCCTAGTTATTCCTAACTCCCAGTTCGCTGCTCGTGTAAGATATGATAATAAACTCACCATATATGATACCGAAAGAGCTGTAAATACATATGAACAAAAACACACAGAAGAAATAGTAAATCCAAAAAAGAAATAAATAGAAAAAAAAAACGCCGCCCTGGCCTGCTGAAATATGCAAACAAAAGAAATAGGAAATACAAAAAAAAAAAAAAAAAAAAAAATAGAAAGCAGCAAGCAGCAAGCCAATGGGTATATGCAATCAATCTAAATCCTAACAAATAAATAAATAATGAACATCAAAAAAAAAAAAAATAAGAGAAACAAAAGTTTTTCTAGGGGTTACTTTTATATATATCCCATCCTACTTTCCACCAATGAATTTCAAGTTGCAGGTTCCAAGTTCAAAGTTTCATCTAATGCTGAAACTGCGGTAAAGGCCTAGGACTCGGAGCCCTACTAACCCCAGGACTCGGAGTACCAGTATCGATTCTTAATACTGGTAAGTTATTAACAGCATAATTCCTAGTTTCAATAGGACTAGTATAATCCGGGGGAGGACCCCATTCGCTTCCATCATAAGCACTTTGGTCGACGAAAGCTGGTGGGGGAGCTTGTAGGAGGAGACCTTGTTCACTTTCTGGTCTTCCTCTTGTTGTCGTGGTGATGGTGCTTCGCCGGGTATCTAGACTTGGTCGGTTGCTTCCCATTCGTAGGATTTCGTCACTGCCTCTTCTGGAGGGCGTTTCGAGACTGCCGATTGAGATCCCGCTGCTGGTTCTACCGTGGCTTTGGTAGCTGCTTCGAATACTACCACCACCGCCGCCGCCCCCACCACCACCGCCCCCGCCTCCGCCCCCACCCCCACTGCCGTTGAAATTGGATATTGAGGCGTCCCCAAGTAATGGTCGCTCGGCTATCGAATCCATACTTGGTCTTACTCGAGTTCCATCATGTCTTGCTACCCCGATCTCCGCATATTGGACTTTCGATAAACGTCTTTCCCGCTCGGTGATACTTTGAAGCGCCTGCATCAACGCCGTAGTACTAACCGGTGGATCTTGGGGTACCAAACGAACGCTACTACCGGAGCTTCCAGGTCTTCCAGTAGCTAATGAAAGGTCCCCAAGATCTCCACTTTCTCGTTGTATACTTCTTTCCAGTTGTCTTGCTAGTCGGATCTCGTATAATGTCTGCATATGATGTTCTCGATGCTCTTCTTCTTCTTCTTGCGTTTCGGCAAATTCTAATACTACGTCCATACCCCCCCTCTCGCCTTCTCGGCCTATGGTTCGCTCGAGGTCTTCCGCCGCTAGTTCTCGGTATGCGGGGAGGGTCATCACGGATCGCACTGAGGTGTTGCGGTCAACTCCTCGGCTGCCTATTGGTGCGTTACGCCGTTGGTTTCGTCGGGCGGAACGCGTGGATGGTAACCGTGTCGTAGGAGCGGGGTTCGTGTAGGTTCCTGGTGTCCAGGCGCGCCATTTCTTTTTCATGGATTCGGGGAAGAAGCTAGGAGGTTCTTTGAAGCGGCGACGGATAAATCGTAGGAGGAGATAGGTGAGGAGCATGAATACGACTAGACCGACGAAAGCTACAGCTACCTAGAGGTTTTTTGGTGTTAGAAAAATGGTTTGGAATATGTCGGGGGTAAAATGGTATAGTACTATAAGAGCTTCGTTTGGTCCGCCGGTACCGGGTGGTCCTTCACCGTCTCGCCGTATCAGTTGAATGGGTATCCTCATGATGGATTGTCAATTCACGGTATGGGGAATGCTAAAGATGTGGTACAGGGTTGCGGTTGTCGTGTTGGAGTGAATGAATGTATGATTCAGGCTATGGATTTCGTGATCCCGCAATGCTGGTAAAGGGAGCAACAACTGCTAATACTTGAGGATTACAGTTCTCAGATGAGAAGATCCAAATAGTACGTAAAAAAACGCCACGCCGTAACACTCCGCGTAACCTCCGTCACAGCTACAGACAATCCAGCCTGATTGTGCTTGTGATTTTCGTTGTATGAGTAGTCGTGTTGGTCGAATGCATGCACGCGCACCTTGTAGGAAGTCGTAGTCGAGTCTCTGAGTTTAACTTCTACTGCTACTGCTACTGCTACTGGCGCCGAGTGCTTCCGCGTGAGGATACCAATGCTGATGTTGTGATGTAGATAGCTGTATGTAGTTTGTTTGAAGATATGTATGTGGCGATGACCTGTTTCTGTGGGGGGTTTTTGGCTGGTGATTAGGCGTCGTTATCCTCGTTGATGGTAGGGGGCCGGGTGGCAGTGGACAGCTCCCTTCTCGCAGTTCGTTCGTTCGTCCATAGATAACTCTCTGGTGCTACATATTTGGCAGCATTAAATTGACAGGGATAAGGGGGGAACTGGGGAATTCATGACTTTTGAGGTTAGACTGGACGAGGCGAGAGGGGGGGATGTGGGTGAGCGCTGGGCAGGCGAGGGTGGGCTGGGTGGCCGTGAGACGAAAATAGAAATCGTATATAAACAAGGAGATTGTTGGGAGGGGGGAGGGGGGGAGCAGACAGGCAGAAGACAGCAGATAACAGCCTGGGCAGACAGAGCACATAGCGATCAGAATAGACTGAGCACGGTGAGAGCAGACAGAGCACATAGCGACCAGAACAGAATAACAGACTGAGCACGGTGATGAGCCGGCAAGTTGGATAGATAGCATTGAAACAACTGAGCTGCTGAGCAGACAGTTGAAAATAAACTGAGCGCGTCCTGGGTTCGGAAGAGCAGCCGTGAGCATGTCTTGCTAAGAACAGGTGAGCAGCCCTGAGCACGACTCAGCCTCATTTCCCCCCAGCCCAGCCTGCTCAGCCTCCTTCAGCATAGCCTGGTCACTGGTGAGAAGCCATGATCAGCCTTGGCCCTTGAGCAGTCCTGAGCAACCAACACCATACATAGCCGACAGTCTGGCCCTCCGTTGCGTCGGCTCTCCCGTTGCACCCGGCAGCGCACCGGTAAACAACCGGCTGCCGCACCGGGAGAGCACCCTATTAACCGATAAGATAAGATAAGATCCAACCTTTTTCGAGGGTAACGTAAATTTTTCGCGTCTTCTTAAAATGGATCAACACGCACGCCCGGAGAGAGAACTTACCCCTCTCACCCCACCAGAGTCGAGTCAGCAAAATGAGATCTTTTGCGCCAATCCGTGTCCAGGCCCGGTCATTCCGGACTGCGTCGACTCTTGCCAATGTGCGGTCCACCGTGAGAGTCTCTGCCAGAGCTCCCACCCCCAGCTACACCACCGCTACCCTCCGCCGGGCAGCTCTTCCTTTGGCGTTGAACAGAATTCAGCCATGCCGCTACAACTCCGGTGCTGCTGCCGCAGCTGAGGCGTAAGGATACCCGGGAATTGACACTGAGCTTCCCACATTGACATTGTAGTAGTGAGATCCCCGATGGACCGGGAGAGATCCCCCTCCCCGAGATTATTGCCGGACTCCCCGCCACCGATGCTAAGCGTCTCGCCCACGTCCGTAACATCGGTATCGCCGCCCACATTGACTCCGGAAAGACTACCTGTACCGAGCGTGTCCTTTACTACACTGGACGTACCAAGGAGATTCACGAGGTCCGTGGAAAGGATGGTGTTGGAGCGAAGATGGACTCCATGGACTTGGAGCGTGAGAAGGGAATTACCATTCAGTCTGCGGCTACCTTCTGTAACTGGGTCAAGAAGGACGAGACTGGTGCTAACCAGACCTACCACATTAACTTGATTGACACCCCCGGACATATCGACTTCACCATTGAGGTCGAGCGTGCGCTCCGTGTCCTTGACGGAGCCGTCATGATTCTTTGCGCCGTTTCTGGAGTTCAGTCTCAGACTATCACCGTCGACCGTCAGATGAAGCGTTACGACGTTCCCCGTGTCTCCTTCGTCAACAAGATGGACCGCGCTGGAGCCAACCCATGGAAGGCCGTTGAGCAGATCAACAAGAAGTTGAAGATTGCCGCTGCTTCCCTCCAGGTCCCCATTGGAGCTGAGGACAACTTCAAGGGAGTTGTTGACTTGATTGAGATGAAGGCTGTCTACTTCGAGGGAGACAACGGAGAGAGAGTCATTGTCAAGGACGAGATCCCTCCTGAGCTCCAAGACCTTTGCGTTGAGAAGCGTGGTGTCTTGATTGAGACTCTTGCCGACGTCGACGATGAGATCGCCGAGATCTTCTTGATGGAGGAAACCCCCACTATTCCCCAGATCAAGGCTGCCATTCGCCGTGCCACCATTGGTCTTAAGTTCACTCCCGTCGTTATGGGAACTGCTCTCGGAAACACTGGAGTTCAGAAAATGCTCGACGCCGTCATTGACTATCTCCCCAACCCCTCCGAGATCCCTAACTTCGCCCTCGACCGTAGACGCAACGAGGCCCGTGTCTCCCTTGTCCCCTACAACGAGGCGCCCTTCGTTGGATTGGCCTTCAAGCTCGAAGAAGGAAACTACGGACAGCTTACCTACATCCGTGTTTACCAGGGTACCTTGAAGAAGGGAATGAACGTTTTCAACGCCAAGACTGGAAAGAAGATCAAGGTCCCTCGTATCGTCCGCATGCACTCCAACGAGATGGAGGACGCCCCTGAGATTGGAGCTGGAGAGATTTGCGCTGTGTTCGGTGTTGAGTGTTCCTCTGGAGACACTTTCACTGACGGAGGACTTCCCTACTCCATGACCACCATGTTCGTTCCTGAGCCCGTCATCTCGCTTTCCATCAAGCCCAAGAACAACAAGGAGACTGCCAACTTCTCCAAGGCTATGAACCGTTTCCAGCGTGAGGACCCTACCTTCCGTGTCCACGTTGATGCCGAGTCTCAGGAGACCATTATCTCCGGAATGGGAGAGTTGCACTTGGACATTTACGTTGAGCGTATGCGCCGTGAGTACAACGTCGACTGTGTTACTGGACAGCCCCAGGTTGCCTACCGTGAGACTATTACCGACAAGGCCAACTTCGACCACACTCTCAAGAAGCAGACCGGAGGAGCTGGAGATTACGCCAGAGTTATGGGATGGATGGAGCCTACCGGAGACCTCGAGAAGAACCACTTCGAGCACCAGATTTCCGGAGGATCCATTTCCGAGAAGTTCTTGTACGCTTGTGAGAAGGGTTACATGGCCGCATGTGACAAGGGACCTCTCTTGGGTCACAAGGTTTTGGGAGCTTCCATGGTCATCAACGATGGAGCTACCCACATGACTGATTCCTCCGAAATGTCTTTCAAGATCGCCACCCAGCAGGCTTTCCGTAAGGCTTTCATGGCTGCTAAGCCTGTTGTCTTGGAGCCTTTGATGAGAGTCTCTATCTCTGCCCCCAACGAGTTCCAGGGAGCTATTGTCGGTCTTATGAACAAGCGTAACGCTGTCATTGAGGAGTCCGACATTGGATCTGATGAGTTCACCCTCACTGCTGCTTGTTCTTTGGACGCTATGTTTGGTTTCTCTTCCCAGTTGAGAGCTGCTACTCAAGGAAAGGGAGAGTTCACCATGGAGTTCTCTCACTACTCCCCCGCTTCTCCTCAGATTCAGAAGGAGCTTATTGCTAAGCGTGAGCGTGAGTTGAAGGCTAAGAACAAATAAGTGGTGGGTCGTTTGGAAGTTTTGGCGAAAAATTTAACGGTGTTTTCTTTCTTCTCTTTTGGGTTAATGGGTTCAGGTTGGGTTTTGTTACATGTACTATATGTCTCTTATTTGTTTGCAGCTGTTTACGACTGATTCATTAAATGGTTGTATCTCTGGTCGGAATTTTAGATGGAGGTTTCTAGCTTAGAATCTAAAATATGTTGGATAGAGTGGTTTTGGATTAAGGAATGTGGTGTGTTTGTAAATATTTAAAGATCTCCGGCCATGACAATTGGAAGATCTTTTCTCCACTTTTTGATTTCGGCGTTTTTAGAAAATTGACAACTAATATTTACAGCCTCTGGTCAATCAAGCTGATTTAAATTAAAACAACAAAATTGATAGAAATAAAAACAAATAAAATACTTACTCAACAATGGCACTCCGGTGTTTCATAAATTTCGTCCTCCTTCAATAATTTGCAGGCGTGCACTCACTCGTCAACAGCGCTGTTGCGGTCGTGGGCGCTAAACTCTAATGACACTAGAGTTACAAACTTAGCGCAGGTCTTGCCGCCGCGTGCCCCACTGACGTACCGTTCGCTCGTCGTCGCTACAGCTTCTGTTCCCTAACCTTACCACCACCGACGGTCCAACACCACCATGGCAGGAAAGAAGTTACCAGAGAACAGCAAGAAGGTCGCGGGTAACGCCCAGAAGGCCGCTGCTGCACAGGCAAAAGCAGACGCCGAGAACGCAAAGAAGGCACAGGCTGAGGCCCAGGAATGGGCAAAGGGCGCGAAAAGTAATGCTAAGGCGTATGACTCCCCTCCACAAATTCCCGCTCTTAACAATATCGTCTCATCTGCCATGACAACCCCTCCGATCCGTTACCGCCACTAATATCATGGCTTCCCATTCACCGACCCAAATCGCACAATCTACGACCCTAGAGCGCATGGAACAATGGCTGACAGTGTTTCAATTACAGTGAGGCCGCCGAAGCTAAGAAGAAGGAAGCTGCCGCCAAAGCCGCCGAAAAGGCCAAACTTCTCGCCGAAGAAGAAGCCGCGATGCCCTCCAAGCCCAAGGGTGGTAAGACCGCTGTTAAGCGGGGCGGTTTGGACGCCGCCTTGAGCGCATTGAACGCCTCCGGTATCGACGATGCCTTAGACGCTCTTGAGTTGACTTCGGATGGCAAGGCCATTGTTATTGATCGCCACCCGGAACGTCGTTACAAGGCCGCCTACGCTGCGTACAAAGATAGAAGACTCCCTGAAATTAAGGAAGAGCACAAGGGTCTTAGGTTGCAGCAGATGGTCGAGATTATTAAGAAGGAGTTCGATAAACATCCCGATAACCCTTTCAACCAGTCTGGAATTGTGGCGCATAATGCTACCAAGGAGGAGGTCCAGAATAAGAGGGCGGAGGAGAGGCAGATGATTGAGAACAGGTTGGCGAGAAAATAAGCGGATGGGATTGAGAAAAAGTTTGTTTGCGGAGTTGTAGCTATTGTAGAGGAATAGCAGGATTTGTTTTTGGATGAAGGGACGGAAGTGATGGAACGATGGAATGATGGGACAAAAATGCCTAGGAAAATGGCTTTTTGATAATAGAAGGGTGATGGGGGAAGTATGTACTTATCAATGACATACCAATTTCATTCACATATATATGTTTCCATCTCTGTGCAGTTGTAAATAGTATTGCTCCAGATTAAACGGACTTTTTTGTATTCGATAATCATTGAGATATCTTTTTGCTGTTCTTTTGGCAAAATTGTGACAAACTTGGTGAAAGGTTTAGCTGAAAGGGACCTAAAAACCCAGCAAAAGGGCGCCCTTTAATTGCGATGATCATCACGCATCCCCACGCTTGTGCGTTTGGGTTGCAGTTCATCCAATTGCCGTAGGCTGCGGCAAGGCTTAAGGAAGGTTTATCTTATCTCGATCATCATACCTTTCCCACCCCTTAGGAACCCCAGGAAGCCCAAGTCTTTACGCGCCTGTCTTGGCCAAAACACTAATGCCCAAAACACGGGTAGATTTAGTTCCTCAGGTCTAACTTACCACCTCTTCAGAAAATTGTTGATACCGCGTCTTCGCTTTTACGAACCTCGAAATTCACTCCTTACGAATCTTAAAATTGTGCCAATGTTTTAAGCCAGTTTTATCTCGAAAAACTGCCGACCTTTCCAGACCCCCAGAAACTTAACCGCCAAACATATTCCCCAATTGGCGCGGCACCATTAACCACCTCTAGACGCGTCTCCTAAATCTTTCTTATACCTTCGAACTTGCAAACCGATTCCGATTAAAGGGTTCCTACCCTTGTAACGCGTTCGATTCCTAAGGTGGTCTCACCACCATCTCCTCCTCCTCCCCCCCGGCTTCTCAATGTTCATCCCCCGCACCCTCTTCGCCTCCGCCTACGCCCACCTGAAAGCGCACGCGCACCCATCTACGTCATCGGTCTTGATCCTTTGCGCCCTAGACACGGACAGTTTATGCGGAGCGCGGATCCTAGCAGCTTTACTAAAGCGCGACTACATTCTACATCAGATCAAGCCTGTCGCCGGATACCAGGATCTAGAGAAGGTTAATGAAACTTTGGTCAGAGGGAATGATGAGCTTCGGTTTGTTATTTGTTTGGGTCTAGGAGGTTTGGTGGATTTGGCTAGCTTTTTGGATCTGGCTAGAGATGCTGGTGATGAGGCTGAATGCTGGATCGTCGATGGGAGGAGGCCGTGGAATTTGTATAATGTCTACGCGGGTGGGAGAGAGGGGGATGAAACGGTTGCTGCTAGAGGTGGGAAGGTGGCTGGTGGGAGACATAATGTGGGGGAGCAGAGAGGGGGGATAAAATGTTTTGATGATGGTGATATTTTGGAGGAAATGGCGGCGGAGGGGGAGGCGTTTAAAGCGCTGATTGAAATGCCGGAGGTTGACGAGGATTCCGACAGCGATGACGACGGAGACGATGATGAGGACGAAGAGGAAGCGGAAGGCGAGGGTGGGGTGAGGTTGGATATGGACCAGACCAGCCAGACATCAGGGAGGAAGAGGAAAAGCTCAGATGAATTGATGGATGAAAGTGAAGATGAGGGAGCTTCAAGGACGAGGAGACGGAGGAGGGATAGTGATGCGGTATTTTACACTACCGCCTATGAATACGGTCGATGAATAAAACTGACGAAACGAAATCAGTCTAGTGGCGCTTCAACGCCGGTACTACACAGGCATACCCTACTATCGCATCCTTCATCCAGACCGCTTGCATCTTCTCCTCCGCCTCTTAATGGAAATTCAGATCTCGTACCAACTTCACCGTCGCAAAATCTACCGAATGAGCCCCCGCTACCACCGTACGTCGCCTCTACCAAAACGCTTCGACGGAAGCTGCGTAAGCTACGGAGGAAACATGAAGCTGTTATTGCCAACTACTACTCGCAAGGAACGTGGTATGGTGAACCGGTGTCTAGTTTAATGTATTCCCTCGCCGCAGATTTGGGACGAGAAGATAACGACATCCTATGGCTTTCTATTGTTGGAGTTTGTGCGGGAGAGACCTATGGACGGACAATTTCCTCCGGGCCGCCTCGACGAACTGCCGGAGGATGGGGTGCGGATACTCGAGAAGACCAAGTCCGGGGTATTCTCAAAGACGAAGTTCGGCGGTTAAATCCACCCGATTTAAACGGCACTAGCGCTCTAACCTCCGGGAACGCCAATGGAGTATCAGGAGTGACGGCGTTACAAACTACTGCACGATCACCATCTGATACTAGTATTCGGATTAGTCCTGAATATCGGTTTATGTTGATCCGGCATTGGTCGCTATATGATTCTATGTTGCATTCTTCTTATTTGGGAACGAAATTACATATTTGGTCTGAACATGGAAGGAAACGTCTTCACAAACTATTGGCAAAAATGGGATTCTCATTGAGTCAATGTAAACAACATTATACCCACATGGATATGGATTTAAAGCGTTCATTAAAGGAGAAGCTGGAAAAATATGCACCGCTTTATGGACTTGACGGAATCGTCAAAGAAGGCTTTGTACGCTGTTGGGGATGGCGGGGATGTCTAAGCGCAGCAGATGTAGCCTATGTCGTCGGCGGTATTCTAGAAGTTGGCAAAACACACAAAAAAACACAAAAGAAAATCCCGGGTAATTCAGAGGAGGTCAGCGAAGAAATTGAGCGCCTTGAAGAATCTAAAGAAATCGATGAATGGATCACCAACTTCTGGGATGCCTATGATGCATTAACCGAGTTTGTTCCCCTATGTCCGCAGTAGTTGATAAGAGTGACTAATCATGACACAGTATCGAACAACTTAAATCAGCCCTTCCAGTCGCTATGAACCTTCACCAGGCTATCCTTCGTACCGGTACCGCGCTGATTGAAAAACGTCAAATTCGTCTCTTGAGATCCTTCCGTCTTGCTGTGGTTAAAGAAGGACCGGATCTTCCTGTTTTTACACACCCTAACGCCCTCAGTAAACTCGCCCTTTGGATCTCAGAAGCAATTATTGAACAGGAAAGGGAGAGTAGTAAAAAGAAGCATCTTCCCCTCGTTGTTGCATCTTTGAACGAAAGAAGAAATGTCTACACCGTTGTAGGAACCGCTCTAGGTCTCGAAGTCGCAAACTCTCTCAAGATCCAAAAGAAAAAAGAAAAATCCGCTAAAGCTGCAGCGAAGGAAGAGAAAAGACGGAAGTTATTGGAAGAGGGATTAGATGAAGAGGCGGAAGAGGAAGAAGAGGAAGATGATAGTGATGATGAAGATGAAGAGGAAAGAAAAGGTGGTCGTAATAGATTCGGTATTGCGTTTCAGGAGGTGGCGAATAGTACACAGGCCAGAATCAGGATTGATTCTTTTGAGGCTACTGTGGTGGAGGTTAAACAGGAGGATTTGGGGGCGTTTTTGGAGGGTTTGAGTTTAAAGAGTGTGTCATTGCAGTAGTTGGGCATATAAGTGATGGCGGTGCGAAGCAAAGTTGCAGAGTTGCAAAACTGTAGAATATAGCAAATCCGCAATCCGCAATCCGCAAATCCGCAAATCCGCAATCCTCAACCCAAAATCCGTAATTTTCATTAAGCGAGGTGTGATTAGATGTATAGAATTATATTTATTCTACTTCTTTTTCTTCTTTTTTTGATGTTCCTTACTTTCACGCCCTTGAACATTTTTTTTCTCTCTTTCTTGTAGGTTCTTCTGCGAACTTCTTCATTATTCATTATTCTTTATTCTTTCTTCTTTGGGATTTTCGTTTCGGTTTTGGTTTTTGTGATGGTTTTTGTTTCGGTTTTGGTTTTTGGTTTTTGTGATGGTGTATATTTTTTGTCTTCTTTTTTTCGGATTGGTTTTGGTTTTGGTTTTGCTTTATTTTGCTTTATTTTTATTTTAGTTGGGGTACTAGGGTTTTTCTCTCTTTCTTTTCTTTCTTTTTTTTTTTAAGATTTTATATTCTTTTTCTCCTTTTTCCTTCTGAAGTTCGTTTTATATGATTATATACATACCTTAGGTACATATATACTTTCCCAGGCTGTCTAGGCTGTCCAGGCTACCCTTTACCCATACTTTTTCTAAAGTCCCGGAGTCTAGGAGTCAAGGAATCTGGACTGTGACTGTGACTGTGATGTACCATTAGGGTTAAAGATTAAGATTAAGATGGATATTGAAGTCTGAAGTCTGAAGTCTGTAGTTGAAAAGGATTTTGTTTTTTGTTTGTTGCTTTTTAAAAAATGGATTTTTTGTTTTTTTGTTGTCTTGTTTTTTGTTTTTTTTTTCTGTCTTGATGTGAGATGTGAGATGTGGGAGGAGAGATAGAGGAGAGATAGAGGATCCAGAGATTGAGATTGCGATGAGGATTATAAAAGACGGGAAATAGGATCTCCCTTCCGTTTCCATAGAGCCACGAGAAGTCATCCACTGTGTCTTTATCAATGATGACGTGATCAATCACCATCTACGAACAACTTTTACCACCAGGAATCAGGAGTTTAAAAACACAGGCTGAAAATTCTAGAAGGGGGGGGGGGGGGGGGGGGGTGGGGGGTACTAAGGTGGAGATACTACCTCGACCAATGATAAAGCCGCTGATACTACTCAGACAGCCATTATTACATACATATGTAACTAGGGGTTGTTTATTTATTTAATCATGCGCTGACTGGCGCCTGAAAGTGTCCAGAGCCACAGGTAGGACAAATCCGCTATAGAAGAATATGTCTATAAGGATATCATATATGGCATGTCAGGACTCAGGATCGGAGGGCTTACCCTTATAGAGACGATGATCTTATATATAGAAAGGCTGGGAGAGTGAATACTGGAAACGTGGGGCGCCAGGGGGTTGGAGTATCCTCCAGAGTCCACACCCTGCTTAACGTCAAAAACGCACCTTCAGCTACACCTCTGTGTACGACTAGCATGGAAATTGGTTACGTTATACTCGATTTGAAGTTCTTAAATATTCCTAACCGTAAGTTTATGACGGATATTTACGTTATAATTAGTTTTCAATATTGTTGAGTGTGAATAGGGTAACTGTTCTAGTGACTTTGAATCCCTATGGCAGTGATTGTAACTTTGTAAGCGGGTACCATGTGGGGAAATTTTAATCAAAGGGGTCAACACCCAGTAGTACAGGGACTGTAAAAAGAGATAGCTATGGGCTGAATCTGGGGAGGTTTGATTAAAGACAGTCTAGACAGGAGAGCGGAGAAAGGTGGATGGAGCCGTGAGGGTTATGTAAAGAGAAACCCTTGTGGGGAAGAGATAATTACCCCATGAGATACACCCCGTATTGCAATACTGAAGTAAATATAGAAAATTATTCAATCGAAAGAAGTTTCATGCGGGGTTAAGATTGGTCCCCAGGTTGTGTTGGTACCCGAAATGGAGGATATACTCAGCTTAGATGGAGGGTTGTGTATTTTAGGGTATAAACACTGTTGGGTGCGATAGATCAATATATTCAACTAGTACCGAACGTATTGTTCGTATATTCGTCAACTGATCCTGGTTAGTTACGTCCAATTAGTTAATAATCGAGAGTTGGATTTTTTTTACTATCACTCGCTTGTAGGCGAGAATGGCCTGTTATCATGGCTTTATTGTAAGCTGATTCATGGATTTCATACCCAACTACTTCAAAGCAATTGATTCTCTTGAGAAAGTGTGTATCTAATTAAAGCTCTCTTCACTTTTAGATTACTTTTTCGGCTGTAAAGCTACCATCGCACACCTCTCACAAAATTCTGCCTAACAACCCTGGTAGAGAGTCCTTGATATGAAAAATGATATGCTATCGTATCTAGATGGTGTTCCAAAGATTTAGTGAAATATCAACAATCGCTAAGTCAAATAACTCTCCCACGGTTGCATTATTCAGGGTTATTCATTTGCACTTTAGGCCCAACCGTTAGAGAGTACATCGTCTCACTACAGCCGCTTCCCGGGAGTATTTGCACATATCCTGCACATATAAGGCCACACTTAGTTTCGCTAAAATCGGCACATTGACCACATCCCATGGAAAAGTGTTGGAATCTTTTTGAGTGGTGTAGGCGTTCATGCAAGGAAACATACCAAACGTTCCTACTACAAGGCTGTTGGGTACCTTACTTTATTTAGATGCATTCTTAACTATCAATTTGCTGCCGCACTCGCATCGGTGACGGACATCGGCAGTACTTTGCAAACTTGCATGTGTGTTCTAGTATTTCCGGATGTTATTGAATCTACCCGGTTTTACATATTTCACATAGCTTTACTAGACTTTCTAGAGATTTGTGAAGGGAAAATTTTGAATCAATTTGAGGCTGAGTTTACGTTGAACAATATAAGCACCGGTCCTCTATGAACGATGGGAAGTGTAATATACACTCTTATACAGTATAAGATTCACGGTATTTCATTGCAAGCCACTCACCCTCTTCCGAAACTACATAAGTGGGCCTACACGACTTCTCTTCGGAACCTTTCGAATCTCTACAATCGACCTCAGGTTCTCCAAATAATAGCGCAGAATGGCACTACAAGAGCAAACCCACATACCTCTCACGGCCACCGTACTCGGTGCTATTGGAACCGTTTGTTGGTGTGTGCAACTTCTCCCACAAATCTACCACAACTACAAACGGAAAAGCACGAATGGTTTCCCCGCTTCCATGATGTTATTATGGGCCTTATGTACGTTGCCTTACTTGATATGTCCAATCATCTCCTCTTATTACCCCGCTAACATCTTCAATAGCCGGCATCCCTTTCGGAGTCTATGCCATACTACAAAACTTCAACATGCCTCTCCAAGTTCAACCACAAATCTTCATGACCCTCTGTATGATCGCCTTCGGTCAATGTCTTTACTATAGCCACCATTACCGGTTGCTTACAGCCCATCTTTGCGCCATGACACTTCTTATCATATTTATCGGCACTGAGGTCATCTTGATTATATTATTCCGACCTATCTACCGTTCTGGAAATTCAGCGCCATTAGTTATCATTGGTACCATTGGTTCCATCTTACTCGCCCTTGGGTTAATCCCACCGTATTGGGAAATGTATAAACGTGGTGGAATGGTAGCGGGAATCAACTTTTTATTTCTTGCGACAGATGCTGCGGGGGCCTTCTTTTCTCTGATGAGTTTATTGGCACAGCCTGTTTTCGATAAAGTTGCTGCGTCGATGTATTGTGTACTCCTAGGATTGGAGTTGGGGATCTTCTTGGGTCATGCACTATGGTGGTGTTTTAAGGGTCGCAAGTTGAGTCCTGAGGAGATTAGAGCTTTGGAAAGATTAGGGGAGAAGGAAGATAAGCGCAAGGATAGAGAGTTGTATTTGGAGGATGGTTCCGAGGAGGAGAAGGAAGATAAGCGCAAGGATAGAGAGTTATATTTGGAGGATGGTTCCGAGGAGGAGAAGGAGAAGGACAGTGACTCGGCGTCGGAAAATGAAGAAGTGGAAAAGAAAAACCAGAAGAAGTTATGGAACGTGGCACTGTAGTAGAGACATACCTTGACATTGCTCGTTTTCCACAGATCGGAGAGCGCTAGTGGTGTTCTCTCAAGGATGGTTTCGAAATTTGCTGAGATTTGATTTACTACAGGAGTTTTTTTTTGTTATTTCCTTTGTCTATTCTGGAGTTCTCAAAAGGTGTATGAGCGGACGGTATTTTGCTTTCGGTTTGGGTTTATCTATACATTGTGTACAGCTAGATGGTTCGATTCGTTGGGGTTTTAGCATTAGATTTTCTGTAAAATATTAAACTGATGTATATGTATAATGTTTTTTATATTTTCCTTCATGGTCTGTAATTATAAACTTGATAAAAGTTTCTTTAGATATCAATAATTATCTTACTTCTTTGCAGTGCAGCATTGGGGGGCATTCCGGAACACTTATTATTATTTCACTCAACGGGGCCATCATTGAACGCGTAGACTGCGCCTCATCCACATGCCTTCCGAAGGCAGTATTAATTCTTATCCTACACATTGACTTCGCGGATTCATATGCCCTTGCTGCGAAGAATTCAACGCCCGGAGGCTTGTATGGGACGAAAATATTCTCGTATCTTGGCAATTCTGACGCCTTTGCGCATACGCGCCGCGCACGCCGTTCAGAACCCACAAATAGGAAGGATAAAGGACCTCGGTATGGCTCGTTATTCTCTGTTTGGGGCATGTTTTGAAAAACGAAAAATACCCAGTTTCATGGACCTCCCAACATGGGCTGTAACAAAGATGTTTGTTGAATACTTTACGACAGTCATTGTCATTGATAAATTTGTCAAAAATTATGTACTTTGACGTCGTAAAAGTGTGCTTCTTACATAAGTCTGAAGCCGGTGGATCAATTCAATAAGGCTTTCTGACGTTTATGGAAACGTTCTAGTGCCCGTTCCAACGAAATGAATCTACTTCACGTGGAAGATAGTAGTGGAAAAACTATTATCGGAAGTAAAGCCACCACCTAGTCTAAGCTGGCGCTCCAAAACGGCCGGCCACGCGTTGCCCATGTAAAATTCATTTCAAGCATGACTGTATGCCTACTGTCAACCCCAACAACTGAACCACTACGTAGATTCGTTGAATTGAGCATAACGTGCTATTTACGGGCCAAACCGACCCACAATAGTTAACGTGGCGTCTTCTTGATAATCATGGCTTCTTATACGATACATGAAAGTACAGGCTTGGCTGTAAATTGATTCAAAACAAAACAAAAAGCATCACAAAGTTCGAAAACTAATAACGGCCAAACCAGAGAAGTGTAAGGGAATATTAATAATCTTGTTATTATGGAGACCTATATGTTACTTGCTTTATAGGCCTTTTCACCATATTCTCGCTATGTGAATCACTGTGGCGTATTCATGTAAGAAGTAATAAGACGGACACCAATATCTGACGTCTGACAGCTTTCTCACGAAAGGTGCATTTTATAACAGTGTAAACCAAAGAGAGGAAGACTTCAGTATGGAAATATCCCACATTGACTGTTCTAGTCGAGATTATATCCTCTGTTAATGTTATTGGTCTGGAGTGCCCTGGCGTAGGCTGTTGATCTCTGCTGCTGCTAGGCTGCCGCTGGAAATTTGTATTAATAGAGTTAACGCTGGTTTTGTTCACATCTGTGGTCCCGGTGGGAGATGCATGGTGTTGAGTTCCCCTAGTAACCTTTACTCCCTGTACCACGTATGTTTGCAGAGTGACAAATCAGTATAGAAGATGAGTCCCTAACCCAAATTCCACTGTAAACTATGCTCTTATTATCTACCAACGCTGCCAGGACGATGCTAGCAATTGACACTTTTACTCTGTAAATCACATGTGATGAAAGAGTGGGAGAACAGATCTCACAGTTAACGAAATCCGACACAAACTATCTAATCAATCAAGTATAACATCAAAATTCTTATAAAGCAAAAGGTCTATTCCAAGTTCAAATGCAAACAAAACGCTTCAAAAAAAACAAAGCAAACATACACGCCAATTCCAAGCACCAAAAAACCCCAGTACTTTCCCCCCAAACTCCAGCCCTTATTCCAAGCCAACAAACAACGTCATCGTATCATCGCTTCCCCATGGCTCTGTGTCAAACGATAACCGATGAAATTGTGCCATCCCGATACCGACCTTCTCTTCCTTAAAATGTATCCCAAACTCAGATGCACAAATCTGCTTGGCTGCTAGATTGGCTTCTTGGATAGTGTTGAAGGGGCCAATGTTCAAATATGGATTGACATAGCCGTCGCCGTATCGTCGGTAGACAAGGTAGCGCGCCCTTGGGGCCTTGTTTGAAGTGGGGAAACCGTTGAAGAAGTCCACCATTTGGTGTTGTTTGATGTTGTGTGTCGGTAGGTACCGGTTGCGGTTTTCAGAGTTTCGAAGAGATTTCTGCGATATTGATGATGCCGATGAAGAGGAAGAGGAAGAAGGAGAAGAGAGGGGGATTTAATATCTTATGGATGAGGAGGCATGAGGCGATCAATTGAATAAATAATAGAATACTCTTCATGATATCATTGAAGATGAAGAATATCAGTTAATAGAAATATAAACTCGGATACGATGAAAATGGAATATGCACGACATGTCCGAGATGTTTGCTACAAATTATTCTAAAAAATAAGATATCGCGAGTTGCAAAAGAGAAATGGCGAACCCAGAGAAAGATAGAAACAGAAGTTCTGCTTAATAGAGAAAAAGTGAATAATAGCTTAAGGCTTCGTATTAGCTCCTTGAGTCTTCTAGATTCTTGATCTCTGGCTCTCGTCGTCAGTTGAACCCCCGACGAAATGAACCGCCAGGTTATCGGAGAGCACTCTCCCGACGCGGTTTTCATAGAAAAGCAAACCATAGAATTATGAACTGTCATAGAAAGATGATGATTAGATATCGAAGAGAAGCATCGATGATCACTCAGAAAGAAGGTAAGAAAAAGCCAAACATCAAGATTGTCATACCCTACTTTTTTCTTTGCCGGGCAGATTGTACAAGCTTGGGAGATTAAGGGGTCTCACCAGGTGGGTTGGATCACGAGGACGGGATTCGGATACCGTTTACCCTGTATGGGCCTCTCACACTTATAGGCAGAGAAACAGAGAAATTGAGGGCTACATCGAACGTAGGCCATATTTTGGTTTGTCAGAGGAAGAAGGGAGAGTAGAAAGTGCCAAGAGAGTAAGAAAAGCATTGCCACGCCATCATGCAGTGGTAAAATGGTAAGGCGTGGTTTAAGAATGGATAGAAATAAATCAAGCAATGACAAAATGACGAAAGAGAGAAATTTAAATCAAATCAAGATAAAAGATAAAGGCGAGGAGGACACGCCGCGTTCACGGAGCTATCATCGAAAACGTTGGAAGACCCATAGTGGACTGAGGGTGTAGGCAACAGCGAAAAATATTCAGTAATGCTAGCTCTTCAACATTCGATGAATAGCAGACTCCCTTAGAAGAGAAGGAGAACTTCTTAAGTAGGACATTATAACTTAAAGTTGGCACAAACAAATTCAAGATTCAGACACATGCTGTCAATCGCACCAGGGTTAGGGCTGCACGTACCCGGCTTCACAAGGAACTCTGCATCATATATCGTCCTATTAGCTCTCGGCTTAACCGTCTAGAAAACACTACAATATTCCCTTCAAGTTTCTTGCGTAGTATTGGATGTTTGATAGCTTTCATAATGTGCGATGATCATGGAATCTGTGGTGCCTCGCCCTAAGTTGTTATCCGATTGAATTCGACCAGAAAGTTGCTCGTTCCGGGTAACGCAAGAACAAGTACAGGAAACTTGATGTGATATATTACCGCATAAAACTAGAGCAGTGAAGCATGGAATGGAACTTTGAAAACTGTATATAGTTAAACAGCTCTAAATTGTATGAATCGTGTATTGTCTCAAGTGTCTGGAGTTCGCTAATACCTGCCAACAAATGTTTCAAATATGCATACTGTAGTTGTGTATAATATACTCTAGAACAATGCATAAAATATTTCTTGTGTAGTTAAACTGATCGCTATTGCAGTTGTGTTGTTGTTTCGAGCTAAGGACAACCGTTAGAGAGTTGCGGGAGAGGCAAAGGAGAGTTGTTTTTCCATCTTCCTGGCCAAGGAAAACAATATCTGGATATATTATTTTTATTATAATCAAACGACTTATTTACCGAGAAGCGGATGTGAAGGGCCAAGGCACAACCGATAATTTCTGGGCGCCTGTCGCACATCCAGGATCCCGGCACCAATCCCTTCACGAACAGCGTCTAAGTATGGTGTCCATACATCACGCTAACTCTACACGCTAACTTTATTTCTGCCCTGTCCAGTCCTGTCAGCTTTCAAATCTTCTCCGCGAAACCCCAAGATCCTCCCAACAATCAATAAATTACAACAACAACACCGCACAATGCCCGCTCCACGCCGTATCAAAACTAGTTACAACGCACGTACGAAATCCGGTCATACATTAAAGAAGAAGATCCGCGATGCCGAACGTCTCCTCTCCCGTCCTTCGCTACCCGCCGATAAGAAAATCGAGACTGAGCGCGCGCTCGCTGCTTGGAAATTGGAATTAGAGGCTGCGACAAAGTCGAGAATAGAACATAAGATGGATCAGAAGTATCGTATGGTGAAATTCTTCGGTGGGTTATCTTAGACATCCTGTGCGGAGGATGTAGACTGATTTTGGATAGAGAGAAAAAAGATCCAGCGCGAACTTAGCAGGGTTAGGAAGAAGGCTGCGGCTTGTGAGGGAAAGGTACCGAAGGAACTTAAGGATAGCATTCATGCCCAGGAAGTCCTTCTGAACTACACTCTACATTACCCTAAGGGAGAGGTCTACATCAGCGCGCTTAAGGACTTGGGAGAGAACATCGAGGGGGCTAAGAGACGGGAGGAAATCAAGAAGGATATTTCACGGAGGATGAAGAAGGGGACTCTCGGAGCACCGACTCAAGACGATGACGAGGAAATGGAGGAGGCCGAGGAGACAGAGAAGGCCGCACCCACGACGAAAGCAAAGGCCGACAAACCCCGCGCACCTGGCAAGAAGAACAGATGGGGCGAGAAAACCGAGGTGGAAACAATCGAAAACGACGATTTCTTTGAGTTTTAATTTGGGAACGTACAAAAGTTTATCTTTGGCATGCTTTACCGGCGTTTTTCTTTTGGGGGCTTACTTAGACGGAATGTATTATGGTCGATGTATTAAGTAATGGAACTTGCGTGAGCGCTGCACTGTTGATTTCCATAAATTCTTATAGTGTCTTTTCTCAAATCCAACACAATGCTAACAAATCTTTACCAAGCCCAATGAATCCCCAAATATCCAACATCCAATGCTAACAAATCTTCACCAAACCCGATGAATTCCCAAACACCCAACCCCCAACCCCTCAGGCCGTCGCCCCCTCCCCCTCCCTCTCCACCGCCCCCGTCCCCTCCTCCCCCAACATCCTCCCCCCAACCACCGGCGCCTCACAAGCCGTCAACACAAAACACATCCTAGCCCAACCCTCCCCGACATTCCTCCACGCATGCATAGTAGCTCTCTGCACCGCCACATCCCCTCTCCCCATCCTTCTTTTCTCCCCCGAATCCAACTCCAACTCAACCTCCCCCTCTAGTACAATCCCATAATCCAGACTAACGGTTCTATGCATAATCGGCTCGCTACCTGGTGCGAATTCTACAATCCTGCACACGGTACCATTGGGGATTGCAAGGCTGGACGACTGGGAGGGCTGGGAGGGCTGGGAGGGCTGGGAGGGCTGGGAGGGCTGGGAGGGTTGGGATGGTTGGGATGGTTGGGAGAGTCGGGAAAGTTGCATGCCATAAGAAACAATATCTTCATCATTACTAATAGAAGCGGGGAAACCACTGGTGGTATAGTTCAGGGTGAAGTTTAGACCGGGGACAACTTCGTGGGTCGGAACTGTCTCTGGAAGTTGGGTGGAGAAGATTGCTTGGCCGGTTTCGTTGTGGGTTGTGATTAGACGTTGGATTGGGCGGAGGTGGGTTTCGGCCATTGGGAGGGGGGATGGGGAGGGAGGGGGGAGTTGGGATGGGGAGTTGGGATGGGGAGTTGGGATGGGGAGTTGGGATGGGTGATGAAGGATAGATGGTAATGTGGATTGGGATGGGGATTGGATGGGATGGATAGGATGAAGATAAAGATGGCAGACGAGAAGTTGGTGATGATATATTTTGGGGAAGGTGGGGGGAGGGGAGAGGGGGGGGGGGGGGGGTGATAGCTTTCAAACTGCGGGGTGATAGACAGACTGTCAGTTTAGCTATCAGATAGCTAGGATATCTAGTTGTATCCATCTGCAGGAAGCCTTAAAGCTTTAAAGCGTTGTACATATGGTGTCCATATATAAGCCAGCTGCCTGCATATTCGCAGCTATGGTGGGATAGACGGAAATAGAATCGGGCCTACGGAAACTCGTCATATGTATGCAGAACCATACGATACATTAGATAAAACAGATACACCTGATGATTACCTATATATGTACCGTCCTATATATTCCTCAATGCTTCACTTCACATCAACTTCTCAATTTAACTTACCCCTAGTTTAGCCTTTATAACAATCATATATTGTACTTTAAAATATCCAATGCTGATCGATAATTAAGGACCCACTTCTTGATACTTACAGTCTATCATCATTAAAGCCCCCCCCCCTCCCACAAGGAAAATCAGGATTGAGCGATCCATAATAATCCTCATGTAATAAAACTTTTATCTTCCCTTCCCTTCGATTTATCGACCCAACAAACATCCAGCCCCTCATCCCTCCTCCTTGATATCAATTATTTTACCAATATCAAGTACATTGCTTATTAAACAACCAGCTACGGTCATAGAATCATGAATACAACGCATCCCGTCCGCTCTGCGCTATTTAAGCATGATATCGTCCGGCTAGTACTGTCGTGGGTGACCAGACGGGAATCCCGGATACTGTAGTTTTTTTTTTCCCCCTGTGAACAACTATGTAACTCTTTTTGTCATCAAGATTTTTTGTTTTCGTTCCATTTTGACGACTGGATGAAGTTTTCTTGAGAAGAGCGCGGAAATTTTGGGGTTTTTGTTTTTTTCTCTGATGGAAGTTGGATTGGATTGGATGTCATTGGATTGGGTTGGATTGGATTGGATTGGATTGGATTGGATTGGATTGGATTGGATTGGATTGGATTGGGTTGGGTTGGGTTGATGGGCCAATTAGCGGCTTATGAGGTATCTACTACCAACGACTTCAATTGAGGCGTATGGCTATGTAAACCTCGATAAACTTATGTCAACGTCTTATGGTATACTGTAATAACTACTTACAACCCCAACCTTTCCATTGTCTTCTCTGCATGCTTCAAAATTTGATATCTATCTATCTTCTTCCTCTTCCTACACCACAGCAAAAGCACTAACATAACTAACACTACTATCACTAACCCTTACAACCTGAGAGCTTTGTTTATATTCCACCAGGGTAAACCTTCTTTCCTTTCCATCTAGATTCTTCGCAGCTTCTAAAGCAGCCATGATAACCCCCACTGGATGTCTTCCGCAAATCGTATTCTTTGTCTCGTGTAGATAGTTTGAAAAGTTGTCATGGGAACCGGATAATACTGCGTTGATCCCGGCGAAATCTAGTTCTTTGATGGATTCGTGGATTTCGTGGGGACCTGGTGGAAGGCTGGATCGAGAGAGATGGTAGGATTCGGGAGTTTCGTCGGGGCGGCAACAGGAGGGGAGGGTTTTGTAGTAGTGGGTATATTGGAAGCGGGTACCCCTGTTTTTCGTTAAAAAAAAATATTAGCTCCAAATATAGACATGGTGGAGATATAATGGATAAAACTTACCAGTGACAGAAATCGGTGGAAATAACGAAGGCGTTTTCTGGGTTGATGACATAGTTGGCTAGGATTTCACCATACGCTTTTTCGGATGCGTCGGAGATGTTGCCGATCATTATGGGCACTATTTTTATGGTATCGACTTTGTTGGCGTTGGATAATAGTTTGTATATGTAAGGAAGTTGCATTTCTATGCTGTGTTCGCGCTCGTCTTCGGATTTTGACATCCAGTCGAATTTTGGGGTTTGGGTTTGGCTTAGCTCGGCGAGACAGTTTTTGTCGAGGGTTAGGTTGCCGAGAGGTGTGGCGTAGTAGTCGCAGGCTGAAAGTTTGCAGTTGGTGAAGTAAACGTGGTGGGAGGGACCGAGGATGAAGATACGTTTTCTATGATTCAGATTTAGTTTGTAAGTTAATGGTTCAAACTTTATTCGGAGCTCAGGGCAAGGGAATTACACTGTGGATAAATCAAGCGATTTATAGGCCCATCCAGCAGGTGCTCCTGAGTAGGCGTATCCTGCATGTCTGTTCTCGGAGCTTTGGTTAGCTACCCGATAGCTATTAAGTAGCTAGGGAGAGCTTTACGGAGTGATGATAACTCTAGCTCCAGGCAGAGGAAGCTCAGAGGGTTTGATGTTTCCAATATTCTCGTCGCGATTAACTCCTTGAAGCCAGGTTTCGAGCTGACTGTTTAATTCCGGACCGTTCTTCGTGTACCATGCGTTGTCGGCATGGGTAGCTCTGCGGGTTGTCATGACGGTTTGGATACGAGTTTGAGAGGTAAAGATTTGAAGAACGTAGCTATTGTATTTAGCTTCGACTATATCTGTGTAATGAGGGGAAGGCGGGGAAGAAGTGGGGTTGTAGTTCAGGCAGGCAGACAGGCAGAATGACCTGAAACCGGGACCGGGAGATCGGTTACATTTAACGTGAGCCAAGGGAGCTTGAGCGCTCCTGACCTTCCGCGGCTAGATAAGCGATATTTCCAACTCTAAGCGCGTTGGTGTTAGACTTCCCGCTTCCGCATGGTCCCATTCTTGAGCCTCATCGCTTCTGGTGGCAGAAAATCATGCATGGAGCGATTGTTCCGCCGGGGCATTATTATTGCTCCTGGTGAAGGTGGAGAGGGTGGAGTGCATGAGTGCATTGGAGTGGAGACCATGCATCAGTGGGGAGGGGGAGCAAGCGGTATGCACAGATATAAGATAGATAGCAGTAGTTGAGGAGAGTTTAGCTGCTGATTTTGCAGAAGAGCATCGACAGATTGGCTGACTCCGCAGACTCGGCAATTTGGCTGACTCCGCACACTTGACAATTTGGCTGACTCCGCAAGCACTTTACTTATCACACGCAGTCATCCGCTGAGCACACGTAACATGCGAAAAGCCAAGAATAAAAAGCGGCGACTTTGTCTCACCCAATAAGAACATGCAGGAAAGTATGGAGAAGTAGAGTGCGTAATCGAGAAATTGCTTTGTTTATTTATTTATTTTCATCAATTTCAAATTCGATTTCTGTGTAATTTCAATCTAAGAGTCGATTATCAAGATTGTTATCAGATCCTTTTCTTTGCAAAGCACAAAGCAAGTACCTTTAACGAGCTCTGGAGTTGACCTCTTCTTGAGAAAACACCGAGCAACACCGAGCAACACCGAGTAAACCCCACGGCAACACCACGGCAACACAGAAACTCCAAAACGGTCATCCGCAACTTATCCGCAACCTGTCCGCAACATCTCCCTCCGTCCATCACGAAATCTCACCGTTGCTGCTATTGAGTGTACTTGTGTCCTCAACTCAATAATTATAATATTTTTTAATAATAAAAAAAGAGAAATTCTCTCACAGCTCTCATGAAAATATCCAGAGCAAACTCATCATCAAGCCACCTTCAAGCTAGCCACTAAGAACTCTTAATCCGAACTCTTTCGACTGTGCTTGTCGACACAAGGCTCTACGCCGCTCTACGCCGCTCCTGCTCTTTTCCTGTGATCCAGCCATGAACCTGCGAAGACCCACCACAACAAGCTGCAGTACTGTCCTATAGGTAAACCCAGCTTTCACCACCATCACCATTGTCCTTTGCACCCCCGAGATCCCACAATAGTCATCCCCCAACCAGCCAGCCAGACAGACAGCCAGCCAGTCCTGCCATTCTCGATAGCAAGAGCAAGCAAGCCCCCTCTCACTCCCTCCCTCCCCCAAAGTGTGCACTCTCAGTCCTGTTGTCTCCGTTTCCGCCCATTCACGTTCGTCAAAAATATCCACTTCATCAACGCCGCATTTGCTCCCCTCAACTCCTCAACTCCTCAACTACTCTCTCTTTTTTCTCCATTTTTCGTCTGTCTGTCAGTCATTGAGGAGAGTGTCTCTACCTACCCGCAATCCTGCCCCCCCCTCCCTGCCCAACAACAACAACCCTGACAACTGCAACAACAACCCCATCTTCAACTTCCACTCAGTTCAGTCAGTCGCCCGTCCGCCCTCGCCCGTCTCCACGCTTGCGCGACTTGACCAATCTCCGCGTGTCCAATCCAAGCCCCCCCCCGTCCAGACCGTACCCATCAGTAATCGCGGCCGCTTTTTATCTTCCCCTCCCCCTCCAGTCGCCCGGTGGTTTACATCGTTCACTGCTCTATCGCCGGCGCGTGCTATCTCACAATGGATCTCCGTAACATGCTCAACAATGACGTACCCGCAAATCCGGCGGCCGCCTCCTCTCCAGCCTTGAGGCCTCCTGTTCAGCAGCCTCAACCTCGTCGTCCAGCTCCCCCGCCTTTGGCAGCACCCCATTCGCCCTTTCCTTCACCGGGTCCCCCTACTCGTCCCTACGGACCTCCCTCGCAACACTCATCACCATATTCCCATCACGCGTCACCACCAGCGTCAAAGGCCTATCCTTTTCCTCCTACGGCCGCGCAATTCCCACAAACACTCCCTGGTCCACCACCACATTCCCCGCACTCACAACACCTTCACCACCAGCACCAACAGCAGCAACACCAACAACAGCAAGGTGGTTATGCTTCTTCACCAGGAACCCCACACATTACCCCTCATGGGACTCCACACACGCCTCATCCCTTGAGTACCCATTCAACTATACATAGCAATAGTGCTCCAATGAGTACTGTAACTCCATCACCACATAGTCAATACCCTCCACCACCTATTCCAGGTCCTCCGAACCAGCAGCACCACTATGATAGACATTCACAACAGCAGCAGCCAATATCACCACTCTCACATTACCCCCCAAATCACCATCCACAGCAGCATGGCTATCCACGACCTTCACCTGTTGGGTCTCCAGTAGATGGTAGACCAGGAATGTTTGCTCAAGGTCGTGGTACGCCGCATAATATGGAACGCGAAAGGGAACGACGTGATAGGGAAGAGAGAGAAAGGGACATAATAGCTCAGAGACAACGTGAGCAACGCGAACGTGATATCAGCATCAGTCCTAAAACTAAGGTTCCATATCTGCCAGATCGTGATGAGGCTCATTCGCCGGTACCTAGGAAAGATCATGCATATGGTGTGGACTCAATGCCACGAGGAGGAGTCTCGCGACCAAATTCTCAACCTCAGGATCGGTCGCAATACATTCCTACAAAGCAAATGCGTGATCAGAAAGTACGCGAGTCAAGGGAGCAGCAGCAGCAATTGAAGGATCATCAACATAATCAACAGCGGGAACGGGAACAAAGAGAGCTGAGGGAACAGCAAATGAGAGAACAAAGGGAGCAACATTTAAGAGAGCAACAGCAACAGCAACAGCAACAGCAGTTGCATGAACAGCGGGAACGGGAAAGAGAGCGGATGAGGGAACATGAACAGCGAGAAATAAGGGAGCGAGAAATAAGGGAGCGAGAAATAAGGGAGCGAGAAATAAGGGAGCGAGAAATAAGGGAGCAGGAAAGGGTGCAGCGGGAAATGAGAGAGAGGAAATTGCATGAGCAGCAACAGCAAAGAGAACAGCAGAGAGAGCAGCAACAAAAGCAAGCACCTCAGATTTCAGAATATTCGCGCTCGCCTCGTCCCGGCCAAGAACATCAAGCGATAGAAGGGGAGGGGGGTGCCGAGAAGCGAAAATGGAACAGCCCGACACCCGACCGGCATACAAGTAAGCTTAATGGATCGGGACTGGATCGGAGGGATGACGCGAGTCAAGCCCCACAACATTCTCCGGGCAACAACGCGTCACAAATGTCACCACCATCGACTGCTACTGCTCCTTCATCCAACCCCAAACCCGCATCACCACCGAGCCCGAAATCACAGCAACCACCAAACAATCAACAACCCCTACGACCTCCGCCCACCCCAACGCAAATGGTAAACACGTCCGATGGCCAAAGTGGCAGTCCGGGTTCCTCGGGACCGCCTCGCAAACGTCCAAGAGGCGGTGAAGCTCCTATATGGGCACGAAAAGCTAGTAGGAGCTCCAGCAGCAGTCCCGTTATGGCAGCCCGAAGACAGCCTCCTAATTCTGTTCACGTAGCACCTCAAACACAAACTCCGCGCCCTCCGCAAGCAACATCACATCCCGCCGCACCACCGCCTACTCATCCTCCAGCATCGCAACAGCAACCACCAATCCATCAACAAGCGAGACCCGCAGCTCCTGCAGTCCAACCCCCGAATCTACGCGTTCCGTCGGTCCCCCACTCATGGGAACCGAGTATTGTTAATGAGAAACCATACGATGAAATAATCAGAAGAGTTGCAGACTTTTTATGGTCTAATGTCATTCTTCGGGATGACCCAGCGTTGGCCAACACCGGACCGGACGCACCAGTCATTGAAATTGAGGCCAAACTTGGCCACATCATTGACAAGACTACAAACGACAGATTGCGTTTGCCAATCGCCTCTGAGGCAGTACTCAGTAACGAAGACGGGTTGAGGATGCAGTTTCGCAGTAGCATGACTGAGGTATGACGTATAGCTCATCATTTAGGGCCGATCTTTCTAATGACTTGAAACAGCCGCAGCACAGACGCGCCAACGATTTCCTGAACAATGTCCTCCAGAAGTCCGCGCAAAAGATCCCCGATGCACCGCCGCGAGTACCTTTGACATACAGACACATTAGAGAGGTCGATTCCTTCTATGAATTACCTGCCGATCAAGTTGGCTCTCTCCCGGAAATTGTCCGCCAAAATCATAATCCTCGGATGCAGATGCGTGTTAGAGTCACAAGGGACCAGAAAACACAGGAAGTGGTGAGGAAACTCATCAAAACAAGGGTGGCAGATTTAAACATCCACTATCCCTCGGCTTCCTTCGATGTTCGAATAAGTATCAACATTGAAACGCCCTATACCGGAGATATTGAGGGGCTTGTAGCTATCACGGGTACACCGGGTTCTGGAGATGGTAGTAGAAGCAAAGATCGACTCAGTTATTCCCATCTTGCATACCATGTCGACTTGACCCAAGTGACGGATGTAAGTTATATCTAACTTTCCTCTGTTATGCATTCCTAATTTTATTTTAGAAATTTGGCAAGAAGGAGCATGAGCTCGAGGTAGAAATCAACGGCACCGAGCTTCGGAGACAGGGTCTGCGTGCCAGAGACGGGGAAAGGAATCATTTTGAAAAAATGGTAGAGGGATTTGTGGATAATGTTAGGGTGTTGACCAGGCATCTTTCACCATAGGGACGCATTTTACGTTCGATTGCATGTGCTGGTAATTTGGAGCGGTGGGTGTTGTTGGTTATGTGTTACTTTGTTTTGAGCGATACAGCTTTTTGGCTATTTGAATTTGAATGTTCGCGCAAAATGGCGGTCTTTCTACTGGCATTTTGGCGGACAATAGATGTTGAGTCTGGGGTATTTTATAAGTTTTGTAGAGAGATGTGCCTTCACTTTCTCGACGTTTACCTGGCGGCGATCAGGTGATGTTAAAATATAAGAGGAATCATTAGATTCATCCCCACAATTGGAGACGTCCTGCTTATATATGGAAGCGGGATGTCTCCCACTTGTTAGGGCCTTGTTGTTTTTGTAAATTATTTCTAGTGGCACAAAATGCATTCTTGGGTAACTTTAAATCACGGGACTTGGAATTATGATGACAACCACCCGGAGAGGTATCTCGCAATAAAAATCCTCTTGACTGGCCCGTGCACTCGAACATAAATATTGATACCGGGGCCACGGGGTGGCATGGCAGGGTGCACGGACAGTGTAAACTTAGTGCGTTGCCAAGCTCCGCGGGGCATCAGTAAATTGTGCGCCGGCACAGAGCACTTCCAATTGGCGATACCGAACATTACCACCGCCAGACCGACGCTTCACCATATCGACCTGTTCACCAGAGTCAAAGGCAGAACCTGCGACCTGACGGTTTGCGGCACATACAACTGTACGATCCAACCTAATCTCAACAACCCGCTTCCTGGCGGGGGACCTATTCAATAATGCTGCTGCAGCGATCTCTTGCATCGCGACTGGCCGCCGCATCCCCGCCACGGATATGCAACCAATGTCTCAATACTCTCCTCCGACCAGGTTCAGCTTACCGCCGTTTGTCTACTACAACTACATCGCGAAACATTGTGTCTCTTGACGGAAGCTCACAATGGCGGAAACCCCAGCACTATTTTATGGCGAATCGGTTTTTGGTAACGCAAGGAGGCTCCGGAATTGAAGTTGTAAAAGGACAAAATGACGGCCCAACAGCAGAAGCAGTTCTTCCGCCTCACCGCCGAAGACAGCAGAACAAAGCTCGGGCTTCAGCAGATAGTTCAGAGCTCCCACCGGATGCCTCATCACTTCTTTCCACCTCCTCCGCCGCGTCTTCGTCCTCCCTTCGTAGAGAGTGTCTCGCATACCTTTCTCTCTCGAAACCACGGTTAACAGCTCTTATCGTTCTCACGACTATGGCTTCCTACGCTCTCTACCCAGTTGATCCGTTACTTTCCTCCTCTGCGGCCCCAACTCTCTCGGCCCTCACCCTAGTCTACCTTACTGCAGGCACCACCCTTTGCTCTTCCTCCGCGAACGCCCTCAACATGGCCTATGAGCCCAAGTTCGATGCGCAGATGAGTCGAACCAAGAACCGACCTCTCGTCCGTGGCTTATTGTCGACACGTCAAGCCGTTGGTTTCGCCTCATTGACCGGATCCGTTGGAGTAGCAGCCCTCTACCTTGGAGTCAACCCAACGGTTGCCGCATTGGGAGCACTAAATATTTTCCTCTACGCTGGTGTCTACACACCAATGAAGCGGCTTTCGGTAGCTAATACCTGGGTTGGTGCAATTGTTGGTGGAATCCCTCCATTGATGGGATGGGCAGCTGCTTCCGGAGCCACGGCGCTGGATGGAACTATGATGGAGCTACTTGGACACCCCGGAGGATGGTTATTGGCTTCTTTGTTGTTTGCCTGGCAGTTCCCCCATTTCAATGCGTTGTCTTGGACCATCAGGGAGGAGTATAAACAGGCTGGATATCAAATGATGGCTTGGAAATATCCCAAGATGAATGCAAGAGTTTCCTTGAGATACTCTTTGTTGTTTTTCCCCATCTGTTATGGACTCTGGTTTTATGGAGTGACGGATGTTGGGTTCCTTGTTGACTCGAGTGTTGTCAATGCATGGCTCGTAAGAGAGGCTTGGAAATTCTACCGCGAGGGTGGTGAGGGTGGTAGAGCAAGAGGATTGTTTTGGGCTAGTGTTTGGCACCTGCCATTGCTGCTTGGTTTGGCGATGGCGCATAAGGCTGGAATGTGGCAGGGATTCTATGAGCGTATCATGGGGATCGGCCGGGAAGATGTAGATGAGGAATGGGAAGAGGAAGAGGAGAGCAGCAACAAGGAAGGAAAGGTTCTCCCGGCTGTTGCTGCGATGGAAGCTGCACGAGCTGCACAGGCTGCACGGTAATCAGTTTGCTATGGATACTGGCATGGTATGGAGGGTGGTGGGGTATTTCGGATTTACTACTTTTGTGAAGGCTTTTTTTTGTGATATATCTACGATTTGGTTTAAATAGGCTATGTCTCTGTATTCCGGCGCTTTGTATTATGTATATGAAAAAAAAAAAAAGCTCATGGGAGGTGGTCTGTTTATTTGTTTGTAAATATTGAGAAGCTATGGAAACTAGACATCTGATTAGCCGGTCGTTCGGCGGCGGCCAAGCACCGTAGGCATAACGCCTTGGTCATCCCCACTCACTCGACGCTCACATCCGACGTCGGGACTGCCGCTAGTCTTAGTCGTAGTTGGGAGTTAGACACGTCCCATAACTCCATCTATCTCCAGCGCGTATTTAATGAGAAATCTCTAGAATTTTGCCATATCCACAGCCATATCAATGCTGTGATTTGCATTGTGGATCCTCAATATGAAAGCACTTATTTGACATGCAGGCCAAGATCTTCACAAGCACCTTGTTCCCCCGCATCTTCGGGAGTGGCTTATGGAAACTCTAATAATCATCATCCCCATCTGAACCGTCATCCGAAGCATGTAATAAACAAGGATGACGTAGCGGGGTACATAGCTCCTAACTCCGCCTAATACCCTCCCCTCTCATCAATAGTATGGGTGGGCACCTATCTAGAGTAGATACTAGATAGATACTCCCCCGCCGGTTCACCAGCCCAGCTCCCCTGTAATGCATAATCTTACCAAGCTGCTATTCCCTACCCGAGGCTCAAACCTTCTCTCGGGCTCTTTAAGAAGCTCATACCGCTCCCTCGGTTCTCCTATCGTTAATCGAATCTTCATAGCAAAAATGTCCTCCTCTCACAACGTCCCCAAGGTAGGTTCCTACCCTGTGTCTACCGGTACAACGCGAGGCAAAGCGAAGCCAAGCGAGCAAAATAAGCAATGCCGTAACACTATAACACAGCTGACATAACATAGCTCAACGACCCCTCATTGTTGGTGACCCTCCCCTTCATCAACGGATCCTTTGTCCCCCTCGCACCCGGACAGGCGACCTTCGATGTCCGCGACCCTGCCTCGGGTTTAGTGATCGCCTCCTGTCCCGACCAAGGAGTCGCCGAGACCGTCGAGGCCATCAACCACGCCGCCGCCGCCTTCAAGACCTTCCGCAAGACCTCCCCCCGGGAGCGTGCCAACCTACTCAAGAAATGGAACGCCTTGATGATTGAGAACAAGGAGGATCTCGCAACTTTGATTACCTGGGAAAATGGAAAGCCTATTGCAGATGCTAGAGGAGAGGTTGCATACGCCGCTACTTTCTTGGAGTGGTTTGCAGAGGAGGCCCCAAGACTTTATGGTGATACTATTCCCTCCGGAACTTCTACAAACAGAGTTGTTACCTTGAGACAACCGATTGGTGTTGCGGGTCTTATCACCCCTTGGAACTTTCCCGCTGCTATGGTTACCCGCAAGATTGGTCCTGCGTTGGCTGCGGGTTGTACCGTCGTCTTGAAGGCCCCTGGAGAGACCCCCTTGTCCTCTCTTGCTTTGGCGGAGCTTGCCCGTCGTGCTGGATTCCCCGCTGGAACTATCAATGTCATCACCACATTGTCCAACACCAAGGAAATCGGAAAGGAGCTCTGCACAAACCCCATCATCAAGAAGCTTTCCTTCACTGGATCCACCGCAGTTGGAAAGATCCTAATGGAGCAGTCCTCGTCAACTCTCAAGAAGCTATCCTTCGAGCTCGGAGGAAACGCTCCATTCATTGTTTTCGACGATGCCGACTTGGAGAAAGCAGTAGCCGGAGCTGTCATGTGCAAGTTCCGTTCCTCGGGACAGACTTGTGTCTGTGCAAACAGAATTTTCGTCCAGGAGGGTATTTATGATAAATTCGCAGAGGCGTTAACTGCAAAGGTTAAGCAATTCTCCGTTGGACCTGGTTTCAAGGATGGAACTACCCACGGACCTTTGATCCATGATAATGCTGTTAGCAAGGTCCATGAACATGTCGAGGACGCTAGAAACTCTGGTGCCAACATCGTCGTTGGAGGAAGAAAAATGGAGGAGCATGGAATTAACTTCTATGAACCAACCTTGATCACAAACATGACAAAGGATATGAGAATCTTCAAGGAGGAAACCTTTGGACCTGTTGCGGCGCTCTTTAAGTTCAAGACTGAGAAGGAGGTTATTGAGCTTGCTAATGAGTCCGAGGTTGGACTTGCTGGATATTTCTACTCTAGCAACTATGCAAGAATCTGGAGAGTGGCAGAGGCTCTTGAGGGTATGTTGACCCCCGATTGATAGACGATGATCTGGATTTAGGCTAATTGCTTCGTGATTGAAATAATAGTCGGTATGGTCGGAATTAACACCGGTATCATCTCGGACCCTGCCGCGCCTTTCGGTGGTGTTAAACAGTCTGGATTTGGACGTGAGGGCTCGAAGTATGGAATTGAGGAGTACACTCAGATTAAGATGATGACTTTTGGTGGTATTGATGAGCTTCAGGAGTAAGCTTACCTACTGAGGGTTGGGATCGAGGTGGTGGTGAATGGCGGATTAGCATGAGGCAGGGAGGGATGGGATGGGGTGGGGGGGGGGGGGGTATGAGATACGGACAAGGAATACGGGATGGGATGGGGACCTGCCGAAATACGGCTTGATGAAGAAATGACATCTGTAATGTGTATACCCAATGCAAGAAATTAAGTTATTTTTACCTAAATGTGGAGTAATCTTTGTGTACTCTCAGTTGTTGGTATTAAATTAAAGTGAAATTGGAAATCTGAACTCCGATGGCCTATATTATATCGATTACATATGGCAGGCAAGGTAAGGTATTGGTTTTGGGATGTGGAAAAAGCTGGATATGTGGAATATGTGGATATGTGGAGCAGTTTATGGGATGCTGTTGGAACTTGGGTTATGGTTAGTTACATTGAAATCTGGGGGGGGGGGGGTTTCAGTATTTATCTATTTATCTATTCATCTATTTCCCCATTTCCCCATTTCCCAGTGACAAAAAAAAAACAAAAAAATAAACATCAAAACCCATGGTTTCGGTACACACTACAATCCAGCACAGTGCCATAGCCTACAGTCTACACGTCCCCTTATTGTAGTGTAGTGTAGTGTAGTGTAGTGTAGTGTAGTAGTTTTACTAGGATAATGGATAGTCGATCAGACTCGATCTGGTTTTGACATTTTGACATATGGATTTATTGTTTATGAGAGCCTGTAAGCCAGGTTTCATGTATGTATGTATGTATGTATGTATGTCAGGAAATTCGCAGTGCGCGGTGCGTAATTGTTTCAAATGTGCCACTGTGCCCGTAGTTGTCTGAAGTGTGCCCGTAGTTAGAGTAATAGAAGGCTGTGTTTTATATGTTTTACCTGGTGATGAATTGGCAGGTGGTGGGTTTTGTGGGGGGGGGGGGGGGGGGGTTGATATGCTGGGAAATGCTGGGAAATGCTGGGAAATGCTGGGAAATGCTGGGAAATGCTGGGAAATGCTGGGAAATGCTGGGAAATGCTGGGAAATGCTGGGAAATGCTGGGAAATGCTGGGAAATGCTGGGAAATAATTAAAGATGCGAACTATATCAACAACCCCAAGGCTTAGCTCATTAACATGCTGTACCCATGATACGCCTGCGAACTAAACTGTATACCTAAATACCTTTATTTGCAAATTTCAACACATTCTACGGTATAGAATCTGGATACCTAAGCTCCATCATAAATTACAAGTCTTGGTCAGATATGGTGTGAACTAATATATATGTACAACATCACCATCAGTCCCCGTGCGTGCGTGCGTGCGTATAGTTCAAACCTTATCTATAACCACAGTTCACAGTTCATTCAGCTGATAGGCTTATCCTGACTCCTCATGCATATCCCGATGCTTTACCATGGTACACTGTACACTGTACATCGTGCATCGTGCATTTAATATGTACAAGCGACTATATTTTGTTCCTCCGATAGGTCTATGTATAAATTCCAGCTAGATTTTTATGTATGTATGTATCAGACATCTGCAGCACTGGCATGGACTATATATATGTACGTAGCGCTAGGAGAATTTACATCTACATACGGATATTAAAAGCATCCCATCGTCCCATCGCTCCATCGTTTCATCTTTCTATCGCTCTATTGCTCCATCTTCCTATCCTCCCCGTAAGTGGCACCAAAACATCCCCTAGTCTATATCTCGGTACCAGTAAAAGTCCGCAAAGTTGCTGCCTTATCTTGTGTAACCCTACATACAGAAACTTAAACCACCACTACATACATAGAACAATAGTGGAATTTCATTTCCTGGCCGTGTCACAACGCCCACACAGCATGACTATCAACTACCACGAGTCATAGCCTGATTTTCTTTTCTGCGGGGTTTTGGGTAGGAGGTTTCTGGGGTGTTTTTAACTAGGAAGCTAGTATTGGAGGTGTGATGATAGGCTAGGCAACCACTATGACACTATGGTCTAGGATCGCTTGAAGTGTCTGTGTCTGCATTTCGACGAATATTTGTTGATGTCATTTTGTTGGGAGAGGATTCTGCAGTCGCTGGAAAATAGTAATCTAGGTATCTTTGACAGGATATGCATATTCCCTTGGATTTTCTGGAAATGGATGTATATAAAGCCAAGACAGATCTAGAATAAGTAAGCTGGCTATATGAGAGCTGAAGGGCCCAGGCAGGCATCCATTGAGGTTCGCAAAATTTACCGCCGAAACTTGTGGGATGGTGGGATCGTAGACGGTAGGTAGACAGCTGAAAGTTCAAACTTCAGCCGTGAGATTTCTATACTTTGATACCGGAAAGAACGGCCCAGGTTGTTCAGCTGGGCTTAGCTGGGCAGAATATGTTGGGCGGTCTAGATAGCTGATATGCATCATAGGATTGTTAACCTGTACGATAATGAATAATGGATATATAAAAATTGGTAACGGGGGAGCGGGGAATCTAATACCACAGATTGGTTTGCCTATATGATACACCCCACACCCCACACACTATCTTTTGATTATAAGCAGCGATCATTCCTACCGAGTAATGTGTTTCAAGCTCCGCCCAGAATCATATGAATCATAAGTAAAAAAACACGGCCCGGAAATCACGGCACCGAAAGAGGCAGTGTCGCAGTGATGTAACAAATATACACAGCCTTCTATGGTCACAAAATATCGTACGTGGCTTTGATTTTGAGTACTGTGCACTGCGCACTGCGCACGCTTTTGCTGCTTTGAGTAAACTATGTAATAGACGAGTCACAGAAATGACGCAGGTTTCCGTATGACACTGTGCTGTGTGCAGTGTGCACCTAAGGCTGACTGAATTACGAGTATTGACTGTCTCTCGCTTTTCCTTGCGTAGACTCATAGAGAGACGGAATATATATAAAACCCCACTCCCCCTCCCTGGCTAATGAATGATAAATACATAGTTCCAAAAATTCCCAGTAATCTATCTATATAAAACCCACCTTCAACCGTCTTCAATCCTCCAAACCCAGTCCTCACAGCAATCCATCTGGCATCAACCATCTATCATCTTCCCCCACCCAACACCCCATCCCCAAAAACCACCACCATCACCACTATATATATGTACAACCCCCAACCCCGCAGCATAAACCTCCTCCTCAACCCCGGAACCCCACACCAATACACCGTCCTCGTCCCCACCGCCCCACAAGTCCCCAATGAATACCTCCCAGCCCACAACATCCCCCACCAGTTCTCCCATAGCGGAGAATTCCATAACCACCGCTACCCCCATGCACAACCTCTCTCCGTGGTAAGTACACGAAACAACGTACTCCAGCTACATGATCCCAGAGCTGCCAATACCCGGACAGATATAGCATCCTGGCAATCTCAGCCACAGCAGCAGCAGCAGCAGGTTATAAACCTTCCACAGACCCATCATATTAGCCATAGGACCAACAATAAGTATACCCATAATAATGCCACTGTACACCAGGCGGAGGATATATGGTATTCGAAACCCAGGGAACAGCCAGATCAGTGGACGTTGAGGGTAAATGATGCAAAGGGGGATGGGTATCATAAGTGGGAATATAAACATGTGCATAAAGGGGAGATGGAGGGGTGTGGGTGTTGGAATTGTGAGGAGGATAGGAAGAAGGGAAGGAGAAAGGAGGAGAGAGGGAGGGGGAGGGGGAGAATGTTGAGTTGGCGTTAGAGGGGGATGAAGGAATAATGGGATGAGGTTATTATGAAATGATGGTTTTATTTTTTGGTTGTTTGGAATTATGTTTTATTATACGGCTTATTCATCCTTGTTTAGGATTGAGTTCGATATCTATCTTCCCTCCCCACCTCCCGGTTCTTGGCCGTATACAACGAGAGTGATGGAAGGGATGTATATTTTAATTTACTTTTGAGAATAGAACATCTAATTTGGAGCTTTGGGGAGGGGTAGAGGGAGGGGGTATGCAGTGTAGTTTCAGTAGAAATTTCAATCCATAATTTTCATTACAAACATCAACTCCACTATCGTTGCCCCGCGGAATCTTGTATTGAAATTTGAAAAATGACCTAATTTTAAATAACTTCCACGATTACACCTATCTTCACCATCTTCCTCATCAAACAACCATACATTTTTTTCCCCAGTATTATCTCGTTGTATATCATCTTTTAAATGCTTTAAAAGACCTCTTGCAAAAAATAAATAAAAAATTTCAATTCCAGCTCCCGTAATTTTTCAACAACGATTTCAACTGTGTTTGGTGTACTCTGGTGTAATTGTGTTTAATCATCAGCAGCAAAACTTAAGTCATAATTATAGACGAACCTCTCTATGCCAGAAAAATACCGCTATACACAGGAAATCGTTATATCTAGAGTGACTTGCCACGAGTTATTGCCGTCGGGGATCGGGACCGCGACCATCTACCATCATGCAGGTCATCATTAAATAGAAAACCGTTACAGAAAAGTTGTAATGTTCGGGTATGATTACGTAAAAACTTGTATATAGCGCTCTCACTCTGTTATATAGATTTAATCTAACTCTTATCAATTCTATATAAGTGGGGTATTCTGCGAGGTCATTGAAAGAGCATTTGCGAGCAGAGGTTCCAATCCCGTTACACAAAACTTTTGACCCGAAACTTCACCATCACTAATCACCAAAGCTCAGTCAAAGTAACGATAAAATATGATAAATATCAACTCCAAATTCAATATTACGTTTCCAGATATCAGAGTTACAAAAAAAAGAAAAAAGTAAACCACCATCATCGCTTACAAAAGCAGAAAAAGAAAAAGAAAAAGAAAAGAAAAAAACCATCGTACACTTTAGGTATTCTCAACAATCTCTTTATAACAAAAAAAAAGAAAAAACGCAACATAAAAAAAGAAAAAAAAAGGAAAGCATAATCCGCTAAAAGCTAAAAGCTAAAATAAAGGACTAAAATGAATGACAAGAATCTTACGCCCAACGCCCTTTCGCTCAATCAAAGAAAATCGTGTAGTAAACACAAGTTACACAACCATAAAGAATCACAAAAATACCCCAATTAATCCCATCCCATCCGGCTCAATCCGGCTCATTTCTTCCTTCATTCCATTCCATTCCTTCCCGCTTTCCGTCGTTCCACCCATCCGATCAAATCCATCCGTCTCATTCAATCCAGCCCAAATTCCTCCTATCCTCCACAAAATTTAGTTTTCCCCCATCTGCCCAAGTTGTTCATTGCTTTCCATAGCGGTCCTAACTGCCTCTTCCTGTGTTTGTGTTATTTCCCTTCCTCGCTGTTGGTGTACCGTATTCCCACTGTGTTGCCTTGCCGAGTTTAACTGTAATGGGATGGCGCCCATGTAGTTCATTCTGAAGAGGTGCCAGCAACTATTCAATCCCGTTAGAACGAATTCCCAAAATCTTGGGGATCCAGCTACTTGATAGTAGTATCAAGCTTCGGCACATACCTTGGTGCCTCCAACACATATCTCTCCATCGCCTCCCTAAACCTATGCTTATACTCCCTTGGACTCGTAACGGTTGGTTGTTTCCTTCCTCCTCCGGCCAATCCTTTCTCCTTAACCCAACTCTCCAACATCTTATCCCAAGTAAAAGTCCTTATACAATCAATAATTCCCACACAAAGTTCCTTTCGATCCTCGTCTATACCAATCATAAGCGAATAATCCATAACATTCTGTCTCGACAAAAACAACGTATCATTCCAAAGACTCGCTCTCAGCAATTTCTTTGAATGTTCTCTGACAAATAATGGAGATTCGTAAATGAATTCAACCATATTTTCATCGAGAAGAACTTCGTTTTGTTCACCGGTGGATTGCATGTATCGGTTTCTCATAGAGCCTTTCAAGTCGAAGATACGACTGGTTTTGCGGTCGTAAAAGAGGTTTTCCATTACCAGGATGTCCCATTTAATCTCAGTACCGGTGGATGGGTTTTTGATCATGATTTGGTAAAAACCGAGCATTTTGGCAATGACAGTTGGGAGCTGGGGAATCGTCAGTAAATGTTTATCAAAAGAAAGAAGAAGGATTAGTAAGTTAGGATCAACATACCTCATGGAAGAAAGCCTCCGCCATAAACTGAAAGTAAGCCGGGGCAAACTTAATAAAGGCACTAGTCTCGACGGGAGACAGAGACTTCAAAACAATTCTCTCATCCTGTGTCTTCAAAAATACACTTCTCGTCTTTCCTCCCCTGGAGTCCCATTTGATACACCTACTCAAACTCTCCACATATCTATCCGCAATACCACAGTTCCTTCTGAGAGCATCAAACTGCTCCGCATAAAACACCTTACAAAACATCTTTGCTGTTCCTTCTTGAAATTGATATTTCAAATGCGTTCCTGTGGTTTTCAATAAACTCCTCTCCAACTCAGGATGCTCTTGAAGGTTGAAAGAATGCCTATGTAAATGTTCCTCAGACGACTGTGGTCTTCCATGACCCCCTAGGTGGGAATAGTCCGAATTTCTGATATCGTCAAGTTTTTCAATATAGTCCTCGCAGTTCAGAGTAAACGCAATGAGAGAAGAGGGTTCATCTTCTCTGACAATGATATCGGAATCGTTGAAAACATGATCAGTAGGATGAAGAGGGTATTCAAGCGACGTCCAACCACTCGCGGATCTCTCGGCCCAGAAATTGGTAAGCATCTTCATCCAAGCTGTCCTATGTTGCGGCAGGTTCAGTTTAGTGTCCAGTTGAGATGAATCGGGATCGGCCTCGGAAACCGGGGGTAAGACACCGCCTAATGTCATGGTGTCCAAAGTCTCATGATCACTGGGGCTCGACATAGCATCATCGGAAGCATCTGCGTCAGCATCGG
The DNA here is from genome assembly GCA_024516155.1 of Pyronema omphalodes. NCBI lineage: Eukaryota > Fungi > Ascomycota > Pezizomycetes > Pezizales > Pyronemataceae > Pyronema > Pyronema omphalodes. Next base: position 994,519 of record JAJJXM010000001.1, read on the forward strand.
AATTCTGATTGATCTGGTCACCTGTGGTAGTTTCTTCCGGTTGGATATCGTTTGCAGAAGGACCAGCTTCATTAGAACCGAATTCCGCAGGTGAACCACTCCTTGAGATAACAGGGGAAATAGAGTGTAAAGATTCAGTGCTCTTCTTGGTTTCTCTACTACCTGTCATATGTGAATCGATATCTTCCTCTTCATCCGAGCCTTCTTCGACGGCTTCTCGGGCGTTGCGGTAAATTTCGACGATGGGACGGGAGGTAGCTACTGGTAAAGCTCGAACGCGCTTTGCAGCTAACTCCTTCCGTTCCTTGGCTCGTTCACGCTCAAACTCTTTGCTGAGTTGCTCAAAATGTTTAGCCAAGCTGCTGACCTTTGGGCTCTCCCTAATAGGCCTCTTTGGTCCCAGCTGCATGACAGGTACAGACCGTGGAATCTGTGTTTTAGGTGTCTTATCGGTCGGTTTTTGCGCCAAGGAATTGAGACGGAATTTATCTTTCTTGTCCGGTCTCAATTTCTCTGTGGCCTTTCCCACTGGTGGCGGTCCCTGGGTGAGTTTCTTCCCAGGCATAGTCGGCGAGCGAAGGCTAAGGCCAGCACTAAGAGGACCGCTCATGTCCCGTCTTGTTGGTACAGTCGGGACTGAAACGGTCCTAGAAAGTCCAGGAGGAGGTCGGCGGCGGCTATTGTCCAATCTAGGGATTGCGGAACTGCCTTGGAAGCGGGGTCGATCAAGAGATGCACGGCGGGGGGCAGAGGAACCGCCTGTGGAGGTCTCGCTTTCGGAAAAGCGGTCGGATTCCATCAAGGCTGGAGTTGATTTGGAGGGTTCTTTGGTGGTTGAGAGAGCTCCGGTATCGGTGGGAAGTTCATGGGAAGACTTCACGGTCACGATATCCGCTTCAGAAGGATCCCGCTTCGGGGCGACGTCGTCGTCAGGCGCTACGAGTTCTTGACTAGAGGTTATGTCGCCCATGTTGTGGAGGCTGGAATCGTCGTATTGACCGGGAGATGACATCGTTGATGATTTTCCCTTGTCTCGCTCCTTCTCTTCTTCGACAACAGAGGCTAGAACATCATGAGCTTGATCCGCTGAGAATGCAACCGGTGAATTGAGAGCTGATGTTCCTGGTGTGCTTGTTCCATCAATTGAGATTGGCTTTGATCCCTCACCCTTCTCATTCATCGGGGTAAGGTTTTCTTCCGATGGCAGACTCGGGCTTGGTGTATTGTCCAAAAAGATTTTCTTCAACTGTAGGGCGGCCAGGCGTCTAATGTCCTTCTCCGAGGGAAAATAATTGGCATCAAACGCACTAAACTTCGAATCCCACTCGATAACCTTCTCCTGCAAAGCTCTTAAAGCGCGGTTCAGAGGAATAATCTCATAATACTTGGACTTATTATACTTTTCCTGCAGCTTTGCAATGAGCCAATCTTCGTCCTCTTGAGCTCTATTCATGAGGGCTTCGATTTCCATATGGCAGGACTCAATTTTTCCGGGGGAGACGGATTCCATGTTGATTCCCTTTAGGCGTGCTTTGACGGAATAGAAAAAGGCTTTAATACGGCCTTCGTTTTGTGTGTATTGTTCATTCTTGACGCGGAGATCAATTTCAGGCTTGTAGGTAATTCTGGTGCGAGGGACGACGATCTCCAACAGCTCGATGGTATCGAATTGAAACATAACAGTCAAACCATGGTATCCAAAGCATCTAACATGATCTCTGTTGATATCATGCGGACAATTTCCTGTCCTCATCTTCATCTCAGAACTCCAAAACGCCAGTTCCAGATACTTTCCAAAAGAATATTTCCACGAACTCTCTGACATTGGGATGGCGGGGGTGTTGGTACCACACTCCTTAACCTTACAATAACTCCACATCAAGATAGTATTCTGCATTCCCTGTATAGGACAAGAAATCTCATTGCTAACCAGTACCGAGACTCTTGCCTGTCCATGGACGTAGGAGCGGTGGTGATTCAACATTGGCCTATCGCAGGATGTCGAATCACAATTATGGTTGGCCGTGTCGCAAAGATATTCAATATACTGTCCCAGAGTACAATCCGATTTCCCAATTGTCCAGTCGTTATCCTGGCCATAAAACTCCAGACGTCTGATCTCGGGCCCTTCGCAGGGAATCGTCGTGATTGTACAAACCATGCTGTAAAGAACTGCAATACTCTGATGCGCGAAAGGATCAAAGAGATCGTCGTATTGTGAGAGATAATTCTCCCATTGCCGTTTCTGTGTTTCGTACACATGTAGAGCTTTATCATACTCAGCATCGTAGATAGCCCGGAGAACTTCAGAGGCTTTTCGGGTCATGTTCAGATTACTTCCTCCATGTACTGCAAGAGGATCAACTAGGACAAAATTTTCCCGGGGCTTGGGCTTAACAGTAAGCATTTTCTTCTCTGGATCAGAAGACTCGACAACCTCAACCTCTTGGTCCGAATCCTCATCTTCATCCTCAGGAACGACGAGCTCATCCCTTAAGCGGCGGAGGTAGGCAAGTTTGCGCTCCAGTTCTCGAGCACGGGTAAGGAGGTATGGTTGCATGTAGCTGACAAATGGAGAAGCAGATAAAAGCTTGGTTTCATGTTTACGGACCATGTCTTCGTAGTAAGTTGGGTTCGGGAGGTCGTCAGGAAGAGCATCGTCAGAGAGGGGAACAATTTGAGTTGCGCTAGGGCCAATTGGGGCCGTTGGTGCCGTAGGAGTCTCGTCAGGAGCTGTTATGGGGGGCGAAGTCATTTCCATGTCTGTGGGCGATGTATCGGTTGGCGTCTCTCCATTCTCTTCGGCCTTTTTTTCTGCGGTAAAGTCTTCATCTTGCTTCTCCCTTTCCTCTGCAACTTGAACAGTATTCTTACTCTCAGCCTCTTTGATTTGTTCGCCTGGTGTAATACTCTTAGTTACCGGAGGAGTGTTTTCATTCTTCGTCGCCGCGGGAGTTGGTGGATTTGGGCTAGATGGAATGACCACAAACTCATCTCTCATAAGACAAGTTTCCAGCTTCAAGTTATAAACCACATAGACCATAAGTTCGGTGATCTGCTTAATCCTAGCTAGAAGCTCCATACTAGCACCTCTGAGAACAATCGTACATCCCAGTTCTTTTTGGCATCCAGAAAGGAACATAAACGTTTTTTTCGTGCCGGGAATATCGGGATGGACAAAGGTCTTGACATCAAAACTTGCAGACCGCCCTAATTTGAAGGTCGATAATGCAAGTTTGTCGACAGAGGAGAAAATATCGGCTTCAGCACAACGAGATACGGCTTCGATCACGGACGGCTTGACGAGGTAGGCAGTCGCTACGTTGGCCTTGGCTAACATTGAGAGGGCTAGACCGGAGACGTTCTTCTGGACCAATAATAGGGTAGGGCGTAGGGCGACGATTCGATTGACCATGTTTGTCAAGAATTCTTTCTCTTGGGCGATAACCGGTTCAAGACTCATGAGCTGCTGTTGATGGCGTGAATACTCAATCGGAAACGTAACGACGACAATCCTAGGCTGAGAAATATTTCTGGGCATAGACTTAAGGGCCAAATTTTTGGTGAAAACGACACCGGAAACATAAGATGTGTCTCCAGGTTTGGCACCGGGGATTCGCTTGACTTTGACATAGTGTCGGATATCGATAGAGTCTCCGTTGCGAAGGTCAGGGTTAAGATCATCGGTAGATTTCAGCAAAATCGGAATCAACGCATCCTCCCATTGTTTCACATTTGGGATATCGGCATCGGTAAGAAGCTGTCGTAAAAGCTTCTTAACGTGCTCTAAACTGGCAGTGTTGAGTTCGATGTTGGGTGCAAAAGGACCGCGCATTGAGGCGCTTCGTGATGCTCTAGGTGAAGCTGTTGACGAATTACCCGTGACAGGGAGGTTGGCTTGTCCTCCAACACTTTCTGCCAACGATTTCATTAATCCTCGACTTTTTCCAGCACGGGTAGCAGGACGTTGTAGCGGTCCGATGAAGCTGGACCCACGACGTTTACTAGTTCGCTTAGGTCCTTTATCGCTTCCTGCAGCCGCGACTCCTCCGTCTCCAAGAAGTGCACCTAATCCGCTGATACTACCACGACTCTTAGATCTGTTTCTGCGGCGCATACTTCCATTATTAACCGGAGTCCTTTCACTCTTCGGTACTACTGGAGTACCGACTTCAAAATCATCCGGGTTATTCGGAATAGTAGAAATATCGGTAGCCTTGGGTGCAATAGTTGCAAACACACTCATTTGTTCTCCATCAGTCATCTCCTCGTCGCTCATGTACGGTGCCAGGTCTGGGTCCAGGATGTTATCGGCATGGAAAGCAGGGAGCATCTTCTTGCGGCGCTCATCGGCATTGCTACGATGGAAGGGGGCTCGCTCTTCGGTGAATGGAGCGCCCGAAAGACGGTGGTGAGAGCGAGTGTGTTTGTGTAGAGGAGTGTGGATCAGAGATGTGCCTAAGAGACCCTTTGTGGAGCTATTTGATGTTGCTGGTCTAGGTCCCGCTTTAATAGAGCGGGAAGATGTCGGACGGGGTGGCGATGGTATGTCGGCATTAATCTCCAGGATTTGAGAACGTCTATTAGGGTTGTTATTCGGAGTCGTCCTTGTTGCTGGAATCGCCATAAGTGGTGTTTGTCCTGGTCGTAAGTTATTCGGCATCTTGAAGCCGGTCAACGATGATTCGCCCGTAGTGTTCTGCATAGACTTGGAGCCCGTCATAGAAGGTCTCCTGTGAATAATATCCGGTGAAGTGTCGTCTGAATCTGAATAGTCCTGATAGTCGTTTACAATGTTCAAACACGGGCTGCAAACTCTCATGGAACCTTGGTGACCGAACTTATCACCGGATATTAAAGTAGTACATTTGGCACAGAATATCTGACCACAAAGTCCTGTCGATGGTTAATTCAAGTTGCATAAATGGGTTAGGATTGAAACTTACTGCAATGATGTTTTCTTCTCCATGCTGTAAAGGTGGTACCACAAAGGAAGCAATCCTTACAGACTTCATCCTTCATCCAGAAATCGCGAGTGAGATTACCCATTCTTAATTGTCGTAACGCCTGACTGACTGCTTCGGTACTTCCAGTTATGCCTCCACTGTGTGTACCGTTGACCATTTTCCCTTCGCCGAAGCCATCCTGTTTATAGATGGAAGAAGTGGCTTCGCCTTTGTGTTCGTTCGCAGTCTGCGAAGGGCCGGGAGTGGTCGAATCGGTCTCCGAGCTGCGGTCCCCAGAAATTTTGTAACCAGGCAGAAGCAACGCCTTATCATTAAAGGGTTTATTTTTGCGAGCAATATCTTTTCGAAGATCCGGGGAGCCTGAAGACGAGCGGGAGTCAACACCACTCAAGCTGGGAAGGCTTGAAGCCGAGATTCCAGGATTCTGGCCCGATTGTCCTGATGTTTGAGGAGATATAATGTGCACAGCAGGTGTCATTTCGCTAGGGGTCAACATGTTTGAATCCGGGGCCGCAAAAGAATCCGAAGTTGCAGGTGGGGGTAGAAGCACCCGCTCCTTAAAATCTGATTTGTCTTTTGCAGCGGCAGCAGATGCGGAAGATCGGGTTCTTACTTTCCTTTCCGGGGGTCCATTAATCAAGTTCTTGGGCATTTCTTGTCGAGGACGGCCACCAGGTCCCACTGGAAGCCTAGAATGAAGCATTACAAGGTCATCATCGCTACTATCGCTGAGAGTTCCGTCTGATGCTGAGTCGTCAAAGTCGTCATCTGCCTCAATAAACGGGCGTGCAATCATGTGCGAGTTTCCAGAAACTGCAGAACCAAATCCTGTCGTTGGTCCCACCACATTTCCCACTGCTCCAATAAACGCTCCCACAGCCGAATTTGACTTTCCTTCAATAGGAACGTTACTTGTACCTTCACGGATACTTGTAAGGCTTTGTGTTCGGCTGATGTCCATACTGGCCATGTTGTGTGACGAGGCCTCCCCAATTCTTCCGCGATAAACTGTTACTTGATCCACAGAGGCATTTGTAGTTGGCCGAGGGGTTGTAGCCATTTGGTTAACCTTCCTCAGAGCTGAAGGTTGGGCATATTCAGGACCAGCGATTGAACCAGGACCAGAGACTCGGCTCACTCCACTCTGCATAGAAGTAACCGACTGTTGCCTGAGATGGCTCTTTGATGACAGCGGCGACTTGATCGAAGTCTGAGAAGCGGCATCGTCTGACCCATTTCCTAAGCTTTGGAACGAATCTCGACTGGCGCTCTGTTTATTATAGCGATCACCACCGAACGGTCCAGAGAATAGCGACCTTGTAGGCGGACTTGAAGAGGCAGTATTAGGGCCTCCAACAGCATCTCTGACAGCATCCGCAAATCCTTTAACGCGTGAAAATATTCTGTTTAAAATCAACGGTTCATGTTGAGTAGCAGGCGGGGATCCGAGCGAAAACGACGTCAGACCGGGGGTCTGTGATGAAGAGGCGTGGATTTGTTCAAGATCAGCCGGGGGCGGCGAAGCTGTCCAGTCGAGGGAGAAGGTCTGGCTGAGAGAAAGGGAACCTCGACGAGCCGGATTATGCTGGGATGGATTTGGATTGTCCATTATCCATCCAGCGCTGGGAGACAGGCTGAGATGGGGCTACTACAGATCGTTAGAGTTGAGACGGAAACCCACAGCTCGAGGAAACCCACGCGCTCGCTCAGCTGACTCGTCGGTTAGATCCCGATCACGGGTAGAAAGTATTTTGTCGCGCAGAGGAGCCGATTCGTTCTGTAGCACTGATATCCTGTGGCGATATTGGTGAGTTGACTGGGCACCCGAGGACCCTGAGGAAGCGACGACGAGGTAAGGGTGGGTAATGTGGGGGTGTTATCCCAGGGACTCAGTGACGTAAAGGGATCGGATAGAAATAGCGCGGGTGCTACAGCTTCGGCTGCTTCACACTCGATGGGGTCCTCACAGCTCTAACTCTTCTTTGATGATAATATTTGAAGCTCGTGGGGTCTGCGAAGTGTTCTAGAACGATCACAGCTGTGTATTTTTACTGCTTTCTAGCACTCTCAGGCCGTTACTTTGCTGTGTACTAGCTCCTGCATACCGATCTTGCTATCTCCAACACGGTGACCGTACGGAACTGGTGACTTTTTGTTTTGTTTTGTTTTGTTGAGCTGAGCGAGCGGAGAGCTGAAGCGGAGCGGAGTGAAGCCTTCTCACGTTTGCTCTGTTGATTTGGGCAGCAGCGGATGGAGGTGGAGCAGTGGAGCACAAAAGGTAGAGAGAGTTAAGGTCTCTGCGCTATGACTATTGTGTCGTCTGTCTTGGCTCACACAGGCTGCTGTGTCCAACACCCGTTGCCTCTTCGCGATGAGCAATTCTCAGATAAACGCAGACCGGCGAGATGAGTGCCCCTCCTCAATCACGCCCAGCTTTGTGAGTCCAGTTATCATGTGTCATGACGCAGGCAAATGTAGCAACCAGCTGCAGCAGAAGGTCATCCCGGCCTGGTCAAGTTGAACGAGGAAACAGCTAAAAACCCATATCACGCCAAGCTATGCCAAGTCAAGTTCACCCGCTAGGCCGCAGAATCAAACGCGTCGAACCCGCGACGGACCCGCGACGACGCGTTAAAGACAGACCCAGCGGATCCAGGCACCCTCAACTGACCGATACAGTATCGAGTTGGCTATTCAGTTAGTCGACTTCTACAACGAATAAAACACAGATGGATCCGAGCCGACTTCTCAAGCCATGGATCGTCTCCACGACACTGCAGGCATTCGAGTCACATGCAAAAAACAGAACTGTAACGGAAGATGGCGAGCTAGCAATATCTTGCAGTAGTAAGAAATACGTTCAGCTACTGGAAATCGTAGAGGTATTTAATATTAATTTCTCTCATATTCCAAGTTTACTAAAGAATAAAGTTTTAACAGGCTCAGGAAAAACAGGCTTCCGCAATTTCTGGTGCAGTGTCAGATACAGATATCCGAGTCGAGGCACAATTCACAGAAACATGTCACCGGAATTTCTTGAAGAAACATAAAAAACTTCTAAAAACACTCCAGGGAGCTGTATTTGAACTATTACGCTTTCGTTTTGTAATCAACGGGTGTGATGGAAAGCTCTACGAAAATGGCATCACATTCGCTGAACAAACCCGCTCTTCAAATTCAACAAAGTCAGTCTCAGGAAATGGGAAGTCCATTCCAGTCACTTCCCTCCCATCGCCCTCTCTACGGCTGATAATAGAAGACTGTAACTTTCTTCCCAGCCCCGCCGGCAAGCCCAGCAAACCGGTGTCAAATACGAAAAAACACCCCGAGCTAGAAAAATTACTCCGCAGTCTACCCCGAAAACCTCAACCCGGTACCACCGCATCAAAATCCAAGCAGGCAGAAGTTGGTGTAAAAGATGATGACGAAGAGGAAGAGGAAGACGAAGAAGGCTGGGGTAGCCAAGTCGAAGACCTCCCCCCTCTGAAATCTCGACCCGGCGCAAATAAATCAAACACAAAAAAATCTACAACCACTACCAAGCCAGATATCTACGATTTCTCCGACGATGAAGAAACTCAAGGTTTCGCAACCCAGGCGTTTGGTACCCAGCTACCATCTTGGAAACCGGTCAAAAAGTCTCCTGTCAGAACCTACAGTAAAAAAGGCCAATCTCAGCCGCGACGAAAGGAAGCTGGAACTAAGAAAACCGATGATACGACAAGGACAAAAAATGATGATGATAGCGAGGATTGGGATTCCGATATAGACCGGATTATTACCCCACGAGATCAGCAAGCCCTGCTTGATCGGGAAGAAGAAAGTACGTCTCAGTCCTGTACATACATACCATCGAAATTACATTTCTTATTCGTAAACAAATCATTATGAAACATAACCAAGCCACTCACACACTCTAATCACAGGTCTCTACCCACCCATCGGAATCTACAAACCCCACCGAGGACGAGAACTAAAACCAGCCTTCAGACAGCATGTACCTCGGATAAAAACCATACCTGCTCCTATAGAACCGGATTTTCCAGGTTCTTCTCCTGTAGAGTTCAAAAAATCTCAACCAACTGGGGAACCACCATCCAGTGCACCATCTGCAGCATCTCAAAAAGGCGTATCAACAGCCACAATGGTCCCTAATTCAGCCTCACAGAAAGCTTCATCAAAGGCATCGCAAGCCTCATTACCTCATTCAAAACCAGCCACAAAAGCTACCCCGTCAACGCCCCCCCGGATATCTCAGCGATTTTCCCAAGACCGCTCATCAGATTCTGAATCTGATGATGAAGCAGTACCATGGCCACCATCCCCAGAGCATCATGCGCTTCCCCCTGTCGCGGTCAATACCAACCCTAATAAATCTCCATCTTTATCTTCGCTACCTTCGCCACCTTTGCCTTCTCATCTCCAGTCCCAGTCCATTCGACAAGATTTTGCTTCAGCTTCAGCTTCCATACAACCAGGCCAACGAAATACCCTCTTGAGTTCAAGGGAACTAGATGAGGGAAGATGGAGCGAGACTTCGTTTATTTCTCCTCAAGCATCTAAAACTGCTTTAGTTGAAGGTATCGAAGGTAATGAGGATAGTGAGGATGGTTGGAGCGAGGATGAAATGATGGATCCTGTTAGGTTGTCTCAAGCTTCACAATCTCAGGCTCATAACTTCCGCGAGCCTAGCCCAGATCCCGAGGACGGATGGGTTGGGGATAGAGAAGAGGATAGGGATAAGGATAAGGATAAAAATGATGGCGAAGACGATGAAGACGCAGAGGAGGCTATGGAATTCCAGTCCCAACTGCCACCCCAAGCTGCTTCCCATAACCGATATCTGCACTCGGTCCCACGCCCGGAATCCCGGGTCTGCAATGGCTCTGATGACATAGACCTTGAAGCAACACCACCGGGAGCGTCACAATTCCGTTTCAACCCCGTGGCAACCCCCAAGATTGTTTTATCTTCCGAAACCGATATGGATGATGATGAAGATACTCAGAAACCTATCATGCATACGCCAGGTTCGGTTTTGGAAAAGGCGGCGAAGGAATGGGCCTCTACTCCTGTTCCTGTAACTACGGGGGTGAGTGAGGCGGAACCAGGTAAAACACAGGATCACCAAGTAACACCGGAACAAATTGGTGAGGTCTCGTTGGATTATGATCCTGGCTCCGAGACCGAGATTGGGGAAATTGAAGAAGCTGAGGGTGAAGCCGAAGGCAACGAAGACGACGAAGACACTCAGCGTCCCTTTCCATCCACTATCTCAAATAGCGATAAACCCATCACCATCAACGCAAACAACCCTTCCATCCCTCCCGTCCTTAGCTCCCCAACAACACCCAAACCCCTCCGATCTCGCCACTCCCTCCCCATCACGCTTCCTTCCTCCTCGCGCCCCGAGCGCCCCGACATTGACGCATCTTTCACATCCCACGACAGTTTCTCTAACGAATTGGAACCTCACTTTCTCCCTACCCCTCGAAAAGCTGCTGGTGGAACAATATCGGCTTCCGCTCCAGCTTACCTCCCATCTTCTGATTCTGATTCAGAACCTCCCTCCTCCTCCCCTCCAGTCCCGAGTAGTTCAGCAAAGCCAGCAAATGTAGATAATCTAGCCAAGCTACGTAACACTATTCTAGGGAAACGATCCAAATGGAATGCGAAAGACAAATGGAAGTCGAAGAAGACGAAAGGGGCGGAAGGGCCGCCAATAACTTATAAACCGGCGGTTAAGAGGGCGCATCCGGGGCCAATGGGTAGGCAGGAGGATGAGGGGATGGAATCTGATGACGACGAGAATGGTCAAGAGTCGCAATATGCAGAGGAGATGGGTACACAGGTTGTGTATAAACTTAAAGCGGCATACAAGAGAGCACCCTCAGGGCCACTTTCTGCTTCCTCCGTCGCTGTCACTGACGACGACGAAGAGGTTGAAGATGAAGAGGAGCTACCTACAAGAGGTCAGAGGATGCAGGGTGTAGTTATCGAAAAGATGGGCGCTTCGCAGATGCTACAGTATGCAAGGAAGGAACCATTGGAGACATTGGAGACACAGCAGATGAATATGAAAAGGAAAGCGGAGATGGAGAAAGCTAAGGAGATTCGAAATAAGAGGATGAAGGATATGGATGGGCAGGTGCAGAAGCGGAAAACCGAGGAGAGCCCGGAGAGCTTGGGAAATGGGGAGAGGGGTTCTGGAGTTGAAGTTGAAATGCCAGCTAAAACGGCTGGGAAGGCTGAAGGGGAGGAAACAGAGAAGGAGGACACTCGCCCGGCTATGCAGCTTGACAATTCCCCCTCAGAAGCCCAGTCATTCAAGAAATCAGACGATATTCAGCCGGAAGAAGTCTTTGAAGATAGCTACAAATCCACCATTGGCGAAACTCAATTCGAAACCCTCGGGCAACAAGCTCCTCTACCAGATTCCGGGGCTAGATCACAATCCATAACTCGATCTCAACAACCCGGCTTCTCAACCGACGACGACGATGAAGATATCCCCTGTGCTCCTGCTATGCCACTATTTGGTTCCTCAATGGGTTCTTTATTTGGTTCTACACCCGGGAAATCTTCCGCCCAACCTGCCTCTTCCGCTTTACCAATGACCGCTAAACAATCACAACCGGAAATTCAAGTTACCGCCACTCCTCCCAAAGCTGCTCAGCACCATCCTCATTCCTCTAGACCTGGCTCACAACTATCACAGCCATCACAGCATCTACCAGTAGTAGTACCATCAACCCAACCCCAACCACCACAATCCCCCTCTGCAACTCGAAAGCGTTCACCCAGTAGTAGTGCCCTCACCACACCTCCTGCTCTAAAGAAGACAAAGACTTTACCAAAAAAGACTCCGCCTTCTGCTACAAGTTTAAGAATGGCCAAGATACTTGATGGAATTCCTTTGCCTGGCTCTAGTCCTGCCCGGAGCCGAGCGAGCTCGGGGACTTTCGGCGCACCTGCAGAGTTACTGCTACCGAAAAGGAATGTAATGGGAGAGGTTGATAAGGTAGTTGAAGATACGACAACTGGGGAAACTAGTCAAAGTGGGCTAGATATCGAGATGAAGAGTCCAGAAAAGATTGTGGAAATGCCGATATTGGACGCTTCGCCACAGAAGAAATGGGCACAGAGTCAACAGAATTTACAGACTCAGCATCAAAGCCAGAAAATAGTCCCTCCACCTTCATCTTCATCTTCAGCGCCATTGCCTATAAAACGAGCTAAACAAGCTGGACGAGGTAAATCAGAATCTCAGATTCAAGCGCAACTAGATGCTCAGCTCGCATCTGATATTTTTTCAGGGTCTCAGCAAAGTCCTAAATCTCAGGAGCGGGAGCAGGAGCAGCACGAGCCGGATTCACAGTATTACTCTATTCCGAGATCTTATGATGTATCCGCCTCCGATGAAGATGATGATGATGATGATGATGGTGATGGAAATCATGCAGATGGGGATATGTCCTGGAGAAGCCACAAGGTTGATATTGGGGAAACTACAGGGGAGATCACCGAGGGAGTTACGGAGGATTTTACAAAGGTTCTGCAGGAGGATGTTACGGCGGTTACAGAATATACTCAGAACCCCCTTGGCTCCCCAGGTTCGGCCCAGCAAGCCTCACAGGTGGAGAAATATACGGAGATTGCAACAGGAGTTGAGGTGTCGAAGGAGGTGGCATCATCTGCTAAAACCGACGCAGTCATGGAGGAGGAAGAAGTCGTGGACAAAGAACCTATGGAGGAGGATCCAAGTGTCACACAATCAACAGCAACAACAAACGCCCCCACCACCACCCCCGTCCTGACCGCCGACCTCGCCACAGAGCTAGACTTTGCAATGCTACAAACCCCACCTAGATCCCCTCCGGAATCTGCCAGTCAGAGCCAAGCTGATACCCTTACCCTTCTTGCCGCTATCTCCGATAGCCAAATCCCCTCTTCCATCCCTCGTTCCTCTGGGGTTTCTGCTGTCCCAGATTCCTCTGGTTCCAAACCAGTTGAACCACAACTGAGTCCCCGCCCACATCCCCGCCGGATCCGTGTCCCTGGCTACTCAACTTTCACCGCCGAACAGCAAGCAGAATTAGAATCGCGGCGTGCACAATGGTTCGGAATCCAACGTGGGGAAAGACCAAGGATCAGGGGTATAGGAGAGCAGATTGCGGTAAATCAAAAGTTCTGGGCAGAGGTTGCTGAAAGAAAAGAGGCGAGGAATATGCAGAATAATACACAGAGAAGGGAAGAATTGGAGTGGTATAAGGATGAAAATACGCCTTTTAAGAAGTTTGTGAGAAATTGGGAGAGGTTGAAAGCGGTGAGGATGGAGAGGGAGAAGGCTATGGAGGCGATCAGGAAGGAGGAGGAGGCGAGGAAGACTGCGTGAGGGGAGATGATGTATTAGCGGGGGTCATGGACAAGGTTCTTTGGGAATTTTGAGGAATTTTTGTAATCCTTTTTACGGCTTTAGTAGCTGGTGTGGAGCTGTGGAGTTTTGCTATAGGAAATTCATTCAGATGACCTTTTTGTCACTTAATCTTCAACTTTCGAGTGAGTGATATATTGTGAAACAACACCAACCCTTGTAATTGCCATTACCGCAATGATGGTGGCTTCATCCACGTCCTTCTCTTAACTGGGGTCTACCAAAGCCTTTACCTACCTCTTACCATCAGCCACCACTATAAAAGTCAACAACCCTTTTCATATCATGAAAAACATATCTCCCCTCCCTTCTATATACCAATGCCCAAAAGTCCCTCCCTCACCATATATCACCCGACGCATTTTTCCCTGTTTCAAAATTTCCCCGCCTCAATCTCCACTACAAACTACCTAACCATCTCAACCCCCCATTTGAATGTGGATGTGGATGTGGATGTGAAAAGCAAGGGGAGGTGAGGCGTATATGTATTTGATTTCCTGTGGTTTAGAGGTTGATAGTGGCCTGTGGAAGGGGTGAGTAATTGTGAGGTGTGGGGTGTGGTAGTGTATGGAATGAGTAGGGTAGGGTAGGGTAGGGTATGGAGTGGAATGGTGGACGAATGGTGGACGAATGGTGGATGAATGGCGGAGGAATGGCGGAGGAATGGCGGAGGAATGGTGGAGGAATGATGGAGGAATGATGGAGGAATGATGGTAGAAGGAGGATGGAGGAATAGTGGAGAAACGGTGGAGAAACGGTGGAGGAATGATGGTGGAAGGAAAGTAGGATTGGATTGTTGAAGTCTTGTTTCAGTTACCGGGTATAGTCAAGTTGATGTTTGAGGAGACACTACAGCTTCATGACCTAAGAGTAGGCATCGGAGAGAGACTGTGATTCGGCCGCCCGAGCAAACTATAGATATTACATACATACATATCCTGGGAAAAAAATTCAAAAATGTATGTTGGTATTCTTGAGAACAAAAAAACAAATATTAGGTGATAAGTAACTCAACCCTTGAGCAATAATGCAACTGTGTAACTATCGAGGATATACGGAAGGAAAGTAGGCTCGGGTAGGTATGCAAGGACCAAAAGCACAGCCCCGAAGTTCGGAAAGATTCATAGCCAACCAACCCAACCCAACGTCAGCCTATTTCAATAAGGCGGAAAGAATTATACATATCGTTCGTGCTAGGATAATGCATCTGTTTAATTGCTCCATATCTATAAGGTTTGTTCAGTTTATTTTTAAAATGACTGTTTTTCTATGATAGATGATATTATGATATCGATAGTCGATAGTTGATTCCCGATTGGTGATACCTTCTGATGACTTCAAAGCCGCATATACTAAAACCCATTAATACTCCTCAGAGCATTGATGGCGGGGGAAGCAGAGCTGCAGAAGGTTGTTGTGTATTTTCATTTCCTACATAATCCGGCCTCTTTTTTCGATGACAACTTTAAACATAACGCTTCTTTGGCACAGGTCTTGACTGGCCATAGCTGGGAGTAAACCCTAAACATTACATATCATGAAAATTTTTGAAAAGTATGTTGGTGTTCTTAAGGACAGATGATAAATAACTCAATTCATTTCATACCTGTATAAGACAATTCTGCAGCCTGTAGCGATATGATCTGACAATGTAGGTTTGGGTAACGGGTTGGTAACATGAAACCAAAAGCACAGCCCTACGAACAAACCCATGGCTAACCCTACACCATTATATTTACCGTAATCAGGCGGAAAGCCTTATACATATGGTTCGTGCTAGGATGACGCATCTATCTAAACTCCTCCTTTGGCCCATAGGTAAACTATAAACCTTATCATGAAAAATTTCTCAAAAAGATTACGTCAATGTTCTTGAGAATACAATAACAAATAACTCAATTCGTATACAGATTAATTTCTTATAACATACCTTACCTATCTGGAATGTACGAAAGCAGGCTCGGGTTGGTTTATGTCATTAAGATGTAAAAGCATAGCCCCTTAAAGCTCAAACAAACTCATGACCAACCATACGCCAGCCTATTTACCGGGACTAGGCGGAAAGCCTTATACAAATATGTAGTTCATGCTAGGATAACGTATCTATCTAATTTCTCTCCAGGTCTAAGGTTTCTTCGGACTGTTTCGATATTACTGTTTTACTGGATAAATCATCATATCATCACGTACCTTGCCTTACCTATCGGGAGTGTACAAAATCGGTCTCGGATTGGTTTATGTAATTGGAATGTAAAAGCACAGCCCCACGAAGTTCAAACAAACCTATGACCAACCCTACGCCAGCCTACAGTTTCTACCGAAATAAGGCAAAAATAATCTTACATGTGATAAATACGATAGCGTCTCTAAACTCTCCCTTATACATACATATGTATATACTAGGATAACATATCCAAGGACACTAAATTCTCCCTATGTATAAGGTTTCTTCAGTTTGTTTCAAACTTACTGTGTTTCTGGATCATTCATCGTATCATCACGTACCTTACCTATCGGGAAAATACGGGGAAAAAAGTAGGCCCGGGTATGTAGATATGCACAGGCACAGCCCCATGGACCCCATGACCAACCCAACCCAACGTCAGCCTACTTTAATAAGGCAGAAAGCCTACGTATGGTTCGTGCTAGGATAAAGTATCAATCTAATTTCTCCCTATGCATGTATAAGGTTTCTTCGGTTTGTTTCAAAATCACACATCGGCATAAAACGTTTTTATAAAAATTTCCTGTTGGTATTCTTGAGAGCAAAAAAATAAAAATAAAATAAAAAAATAAAAACTCAATCCTTGGCCGGGGTAATTGTGTCTCTTACCTTACCTCACGGAAATATACCAAAGCAGGCTCGGGTTGGTTTATGTAGCTGAGATGTCAAGACTAAAAGCACAGCCCTATGGACAACACATAGCCAACCGAACCCAACACCATCCTATCTACCTATCTATCTACCTACTCCACCTCAAAAAATCAACGATTTTCTCCGTATACCCCAAACTAACATATCCACACTTCATAACACCATCCATACACAGCCTCCTGATTCAATCATTCACTCCTTAGTCATAGCCTCGAACTCGGACTTTTTCTTCGCCTGTCATGATTTCATTTTGAGATGGGTTGGCATAGTGACACGTCAGAGTATTCTTATAAACAATTACGAACAAACGAATACACAAGGATTGATAATTACGTACCATGAAGCCTTTTTTTTTCGGAAAATTCATGTTGGTGGTGTTTTTGAGAACACCTCACAAATAATGAACAATGAGTACAAAATGACGACATCCATATATCTATATAGATATACATCAACAAGACAATCTTATATTCTAAAGCCCATAGCATATAGCCTACAGGCTGTGTTTTATAGCCAAAAACTATCAGGTATATAGCAAAATTAAAGAAGGCCAAGCAAGCTAGATAACAGGCCCGGGATTGTTTACGTATGTAATTGAGATTTAAAAGCACAGCCTTGTGAAATGCGATGTTTGAATAACCGTATGACTAATTTATGGTCAGCCCAAATCCAATCAAAAGCCAGCCCAAAAGAACTCAACAGAACGCAAAGTCAACCGGCTTAATAAAATAAGATAAGACGAGACGAGACAAAAACAAAACGTCCTTGTGTAATATACATATACATACGGTACATAAGATACATACTAGGATAAATTAACACTAGAATACATCCATCTTAATGCTTTTATGTCCATATACGTAGGGTTTTCTTTCGGGTTGTGTTTCCTGGATAAGTCATCTTGTTTCTAGAATCATTCATCATATCGGTGATACCTCCGAATAACTTTCGCCACTTGCAACATTCTTGGCAGGGGGATCAGAGGAGGGTGAAGTATCTTACACAGAAACTGGTTGATGGTTTTTCTTTAGATTTTTGGTTTGGGATTATAATGATGTTTTGGATGATGATTACACTGGCATGGGACTGGGCTGGGGTGAATATCATCATGCCTTGAAGTTTTCATATACTCGTGCCTTGGAATCTCGTGGCGAGAAGGCAAGATAGATGTGTGTGCACAATGTGCACAATATGCACATTCTGCACATTGCTTTTGCTCTTGTTTGATTTTTCTTCCGCAGTATCACGCCACCAATACTTGAATCATGGTGTGCATCCATAGCTAGTCTGAGACCTATTAACGCGTACATATGTCAAGTCATTCCAGAAACCTATTTTTCTTTTCTTTTTCTAAGCCTTTTTATGGCTCTTAGACCTTACCGAAGCATCTCTAAAGACCAAAACAGACTCGTTCTTCACACCCCTTCGAGCCCCCTACGGATGAGTTTCTCCGTAGCCGGCTCCCGTGCCGTATCCGTCTATTATATTAGCTGTGTGTAACAACAACAGAACATCGGACAGGAGACCGACATCAGCATAGCCATCTTGACTGGAACGTCTGGATTGGATATGCAAACCACAACCGGGAGCTATCCCATCTCCGCGTAGCCAGCCATCTCGACTACACCACCGGGTCTATAACAGCGGATCGATAGACGAGGCAGCCAAAAGTGGCTTCCCCTATGCAATAGCTTCAAATAAAGGTGATCATAGGGCTTACAGGCACTTGGAAGTCTTGGGGCAATTCTGATCCAAAACCTCGGGATGTAGTGTATCCTGTAGTGTAACACAAAGGCGGAAAGTTAGACCGACCGAGCAAGACTGCCCTTCTTTTGTGTTCGCTTCATTTAAAAAAAAACAGAAGGCAGAAATTGGTGATTTTCTGCCTGGTTCGGTGGGTCTTGAGTAAAACATGCAATACACGGACGTGATCGTTCCAACCCGCATAGCCTTTGTTACTCACGGTTGTTGTGATCCCTTGGCAAGCCGTTGAAAATCCGTTCGCAGGCCGTTGACAGCCCGTTGACAGCCCGTTAGAAGGCCGTTGGCGAGCTTTGATCTCTGGTGTCTGGGTTGTGATAAGATCTACGGATACATGCGATGGTAAGGCTCGGCAAAAATGGAGGCTGAGCCTCGCGGCTCGCCAGAGCACGTGTTGTCGTACCAAATGTGGGGATGCATGCGCGCGGGAGATGCGTGGTGCAAGGTACGAAATTTATGACGTAACGCGGGGTGTCGCGTTCGATCGAGATTGGGAAAATTATATTTCCACAGCAACACGCAAGATATAAAATGATGTAGGATGCGTTTTGCATTCCGTTGCGCAAAGAATCGAACGGATGTGCGAAAGTCCCTAAGGGGAATCGACTCGATGTGCCCTGGAGGACTTTATCGCCAAAAAACGCGTCATAAGTATCACCAACTCGAGCTAAGCCGTTGTCTACAAAATCGCTCTCCGACCTGAGGTTCTCTTTGCGAACTCGATGGCTGCTGATGATAGCAATCCATAAGAATATAACAGTGAGGGAATACGAGATTAGGGAGCGAAAATGGGTGGCTATGCATGCTATCTAACTCTAGACTCCTCGATCGGCGCAGTGAAGGTGATTGAGATTGTGACAGAGATACCATGATACCCCGATTTGAAAATAGCCGAAGCCAGTCATACAACAATCCCCTACCTATTTCCTCATTGAGAACACAGGTATCCCTAAGGTCTGTGTAGAGCCGTCTTGAACATCACCCCACATGACCGACTGAGAGGCGACGAGACCCTGGGCCAACAGATACCAACTCCGGTTGAACCGTCATTGTTGTTTGCGCAAAGAAGTACGCCCCATTGTGCGTGGAGCTGTTTTGAATGTGCGTAATGTGCGAAACGATGACTCTTCCGATGTCTTGACATCGCGTGTCGAGTGTGTGTTTCTCTTCCCCCGAACGTTGCCCATATAACACCCCCCTCCTCCCCACCGAGATTGCTTTCGATAGAGCATCAACAAGCGTTCAAATCTTCCTCGGTATACCAGCTTCGCATCAAATAATAACTTGGTGGACTTGGTTCGGTAACTATCTCGGCTTTGGAATACTCCTGTCATCGGTCAGCACACGTCATCCCGACGCCACTCGGCCCGAAACGTAAACTTCGGCATAAGGTCTTCCAATATCCTCTTCGATTAATCACTGAGGCCTCCTCTCCGGTGCCTAATCGACCGATCTTTCATCGGTCTTTGATCAGTCTTCGAGCAGTCTTCGAGCAGTCTTCGAGCAGTCTTCGAGCAGTCTTCGAGCAGTCTTCGAGCAGTCTTCGAGCAGTCTTCGAGCAGTCTTCGAGCAGTCTTCGAGCAGTCTTCGATAGGTCTCCGGCAGGTCTTTGCCCTACTTCCATAAGCATCAACCATGGTTCCTCAAAAGAAGCAGGTGGTTGTCAACAACCCTCACGGGACTAGAGACGTAGCATACAACCTTTCCGACAGCAACGACAGTACCACAAGTCTAGACACCTCCGGAACAAGTTCTACCAACGCAGTAAAGTCTTCGAGTAAGACTATAGCCGGTGGACCCTCTGCCTGGACTCAGCAGGGCAAATTCGAGCTCGGAAAGTTTGATGAAGCCGATGCCAAAGATCTCGAATCGTTATCTCAAACCCAGAGAGCTCAACTCCTAGAGCAAGACGGGGAGCGGTTTAAAGCGTATGTAAAAACGGGATTTCCACATGGAGGGCTTCCAACTGGTGGACCACCAGCCACTGCAGATGGTTACGAAATCATAGGGAATAAAGATACTGTGGTCCATAACCGTGGACAACAGTTTAAGGATGGAAGAAGTGTGGACTTGGGTCCTGCGTTTGGAAATGGTAAAGACCATACTGAGGCATGTAGAATGCACAGTCGTTGTTCGGCTTTTCTGAACACATGCTTTTGTGAGCCTGTTGTTTCAGCTTCCGGTGAGCAGAATGGGGGATCATAAGGTTGCTGAGAAGGTGGGAATGAGAGCGATCCATGCAGAGTTCCGGTGAGTCTTTTCGCTTGAAGTCGATCAATGCGAGTTATTTCTAACATCACATCAGCATACGAGCTCAACATTTAGTTTACCTGTCATTCTCTTTTTCTTTGGGAGGACGGTTTGGGTAATTGGGGTTATGGGCGTATTGTGACTTACTGGAATTTTGAAATTGTCATCAAAATTTCTTTGTAAAGGGGGGTTTCTTTGTTTCGATCTGCTTTCCATTTCATTTTCCATTGTTTCGGAAGAGGAGATCAGACTGTATCAACCGTTTGGGGTTTGATGTCGATTTAGAGTAAATTTCGGAGCGGAGTATTCCTGTTATTCAATTTTGTCCAAGCGTCAGACGTACGTATGTACTGTAGATGTATTTGTTGTCTCCTTTATTTTTTTTCAATCCATAGTCTGTATCCCTTGATCTTCCGTCGCATTTCTGCAGTATTCGGGTATGTACATGGTACGTAAGAGAACGAGCAAAGTTATCGTCACAGCTTCCTTTCAGCTGTATATCGGAACGTCGGTATTTTCCCGGCACGAAGAAAACAGAAGTCTGGGGTACATCTCAATACCGATCTTAGTTAAGCTTGTTTTCTTCCCCCCATCGCGAAATGCTTGTTTGTCCTTCACAAGAAGATCCCTAATTTCTATTACACAATTTCTCGCCTGTGAAGCAATGGCATTGGATAGAAGCTTGGCTGGACCTGTCTGGGCTTGGCCGGACCACTATGAGGGTGGCTAATCCTATCTGAGTATGATGAAGCTTAGCGGAACCTAGCGGAGTCCAGCACAGCCAAGCAAAAGCGGGCGGGCAACCATACATAGCCCTCCCATTTGGCCGCAAGCCACAAGGAACAAGCGACATCGGCAGGGGGCGGGGAGGTATGGGGGTAGGGGAGGATTGGGGGATGGGGAATCGGGGGGTGGAGAAGGATGGGGGGGGGGGGGGGATTGCGGAGGATGGGGCCTATAGACACCAGCGCCATCTGTATGGCAAACTCAATTCCTCAGCTCAAAATCCAGCGGCGGCGGGGAGCTTCGCGCTTGGGAGGCATATACACAACGGCGATGCCCGCGTAAGAACCGTTGTTTGAAGTTTCGTTATCTCGCCAAGGCACTCAAAAAAAAAAAAAAAACTAAAGACTAAACCATAGCGAAGTTCAAATGAAGCAGTAGTTAACTTCTAATGATAATGACGAATCTCAAATTTCGGCTTATTTTTTTCTTCTTCCTCAGCCTCCCCGATATTGATGATGATGGGGATGATGATGGTGCTGGAAGTTGGCTGCTGAAAAATTATCACCTAATATAGATGCTTTCCTGGCCTTCGAATTATGAAGCACTCTAGGTATACCAAGACTTTCTTCTATATTACAGAGTATGTACAGGTTGTTGGGTTGCTAATAGATTGAATGACTTTGCATATGGCCCACTATACACACATCTGAATATGATGTTGTACATAGAAAGAAATCTATAACAACGAACGAAGTTTGAACAGTGGCCTACGGCTATCATGCCGGATCTTAGTTAGTCCGATAAATCACCACCGTTTTCCGGAGGGAGCGAGCGAGCGAGCGGGCGGGCTGGAAAATCTGGACCGTTAGGTTTCCCCAGACAGTGCCTAGTTTTATGACCATGTCCATGCGTACATAGGGTTTTTCTTCATCCTGTCCTGTCCTGTCCTGTCTTGTCTTGTGTTGTCTTGTCATCTAGGACGAACTTGTACATACAGTCGTATCCCAATTCTCATGGACGTAAGACATGAGACGTATGGTGCTACCAAGCCCGACGCAATAAAATAATCCGGGGTAACGGAGAACTTTCTAAGATGACAGCTGTGATATGCAGATTGCATACATAATTTACATTTCATCCCCAGCGAAAAAAAATAATGAAGTGTTCGGGAAGGAATTGTCCGCAGCTGTGATTGAAATTGGTGGCAGGTAACAAAAACCACGTTAATATCAACTATGGCGATCATGATGGATGATTCGTCGCACGGACGTTCGTACTTGGTTTCTTGGGTTGCGCTGAAAAAAAGTGGGTTCAAAGAAAAGTGAACCAAGAGAGCCCAGACAATCGTGCCCAGGAGAGACCGCGGTTTGAGATTTTGGGGAAATTTGGACAGTTGTAAGGTGGCCAAAGGAGCTTGTCCAAGGCTGTCAAAGGCTACGAAAGAAAGGCTATGTATGGTGTAAGTGTAGTTGATATCTGTATGTATGTATGTAGGTACATCACTTTTTTTTTCTTTCGCGCATCTTTCGCGTGCATCTTTCGCGAATCCAAATCTCAAATCGTTAGGTATGGACCGTCAAGTTAACGGACCCGACTGATGCCGCACCCCGCAAAAAAGAATCACCCCTTCCCCACACCGAAGTATAAGCATAAGCATGAATCTTGCCCGGTCTGAGACAGCTTGTTAACGTGTCGAGCCATAATGGTATGTAAAAGAAAGACGCGACTATTTCGTCCGTTGCATGATCCCGACCATTTTTTCGAGATCCCCCCTTTGTCCACCAGCACCATTTACCTACCTGCCTACTTTCTTTTCGCCTGGGAAAGGAAGACCCCAAGACCTGGACTATCGCGCTACAAATGCTACATCCATACTCCCAGTCTCCCACACACCCCGTAAAATGGACTGTAAATCGTAACCCCGTCTTGGTAACTTAGCAACTCGATTTCCGATCATAGACATCTGCTTACCCCCCCCCCCCCCAACCACCACCACCCTGTCGTCCGTTCTTTGATAGATGCTGGCCTCTGGATGGTCTCGCTAACGAGCGTCTCTCGCGCCGGCGAAGCGGAGACTAAGGTTTTAGAGTAACACCGTAGTCCCATCCCCCGTCTCAACGTTCCAGGGTTGGTTTGGGATGGAGTGGGATGGGTTGGGGGGTGGGGTAGTTAGCAACGATTGAGTGAAGTCGAAGACAGCAGGCAGGCCAGTAAGCAACGACTGTGAGCGAAGTCGAAGACGAAGACGGAAGACAAGCCAGTGAGCGAAGCCCAGGACAGAGAGCGAAGGCGGCGGCGGCGGAAGACAAGGACAAGGTCAAGGAAAAGTACAAAACAAAGATATATGATTGGATAAAGACCAATCTGCAACAGCGGCAGGTTCCTTGGGTAGAGATTCCTCATGATGGCACCATATAGTAGATTTCTTGGCCATCGAGGTTGTACATACCACCATTTGAAGCTTCTTTCATTTCTTCCATTTCCTGAAGGCTGAGGTTAGAGATATCCGTTCGTCCAAGATACTTCGATACTTACGTGTTACTGTACTTGAATACAGTGAATAATTTCAACCGGAAGATGTATGAAGTTCTCTATGTACATATACCCGGAAAATCCAGTATAGGACCTCCATCTTAATGACGCCTTATTCCGGTGAAGAAATTAATCAATACGGTAAATAGCCACAGTATCAAGATTATGTACAACCAAAATCACATATGTATAATATATTACCCAGCAAATGATAATTCATCTAAGTCTGTACTTATATGACCACCATATAGAGTTCAGCAGTATCAATTTCCAATCATATTTCCTGCTTACATACCATATACCATTTATCTGCAGGATGTTAACGGAACTCCATGAACTCCATAATCAACCTTCTTTCCTACGTACTTTCTGACACCTTCACCTTTTATAACTGAGAGAGTACCCGTCGAATACCCGTCAAGTACCCGTCAAGTATATGAAAGTACTGTGGAAGTAGAGAAGCAGGTGTAGGGGTGTATTTATTGCATGATGGCACCGAAACCACCGTTTTCCACGGGTAAAAAAGGCTAAAAATCGTGGTCTTGGTGGAAATTAATACCAAACAGCACCCGAAATATCAAAAGTAACAAGCAAACAACCAGGCGAGCAAAATTATACAAAAAATACTATGATATTGAATATCATAGTAGGAGTAGTAGTATGTAGTAGCAGTATCACAAAATCTTCACGAAGCTACCTACCACTATGTCCACACGTCGTGAACATCAAATATGTTGGGTTTATCTTGTCCAGCTACAGTTGTAAACGTTCGTTTATTCATTCGAGTATTGACTATGGTCTTCGGTATCCATATCCATATCCATATCCATATCCACATCCACATCCATACATAAAGTACACAGCATCATAAATTCATTTCATTCCCCAGCCCAGCCAGCATTGACCACACGGCACTACACCATACCAAGCCGCACCACACTGAACAACACCTACTAAACCGCACCGCACTGCTACGTGCACTAAAATCACCCCACCCCACATCCACCTATGTATCCATGTGTTCTGCAAGATATTGATGCCTATTTGAGTAATCAAAAAATCTCAAGCTTCAAGCTTCGTATGTGTTCGTAGTGTAAGTATGTAGCGTAAGTAAGTAAGCGAAGACTAAGCTGAAGCTGAAGTCCTGGGTGAAGTCCTGGTTGAAGCTGGAGTCACAGGCGAAGACCCAGGCGAATGCAAAGAGAATATTTGAATTCAATGTGACACGCCATTTAATTATGCTCTACTTTCCAAAAACTTCCAAAATTCCCAAAAATTCCAAAAATTTCTATACTTTCCAAAATCTCTCGCAACCCAGACAGATACCAAGAGCAGGAGGAGATTTTTTTTCGCCGCCCTTCATAGTTTTTTTTCGCAACATATTATCGGTGAGAAAGCTTATCTTCTACACCGCTATTACTGTTAATGGTGTTTGCTACAGCCTACGGATATCTGGAGATTTGATATGACTCCATAGTTCCATAGCTCTATGATGCCAAACACTGCCACGACTTCGCCGCTTTACTTTTACTTTGACGGCTACTTTTATCGGCGGCGGCGGTGGTGGTGGAGGCGGCGGCGAACTTTAACTTCGCGTGTGTTTTTCTGTGGTTAGGCGGATGGCAAAAACACAAAAAAAAAACATCAGGCAATTAATTTGAGATGTTAGTACATATGAAGAGAAGTGTAGGTTATTAGGGTAGTTGCGGTAGTACTGGTGGTGGTAGTGGTAGTTGTAGTCTAGTAAAGTAGGCTTCTTTAACACCTGCACGAGTAACTCTAGTCTACACCACCAACGGTCCTCAACGGTCCCCAGCGGTTCCTTGCGATTTCCAGCGGTCCCAAGCGTCCCCTGCGGTTCCCTGCGGCCCCAGTGAGCACCGGTGGGCCCCAGTGGCCCATCGAAGTTCCAGACAGCGGGCGCCTCAATGCTTCGTCTCGATACAGTGCAAGTACAGCGAAATCAGGCGCGTCGACTATATACGGCGCCATCTATGACTACTACACAAGCGGAATATTGGGCTCCGGTACCGCCATACCGCCGTACTGTTATTTACAATTTCGCATGATAATTTTGGTAGGGATTACGGGGCAGAGGATAAACCATACTGTAAAGTACAAGACTTATCGAAACCAAATTCAAAATAAGTTTAGACAAGACTGGTTCTCTATTGATAGCTTATTATTACATACCTTTTACTCAGTCAATATGCAAATCCCGCGCGCCTCAATGATTTGATGAAAAAAAGTATGATACGTACATACAGCAAATATGCAGTACCACCTGCCTTCTGAACTTACCGCGTGTACTCCGGAAAGGAAACATTCATTGACCCGTCAATCAATCAACATGCAATTGTATCTGGGGGCCCTGAAGATGCGTCCCCCTCGCTCACAAACACACGCACACACACCTCCTTGACCTTGGTAACGGACGAAAGGGGTGGGAGGGGTTGTACTTCTGTATTCTATGGGCAGGCATCAACACAATTGTACGATCGAGTGATAGGCGTTGCGGTTTCCTGATACGCAGAACGGTTTCCCCACTTGGCAAAATAAGATAGACGTTGGCGACTAGTCTGTGACGCAACTGCACCACCCCCCGGGCCAAAGCAGCAGGCATCCTTTGATGGTCTCGAGATTTATTTTACAACTTACCTTAGCGGAATGCCGTAAATCCGAACGCTGCTCGCTGCACGGAAGGAGTAACCGGTCAAACAAGGTCCTGTGCAGAATTGGCGGACCAGATACCACCATACTCCAATGGAACGGAGTGATTCCGTGTGCCATGCCTCCCTGCCCCCCCCCCCCCCCCCAAATCCCAACCATCTCCACACTTTAGTTCTTTAGCTACTACTCCACACTCTAGCACCCTTCGCGCCGGTTTAGAGGATCTTAGCTCCAATTCCCCCAGATTTTGGTGGTCTGGAAAGACTTGGGGTCCCGTCCCAGATGGCTATATCTAGCAGTCTCCCCCGCACTCTGAGCACAAGATCATCCACAGCAACAACCCGCTTCTTCTCCACACTTCGGCTCCAACCTTAATCTTCAGCACTCGAGATGTCTTCTACCAACTACCCCGAGAAGGGCTCCGACCTCGAGTCTGGTGTTCCCACCACTACTCAGCACGACTATGCTACCGCCGGTGCTCTCAATGGAGTCCCCCTTGACCGCCAGCAGACCATTATGATGCCCGCTTTCGGAGGAGCTTTCCAGCCCGCTCCTTACAAGCAGAGCTTCCGCAAATTCGCCAACCCTGCTCCTCTCGGTCTCTGCGCTTTCGCCCTTACCACCTTCGTCCTTTCCTTGATCAACGCTCAGGCTCACGATGTCACCGTCCCTGCCGTCGTTGTCGGACTTGCCTACGCCTACGGAGGATTTGTCCAGTTGCTCGCCGGAATGTGGGAGATGGCCGTCGGAAGTAAGCACATCCGGGTACCGAACCATACAATTAGAATTGCGCGCTAACATTCAATTAGACACCTTCGGAGCTACCGCTCTTTCTTCCTACGGAGCTTTCTGGATTGCGTGGGCCATCATTCAGACCGATGGATTCGGAATTGTCGCCAAGTACGAGGGTAGCAAGGAGGACCTTAACTACGCCGTCGGTTTCTTCCTCGCTGGGTAAGTTTTTTGTCGGAGTCCATCGGTGGTGCCGAATGCCGAGCCGAATAGATGCTGATTTGTCATAATAGATGGTTCATCTTCACCACCATGTGCCTTCTCTGCACCTTCAAGTCCACTCTTGCCTTCTTCGCTCTCTTCCTCTTCCTCGACATTACCTTCCTCCTCCTCACCATTGCTCACTTCAAGCTCGAGGATGGACACGTCCACGTCGGATTGAACAAGACTGCCGGTATCTTCGGATTGATCACTGCCTTCATTGCCTGGTGGAACGCCTTGGCGGGTATGCTCGAGAAGTCCAACTCTTTCTTCACTGTCCCCGTAAGTTTATCCGGTCGGAACCCCGTGAATATATAGAAGCTAACGGAATAACCAAGGTTATGCACTTCCCTTGGAGCGAGAAGGTCAAGGCCGAGAAGGCCAGCACCGACTAAGTGTGCCGTCCTTGCCGGTGACACAGCACGGCGTTGCCGTCACTTCCGTGACAAACACGCTCGGTGATTCGCTGTGTTACAGAAAAAACATTTCTTAGTTTATGTCTTAGGGGCCACTAGTATAGCTATGTGGATAATTGTTTTTACATTCCGATAGCCTTTAGTATTGTATATGTGTATGGCTTTCGATTTTTATGGTGTGTATGATGTGTTTATTGTGTTACGAACTGTTCTTATTTAGCGGTGTGTGTGTAAGTAGTCTTAGTGTGGATTTGTGTACGATACCATAGTTCTATTACAGTCCAGAAATGAAGTGGTTTAGAAAAAAAACTTATTGCTCAATTCGCGTGATAAAAATTTGTTTTTGATAATTAATTTTTGCTGTAATCGTTCAAGGCGAAAATTGACTTTTTGCCTGAAATCGTATAATTAGACTGATGCAGAAAGGCTTATCTCATTCTCTTGGCCCACTAGTGACGCAGGAACCCATTTTAGTT
Source organism: Pyronema omphalodes (assembly GCA_024516155.1). Lineage (NCBI taxonomy): Eukaryota > Fungi > Ascomycota > Pezizomycetes > Pezizales > Pyronemataceae > Pyronema > Pyronema omphalodes. Next base: position 1,022,619 of record JAJJXM010000001.1, read on the forward strand.
AATGTTGCACCGACGCGTTCCTATTTGTAGGAATAATCAAAAACCGTAAAAGGCCTTGATAAGAGTCGTAATATCAATTCGGGAAGACCGTACGGCAGATATACTGCGTGGGGGGTCTCTCTTTGCAGTTTTTTTTTTTACTGCGTAATTTTCTGTAATGACGCAAAAACCCGCCCTCCTTTCCGAGACGACGCGTTTGGTGAACTTTTTTCGTGCGTTGCATGTTGATGTCTTTCCCTTTGCTGGCAGGTATAACAACCAATTGAGCCGTTGTAATTTAGAATAAGGGTCCATTATGGCTCCGGTCAGAAGTGCGGGCCGGTTGATTTCCACATCGTTACCAAGTTTGCTTTGCATCGTATCATAATAGACCCGGGAAGGTGAAGAAAGATTGAGTGCATATCGAAGCTTTTCGTCAAGACACTTGCCGATGTCTGGACCCGTTTGGCTTGTTCGTTGGTAATCTACTTCGCCATCGCGCGTAGAGTGTGGCTGGTATCGAAGTCCGCTACCGCTCTTCACCGACGTGAGAGTTATGCGAAATTTGCTAGCGAGGCTAGAGATTCCATCTCGAATCGTACATAGTTCGGCGCGGCTCTGCTTGGCGAAGTAGTCAGACAGAGCAAGCTTCGTGACTCGGCAGAGCCGCACTAGCCTACTCGAAGCGTAGAATCTTGTGGGTTCGCCGAACGCGGCGCCGAGTCTTTGGTTCCGGTGGGGAATTTCCTCCCCTGGTCTTCTTCACCGCCGGGGCGCCCACCATAACTCACCCTCGCCCCCCCGTAGGCACGACGATGGTGCGAAAGGCTAAGGCCAACTCTAAAGATATCGGGGAGTTCGACGGGACGAAAAATGATATGATCGCATCGTGGAGATCTCCGCCACTCGGCCATGCCTAGAACTTTGACCAAACTTTATCTCAGATTAGCTTTTGTTGCATCGCGTCAAAGAGTTTGGGGACTGGTGTTAAAGGAAATTACCAAGGGTATCGTGGTTTCGAGAAAAAACCACGTGCAATTGGTGTGAAAGGTTAATTGCTCCTGATTCTCTGCATAGTTCCTTTTGCGTGAAGCATCCTATGCGAAAGGTTGATTACTCCTGAGTCTCTTCGTAGTTCTCTCCGCGTGAAACATCCCAACGCATCTGAATGCCGCAAAGGAAAGAGGAAGAAAAAGGAGATGGAGCATTCAGAGACGCAACTAGAAAACGTGGAGGTGGAATGTGTTGGCTGGTGGACGACCTTGAGATGTGCAAAGACGACTCGGGATGCCGATCCCCTGCGGCCATCGCACGTTCCTGTTGCCAAGACAGACCCGGCCTACTCATCGTATTCGAGACGTTGAGGAAGATTCTGGCGATGGGTAAATTCGATTAAGGCGGTGAAGAGATGCAGGGGGATTCGGATAAATGCTGTGGTGGAATATAAGGAGATGGGTGCACAGCACTGAGCAACTCACCATGTGAGTGGGCAATGTTTGACAGACGTGGTGGTTTTCAGTCTTTCAGTGTGTTCACAGCAAGAAAATAGTCTCATGATGGGATCACGGAAAGAGGCACATTCCGTCAACAATCTTTTGTGATACCGGCATCGTGGAAGCCGCACCGTGTAACGCTGCGATGACCCGTTAACCCCTGTTCGGAAGCCGACCGTGTACATCTCGAGTCTAAGCAGCGACCCGGTTGAATACCGGTCGGTACGGATAAGATGGCCGGAACGTCACTGAAATGCAATTCACACCGGGTATGTATCACGTTTGCTCGAACTAATAACGGCCCGATCAATCATCATGCAACTATCCGTAAAGTCAATGTAATGTATGTACTCAGATGCACAATACTTTCCTAGTATTTTTTCGTAGAATAACACTTCATTTCAATAACACCTCGTATTTCTCGTCTATGCATGATTAAGTTTCCAGTGTTTCAAGAAATTTCGGATATATGCATACATCCTACTCTGACAAATTAAATGCAAGATCATTGAAATCAGGCCCTCATTATATTCCCAGTCTTCCGGCAGATCCGTAGATCACCGAACATGGGGCGGTTCATCAAAAATCACTCTCACTTAATCACGGATCATCACTCAAATTCGTAGACATACCAGCATATCAGCCGACAATTAAGCATTTAAGCGCTTCGATCTACCGCGGTCCGTGGCAGAACTGTGTATCCTATACGCCCATCGCCCTCCTTATATCCGCATCCCTTATTTCTGCGTCACGCTATGAACCGGTATATCCACGGTTAATATTCTACCGCACCAATTACTTTTTCGAAATTAGGAAAAATCTAAATTTGACACATAACCTCCTTCCTACCTTTCAGGCAAAAATGATGCATTTGCTTACCTGATAATATAATAAAAATAAAAAATAAAACGACTCGCCTTATTTAGAAGTCTATGTATGCTATTACAGTTTACAAACTTCATCGACTTGAAGTTGCGTATAAAGAACCCCAACCTCCTGTATTTCCTTGGATAAATACCGCGCATTGTTTCGGTTCCGCCTGGTCCTTTTTGTACCGCAAAGACTCGGAGATATTACCGGCTGAACCCTTATATTCGTACATCACTATTCTATTCTAGAAATAGTGATATTTAAAGAAGCAACTATGAATCGCATATGCATTGAAATTGGAAGGTTACCATTATAAACAGCATCTACCAGAGGCTATCTTTATACCTTAGAATAAAACCTCACATTTCTTTTTCTTTTTGCTTCAGGGTATGTTTGAAGTTACACGTTTTAAGAAGTCCTAACAAAACCTGGTAAGCACCTTCTAGAAACCTAGTAAGACGAACAAAGGACCTGCATACAATGGAAGTTTGAAGCCGCCAATCGTAATATAAATCGTTCGCATGTGTTACACATGATAATTCTTCGATGTCTCCTTGACCTACCTGTGTTCGACAATTCGATGTGGATAATAAAAACTGGACTCTCGGGACGTTTTTTCGCAGGGAAGTACATACAGCACTACATAAAATCCACGAGGATCTGGGGTCTAAAATAGTTACATATGATTCATATGCACTTCTGTATATCCTGCATCATAGCCTTACCGGTTCTTGTTCCTATACCGGTACGAATTTTCTGTATGAATGTATATCTATTACGTGTAGAGTTGTGAGACCTTCTTATGCCGGTAGCGAAAATTGATTAACATGACAAAGTTTTGCAATGCTGGAAATGCCTGAAGCAGTATCAAGCAAGCAACCCGTAAGTACTTATTAAATTCGTCACAGAGATTTCCGTTGTGATCGCTCTGACTTGCCTGTTGATCCTCCAGGTCAAGTCAGGTCCTTGCCAGTGTGTCTTACCAATAAGCTAAATTCTAAAATTTGGCGATCCAAAATCCGGACTATTTCTAGGGTACGTGGAGTATGTGGAGTTGTGTGGAGTACCTCTCAAGTTTCTAGGGTCGGAGTTTCAAGGGTTTTTCCGGATATCTTGGTCAGCGACTGGTCAAGCTTTTTTAATATGCACCTAAAGAGTGGAGATACAAGGGTTGTAGTTGGACCGAGGTCCAGGGTTACGTTAAACGCCGACGCCGACGGTGACGGTGGTGACCGATAGCTCAAAAACGATTCGGAGAACTCGGAGTTTTTTGCACGGGTCGAGGACTTGCCGGGAAATTGTACTTTTAGGATCCCGTTTAGGTTTGGTTACGTGCAATATTTAACGCTTTTTGTTGCCTACTTCTTCATTCATGTTAGGTTTGCAATGCATATCCCATGAGTCTGCCTTTTAAGCTTAAACACCAGCCCACTCCAAAGCCGACGGTGAACGCAGTTGGAAGCCCGTTGAGAAACTCGGTGTTTTGTTTAAGGGCTAAAACAATCTCGGAAGTCGGAACAACATTGGGCCTCTCCTGAATGGTGAACGTGCGAAAACTAAAGTTCATGTACTCCACAGAAATTTCTCAACTTAGCTACAGCTTATCGCAGATGCCATGAGTCTGCCTCTTTTTCCACGCTCCAAAGCCGACGGTAACCTCTAGTACAAACCCTCTAGTGTAAACGGCCTTAACGGTGAACAAAACTTAGGGACAAAGTTTCAAACCCATCTCAAGCTAGGAACTCGGAACAAATCTGTGCCGTTCGAGGACATACGGAAGTTACTCAGATACGTTCTAATCGCTGTCCAACCAACTACATAAATAGCTAAGTAATAACTTTATTGATGTTAGGATGGATATACATACGCACATATGTATGTATGCACATCATGATGTTCCTGTCGTCTGCCTTTCGACCGTTACCCCAGTCCAAACAAGTGAGTGGTGACCCTAAAATTTTAAACCTTATGATTTGTGATTACTTATCATGCGGTGGGGTATCGAACGATGGGTATGGTAGCAAGCTTGAACACGTTTTATTACGGACGTCGGTCGCAGACCACTGGGATTTTGTTTTAAAGCTAAATTTATTATGTGTTGTAATCACGGGATACTATCTCGTCTCTGAACACAGAGAAAATACGCGAATGGACTGCTGTTGGATGGTCTGATGATTGCACCTTATGTATACCATGGCGGGGTCTTCACAGCCTGATCAAATTCTCTCCACGCCACAAGTTTTAAAAAACTAAACACCTATCTTTGGATTATGAAGCTTTGGTATTGATCCAAACACCAAATTCACCTAACAGTCCGTACAGCCCGTTTTGGCCGTCATTCCAAACTGGTTTGTATGACTGGGAGGTCTGCCAGTAACTCGAACAAACCTCCAACCAGGCATCCAAAATCCCATCCTAAGTAAAAATGCTTACTTTCCTCCACAATTCCCTACCCTGCCCCACACTACAAACCAATATTCGCAGGGCAGTACCACTTACTAAACCGTAAGAAACGAAAATATCTACCCAAGCCTTGCTTTTCACATGCGTAACTATTAACCAACGATCTCATGATATGTGGATAATCAATTTTAGTCACTTGAGTCATCTGTTCTTAAGAACAAGTAGGGAGAAGATTACAGTTCTATATCGTTTCTTGAGAGCACTGTGAGTATTCTCTATGCCAAGAATAGGCCGTAAAGATGGTTATTGATTATAGGGTGGCGATTTAGGTGATTGAGGTGATTCAGAGTGAGAGTTGATTGTCGAAGCGGAAAAATGATAATCCGGGGTTTGGCATGGGAATACTCGGGTGATATGTCATGAGTTATTTTTTGGCACTAGTATACAGAAGAGAGTAAGGACCTAGTTTTCATGCTATTAAAGTTCTGTTCAGTCGTATAGTAGTGACTCCTGTTGATTAGTAGACAAAAAAAACTTCAGCGAAGTTTCCTCGAAGAAAATGGTGTAGATAAAGCCACAACCATTGTGGTTGAAGTTTGCTACAGTCGAACTGTAGTAGAGCTATGTTGACAATGTATACTTGGCACGTTTAGTGATGTGAACTTGGCGCTGTTAGCGCGCATCATTGCTTTATATTATTCTTTCTTTCTGTCTAACCTACATCAATAACAACTACATTCTCCACTTACATCTCGTCTTGATTTTCTCTCTTTAACGGTGGTATGTAATGACAACTACAAGTGTTTGTATGGAAACTATGAAGGATGCACTTTCGCCTCACCCAGAGCCGAGATTTTTAGGATGCCCCTCGCTTAAGTTAATGCTAGTGTGCTTTCTTAATACTCCATCTCGCTTGTATTGCTGTCCAATTCGCTTTTATTTTTGAAGTGGCGATCTCTACATCGATATGGCATCATCACACACACCACCAGCGTAACTATGAATATGGTAGTGATTGATGAGCACGAAGTTCACCATTCAACTTACGATTACTCAACCCTTTTGTTTTTACATGTCTGCTTTCTAAGCTACCTGGTGCTCTGCTTTAATATGTAAGACGCATTTGAAATTTCTCCAAGTACGAACAACCTTTCACCTACGGTCTGATCTAGGCTCTTAGGAAAGTGAACCTCAACCCGTTTTTTCACCGCGCAGATATGAATGGTTGCTTTGGAGCCCTGAAACGTGCATGCGTAGCGAATTCTTATCCAAGGAGGCTAGAATAAAGGCATTAGGTATGATTGAGCCAACCTCGGCGTAGGCATTAACATTGTTAGAAGGTTTATTCATAGGGTCAATTGAAACAGGCTTGAATAGTGTATAGATAGAGAGTTTTGTTGGTGCCTTGAATTTTGTTTCACAGATGAAGAGAGTCGTGGGGGAAGAAAGTGCACAAACAAAAAATTCCGATGGCGGCAAAAAGGGCGGCAGCGTTAACTTATGCGATGGGAATGCTACATAAATTTTTGAGCGCAGGGGAATTCTACAAATTTTGGCTCTGGGTAGGGGGGCATCCTGTGTGTTTATTTATTCATTTATTCCACAATACACTGGCCGAGCCCTGAGAGGTTCATGCAGGATATAAGAAACAACAATCCCATCCTCGTAATCCGAGCCACCTAGTAAAACCCGCTGATTACCTACATCCTACAATGAAAAACTCATATCCCAGGTCGTATCACCGGGAAAGCTGGGTAAATCTAGTGATGATTTATCAATAATACAAACGGGCACGTGCCACGCAGACATGGAAGGGAAGGAGATTCCAGATCATGCAGCCAAGAAAGTTACAGAAATCCTAATTTGACGTCATGTACATACATGCTTTTCGATTTTAATAGATTGAGAACTACACAACGCTGTATTACCTACGGGCTGTACCGGAATGATCCGGAGATAAAATCCAAGGAGGCAAAGAAATGGCTGATTAAAACGATGGTTTATCGCCCCGAACGTGAACCGTGGTCATGATCCCGCATTAAATGATTAAACTCCCCCGCAACACATAGCTTCTCATTGCGAGCCGAGCTGAACTTAAAAATCGGAATGCAAAAGGATTCATTATTAAAGTACTTTTATAAGTACACAAATGCTATTTGTTCTAACCAAAATTGATTCTATCGAATATTCAAAACATAATTCCAAGTTTCAAAACCTGCGTGATTTTTTATGATTAGCCTTACGCCGGTATCCGTGGTCATTCCATATTTATAATTCATCAGCAGTTTATCATGGGGGATTTACCGATATGATCAATACTGTATTGTTTTTCTTTGATTTGTCAAATGCTTTTATATATATTTTGCGCGCATGATAGATACAGACGTGCTTTTCACCACCTCCGCGTCGTTATAGCGACAGCGCGTCCATCGGTAAATGGCCCCAGAAAAACTCAATGGCAGGCAGTGCATGACGCTATCAGGCCATGATACATCATGCGCATGAGTCCACTCTTTCTACTGCTATATCCCAATTCTCGCCCGTATCCACTTTTGCTTTTGGTCCTGAAAAGACTATGATGCGCAATATACAGCAACCGGCATCAAAAATCTGAGGGTATGTTTGATTGCACCAAACCTACAGATTTTGGCCGGTTTCACGGGTAGAACCAAGCTCAAATCTATGGTTTTGCTACAATCTAACGCACTCTTGGAGGTTGAAAATCATCACAACTCCGCAAACCGCATATTGCCTCTACAAATCCACACCGATCCATCGCTATGCATCTCTACATTTCGTCTTTAGAAAATTGTTTTCTTTACCATGATCTTTATCTATCGGCTTTTCTAATAATCTTCAAATCCCTTGACAAGAACCGGCTAATGCATGTTATTAAGATTATACATCAGTTACTTCTACAAGCAACATAAAGTTAAAGCGGAATATATCAACAACTCAACCGGAACCAAGAGTAATGGCTAGAAATAAGTGCTCTTTTTTCCCACACCATTAAGCCTACAGATCTTCCAGAAATCACCAGTACTTTCTACCATTCCTTGAGATGTGCCCCAGAAAGCTATTACCTGATGCGTCAATTCTCACACTTACCTAATCGACTTTTACAGATAAAGACCTATTAATCTACACTGATATCCATGGTTTTATGACATGATCAGTCATGGTTAGTCAAGCAAGATAGGAACTGATTAACAACCACCTAAACCTCCAATTGGATGCATATCTACCTGCCAGATATATATATATTTGGATTCACTCACAATATCCTCTCTGTCATCTCATAGAAGAAATTTTGTATATCATATACGAAAACTTTTTGAATACCTTATTACCTATTAACCCGTTCATAGAAACTCTGAGGAACTAGACCCAGGAGTCACAAAATACTAGACAGCAGTCACTCATCAGCAACGACCGGCCTTTGCGAAGAAGTTTTCAAGGACTGGCGGAATTGGTTTTCTAGTCGAGAGCCCTGGGAGGTTGAAATGGAAAAAGGTAGCTGAGATAATATGGGTATTAGGAAGATTGAAGAATGAGGTTCGGCTTTCGAGGTTACTGTTTTTGTCTTGTACTTTCTACTTTTCATTTTCTACTCCCCACTTCTTAATTTCCAGTTTCTGTTTATCAGCGAATGATAAACATGGTCTAGCAAAATCACTATCGACGATTCTACTACTTGTGCCAACGACATGCAACTCTTCTGTAAACACAAGCGGCGGACAGCGAGCAGCGAGCAACTAGGAAATCCGTCCGTCAGCAAACGTCATCAATGCTCGATTTACTTATCATCATCAATGAATCAGAAACCCACGAGATGTCACCCTACCAGTTCGATGCTTCCTACTCCACTATTTCCTCTGTTCCATATGTTCTATCAGCACCCTCAATAAATTTCACGACATCTCCCCGTCGTTCCAAGCTAACACCCCAATCCTCCAAATCTTTACCGTTATCTATCATATATACCAGCAGCCTCCCTTTCGCCCTATCTATACAATCCAACCTGTCTTGTGGCCATAAACCTTCTACATCTTAAATCCCCCCCAAACCAAATATCTATAGGTATAAATAGATGCATTACCTTCATACAATGCGCTTACTATACCTAGTGCGCCCAAGTTCTCTGTTCTACATCAAGCAATTGATCATTCTATAAATCAGGGCGCGTGATTACTGTAACTTCTAGCTTCCAGCTTCTGAATTTACCCGCGCTTACCGCAGTTGGTTTTTAACCCCTACCATGTGGAATAGGTGGAGTTGATAGATCATGGAACAAATGGCAGATATCAACGCCTAGCCTAAGCGTATGTAATACGCACGAATCACGAATCACGAAGCCTGAAACGAAACAAAACGAAACGTCTTCCATATCTATTCCCAGACCGATATTCCCAGGATTCCCAAAGTTCTCGAAGTTCAAGAGTTCAAGAGTTCAAGAGTTCCCAGAGTTCTCAGAGTTCTCGGTGTCCCCCAAGTTCCCAGAGCTCCCGAGGCCACTTACTAAGTACGCCAAGTAGCCCCAATGCCCATCGAATTTTTTTTCCATCTAGCATTTTAGCATTTCTACATCAACGTCTCACGTTCGAAAAGATGCAGCGCATTATCCCTTGCATAAATTGACTGCATGCGGTGAGTTCCTTCATAAAAATTGATACTCTAGGCTGAAGAAAATTTCTGCGGTTCGACTCCGCTTCGAAACTTCCAGAATTCGGGGGGTTTTTTTGCGGGGAGGGGAAGAAAAAAATTTGATGCTAATCCATTTCTGGGTTTCAAGTTTCGGTATTATCCGAAGGCAAAAGACTCGATTCATGATTTATCACGCATGTTCAAGGGAAACTTCGAGGAGCAGGAAAAAAAAACAAGAGGAAAGCAAACTCAATTTGTTCGCATCGCAATCGCATCCGGTCTCAGGGCAACTCTAATACAAATAAACAAGCAAAAAATAAAAGAAAGAACAGCCCACCACAAAACAGCCCACAAAAGAAAAACTAATGCCTACACACACCTGCTTTCTACATCTCTTTTTGTTTGTTAGATACTGCTGATGTTGTGGCCACTTTCCAGGAATTTCAAATCTTCAATCAGAGTAACATCCGCCAATACATCGGAAATCAACAAAGCTCAGTTCAAGAACAGCGTTTCGAACATAAGTAACTCTCAATTGTACAAGAAAACTTCTTGACAATGCTCTCCGTTGTCAGGTTACGTATTAACAGTCAACGAAAAGCATTTGAACGTCAGAAGAAAAACTTGCAAAAAAGACAACTGAACATTAGATGATTGCTCACCCTTTGCACAGCAACGAAGAAAAAAAAAGCAAAAAAAAAACGCAATACGAAGAGAGGACTAAAATACAGAATCATAGGTATCTAGACACCTAACCAGCCATATCATAATCCGCTCCTCTAAAAAGCACCAAACCATCTAAGCATCCCCATACAAAATTTAAAAGGAGAATCAGCAATATCAAATCAAACATTCAACCGCCGACTCAATCAACAGATCATTAGAGCAAACAATATGCGACAGATCGGAAGCAATAAAGCACGCAGCAGGATCGAATATTTGCATTCAATTTTCTTTCCTTCCTCCGACTCACGCCTTCTTCTGGTCAATTTCACTTTCTCTTCACCATATCATTCTTTTTCAGCATCCGGTGCACCCTAATGTTGCGGCCGAATCTTCGAAGTCAGCCTACCCCTCTCGCAACTACCACCATAACATATTCTTCAAACCAAAACTGCCAATATACGGCAATGTGGGAAACCGAAGAATCCCTACTCCAATCTGTATAAGTGTAAAAAGATAAACGAAGGTTAAAACGCTCGAAAAACAAAAAACTCGCAGGAGATGCCCAAACATTGCGATTGCGATGCAAACAAAAACAAAAAAGGTTTAATAAACAAAAGTACACACGCAAAAAGCAGTGTTGAAAAACGGGAACAAAACGAAGTCTGATTGAAAAGGGCAAAAATATTTTTTTCGCAGAGGCAAAAGGTGTAGCAATTGGTCAATTTGAGCGATGTTGCTTGCGAATAGTTTCCGCGCAAAGGGACTTTTGAAGGATTCCATTCTGACTGATTCCGATTTGAGAGGCGAATTATACGACGACAGAAAGACAACGAATTTCTAACCAGGGCTCGGATCCATGAGCGGATAGTATTTACTGGACGTAGTATGGCTGATTAGTTGGGGTTGGCGTGATAGGAACCCTTGATGATCTTAATGATGATTCGTCGGCATAATAACCACTGTTGGGAGTAACAGGAGGAGTAATGTATCCCGCAGGTGCTTGAGGGGCATTCTTCTGAGGTGTCATGTAAGTTGGATCGTACTTTTCTTCGGTCGTGTCTCGTTGGCTGTCGTACCCCTCGGAAGGAGGCGTAGGGGGAGATCGCTGGCGAGCGATGGCTGCTTGGCGTGCCATGAAGTCTTCGAGGATGGTTGAAACGCTGGCAAATTCGGGGCTTGAGTACTTCCTGACCAAAATCGGCGAAGGGTTGTGCAACTGCTGGGAAAGAAGAACAAGAACAGTTGTGTCAAATTGACCAGCCCATTCCGAGTGAGTAGGGATAGGCCTGTTAAGGATGTGGCGTGCAAGAGCCAAGGAGGTTCTGGCCATGACGGATGGGCGAATGCTAACAAATTCCTTGTGGAAAAGGGCGACCTCAGCAAGATATCTCGCCATAGACTCAACCTCCGGATCAAAGTTGACTTCCTGAAGAACCATCTGTAAGAAGCTTTCGACGGTCGGGTGTCCAACAACCCATCCCAATGTTTGCAAAACGTGCCACTCCATCTGAATGAACATGTCCTCATCGTAAAGGTTGCAACACATGGACTTCAACTCTCTGATGGTGGGGACACGGTCCTTCTTGTCACCATACTTAGCAGCAATGAGCATAGCCGCACATCCCACAAGCTGGTAATGACGCTTGTAAACAACTCTGCGAGAGCAGTATCGGTCGAGAAGGTTGACAGTGAGGTGAAGAGTCTCAGGGAGGAGAGAGAATGCAGTGTGGGCCTCAATGAGAAAGTCCAATAGGTAAGGACGCATAAACCATTGAATCTCAGTCTGGATGTCGATGCTAGCCACATCGGCGAGCGTTTCGTTCTATATTTACGTTAGTAAATACAAGGACTAGTTACGCCGTAACACTAACCTCCATGTTCTCCATGTGGTCGAGAATATCCTCCTGGTATTCCTCGCTCACAGCACGCGACAAGTCCTCCGCAAGATCCATCTGAGTATCAGCGTGCATCCGTGCAATTTCCTGTCTCGATCTTTGAGCAACGAAGACTCCATCATCATCCTGGTCCATCTCGACAAAGTACGAGTCACAAGTGGGGAGAGTTTGGCGGGGTGCCGAAGCAGAAGATTCAGACTCGTAGTCCATGATTGCGAATGTTGTTTTTGGGTTATTTATTAGAATCGGAGCCTCGATGGAGTTTCCTTAGGGCGAGTTTGCACCGGAGAAAAAAAGCCGAGTGCAGATAAGCAAATATTAAATAATTAAGTAATGTGTTGAAGGCTATCGGAATGCGAAAAAGCGAAAGAAAGACGTAGCCGAAAAATGTTGTTTTAGAGAGTGACTTTGAAAATGGGTGTGTGAAGGCGGAATATGCCCAAGAGTTATGGGATACTAGGGGGAAGCGATGGAATTTGTTTTTGTATTTATGAATAACCCTAATGGTTGTCAGCAGAGGTTCGTGCATGAACCATTTAAGATGAGGCTCTAAAGCCATGGGGTGGGTGAAGCGACAAATATACACACCTCACTAGTGATGGTAGTGTGGATAGGAAGTAACACGACCTTCCAGTCTGTCAAGAAGCTCTCCGGCGAACAGCTATGAAAGCCAATCTGCCGTTGTCGATATCTGTGGAGAGGCTATGGCCAAGTACAAAGCGCAATGACGATTGTTGGTCGATATAGAGACGGTTGTGACGGTATGTGGCCCCGACACAGGTTAACTCCTCACTCAGAAGAAGAACGAGTTAACGTCTCTGAGAGGGAGCGAAACCCTAAATGGTTTGTATATATCGAAAGCCGATTGGAAGCCGATTTGACGTTGGAAACCCGACGACAGCGACGACCGAACTGCGGACGATGCCACAAACCACGGATTACGAGGCGACGATTGCTTTGCGAATTGTCCCGGACCAATGGCGCTCTCCAGAGATGCGAGGGTGCTCGAGGACGGAGGTGGAGGAGGTTGTTGATGATTTGGAAAGGAGGTGCAAAAGGGAACGCAGGAGAGAAGGAGCGTGGTCAACCTGGGGGTGGACAAGGTGTGGTTAGGTTAGTCAGGAAAACACGGGTCATGGTTTGGTTGTAGCGCGCTAATACTAAACGGGGGCAAGCAAAAACAGAGTCGAGCAGTAGCGGGGGCCGTAGTGAAGCAGCAGCGCAGTAGTAGCAGCAACAGAAGGGAAAAAAAGAGGCGGGCACAAGCAGGCGAGTGAGCGAGCGAGAGGGAGGCCGCCTAAATGACGGGGAGAGACGGGGGGTGGGGGGTGGTGTGGGAAAATGAAGGCTGAGATTGGCCATTTTGGGGCGTCTGAGGATCTCGAAGCGACAAAACGTCGAACGAAGGACAGCGAAACGCAGAGAAGACAGGTTTGTTGGGGGGGGGGGGGGGGGGGAAGCTTGGGGGGAGAATTGGGTTGGAATTTGATGCAGAATTCGATGCAGAGCATCATCATCATCATCATCATCATCAGTTGAGGAAACAACCAAACCCCATAAGAAGTGAACAGAGAAGAAGACGAAAATTACATCCAACGCTGGGATATAACTGTTCAACTTTCGACAACGGAATTTGACAGCAACAACAAATTCGCTCTCTTCGCTCCTCTCTCTCTCCTCTCTCGTCTCCGCACGCCGACCGTGGCCGTGTGGCCGTGCGGCAGCAGTGGCAGTAGGACCGATTAGGGGCGAGTAGACGTGGTGCCTCGTGGTGATAAGATAATTCAGAAACAGCAGGGAAGGCGGCGGCGGGGAGGGAGGGGGTGGAGGGGGGGGATTTGGAGCTAAAGGAGAGACACAGCGGATTTGGACAGACAAAAGAGGCTTGAGGAGGCTTTGAGAGACAGCAACTCAATGCGAACCGGACTGAGTGTTGGAGTGTTCTTGGTGAATGAGCGTGCGTTGGAGCAAGTGCATGATCCGTCACCCTTCTTTCCGCACGCACGCACGCAGCATGCATGCATCAGTCAGAGTTCAGTTACTCAACTCACGAGCTCAGCCAGTCATTCTGTCGTCAATCCAGCGAGGCGTCCGTAGTGAGTTGCCGCAGGGTGGACTCCGAAGGTAGACCGGTAACTCTTCCAGAATCAAAGAAATAGGCGAAAGATATGCCATATTCCATCATCTAGATCTTTTTCTTCAATTGTCCGACCGTTGTTGCTTCCCTTTCTCTTCTCTCTTCTTTCTCGCTCTCCATCATTTATCGCCATGTCTCCCCAAGCATCCATTCCATCCAGCAGACGGTTGCGTAAAACCAGCTAGCAACAACAACAACCCCACGTCCGGAGAATGTATGGCTGCGTGAGCAAGTATCCGGAAAGTGCACCGGTAACTCTGGCCATCTCATCGTCCCATCGGTTTCTTGCTCTCCGTCGCCGTATTCGTCGTATGCATTCAGGGTATCATCTTCAAGGGGTCCCGGGTTTCTCTCTCGGAATCAATTGGCCAGGCAGCAGAAGGAAACAAACATCGTCGTCATAGTCCGTATGAAGCACGTAGGAGAAATGAAATATGACGCAGAAGAAGCAGAAATATGCAAACCGAAATAACAGAAATTCATCGAGATACAAGGAGAGGGGGGTTGTACTAACAGTTGGAGGCTGATGGATTTCTTGGAACTCTCATTCACACACTCGCTAGCCTTTTCTTCAACAGACAACAGGCTTTAAAAGAGGCCTTCCAACCGTCACGCTTAACGGTCCCGACCGTAACTCGCGGGAGTTTGGTGAGAGTGGTGGCGGATAGTATGTCCGAGAGCGATGTCGACCCGAAACGACAGGGTGGTCTCGACGGCTTACGAGGGCGTCGGAGGAAGCAAGACTGATCTCAGGACTAGCTAGCAGGCTCCAAATCCTTCTCGAATGCACAATCGATAGCAATACCTGTCGTGTAATGGGAAGACAGGGAGGAGAGGTGGTGGAGGAGGTGGGGAGGTGGAGGTGGAGAGAAGAGAGAGGGAGAGAGAGAAATTGAGAGGTGGTTTCGAAAGGAAAACTAAACGAAGGGTAAACGAAGGGGTGTTGTCTCAAGATTCAAAGGAATGACTTCAATATGGGAATGACCGGGGTGGGCAACAGCTGTGCCTGCTTTGTTTGTGCACAACGAGGGGTCCACGGAGGGGGTATGCTTTATTTTACTCAGCGATATTGTGTATCACCATGGCAGCATAATAATACCTAAATTCGCTACGGCTGCTGGTATATTATGTTTCTGGAGGTTTTTTGCTCTGCCTCCCCGTAGTCGCTGGCAGGTGGACGGTTCTGCGGTTTGCCTGCACTTGCAGTGATTGGTTCTGTATCTATCGGTGCCATCTCCTTTTCTGACAGCGACAACGACGGCGAGTTACAACCTCTCCCGACCTGCAATAAGCATACATTTATTTGCCCCCTTTTTGCCCGTGGAAAGACCAGGTCCAAGTATAAGACCAAGACAACCCTCACTTCTTCCCAGCATAGGGCTTGCTGGCTGCGTATTTGATGATTGCCTTGCGCTCACTTTCCTTACGCTCAAGGTGCACCCAGCTGCTTCTCTGGGTTGGCAAGGACAGAACTCTCTGATGATTTCTTCAACTCAACCCAATCCCTGTGCCTGGATACGACTTGCAAGGCCATCTGAGGGGCCACATTCTTTGAAGAGAATTGTTTCGCTTGACATACCCAACCTTCCCACATTGTGGTTCAGCGCCAATGATCTGAAGCAACCGCACATTGGCTGCTGCATGATGAAGGCATGAACAGGGAGTTCTGGACGAATAAACATGGCAAATCAAAAGGCACAGGCCCTTACCACGCTGACCTGGCTTCATGCGAGATACTACTATTTTGTGGACCAATTATGATGGCTTCGGTATATCGCTTCTTTGCTTCCTTCTGGCTTGGATGTTTTATGTTGGACAGATGCTATATACAAAGTTCCACAGCAGGCATGAGGAATTATGTTCAGCGGAGAGTCACAGATCTAAGATGAGTCTCCATATCTCGCCAATATGACTACATACCCCACCGATGATATTTATCTTCTCGCGGAGGACAACTAACAACAGAAATATCATTAACTGCGTTTGCTACCGCCGCATACCGGGCAGTGCGGGTATTTATTATCGAATGGTATCGACGCAGTCTGCCCTCAACTCAAAAGGCTATTAAGATTCGATATGAAGCTCTCCAGGTTGGAATAATGCCAAGCCATATACGTTTATGTAAACCCCACGGAAACACCACCACCCGGATATGCTGTTTTTAACGGACCCCACCAACCCAGATCCGACGTTTCATGTAGCTGACCCAGATCTACAAATCTTTTTATATGTATTTTCCTATTCTGGAGTGATGCGTTGGCACAGGTTCAAGATTTGTAGGTTTCTGTATCCATCGCCGTCTCGCGCCAGTATGCGGACGGTTTTACGTTACTTTTGTGCCTTCTCTCTCTGTGCTAAGTAGCACATACATTGACCCGCCAATTTCACGGACCTTTTCCAGATGCAGTAACCCGCATACTGAGGAATCCAATCAATCCTGGAAAGCTTGGATGGCTTCAGCTGGCCTTTGACGAGAAAAGGGTGAAGAGCACAAAACCCTTGCGGATCCACTTTGGAATGAGAGCCTGTTATCAGCCACATGATGGAATGGAAAGCCACGCCGGAGTGAGAAGAGGCTCCGGTAGAATAATGAGGATCCAGCACGCCGAGATGGGTATAGGTTCAGCTCTTTTTTCGAGTCTTGCCTGTGGTATATGTAGCTGCAGTATGCACTATCAAAGGGAAGGTGGCTATTGAAATGCATAACATCATTGATGAATCAGCTTCCTTCCTTCCTCAGCTTGGATTAACAGGGCTGTAAAGCACGTATCCTGCGATACCTTGTAGGCCAAGACTTAAAAATAAGAACTTTACCTGTTCCCGTTTCGGTTGAGGGACGGGATCCTCTTTACAGTACTATCTAACGTGATGATGAAAGCTACAACCTGACACATGTATCTTTCCATCGCCACAACAATGCTGTGTCTCGATAAATACCACCCGAGTTCGGGTTGATGTATTTATGCCTATGCAGACAAAATACACGGGCAAAATCACCAAGTTAGCTCCCTCACTTCGTTATGCGATACATCTGGATCAAAATGGCGTTTTTTAACCGTGAGCAATCACACCAACCAACGCCACAGAAAAAATGCACTTGATTAACACCGGCCATTAATATTCTAGACAATATCAGTAAATCGAATCCTAGGGATAAACCAATCCAGACTGCATACGTAGGCATAATATAATAGGCCTAATGTTTCATTCTTTATCAATTATTTCAAGTAATCTGATAGGCTCACCTGGTATAGTCGATATATCTATATGTATATATATCCCCCGCATCTTTCATTTTAGTCCGTTTTAAAAACAAAAAGCGATACGAGAACATGCGAACTATATACGAAAAGGAAACAACTCGGAGGTTATTCTACTTGGCTGTTTGAGGTTCTTGGTTCCTAACAACAATTGATGATGTTTCACTATGGTATGGCGTTTCGTGTTACATACCATGAAGGTTCATTATAATGCCCGTAATGGGCCTATCCTTGAGAGGGATAGTGGGGTTTATGCCGATCTTGTTGCGGGGGGTCAGATAAATAACCGTCCTTCTTCCAAGCTACGGGCATCATACTCTGCGTTTTTGCATTTGCGAGTTGTTTCTTTAGAAAAGGAAATAGGACGGGGGGGGGGGGGGGGTTGTGCAACATATATATGACTTTTTGATGACTGCAGTAAGTAAGGAAATACGGTTAATTATTCATAGGCTTTTTCCCTTTTTTTTTTCTTTTCTTTGCAGATTCCCATTTTCTTGGTATGCACAGTAACAGGAATCCGGATATCCGGATATTATTCGTCGGATCTTCAGAATGACGAGTTAAAAAAGAAAGTAGTAGTAAGAAGAAATATGCACAAAAGTAGATCTTGGATATATAGTTTAAAAGGTATGTACATAGAAAATTCGGACTGGTGTCATGTCACGGGAACTCGTGGTGATCCACGTTCTCGCGTTTTACCCCGCATTTTACGGATTCTTGGGATATTTTTGTCGTCATAACTATTCTTCGTAAAAACCCAGATTTATCAGAAGCGAGTGTGATAAGGGCTGCATAATGATTGCTGTTATGCTGAGTGACAGATGTATTGGGCTGAGTGATGTTCCGCATCAAAGGATAGCGGCGATTATATGTACATAGCAAGGTAGAGATGTTTGCCTATTCACAAACGAGGAAATCCTAAAAAACACTCTGGACGTTAGGTTTTGTAAATAAAATAAAAATTAAAGCATCCTCTCACCGCTTGATACATATATATCAAATTGTGGAACACATTTTCAGATGTGTCTTCGGTGGTTCCCAGCCTCTGGTTTATACTAGGTCAGCTGCGGATTTTTTTTCCGGAAGATTTCCCAAACCAGCATCATAGGACGACGCGTAATAGTCAAGAAACAGATTTTTATGCATGGTTATAACTCTTCCCAATTTTGATAAACCTTGTTCGTAGTCTTTGCAGCGACTTCATCTGATTCCGAAGCAGTCAGGCAATCATCTGTTGGGTGTACTGCAGGGCAAAAAGTAACCGTAAAAATTTCTTGACGAATTTGACTCATTCTTTTACAAGGTGTTGTACATTCTAGGATATCTCTTGTATGTATATGGAGAAACACATGAATTCATTAGATGTTGTATGTGTAACCTGCCAGATTTTCATTGGATGCATATATATTTGCGATGCTTTTGAGATTGGTACCCGTATGGAGCTCTGCTAAATTCATGTAAGGTTCCTGACTGTTAGCCGTTAGTAACATGAATAGAAGCGGAACTAAACTTTACCCCTCGTCGGTCTGGTCGCGGGATTGATGACCATCACGGCAATGTTCCGCGCCGCTGCAATAGAGTGTCATCAGCACGATATTAGAGACGGCTCATGGAATGTAAAAGCGAGGCGTTTGATTACTTTTTATCCTAAATTCAGTCCAGATGCCCTTACGGGGTATAATCGAAGTTATATGGAATTTTTTAGGGAGGGGGTGTCAAAAGTATCAGGTCCAGACAAAGAAATGCATCAGCAAGAGTTTCAAACCGGGATGTATTCGCGGGTTGAGGGTTGCAACACACGTGATAACGCGATTCACGTCGCTCGCTCGCCTCGCAAACGTGTTAGGTTTCCAATCCGCGGTCCTGTCACAGAAAAAAGCTCAAACCTCCGTCAAACGTCACTTCCGCGCTAAAAGCTGACCCTCCCGAGTAAAGTTTCACCGAATCCTCGTTTCTCCGTCTCGTCATGTTTCGCGAAAACAAATTTTCTTTTGTGTTCAGCTCGCCTTGTGATTAGTACATAGCTTAATTACAAACGGTATCGAAAAACCTGCACCAATGAACGGGCTTGGCCGACGCATTTTGTTCTCATCCGGTCTTGATAAAGAGGTGGAGAGGACCGAGGTGGTATGAGCTTGACCGATGGCGATCGCAAGTGTTGATGGTTATGGAACCTCTCTGGCTGAACACAAACTGAGGCACAGAAAGGCACAACAAAGGAGCCATGGATGATGGATCCAACAGCATAGTTATTACCCATCGTACCTGCCAATTCCAGTTGATAATCAAGGTCAGGGCAGTAAGATATTTCACAGTCAAACGCAAGTCTGACTATCCATGACTGAGAAAAAGCCAGCGCCATAAAAACCTCCGTTCCGGGGGTTTTATGTACCTTCCATAACCTGCCCCAGTCGCATGCGCAATCGATAGGTAATAATATTGGCCGCACAATATTTCTGGAACAATATGTTACTTGTCTCTCGTTCGCCTTGAAATACACCTTCAGTGGAATGCTCGGCCAGGTTGGACTGGAATAAAACTCCTGGATTCGCGTACAGATACCCAAAATTTGTGCGTTTTGATGAAAATGTTGACGACTACTGTCGGTCGACATATGGCCGTCATAGGGCAGTGGCGTGGTACTGTCAGTTCCATTGCATGGTTTGAGCGCTTCTCCACACTGTTTATGCCAAACTTGCCGCTGTCACTTGCTTGGGGGGGGCGGCTAATTACTCTGAGCATCAAGCCACAATACTTCCCCTAACGCCACACACAACTGGTGGGTATTCGGGTACGTGGTATCTAAGGGGTAATTGTCAATGTGCAACGACACCAGCGTTTGGAACCCTCAGACTACCATCCTTAATTCTATTTATCGCAGCGTTGAACGGGCCAAATTTTGCAGCAATTTGCGCACGTGGTATTCCCAGAATTTCTCCTTCCTTCCATCTTGGCAATCGTCTTAGAACACACTTCGTCACTCGATCCAGAGTCTCGACAACTTCACAATGTAGGTCAGTTGATCTTTTCACACTCAATTTCATGACGTGGCATGGGCAAAAACGTGTTACCAGTGTACCCAACGTATCCATGCCGCGGTAAGGAGGGGGCGATACCTTATAGGATGCCGTCGACGTAGCAGTTGACCAAGAGATCAAGGTTCTAGAACATCGCATTGCAGTAGCCACAATACTGCAAGGCTCCAGCCAATTGATTCTGGTTATGTAATGGATACGATAGCCGATAGAAGCCTAATTTATCTCCTGCAGGAGATCCGTACGACGCTTTCATGTTTCTCAGTACATATGTACTTTCATCGACATCATCAACTGATTAATAGGTGCTGTACCGGACATGGTAACTAGGAGGCTGATATTTGACATCATCTATCACAAGCATGTTACGCAGCATCTTCAGTCGTAGATATCAGCTTGCTACGCTAAACTCACAAATCCTCACATCTGATCACTCGCCACAAGGACGCATACATAATCACTCGAACGTATTATCAGGATTTCTCAGCAAGACGGTCTATTTGTATGAAGGCTGTATGATACAAAATTAAATGTTTCCCAAAGTCTATTTCTAAGACCATGTATCACACTGAGCTCATGGAAAGACAGCTGGGCAATACCAGCCTCCCGACAGTCGTTTACAGTAATCCAGAAAACTTCCGCAAGTATAACCCTTTAAAGTTTCGTGGTATATAATATCTAAGGTCAAGAAAAAAAATCGCCGCATTAGGTTCATTAAGTTCATTGGTGGATTATTATGTGCATACCTAAGCTAATGGTGAATCACAGCCATGTTTTCGCACCAATGGCGAATCACCAACAATGCAAATACCAGAGTGAAACATTGGGGAAACAACAGCTCCTTAGGCCCAAAATCAAAAGATTTTCCCAGAATTTCCTACAACTTTCGGTACACGAAACGGAAAATCCCATTCCGGTGACCAAAATTTAAACCCGACCCGAGAGATTCTCGTCCTTCGTGTGACAATCTGTGAATAACATCTTGCGGTACCATTTTACCGATAGTCGAAGTAACACAGCACCTCATAATCCATGATTGATCCTCGTGCGGCCTATGTATCCTAGAGTGTTTTCAGTCTAAGTTGAGTTGAATTTTATCTTGCTTGGACATCGTTCGGTAGGTCTAGTAATATGCATGTGGAAGTTAGTGGTTTGAAAGCACAGTAGTTCAGATTTTTCGTAAACTTACGGAAACTATATATTCGTTAGCTATAAATAGAATATCCCTCAAAACGAACCCCGCAACTTACCGCGGTACCATTACTAGTGCTTCAGAAAAGCAGGGCGCTAGATGGCGAACTTTCTGTATGATGAGTAATTATAGAAACAAAATCAAAATACCAACTTCTATCAAACAAACATAACTTTTCCGTTATTTACAAAACTTGATAGGACTCGGGGTCTTTGACAATGGTTTATAGAGGCCGACTGTATGGTTCTCCGTCGGCTGTCTTTCCCATGATCCACCTCTCCCAATGCTTTCTCTGCGCCGATGTCACAGTCCTTCCGTTATCCTCTAATTCTTCCTCAGCATCATGGATAATTCCGTTTTTTGAATGGATTCCAAACGGAAGTTCCCTTATAGTTACAAATGCCGGTCCACCTTGCCCTGTTGCGGACGTCGTAGTGAAAACATTGCCATAAACCACATCCTCACCCCCCTCATCAATCAACGACAAGGGGCCCTGACTGGCTGTGGTACTGCTATTACTCCCTCTTGAACGTAAACTCATTCCATCCATTTCGGGATCCGAGTCATCGAAATTGTATTCGCTGCTGGTATCGCTGTAAGTTTCGATGAACGCTTGTTTCCTCACATATTCCCTTTCGTAGCTTATATCATGAAGACCAATCCATTCTAGATTTTTGATATTCTCTTTTAGACTGACAACGACGTCTTTCCATAAATCTCCATCTAATAGATATATCTCGCTCAATCGGATGCCGGTTAAAGTTTCTTTGTGCCGTGTTGCAATATCGATGAGTTCTTCTGCATGGAGCATCCATGATCCAATTCCCAGAATCCGAAGTTTAGGCCAGTGAACGGAATGGAATACATGATTTAGAGGTAACCGAACCGGCATTCCCGGCGTGAACCGAACATACAAAGCTGTGAGATTTTCTGCTGATTCGAAGAACTGCTTGAACATCTTTGCGAGTCTATCGTCTTGGCCGATGAGCATAGTTCCAGATGTGTCTAGATAACTCCTATCCGGGCGTTCGTCAAACGTAATCTCGAGGAATGTCAACTGGTTCCAGACTTTGGGGGATATATGCTTGGTCTTGGGACTTAGCAGCATCATGCTGATAGGACTTAGGGTAGGACTGCGTAATACCGTCACCGGTGATTTTGCGTCGTGCAATGCAGTTAAAAGCGTTTCTACCGCATGTGTACAAGCAGGTATCCATTTACAGTCGATGAACTCCCAATTGTCGAAACTGGATGCGAGATTACGAAGGACGATATCTTTATGCATCATTATTGCCAGTAAGTGAACTTCCTGTAAAGAAGTAAATGCTCTCATTGCCTTTCGTAGGACATTGAGGTCATAAGAATCCCGCATCAAATGCTGTTGCTCTTTATAGACAGAGGTGTAGTAATAAGGCCCTTGCTCTTCAAACATTATCTGACGGATTTTATTGGAGAGACCGAGTGTTTCGTCATTACGGAAGGCATCGAAGTCCTGGGTACCTAGTAATGCATTAGATTATAATTGATGATCATCATTTAGCTGGGGTACAGCCTACCTTCCTCATAGATATATGGCATCAAATACACAAATTTCTTCACATGTCGTGCCAAAACTGGGTTCCCGGCTAGACTAGCCAACCTGTTAAAACTCTTCGCATTGAATCTTAGGCCTATGCTTCTAAAAAGATATGGTGCAGCAAAATTGTCGAATCTTTTGCACACAAGTCGAAGACTGGCGTAGTGGTGCCTTGAATCTATATGATCGGGCTTGCATGGCTGTGGTCTTGCCCAAGGGTTTCTGTGAGAATCCGAAGTAGGTACATCTCGTCCACCAGGCTCTAATTGATCGAGAAGCTCGTTGAATATTTCGGCGGGGAGGTTCTCCATATCGTGATACGGATCATGTACCGATTTTAGTTGGCTAAGGCTGAAAGATGGGATTGAAAGGTAGTTTCTCCGTGATGTTTCCGGGTCCAGCCACGAGATATATGCTGGGGAGCTTGTCTAATAGAAGATAAGGATGGAATTTCCCCACAAGGAGGGGAGATGCGGAGTATCGTGGCTTGTGCCGCCGGTCGTACGGGAGGGGCTCGTGCTTAAAATTGTATATACAGAAGGTAGGCGCTGCTGTAGCTGGTGCAAACGTTTGGTCTTTTCTTGAAACAGGAGGAAATATGAAGAAAACTGTGATGGAGGGGCGGAGCGAGGAGTGGAGAAACAGTGTGTGAGGATTTCCAGGATTCAAGAGCTCTTGTATTATGGTTGTAGTGATTCCTGGATTTAACGCCACGTTGTATGGTTCGCTAGATATTCCTCATAAGCATCGACGTTGGTACCTTTAGCATCATCATTCTCAAGGCTTGTCGAACGAACATTGGAACGACCCCACAAGATGAGACAGGCTACAGCTGCGCCTTCTCGTAGTGTAGCACGCAGTGATTCCAAAGATAGGGCCGCAGTAATAGGGCAGCTCTGGTGTATGCAGACCTTTTTTCTTTATTTAAATGAGCACACCCACCCCCACGGCACATGACTTTGAAAGCACCAAGTTCTGCATCAGTCCAGCGGGTAGATATGTAGGTGGACTGCACAGTGACTAGTCGCTAGGCGATGGATCGATTAAGCCAATCCCGTAGTCAATATCCTCCTCAGTTTGCGTATCCTGTCCCCGAGTTTTCATAAAAACCATGCGACACACGATCTCACGCAGAAACCAACAAACGAACCAAACAACGATCGGGAAGCTGCCCGGTCCAGTCGGAGATTATCCGGTAGGTATGGCTCTATAGAAGAGAAGAGTAAACAAACAACCTATGAAGAATCTCACCAGCGATTTCTAGTGCCCATCCCATCGTCGGTTCCGGCGATGCTCCGTCAAGCACGCCCTAAAGTACTCTACATCCCGGAAAGCTTCCCTGTCAATGCTTCGATGACGCGACACCTTCGTTTTCCTATCCATAAATATCGAGGTGTCAATGCAAGATGTATGTAACATATCTATGGCGCTGTATTCCCATGAAGAAAAATAAAAATCCCTCAGCGGTCATCTCGAAATTGGGAAGAAAACAGGGGAATAAACTGCAATTGGTTCCAGCTTCGGGTGGTACATTTTCTGGCAGGCTTTTTTTGCAATAAAAGGAGGATTTTCATGCCAGCAAGTCCAGCCTGACAACATCGTTTTGATACTGATGCATGATAAGCAACTTTTGGAAACAGCCGGGGTCTGCTGGGTAAAGATTCGGATCGTATTTACAGGTTTTTTTGTACTGTTAAAACACCGAGCCAGCGTTAATGGATGACTATACCCAAAGTAGATAACAAATTGGAGTTGCCAATGAAAGGAAACCTGCATGAGACAAATCAGCAAAAAATTGTCGATAATTCAACCATCAGTATCTGTTAATAAAACATTTGGCGCCAAGAGCTGGAGAAAGCCAAAACAAATAAGCGAAGCACTTTCATTTTTGATAGGATGGAATGTTATTTCTTGCGCGTGGTAAGGCATGGGGTCGATACCAGGAATTATGTGCGGATAGACGGGCCCATCCGGTGAAAGGACTTGCCAACAACGCCGGCCTTAGGGCATCAAAATTAGCCTACGCAATGGCCGAACAAATAACTGTCCCCGTATCGTGATATACCCGAATATATCAGTCATGCACAACATATGGAATGCATGTCGTCGGAGGCATTAATAGAACGGTCCGCCCAGGAACAGAAAGGCACGGCCCGAAGCCATCTTCAAATCTCGAAGGTAATGTTGACACGTTTAAGGCGCATGAAAGAATACAAATTTTAGCATAGGGCTTCATAGGTTGTACCCCACGTCGTGTGCCACGAACTCTGCGTGTATTTATGGACCATTTCTTAAACGCCCATGCCAATCCGGTTTTTATGTAGACAAGTTAACGATCTAGCATTGGATCCAGAATGTTGAAACACCGAGAGTAGGAGATGATATTTCTGTCTTAGCAAGGCATAAGTGGCCTATGTAAGTCAATGAAAGCTGACAGCGCCTGGGAAAAATCTACCGGCCCAGTCGGAGGATTGCTTTGCCGTTTTGCTGTTGCTCCAGAACACAGAAAAGCGCCGACTCTGCCGGTAATACCCAGTTTCTGCGTTGTTCATCTGTACAATGTGGCGATAGCATAATTTCTATATGCAATGTGCGCGGTGAATCCTGCGTGCCCATGTATACTTGGGTACAAGGGTAAGTCCGGCGCTCTATCGTATCACTATTCTCGACTGTTCCCCTTATAAAGCAGGAAATGCCAAGGCCATTAACCTCCACGAAGTACCAAATAGATTTTGATAATTATGGTTAAAATGGGTTACCACAGGGCTTTTGATCCTTCACCTTTTCCCAGAAACCCTTTGAAGTTATGGTTGTGCTGTTGCGATGTACGAATTGTATGGGGTGCGCCCGTGACGACACTCTGCGAGTACGGTGGGTTGTTTATGTCGTAGTACTCCCCTGCCCTAAAGCGCCCTGGTGCAGCTGCACATGCACTCTACTGCAAGTCGCGCATTCGAATTCAGTCACGTGCCATAGAAGAAGCCAATGACATCGCGAAAAACCCGGCCGTGCAGAATCGTGAAGTGAAACAAGCGATGTCTCAAATTAGCTGGCAATTGTTGAGCTAATACGTGTTATCCTCGCCAGACTATCTGGATGATTCGTGATGCCTTCACATTGACAAAACTAAATTGCTTTAGATTTTTGATATCAGGTTGAGGAAGGACAGTGTTTTAGGTGATTAAGATGGAGATGTACACAGATACCAAAAAGGTTCGCGGACGTGAAGGTGTAGATAAGCGGTGGAGAAAAGTGACGGTAATCTGGGATGTGTATTCTATTCTTTTCAGCACACTTCTTCATTAGATATGCTACGGGCTCATCTAGCACAACAATGCTATTATTGGATATTGGTGGTAAATACAACTAATCAGGTCTAACTCCACCAACACAATTTCTTCATGCCTTTCTCGGGACCTCGTCTTCCCCATCAATCTGAGGGACTCAAAGCACATCTTCCCCCGGTGACTCAACCCCTCCTTCACCCAGGTCAATATTCAATGAAACAAACAACGACTATATTCTCAATATCAAAGCCCAATAAAGGATGTATGCTATATGGCAAAAGATTCCAAAACCAGAAATTAATGATACGTTGAAGGAGAGAATGTTGAATGAAATTCCAAAGACCCCGGTTAAGAAATACCATGCATAATGGAGCAAACAATATTGGTATGTATTAACTATAATTAAACCAAAAGCAGAATGTATGCTCATGATAACGATAGTTGGACTATGATAATGCCATTCCCAGAGTTTCCATGTCCGATACTGCACCCAATGTGCCGCCGGCCAACGAACTGTTCAACCCTAACGACTCACGCCGATGCAGCTTAATCGATGCTCAATCCTTAGAATAATTTCGTTGAAGAGGGGAAGGCCAGTGTAATAGGAATATTGTTATAAACGAGGCCGGGCTGTTGTATTTAAACCATTGTTTAGACGGCAGCCATATAGTAGAATTTCTGAGGGTAGGTGATGAAGTTTTAGGAGAAATGATTTATAGTTCACAAATGACTAGAGTAGAGAAGCTCTTTCTCTTGAGTAATTAAAAATTTGACCGATAATCAAACCGATGAAGCTTCGCGGTGATTAAAGTAGTGATTTAAACTGTGATTACGTATAATTGAATTCCATAGACGAATTACTTAGCTATTGACTTCAATGATAATCTGTGTAATTCGTGAATGTATATCAATTCTCCATACCATCTGACTGGCAACACTATAATAGTTGAACCCAGAAATCTGCCCAAATCCATAGTTGGACCCTATATGAACAAACTTTCATTCCAAGGCCTACCCTTTTATAAGACAAGCAACTATAAAATACCAAGTTCTCCTTTATGATTCTTGCCATATAAAACAACCACTTGATGCCTATAGAAATATTAATGAAACCTAATTCTTAATATTTAGGTATTAACTTGGTTGTTACAGAAATTAGTACCACGAATTGGACCCCAAACCATGCACCATAGACAGTGCCCTCAATACTGAACCAGCAACCCCAAAGTAGTAGTTCTCCCTCATGCAAAAGACCATGACAATTTGCAAAATCTTTTGCTCCATGAGAAACAAGAAATGGCGCCGTTCAGCGTCACATGGAATGTCACAAAGATTTAAGTCGCTTGCAGCAGGAAGCTTATTATAGGAAAAAAATGTCCTGGGGTAACTCTCTAGGATTAAGCTATGTAATTGAACGAATATAAATTTGTTTACATACGCTAAATATATTTCTCTCCGCGTGTTGCCACGAAGTTCATACGTGCCAAATTCACGTGACAAAACGCGTCTCCCCGAAAACGCGATCAAATCCCCTCACCTCTGACGCATGAACGCCGACTCACAACCTTGATAACTGTGCCATGAAGCGTCAACCGCCTGGCTTCACGAAGCCGTCAAAATCTTTACTACGCGAACTTCCAGCGCAAGCTTCCATTGCCGAATCCCCAATCACTCGCGGTCTCAATCCCTCTCAACGTCTCGCCGTTACCACTCCCGCAAGCATAGTACAAATCCTCGCACCTCGTAACTTACACCTCTCCCCTCAATTATCCGAATATTGAAAACTAACCACTATTTTCTCTTTGTAGCCGGTTCCGGTAAAACTCGTACTCTCACCTCCCGCGTAGCCTGGCTTCTCTCCCCACCAAATAATCTTCAACCCGAAAATGTTGTCGTTGCAACATTCACGGTCAAGGCGGCAAACGAAATGAAGGAGAGATTGGCTATATTATTAGGTGGGGGGATGGAGAAGAGACTCCTACTGGGGACTTTTCATAGTATTTGTAGGAGATACTTGCTAAAGTATGGGCATTTTATTGGTCTCGAGTCTGGTTGGGGAATTGCAGATTCCAGCGACAGTATAGCCATTTGCAAAGTGCGGAAAAAACTGATACCGGAAGGAATTATGCTGACGATTTCTAGAGGATAATTAAACAAGCGCAGCTCACCTCCGCGATCGAACCACGCCATCTATTGTCTCGTATTAGTTTCTTTAAAGCTCGCAACCTCACTCCCAAAGCAAACGCCGCTGCCATCTCCTCTTCTACCCAAAGGACCCAAAATACGCAGCAAAAAACAGCTTCGATAGCTAATGACGATTTCGTCTTACTATACGAGCTCTACCATACCGCTTTATCTACCTCAAACCTCCTCGACTATGACGATCTCCTCCTCTACACCCTCCAGCTTCTAAAATCAAACCCGAGATGCATCTCCAACATCTCTGCCGTCTTGATTGACGAATTTCAAGATACCAACACAGTCCAATACTCGCTCATGCTTGCCTTCTCATCTGCGTGCGAAAACATCACCATCGTCGGTGATCCAGACCAGTCCATTTACGGTTTCAGAGCGGCGGAAATTAAAAATATACCTCTTATGGCAGCCCATTTCCCTGGATGTCTGCGAGTTAATTTGGAAGAAAATTACCGTAGTTCTGCCAGCATCTTACAAGCAGCTTTAGTGGTGATTCAACAAGACCAAGCTAGGATAGATAAACCGTTACTTGCCACCCATGGAATTGGTCCTCCGCCAGTATTACGGAGAGTCACGGGAGCAAAAGAAGAGGCGGAGTGGATTGTACAGGAAGTAAAAAGGATTAGAGCTGTGACAGGGAATATGATACCACTTGATGGGTTTGCGATCTTAGTCAGGTCAGCGCATCTTACGCGGTTAATAGAAACGGCATTGACAAGAGGGGGTGTGCCATATAAAATGGTTGGCGGAACGAGGTTCTATGATAGAGCGGAGGTGAAGACGGTGGTGGATTACCTTAGGGTAATGATGAACCCCGCTAATAACGATGCACTGGTGAGAATTATCAATGTTCCTGGGAGGAAGATTGGGGAGACTACTATCAAGGTGCTTTTAGAGATGGCAGAGAAGAAGAAGAAAACTCTGTATGAAACCATCCATGATGCGTCAAGAGGCAAAATCTCATGGTCCTCTAAAGTTACACCCGCAGCTCAGAAATCAATCCAATCATTTGTCAACATAATTGAAAAAGCTATGATACAGTTAGATGAAGACGAAGACAAAATCACCCTGGTGGATATCCTCCAACAACTCCTTTCTGCAATTTCCTACGAAAACTACCTCCGCTCTCAATACGGCCCCGAAGACTTCGAATCTCGTTGGGCAAATATCCAAGAACTCCTCTTCCAAGCACGAGAAGCCTCCAACTCTCTTAACTCAGACTCCGACAGCCTCCCCAAAATTGACGGGGTCTTACAGCAGCAAATTCCCACCGGAACCCCGCGAGCATCCCTCGACCACTTCCTCTCGAATGCCGCATTATCCAACGAACGGCTTGCTGATCCCAATGCAGAGCCAATAAAGGAACTAACCATTTCCACCATCCACGCAGCCAAGGGTCTCGAATGGCCTATTGTCTTCATTCCCGCAGTGTATGAAGGCTCCATCCCCCATTCCCGGGCAGATGATACAGACGAAGAACGGCGGCTCCTCTACGTAGCCATGACCCGAGCCCAGGGTTTGCTATATCTCAGTTGTCCTTGGCGGGGTATGACAGAGAAAGTGAAGTTATCAAGTTTCGTGGATAATCCCAAGATTATGAGGCTTTTGGCGAAACGAGGTCCGAACCTCTCGTTTTCGGATGTACAAACTTTGGCGGATATTTTGAGATTGAATTGTCCCACGGAATTGCAGATTGAGAAAACGATTGAAGAGGCGGTTATGGAGGGGATGAATTCGAGGCTTGATGATAGGATCTCGGATCTGGATCCGGCGGAAAGGGATAAGGTTAATGCGAAGTATGAGGGAATGATGAACGTGGATATGGATGGGTTGAAATCTGATGCTGCTGCTGCTAATGGTAGGAGTCTACCAGGGTTTCAGAGTGCTCGGAGTCTCCCAAGTAAGGCGATGATACCGACGGGTGAGAAAGCTGGGTTTAGAACAGCGAGCAATCACTTAGAGGAGCTCAAGAGGCGAAAGAAGCAGTACGATGCTGAACTAGCAACGGAAACCCGTCGGGAAGCTATGGCTATTTCTTCTACTCAATACCACTCAACCACAATCACAGCAAAGGCAACATCAAAAACCACATCCTCCAAGACCACAGCCAGATCAACAAAGCGTCCCCCAGGGCAAGGGACATTAATGGGCTTCATCACTACTACCTCTCGATCAACAGTAACTACAAGCATCTCTGAAAAGCCCGTTCAGCCAATCCCAGTCAAAGTTGGACCTCGAACAGCCACAGATATAATAAGAAACACCAACACCGCCCCAATGTCATTGAAGCAACAAATGGCATCACTTCCCGCACCTGTCATACCGAAACGACCTAGTGATGATTTCATCCTCCTTTCTTCTTCCCCTCCGCCGGAAAAGAAATCTAAATCATCTACCTCTAACAGTAATAGTAACTATATCAACACCATCAAAACCAGCCGGGGTATACCTCTGCCCAAACCATCAGCCGTAGCGTCAGCAGCATCAGTAATACCCAAAATCCTAGAACCCACCAACCCAACCCATCATATACCCAACCCACGCCCTAAGACCCCCATAGAAATCGTAGAAATCCCCAGTTCCCCAATTACCCCGACGATACCGAGTTCTCCAATCTTCGCAGCAGCACGAGAAATGAGGAGGAATCCACCGGTGGCTATGGAGCCAATGGAACTTATGGATTGGGTTCCTTCTTCGCCTCCGCTGGATTTTAATCTTGATGAGGATGCTGGGTCTCCGAATTTTAAGAATGGTGAGGATGTGGTGTTGATGCCTTCTTCACCGCCACCAGCGGCGTTGGAGGAGCTAGATGAGGGGAATGCGGGGCGAAATGGGGATGAGGAGAAGGTGGAGGAAAATGAGGAGAAAGAGGAGCGAGATGACGGGGAACTGCCACTACAAAAACAGCGGGCACCGTCGATATCATCTGCTCTTCAGGAACTACAGCCACCACCTTTTCAGCGTCATTCATCATCTACAACCACGAGTCGTGCACCTCCGATACTTCACCGGAACTCATCATCCTCTACAACACACTCCAACGCTAATCATAAATTCGCCGGTCCGCCTACCAGATCAAATTCCAACCCAACCTCAATATCAAATTCAAATTCCAGCTCAAATTTTAAACCACCGACAATATCCAGACGAACAACCGGATTATTGAGTGGTACTGGTACTGGTAGGGGTAGAACACTAGGTGTAAGAAGGAGTATGAATGGATGGAATGATAGGGTTCATAAATAGCTCTAGCTCAAAGGTCCTGAGCTTAGATCTAGATTATATGATTTCGGTGTGGTTAAGTTAGGGCTTTGTGTGCTGTTTTTTTTCATTTGGCACTATGGGTTTTTGTTGGTTTTTTGTTTTGGTTTTGTTACTGGGTTTTGTTTAGATTTAGGAGTTTTTGGAGTTTGGGGGTTGCGTATATCGATAGAGGAGGAGAATAGAAGATGATGATTTGAATATTGTAACCAATATCATAGGATTCAGTATTCGTTAAAGTGATGGTTCATGAATACAGGTTTCTCAAGATGCTGTTGTACGATGATGGTTTCCGGAAGTAATTATGTACCAATGTGGTGTTTCTGAGGGTGTGACTGATAGAATTCGATTAAAGCTCCAACCCTAAAAAGTGTTTTTCTTAATGTTTCTTGGGTATTCATCTATCTAGACTTCTTCGTACTTTCTTTCGTGCTTTGTAAACCATAACCATAAACAAAAACTCGCACCTCCCTCCGCTATTCTAATTTCTAAAGCCCTAAAGCTTTGCTAATAATAACACTAGTCCCCGCACTCATAACCACCTGATTATGGCCTCCCCATTTAACAAGCCACTGATTAATCTTTCTACCATAGCTCTGTTCCTCTGGCCACCATGCATGGGTTGATTCATAACCATAATTCTTGACCTCCTTCATCTCCAGTGCTTGCCCCAGAGTCAATGGTTCCACATGATCCCCTCCCTGTAAAACCGCGGCATTAGCAGCATGCGCAAACAATGTGTCACAATGCTGCCACGGGATCTCCCAATCATTCTTCGCATGAATCAGCACCAGATTCAAAGCCGGAGAATTCTTAACCAAAGACCCGATTCTAGCCGTCGTATTCCAAGACTCATAGATGAAGCTTTCAAAAAATTCCCTGACCCTGGGGTATCCACGAAGAGGTGATAATACAGGGATAAATCCACCAATATGGTAAGTTTGAAGTAGCTCTTTCATATTGGAAAATCCTGCGATGGTGATTACGGCTGCTAGTTCTTGTTTCGGCTCCTGGGTTGCAAGAGCTTCAGCCACACCGACGGTTACGGCGGTACCGAGAGACTGCCCAACGAGGGCGATGCGCGAGGAGGGGATCCCAAGGGAGTTGGCGAAACGGAAGGCGGTAAGACCATCTTCGATTAGGCCTGACTCAGAGGGGACACCAGAGGAAAGGCCGAAGCCGCGGTAGTCGATGGCTAGGATGTGGATTTTACTGGGGTGGGCTGCGGAGAGCGAGCGGAGGTAGATTGGGCGGATGGCGGCACCGATGGTACCCGCGTTGCCATGGACTGTGGGTGTCAGTGAGGTACTCTGGGGTGTTTGTGACTGTATTCAAGTGGCTGGGAATATCGGGATAGGAGATTTGGATGGAAGCTTCAAAATTGCGGTATTACGGGCACATACAGTGAATGATTAATCTCGCCTCGGGGTCATCTTTGAGCAACTGAAGGCTTTTGCGCTCCGCTGGGTTTGTTTCAATACCGGTTTCTAGTTCCGCAAGCTCTTCGCGATGCTCCATATACAATCCTAATGGAAGGACATGCCAGGCGAAAATCGACTCTCCGTCGGTGGTGTTGAGGTAAAAGGGTGTTACTTGGTTCTTTGCAAAACCAAATTGTTCTGGTCGGGTTAGGTCTTGTCGCCAGGTGAGCTTCAGCTTTTGCATATAGATGGCACTGAGGAATGTCAGCTTAGGGTATTCCAAAGAGGAACTATTGGGAGGCGCACTTGTTCTGGATCACGGGATGCGTCAAGAGTCCGAGACAGGTAAAGTAGAGGATTCCAACGGCGAGAAGTGGATAATATGCTTTGGCGACGATGGATTGGAGCAGCGGCATGATGAGCTCGCGTGGTGTTGGATGCGATTGAGAAAGACCTCTTTCCTTAGTTTGCTATCACAGACGGGACAGGCCGAGCTGGCACGGTTGCTCCATCTTGCTGATCTGCTTCGCTGTCGTCATTGGCTTTACCCCATGTCGCGCTAGTCATAGCTGTCAAACCGACCGAGGCTCCCCATTTACTGCTAACCCAAATGTGATAATATTTTTTATTATCAATGCTGTATTTATGCAATATTATTTTTATTATTAATACTTTACGAGGCTACTGACTCTAGATGTGATATTATTTTTATTAGTAAGGCTTTACAGTTATCATACTAACCCCGCAATGCGATGTCACTCTCACCGGTTGTGCATCATTCCAGATGTGAGATGTGCGCGGTGAAAGGGGACGACGCGTTTCATAAATGTGAAATTATGGGTTTGTTGAGTGTCTGAAATAATGATGATGTGACAAGTGAATTACCATGATAACATTGAGAAACTAATTACAAAATGAATTCCCATCATAACGTTAATAAATTTATTTCAAATATACAATTATTCCAAAACAATTCCCATCATAACGTTAATAAATTTATTTCAAATATACAATTATTCCAAAACAATTCCCATCATAACGTTAATAAATTTATTTCAAATATACAATTATTCCAAAACAATTCCCATCACAGCTTTAATAAACGTGGTATAAAAACAATTCCCACCACAACGTTGATAAACCCATTGTAAAAATAATTCCAACCACCACCGACGGTTGATTATTCTGCCAATTATGCAAAAGACTCTCTGTCTGTAGCTTTGTCTTTTTCCGGCAACTGTCTAGTAGATCCCATCGCTACCCTGAGATGCCTCGAGATCGGGAGAATAACTAGAAATCACGAAAACATATATATACACCGCGTTGTTACCCATGAGTAACCCTCCTCTCACTCACCAATCCAGTAATAAAATAACAAACACATATATATTTTTGTGAATAGTAACCACGAAAATCACATGCAAAGCAGCACCAGCCTCCAACGAGAAACTCATCTGTCCAGCTTCATGCTATGGCTGCACCCCACACAGAAGAGGAGGACTAAGCAGGACGCTAGCGCCAAGCCCCGAAGCGTCATCTCTCTCCGGATAGAGCTCCGTCCCCGCCACAGCCATCCCCAGCCAAGCAAGCGATCCCGTGAACCCCAGGTCAGTCTACTTACTAGCTGAGAGTCCGAGACTTGATAGATATCTGACTCCACACTCCGCTACTATCAGAGGAGACCAACACTCTCCTTACTCCTCACAACAGCCAGCAACACCGTTAAAGCTGAAGCTCAATAGCTGAAGCTCCGAGTGCGAATATACCACGGCGAATATAACGGTGCTCAGGTACACCGATAGAACTTGTGCGCTTCACCACCGCCGCTGTCCATAGCGGCAATCATGCGCTCATTCGTAGCCGCTCTTTTACTCGCGACCTCTCTCGTTGGGTCAACCGCTTCGGCACGAAACACCACCGTTCAACCTACTTCTCCTAACTACGATCTCTTGAACAAACAATACGCCTGGAGCTTGGACGATCGGCCAAAGGACTGCCCGCCATGGTATGTTATCTGGAGCCCGGAGAATGGCCCAGTTTTTATAGAATGATTTGCGTATTGCGGTACTAACTGTAATCTATCAGCTTTAACTGCTTGCTACCTGCGTTTCACTGTACCCAGTTTGCCCAATGTAGCTCGACAAACGGCAAGTGCGAATGTCCCCCGGGATTTGCTGGCGATGACTGCCTCCAGCCATGTACGTAACAGCCTATTCTACAACCCCGACCCTTTAAGCTTACCGGTATAGTGTGCGGATCTTTGGCAGCTGGAGCCCATCGACCAGCAAAGGGCGACGGTCCTTGCGAGTGTGACGAAGGATGGGAAGGAATTAACTGTAATGGTTGGTGACACTATGACTACTCTAATGTTTTTGACAGGAGATTGACTTTGGCGCAGTTTGTAAAACCGACGATGCGTGTAACGCGCTCATGCCCGACGGAAAGGACGGAGTCTGCTACAAACAAGGCCTTACAGTTAAAGAGAACTTCCAACAATGTGATGTCACCAACCGCAAGATTCTTGAAATGCTCAAGAAGGAGCCGCAGGTTACTTTTTCTTGCAACAAGGAGCATGAAGAGTGCACTTTCCAATGTATGCGCCTCAGCCTCTCGAGTTTTTGGTGGTTACTGATCGTCATGCAGTCTGGGTTGATCAACGCGAATCTTTCTACTGCGATCTGAAGGAATGTGACTGGGATCTCGAAACCTCCCACGACAAGAATGTTACCAGCTACGCCTGTAAAAATGTCCAGTGCGAGTGTATTCCCGGACGTACTCTATGTGGAGAGAAGGGTTCTATCGATTTGACCGACTTTCTTGCGGAGGAAATCCAAGGACCGGCGACCTTCCAGTGCGACTCTTCCAAGAGCAACGACCAATGTGCCTTCTCCGAGCCAAGTATGAATCAGGTTATCAAGGATATTTTCGGCGACTCTACCATTTTGCTTAACTGCGATTCCGGAGAGTGTTTGCACAAGTCGGAAGTTCCTGGTTACCACAGACCCGTCAAGAATATTAATAAGCCCCTCATTGCGGGTGTTATTGCTTCCTGCGCTCTTTTTGTGGTCATGGTTGTTTTGGGACTCTGGTGGATGGGTAGACGGGCAAGTCAGAGACGGGGAATTGGAGCAATCTATTTGCCGGAAGACGATGATGATGCTCTCAAGCTTTTGACCGAG
Organism: Pyronema omphalodes; assembly: GCA_024516155.1. Classification (NCBI taxonomy): domain Eukaryota; kingdom Fungi; phylum Ascomycota; class Pezizomycetes; order Pezizales; family Pyronemataceae; genus Pyronema; species Pyronema omphalodes. Next base: position 1,059,113 of record JAJJXM010000001.1, read on the forward strand.
CACAAACCCGCGGATCTACACTTTACAAATGTCTCCTATCAGCTTAACGGAAAGCAAATTCTTAAGGATGTACGCGGTTCCGTTGGACCTGGACAAGTTATGAGTATCATGGGGCCTTCTGGAGCTGGAAAGACAACCTTTTTGGATATTTTGGCGAGAAAGAACAAACGTGGACAAGTTAATGGCCAGTTTCTCGTGAATGGAGCCAAGGTTACGGACCAAGAGTACAAGGAAATTGTCGGTTTCGTTGACCAGGAGGACACCATGATGCCTACTCTCACTGTCTATGAAACCATCTTGAACTCTGCTCTCCTCCGTCTTCCTCGCGATATGACTTTCCAGGCCAAGAACAAACGAGTTATGGAAGTTATGAGCCAGCTCGGAATTACCCCCATTAAGGACCAGCTAATTGGAACCTCCGAAGACAACGGAGTCCGTGGAATTTCAGGTGGAGAAAAGCGCCGTGTCAGTATTGCCTGCGAACTTGTCACCAGTCCTAGTATCCTATTCCTGGATGAGCCCACCAGTGGTTTAGATTCCTTCAATGCCTACAACGTCGTCGAGTGCTTGGTCAACCTCGCCAAAAACTACCGCCGTACCGTCATCTTCACCATTCATCAGCCAAAGTCCAACATTGTCGCCCTCTTCGACCAGCTGGTTCTCTTGGCCAAAGGAAGATGTGTCTACTCCGGACCTTTTGATCGTTGCCAGGAATACTTTGACGGCGAAGGCTACAAGTGTCCTCCTGGTTTTAACATTGCCGACTACCTCGTCGACCTCACCATGCACGCTGAGCAGCGCCGAGCTCTCCCTCAAAACGACCACGAAGAGCCACCTTTTGCCAGCTCTTCCGGTGCCGCTGGAAGCTCTCAAGACGCCGATAGACCCAAGCCCCGCAAGAGAGGTTCCTCCATCCGTGATAAGCAAGCACAAAAGCTTTTCAGTCGCAAGCGCTCCAACCGTAGTCTGGGACCGGGTATCAGCGAAGATGGCCTCATGTTATCCGATGATCTCGAACCTCGTCGTAGTATGGACGACTCCGCTGAAACTGATGCCATGCTTCCACCCTCGGCTCGCCGCGACGACATGACAGATCTCGATGTCCTCATCGATGCCTACCGTGTGTCCCCCATCGCAAAGGAGATTGACGAAGAAATCTCTTCCTTCTCCTCTCCACCCAACGGTTCTTCCTCTATGGCCAATGGTTCTACAGGGTTATCAGCGGATGGAAAGGGTTTCCAACGTCTAGGTTGGTTAGGACAGTTTACTATCCTCTCCCAGCGTACCTGGAAAAACCTTTACCGAAACCCGATGTTGATGCTTGCACACTACGCCATTTCCATCATCCTCGCAGTATTATGCGGTTATCTCTTCTTCGGTATTAAAGACGATATTTCAGGTTTCCAGAACAGAATGGGTCTCTTTTTCTTCGTTTTGGCTTTATTTGGATTCTCTACCTTGACATCTCTGAACGTCTTCGCTCAAGAACGCACTTTGTTTTTGAGAGAGCGTGCAAACGGCTACTACCACCCCATTACCTACTTTACATCTAAGGTTCTATTTGATATAGTCCCTCTTCGCATAATCCCCCCTATTATCATGGGTGCTATCCTTTACCCAATGGTTGGTTTGGTTCCCGAATGGCCGGAATTCTTCAAGTTTATTCTTGTGCTGGTTCTCTTCAACCTTGCAGCGTCTGCTATTTGTTTATTCATTGGTATCGTCTGCAAAGATAATTCACTGGGTAACTTGATTGGAAGTTTGGTTATGTTGTTTTCTTTACTTATGGCTGGTTTGTTGTTGAACCATAATTCTATACCGAAATCCGCGCTATGGTTACAGAAGGCTTCTATCTTCCATTATGGGTTTGAGGCCCTTATTGTTAATGAGGTCAGGTATTTGAGTTTGGTGGAACACAAGTAAGTTTTATCCTGGCCCGATTAAAAAGAGAGAGTTGAATACAGTGCTAATATTTGTAAAGGTTTGGTTTGGATATTGAAGTCCCAGGAGCAACCATTTTATCGACATTTGGATTCGATTCTTTGGCGTACTGGAGTGATGTTACAGGATTGGCTGTGTTTGCGGCTGGTTTCGTAGTTGCATCTTATGCCGCTATGCATTTGCTGCTTGTTGAGAAGAGATAGATGTGCTGTTGTTTTGACGGCGGAGCAATGTCGGAGCGATATCGAAGATGCTGAAGATGCCGAAGCATTTCGCCATATGGACGGAGATGGATAGACGGGTTAGGTTCAACACGTGTAAGAAAAAAGAAACAATACTTCGGATGTATGGACCTAGTTGATTGGTTGGTTGGTTGAGGCTTGTTTATTTTTTATTAGCATAGCATGGGTAGATGAGATACGTGATGATGTTATGGACTATGGTTTTTTCTTTTTGTTTTAAGGTATCACAGGCTGGCTTGGCCTTCTTTCGGAATGTTTATATTTTATATCTTCTTTATGAACTTTTTTTTTCTTTTTTGAAATCAGTCTCTATGTAATTAGTAATAGAGATATGGGAGTTGATGGCATGGCATGGCATGGCATGGCTGGGCTTTGGAATTGTAATTGGGTTCTTTACTTTTTTTATCTGGATGCCTGCTGGACTGGATTGGATTGGATTGGATAATTGTTGGGAATATATTTTTTATGTTCTATAACATTTGAGACCGTTTTTTAAAAAGAAAATATTTTGAGATGATGTGAGATTTTGGTGATGAGTGTCTTTGGGGAATCTCGATTACCAATTAAGATTAATGATTCTTTGTTGGGAGATTAAATTTTTTATTACATTTGATTGTGTATTATGGAAAGTTTAAAACTGGTTTTTTGTTTGTAAGTCCTTCGGCTTCGTTTAGGGTTGATTTGTTTATTTTTTTTTAGCTTTTTTTCTTTCTTTTTTGGTCTTTTTTTTACGCTGGACCGCTGATGGTTTTCATTGATTAAGTTTGTTATGTTTAGAGCTCCAATTATGAGGTCGAGATACTATTCATATTCTCATGTTGATGATATTTCCAATTCAGTAATTCAGCAATAAAACAACACTTTAATGAACATTTCAGTTACCATTTCAATCACCATTTCAATTACTATGTCGATTTCTCTTTTCTTTTCATCATGAAAATAACTCCCCCAACTCTTTCGGTTCCCTCATTTCCTTCGGCTTTCTCAATCTTCGCAGTAAGAAAAGAGAACTGTATCTTTTGGGTGATTGATCACTGGTAACTGGTTTGATGTACATGCTACGCCTCGTAGACGCAACCTTTCTTTCCGGGGGGGTGGGGTTACTTAGTCATGACTACGCACTCGATGACACCAACCGCAACTTTCAGAAATCTCCCGAAACAACCGAGGGTTTAATAACTATATGATACTCCACTATAACGATAACATAAAACAATATTTGGTTGTCGATGGAAGGCAGTTGTGGCTTTGAGGGATAAAAGTTAGGCGCGGTGATATATTAATAAAGCCTTGCTGCGTTGGACTTGCGCTTGTATATAGTGGAGTATGCTGCTTCATAAGTCAGGTGTATAGGCTTGGTTTTGTAATTTTGTTTTAATAAATTTTAGTGTGGCTATGTTATTACTGGTTATGGAAATTTCGGTTATTCGAAAAGCAGTTTTTTTAGGTGCAGGAATATCTCCACTCTACTCCATCACTCCTCCACTCTTCCTGCACCACTCTACTTTGCCGCGCATGTAGACAGCAGTCAGTTCTGCAGTAGATATTGTTATTATCGTACAGAAGATACTGCGACTGGCATATAAAAATAGCTCGAGTGCTGCTTACCTGCTTGATCGTATATTAGCTTGAACGTGCATGTATTGCCTTGCCAACATCGATTTGCTCATGCTCGCGCTCGGCATTGCGTTTCTCGGTATTGGGTTGGTAGGACTTGGAGCAGATAAGTTTAGAGTAAATGAGTTTCGAGTCTTTATAGACAATAGGTGTTTATTGCGGCTTCTTTTTATGGATGCGTGGATATCAAGCGCCCTACGTAAAACTTTGGACCTACGGATATTGTGCCTGTTGCTGATGATGCCCCTAGGGTAACGATTCTGAAACGTATCAACACCGTTTCCTGAATCCTGGCAACATATTTTTTCATAGCTTCAAAAACAAAAACAAAAGAATTTGATATCCTCCTTACCTCATTATTATCGTCTTATTTCAGTATAAACATCAATATTCACCTATTTTTAAACCTCAAAAACTTGAATGCTTCCCTTCAGCATTCGAATTCAATCAGTAAGCTGGGGAGGCTTTTCTAAGCTTTCGTAGTATGAGTGATATACCATGTTTCATTTCGCCACACACATATACACTCGATTGCCTTATACATATCGCAGGGGTATATCCCATGATCCGGTGCCCATCTCCATAATTCGGGTAATCTATACCAGCATATGCCAGCAATGATATTCTGCAGGGTCCAGTATATAATCCCGGGACGGCAATTAATAATCAGGAGCGGGTGATCAAGGTTACACAATGCAAGACGAGACTATGTATGGTTATGGTATTTTAGGTGCAGGGTTAAGGGTTTTGAGTGGTGGATTCTAGGTTGTGAATTAAATTGGTACTTAGTATAGATGGGGACTATGGGACTATGGATGCGGATTTTAGTGGTACGGTACAGTTTTATGCGAACGGAGACGAGAAGGCTTATTCTACATACTGTACATAGCACCACATGGGAAGATCTGACCCCTGCCCTGGGGAAGAATGAGGATAAGTCTTTTTAAGTTCTAAACTCTAAACTCAATCTAAGCTTTCTCAAGAAAGTATCTAGTATCTCTCCCGGGGTGAGGAGATAACAGTTCAAGGTCTCCGAGGCTCTGGGAGGCAAATAATTCATAGCTTTAGCTTCAGGTCGAGACTTAAAACCAAGCTTGATGTTCCGGGGTTGCTGCCGGGTGAAACTACATACATGGCCATACCTAAGCCTTGGGGATTTTGCCTATTGTCCACGTGGAGGTTTTATTTATATGTATCGTATGGTGCATCGGTGCATGATTACCTTTGATTGGGTTTGGGGCTGGGTTTATGGTATCTCTGGGATGGGTCCATGGGTCATAGTATGGTTATGGTATTTGAGGTTTTAGGTTGGAATTGTCGGTTGCTATGGGGACTATGGATGCAGATTTAGGGGTTATGGTACAGTTGTATAATAATGGAGGTGGAAAAGTTTATTCTACTGTATATAGCACTATATGGGGAGAACCACCCTGGGGAGGATTTTTTTAATGTCTAAGATCTGGCTAGGCCTTCTTGAGGGAGTATTATCTCGGGGAATGTTTAGCAGGCAAGAGTTTCAGGTAGAAGTCTCTTGGAAATCACGATTCACGTTAGGCTATAAATTTGCTGCAGAAAGCCACCAGGGCTGTGGGAGACAATCCATGGACTTGGGCCGAGACTCAGAAACAAGCTTTTGATGCGATATTACAATTTCATGGGTTCTTGCTGGGTGGGATCATGTATATATACAACTAAGCCTTGGGGATTTTGCCTGTTTCCCACGTGGAGGTTTCGTTTTTATGCTGTACCGGTGATTTACTTTTGCTTGGGTTTGTGTTCCTGGTATTTTTGGGATACTGGCTGTTTTGAGAGGGCCGAAGGATGGTTGTTCGAAGTGTTAAATGCATCTAGGGGTTGTTATGGTAGAAAATGAAGTAAAGATTGATTTGTTAGTTATCCTGAAGTCTGATACAACGATATATTAGCTGGAACTGATTTTGAATGTAAGAATAGCTCTATTTTGTGTTTGAAGCTGAGAACGGTCACTGTGGCTGATAATGAACCCTTTTCATGGCAGAAAGCTGACTGTTAAACCTCAGTCGTGCTGTTTAATTTTGCATTCAAGCTTGAAATCCTGATGCCCCCAAACAAACTGAATGAAGAGCTCGGTGTTCATTCATGAGCTAGGTAGCTCATGACAAGTTACGTCATAGTACCGGTAGCTTGGGTTAAAGTCTAGGCGGGCCGAGTGCATTCTTGGATCCGGATCCCCGAAGGTTAAAGCCGATACCAGGTCATGGCAACCATGACAATCACCGGTGTTGGTGTAAATTCCGACCCCTTATCCCTTGCTGTACGACTCGGCCATGGACTCGCCCGCATTAGAGTGACGTCTCGCCGGTGAGTTCGCTGTATGTATAATTTTATTTGTAGGACTTGGCGCGTTCCGGAAAGAAGGACACCTCGAAGCTCTGAACTCAAATGACCCCAGAATCCCCACAACTCCTATCTCAGGCCGGTCTCGAACGTGTTGTTCCCCTGGATAGAGTTCTTCTAGCTTGCCCAGAAATATCCTTTTCGCCCTATGTCCGGTTGGTTTTTGTGGGGTGTTGTGTCCTGTCCTGGATTCCGAATCGGATGGTGTTACATATGTAGGAGACCGAGTCGGTGACCTCCCCGCGTTCTCGCTCGTCAACGGCACGGTCCATTTCCCCGCCTTTGTGCCCCACTGTGGCGCTCATATAAAAGGCATGTGCTTATCTCGCAGCTTATCCCCGCCTACGTTCTAGGAGACTAGTGCGAGATGCTAGCGTTGGTTCTCATAACAACCGGCCCGATGTTTCGTTTCTAGCGTGTTGCCGGGGGGGTGGGGTTAAACACCGATGGCTCCTTTGCAACGCTTTGTTTACCAACGTCGTCATCATCCAGAATTCCGTTCCAAGTTGGGATGAAAATACTCAAAATTCTACTGTCTTTCAGGGCATTTGATTGAATCCAATTGCTCCCTGAAATGACCATCCATCATTTCGTTTCCAGTTTGTTGTTATCTTTTGTTTTTTTCTACTAATTCCAAGTGCGATGTCCATCTATCCGTCTATCCGCAAAGTGTGCCAGCCCCACAGGACATCTTCGAGGAGGTCGGAGATCCATCTTCCCCCTGCTATCCGTTCCGCCGAAATGCCTGGCTCGACTGGCTCGACTGCCCCGCCGTGGAGTGAACATTTCGCTACACCAAGATCCCGTTTCCCCGCATCACGTGTATTGTACGACATCTTGCAGATCCAACCTCGGCCTGGCTGGGTGATATGTACTTGAAATACCGAAGGGCCCAGCAACACCATATAGTACATTTTTGGCCTCCAGCATTTTCCTAACGCCTACAACTTTTTTTTCCCTTTTAACTCCCCTCCTATTCCCTCCTTCATCTCCTTATCTCCCCTCTCATCACTTCCGGGCATCACCACCATCACTACCACCCTTCGAATAATACATTAATACCAACAAACAAAATGTCCGGAAAGCAAGAAGTTCAGGAGGTCGTTGAGGAGGTTGCCGCTCCCAAGAACGCTGCCCTCTCGGGAGTCCGTTCTTTCGTCGCCGGAGGAGTTGGAGGTGTCTGCGCAGTTCTCACTGGACACCCCTTTGACCTTGTTAAGGTCCGTCTACAGACCGCGGAAGCCGGAGTTTACAAGGGAGCTTTGGATGTCGTTCGCCAGACCATTGCCCGCGAGGGACCTATTAGGGTATGTTACCCCATGAAAACCCCCTTCTTCGACGCGGTTATTAACTTTATTAGGGTCTCTACGCCGGAGTCTCTGCCCCTCTCTATGGAGTCACCCCCATGTTCGCCGTCTCCTTCTGGGGATACGATGTCGGAAAGCAGCTCGTCCGCAAGTTCTCCACCGTCGACGAGAAGACCGGATTCTCTATCGCCCAGATCTCCGCCGCCGGTTTCTTCTCCGCCATTCCCATGACTCTCATTACCGCCCCCTTCGAGCGTATCAAGATCATGCTCCAGCTTCAGGGACAGCAGAAGGGTCCCCCAAAGTACACTTCTTCCTGGGACGTCGCTAGACAGCTCTACAAGACTGGAGGAATCCAGAACGTCTTCCGTGGTGCCGGAGCTACCTTGGCCCGTGACGGTCCCGGTTCCGCCGCTTACTTCGCTACTTACGAGTACTTGAAGCGTAGACTTTCCCCTGAGGATGGTAAGCTCTCTTTGGGAGCTATTTCCTTCGCCGGAGGAGCTGCCGGAGTTTCCATGTGGGTCTTGGTCTTCCCTGTCGACACTGTCAAGTCCAGACTACAGGGAGCTACCGAGGCTACTAGCGTTGGAAAGGTTATCAAGGACATCTACGCCAAGGGAGGAATCAAGGGATTCTTCCCTGGAGTTGGACCTGCGATGTTGAGAAGTTTCCCTGCGAACGCGGCGACGTTCGTTGGTTTGGAGTTGACCTACAAGGCTTGGGACAGAGTCTTTTAAATGATTTGTTCTTCTTCTTCTTGTTCTTCTTCTGTAACGTGTATCTGCTTCTGCTTTTTCTTGCGGTGTTTAGATGGCGATTTGGGGTTCTGGGATTTTCCTTTGTATTCTGCGGGTCTCTTTTCTGTACAATGTATTTTACTGGTTTTATATGGCGTACCATATACCCACCATTTTTTGTCGTATTAAATCAAAAGCATATAGACTTTTTGAAAGACAAAAATATGTTTCCTTAAAGTCTTAAGATCTTCTATTATTGATCGAGATCGACATAACTCGCGTGCCCCGTTCACTCGGTAACGGTCGGAATACAGGAATTCCGGAACCATGCACAGCGCGTTCAACTCGTACATGAAAATCGTCGAAATCTGGAGATAAATGAAAACACAATCTATGTAGGAAACCAAACCAAGGGACCCGGAATTTGATTTCGCCGGATAAGGATTTAACAGTATCTTGAAGCCCAAGAGTCTTGCAACACGCCCGAGGCCAGAAATCTTCACATGTCCATCCATCACACCCCCTCTCCATCCTACACCCATCCAATCATATACCACGCTGTATGTACACACATAGCGACCGCGAACCATATCAAACAGTCACCAGCAATCCCTCTTCCTCCACTCATCTTCTTCATAGGGCTGACATAACACATAACATCCCTACCCTGAGGCTACAATCTTATTGGCCTTCAGCTATAAGTAAAATTGTCTATGGTTGATTACAGCAAACCTGCTAGTGTCCACACCCTCTGTGGTGTAGTTGGTATCACACCGGACTGTAATATTTGCTGCCATCCGTTGGTCACCGGTTCGACTCCGGTCGGAGGGACTTTCTTTTTTCCATTGATATGGAGGGATTTTTGGCGTTGGATTTTTGCTGTTCACCCCGTCTTGATTGCGGTGTTGACTGTTGTGTAGGCCGTGGACGAGGTTGAGGATAAGGTTGAATTCGAGGTGCAATCCGTTAGATCTGAACTCGGCTACTTACATAGGCATGTTCGAAGCATCAACGTTTTTTTATCTTCCTCCGAATACTTACAACTTGGGTATAACGACTCTACATCTACATTCTATGTTTTTGAACATATACCCCTCTTCTTATCCTCCCTACCCCCGCCCCCCAGTAGTTCATTAAATCCTTTTTCTTCTGTCACTTCTTTCGCTTATACCTTCACTTTCCTCACCATATAGCTCTCTGCCTTGTAGTCTGTCAATCGATACTGTCACCAACTTGGCACGGGTAACTTCAGCCTCCGGCTTCCATCGCGGATATCATATGGTGTTCACGAGTTTTGCCTTGAGGTCTGGCGCCAAGTCGCCAAGATGAACTTTGGTGTCGTTGGTTGCAGCCTTGCAGGCGTCGGATTAGCTTTTTCAGCTGGATGCTGAACGATCGTCGATGGATGGTTGCAGGAGTAGCAAATGCTTGGTGCTTGACGAGTGGTGGATGGATGTTGGATGCTGGATTCTGGATTTAAGAGACGCGATATGATATGGAAGAGCTGCTCACTCGTATATGCATGCAATTATGTATGAAACCATTCAACACCCGTACTAAGGATTGGAAGGGGTTGAGATTTGGTAAGGAGTAAGGAATTTAAAATACGGAATAAGGAATTTGAGACGGTGTAAATCTTTCTTGTAGTTGTACTCTGTGTTTATAGTACATTACAACATAACTTTGTATATGTGTATGTATACCTGGTGGTTGGTTGGTTGGTTTGGGAATAAATGTCTTTGATTCTTCTTGATTCTCTCTTTACAGTTTAATGATTCATCAGTACGAGGAGTTAATTACTACTTAACTATAGCTGCCTGCTCTGATGGTTATGGACGACTCGGCCTTAGAAGTTCAGCTCTCGGATCCTGTAGTTCATGACGGCTTTCTAGATCTTTTCAACTTCGGAGTATTCGGCCTTCGGCGCCTTCGGCGCCTTCGGCGCCTTCAGAGCCTGCGCCGACGTACTACAACTAAGCTACGGATACATGAGAAGTTCTTTGATGCTTTATAAAGTAACCGAATACATACACAAGGCCAGACCAAACCGGCCTATTCGGAGTAGCGGAATTGGCGGGGTATGGGGCCGTTGAATAGATACATCTTTCGTATAATACACAGAGATGAGATTGTTGCCAACTCCCATTACTTTATGAACTTTGTATGTATGTAGACTTTTGGTTCTTGAAGAGAAAAAAAAAACAGAAAACGCCTCGCAGATACTGGCAAGCGTGGCTGGAAATTGACAGGAAGCGCAAGGCATCAGGTATCCATTATTGCCCTTTTTATGCAGCCTTCTTTTTTAGTCAACTTGGACTATGTATGTACAGTTTACAGCTGCAGCCTGCCGAAACCCGCAGAGCTGCAGATGGAGATGCTTAGCTAGCGCTACAATTTTGTCCCGATTTGGGGTTAGGGTAATTGGTTTACATGGTTGCCTGATTGATGTTTCAGTTGTTTTTGTTGTATTCGTTGGTTTTATTGGATTGCAGACTCTGCAGACTTTGCAGGCGTTGAGAGCTCTGGTTTTCTGCTGAAGAACTTACTCGGTTGGGTTGAGAACAGCGTGAGATGAAATGGTGATGAACTTGAATTGGACTCCTATTAGTCTCTGCAAACTTTGTTACGAACCGATAAGGCGGCTCTCCTCCGAGTGGTACATACATAGCTACGATGGGATGATACATCGGTGCAACCAAGCTGTAGAGGCACAATATGCAACCTATGATACACAACACACGACCGTGGGAATGCTGGAACTCTGCTGGCCATCCAATGCGTAATGCAGTTGCGGGGAGTCTCCGGTTCGCAGGCAGGCCACTGTTAGCTGCAACTTAATCTACGCCGGTGAACCTTCAGCTGAACAATTCCCATCTTATCCACAAGGGAATTTATATATCCCAGCCCCACAGCTGCGGCACAAAAAAATATATTGTTGCCATCGCCCTGAAATATAATTTTCGAGGGAACAAAATTCCAATTCTTCAACTCTGTCTACACGATACGATACAAGGAAATAAACATCATCATGGCCTCTCAGGCCAATAATATTTCGATTTCTCGGTTAGTTCTACAGTATAACGAAAATTGGAATCTTAACGTTCTTACGAAGTTTACAGCAGCGTCAGTTCTGTTTCTGAAATCTCGGGCTCAACAGCACCACAGCAAATTGATATCAATACCCCGCAGCCTGACCAGAACGAAAAAAGTGCTCGAACACACATCAACAATGCTTCTAGCGGCGACGATACCGAACGCCTAAATGGGGGCACAACCGTATCCAATCGAACCCCCGAGATGATTCAAAAGCAGCTTAAGAAGTCCACCATGAAATTAATGTCTCGGTTCATCATCGATATAGTTTTATGGACGAGTTTTATCTTGGCGGTTGTTTACACAGAACATCTTGGGAGCTTGTCAAGAGTCAAGAAACATCTTTTCAATGCTGTGGGAGTTGGATTACCTTTGATGTTGGGTTTGAACTATAACTCCTCCTTCCAAGCTATGGCGGGAATTATGAGGTGGAGGATTTTGGCAAGTGCGAAGTTTACGTTGAAGGAGGTTTGTGATTGATTTCTCATGTTGCTGATGCCTTGTGAGGAGAGGGGTGTTTAGTGATCAAATGAAGGATGAAGTGGCAATAATGGCTGACGATTAGTGATGCTTACAGGTGGATCTTATCTTGAGTTTGGATAGCTTTTTGACGGTTTTTAAATTGGGACGTCTTTGGTGGACGGAATGTGTGAACAAATCTGGTGCGAATAGGAAGGCGGTTTACTTCGGAAGAGCGCTGGCTTGTATTGCTTGGGTTGTTCTGACGCTGGTAAGTAATCTCCTTATAGATAGGGCTGGAGTAATGCGGGGTATTGATAATCCGGCATAGGGTTCGCAAATCGGTGTCGGTCTGCTCGGATTAACCTACGATTTCAATAGTGATGGTGTTGATGCTTTGTTATTGGAGAATGGCCCGATTACGATCACGAACTTGACTACATTTTCGATGAAGGACGATGTTAATACCAATGAGGACCAGTACCGTGCGCATCAGTATGGAGATCGTATGTCTTTTTTCCTTCTGAATCACTCGGACTTTTCTAGACCTAGGCTGATATTCTACAGTTTCGGATCAGATCGTGCAAAGCAGGAACATTACTGCCCTCTCTCAGAATTTCGACGAAGAACCATTGTACGGAGTCAACCTCACAATTTACTCGGTAGATGGAACGAGGAATTGGGTTTACAGGGTGCGTACACTGATACACGATGAAACTTGGTCCGACGTTACCCTAACAAGCGTCTTCTGTAGTTCCGAGACTGGTCCGGTGAATCATCAAACAACATTCGACAATACGCCGTAGCGACTACACGATACGTTACCGTCAGTACGAATTGTTCAATCCACACCTACAGCAGCTATAGAGAGCTTGCAAGCTCCAACACGCTCTTGAACTGGACCAAAATTGAACAGGATGTCAGTTTTCCTACCTTCTACATGAATTCATCATATTTTTATGATATGATATAGTTTTTTCTAATTCTCATTCTAGAATATTTCCGTCGACTCGGCTACCTTCGTAAACTTCGATGTAGACCCCGCAAAAAGCTCATGTGGTGCCCGCTGTGCCCGTATCGGAGGTGTATCAACGGACTGGGCTGAAACTCAATGGAATACGACAGAATGCGATATCCACGTCTCAACGGTCTTGAATACCGGCGGGAACACCTACTATGATATGGATGATAAGATGGCACGAATTGCAGCAGGATCTATAGCCATGGATGGAATTCCCAGAAAGACATCCAGTGTCTCAACTGGCGATATCTCACTTAACGTAGCTCAGTTTGCTCGCTACAATAACCGAACATCCTGGGGTGGAGATTTCATCGATTCCAATGAAGTCGAGAGAAGGGTTGGAAGATTTGCTGCCGGAAGTATTGCGATGTTAGACTTTTATGGACGGCCACACAACGAACTTATTGAAGGGAAGAAGGTTTTAGTCGGTGTGAAACTTACTGCAAAGCGACCTCATCTGGTATGTTACTCCGATATTCTCGCTAAAGATTCCCGATCTGACAAATACCGAAATTGATATAGTGGATTGTGATGGGTCTACTAGCCGGCGTTCACTTGGCGCTTATCCCCATTGTTTTGTTCATTGGTAATGGGGTCCCCTCAACTGATGGGTCGCATCTTTCGACGGCCTTATTATTGAAACGTAATATATTACCTTCCCCTCTTTTTACCTTATCATCACTAATTCTTGTTTTTTTCTTTCTCAAACAGCCGTTATTCTCGCAGCAGAAGCTGACATTAGAGATATGGAAAATGACAATAATGATGTATCGGCTTTGCGAGCAAAGGATTATCATCGTCAAGTTGAATACAGGATAGAATACGACAGTCAAAATGGTGGTGATAGGTTCAAGCTGAAACTTTGCCCGAGGCCTGCAGGAGAGTCACAACGATAATTGGCGCGGGGATAGGTCTGAATCTGACAGTTGTACATGAATCATGCATTAAGTTGATATCACATGCTTTTTTTATGATTTGTTTTTTTTTCTTTCTTTTTTCCTTGGGAGGCGTTTGTTTGGCGAGCATATAATTGGAAAATGGTGTTGTTTATTGAAATTGTAACTAGGCTGCTGACTTAGTTGTATTCTTGTATTAACTGTATGATTTTATTGTATCATGACATGTAGTAATGATGTCTGTAAGGAGCGATATTTAATAATAACACGGGTCGAATGAAGTATGAGTGAGATGGAACGGCTTGAGCACTGTAATTAAATTTGATTGTAAGCTGTAGCCGCGTTTGCCCAATGTCCACACCCTCTGTGGTGTAGTTGGTATCACACCGGACTGTAATATTTGCTGCCATCCGTTGGTCACCGGTTCGACTCCGGTCGGAGGGACAATCTTTTTTCTCCGAGATCTACCACCATTTCTATCCCGTGTTATGCCACTTCAGCACTCGATCTTCGGGCCGCAAGCCTACGGCGCTTGGCCCGTGATTCTTCAATTAGGTCAAGATTAGCCAACCCCGCCACAACGCCCGCAATATCCGGCGCACGGAGTCCTCTCGTCCGCTGCATATCCTTGTTTCAATTCAACATCATCTCACAGCTGATTTTGTGTTCGCCACGTTTAGTCTCTCAGTTTCTAACCCATTTTTTTAATGATTCGCAAGGCTATGCCAAAAGTACTTCAACGTTATTTCGGGATATTTTGCTGTGGCAAGGACCCTGCCTGGAATTTTTGCGGGGTTAAGGTTCGGGAGATCGCAGTTAGAAGGATTCGGATATGGTTCGATGTTGGAGTCATACCTTGGGATTTTGTCGGATCAGGGTTGTGGAGCGGTGGTGGTGCCAGAATGGTGGGCTGGTGAACCGAAAAGGTGTGTGATGGCAGCGATGGCAACAATACTTCTAGCCTGATGGAGGAGTGATGACAGCGATGGCAGTAATACTCTAACCGGATTAGGTAATGACGGACAGCTCGGCGTAACGATAGATTTTGCCAGAATTGTTAGCGTTATGGAATTGCATGGCGTTATTCGTTAGTCTTTTTTTGAACGTAACGTTTATCGAAAACGTTACGGCGGGTATTAGTATGACCTGATTTCCGTGACAGACACAGCTCCCAGCATTGCTAAAAAAATTATCTTGTGACTCAACCAACCCTCGAAAGCAGAAGAGCTTTTAAAATAAAATTTCTACCACTTGCGGACCGGATTATCAACAACTTCTTCTTCTTCTTTTATTCTTCCGGATCTTCTCTGCAAAGCTCGACAGCTCGACAGCTCAGCAAGCTTCTACATAACAGCATACCAGCTCGTCACCACACACAACGTCAAAGCCCTAACTGCTAACTCCAGTTCCGCGCGCCGCTTCCCAATCTCCACCTCGTCCTCCACCTCGTCAACAAAACAACACTTCGACTGCCCTCCCTCCTCGCTAGAACTCTCGGCGCATATATTGTGCAGTTATTCCAATCAAAATAAATTGCACATCATCTATAACAACATCCATTATTATCCTGCTTGTGGCGGTTACAGACTACATACGAATCTGCAACATTCCAATTATCCCAGCAGCAGCACCTTGAACTCCTCTTTATCTTGGATTCTGCCTGAAAGAGAACGCGTTACACCAACAGACATTTTAAAAACGGAGTTTCGTAAAGCGCCGACAACATCTAAGAGGTATAGATAATCGTACCATTTCGACTCCACCTTATTACCACGAGGACAATCCACATCTCAATTTAATAATAAGAGCCCGAAGCAAGCTTCCTCCTCTCAGTCTACCTACCCGAGCAGTACCATAGTTACTCCAAGTCAGCAATTCGACCAAACTATTGCATATGACCGTCCCGACTCCCACTTCAGCTTCTCCTCCTCAACACATCTTTGTTATCCGGCACGGTGCGCGCTTGGACGCCGCAGATAAGACATGGCACCACAGCTCCGCAACACCTTATGACACCCCATTGACCTACGGAGGATGGAACAGCGCTCGTAACCTTGGAATCCGAATCTCTACCCTTCTCGCTTCAGTACCTTCTACCAAGAAGCACCGGCGCATAATCCTCCACACCTCTCCCTTCCAACGCTGCATCCAAACCTCTGTTTCCATTGCTACCGGTTTCGCTCAATACCACCATCAACAGGCCGTGGAAGCTCAATACGAGCGTGAGCTTGAACAAGAGAACAAAGCGACTGCTACCACAGCACAGGATGTACCAATTACTCGCTTCACAAAACCCACTCTCCGCATTGACGCCTGGCTTGGTGAATGGATGACGGAGGACTACTATACTGAGATTACACCACCACCTGTCTCCCATGTCATGGCCCGCACCTCAAAAGAGGAATACATGCGTCCTCCCGTCGGTATAACCCCTGGCGCCGTCCGTCGTTCCTCCATGGAAGCCGTCGAAGAAGAGGGGCCTTCAACCTGTGTTACCGGCGGGTTTCTACCCCCAACTCCCTCCTACGCTGTTTCTAGCTCCGGCCCGATTCCTCACGGCTTCTATTCCCAAGCTCAAGACTACGTAACTCTTGACCATAGCTGGAACAGCACGTTATTGGGCGAGGGTGCAGAATTGGGTGAAGAATGGAGCAGCATGCACAAGCGTTTCCGAGCGGGTTACTCAAAGCTTTTATCACACTACAGCGAACCCGCTGGGGAAGCTGCAGCGGAGGATACAGAAGACGTTATAATCCTCGTCTCCCACGGTGCCGGCTGCAATGCCCTTCTGGGCGCTCTCACCGACAAACCTGTATTACTCGACATTGGCATTTTATCCTTAACCTGGGCATCCCTCAAAACTGCTACTTCTCCCAATGGACCGCATTACTCCATTAAATTGGCCGCAAACACAGAACATCTCCGTCCAGGATCGTCTGCGTCCATGTCCTCAACCTCTTCTACCAGTTCCTACGGCGGTGCTCCAAGATCTCCCTACCTTGCCAGCCGGGCTAGAATCCCAGGCGGAACAGGAGGGTTTGTATTAGCATCCGCCGGTGTTACCAGCGAGACCATGGCGACTCTTAAGACCGGTCGTTCAGCGTCCAGCGGAACAGGCATGAGGCCAACAGGGCTCTGGTCAATGCCCAGACCAGAGGATAGAGAAAGAACAGTTAATAGATGGGTATCAGAAAGCGCCGTTGAATCATCACCCACTGAAACTACCCCAACGGAAAGTTTCAAGGACCTATCCCTTGGAAAACCTGCCCAGGAAAAATCAGATGAGGTGGCAAAGGATTATTTCGATGGGGTATTTGCAGTTGCTAAAGACCCTGTTGAATTCTCCGGAGCCACTGTAGAAGGTGGTGTTAAAAAGGGAACTGGACTATGGGCTGCAAGAGCTTGGGGTACCACCACGCAACAACAGGAATGTCCAATGAAGAGACGGTGGACTGTTGGAAGAGAAGGATGGACCGGGGCTGGTACGGATCATTAGGGACATAGGGAAACAGATCAATAAGGTGATCAAGAAATACGGAAAAATAATATGGCCGTGGACAATCGGACAATCGGATAATTGGTTAATTGGATAATTGGGAAATCAACATAAGAGGCGTTTTTAGGGTTTTTATTTTTTTTTTCTTTCTTTTAGGATTTGGTTTGGCGTTTTTTGTTTTCATCTCATTTTCTTTTTTCTTCTTTTTTTTTTTCCTTTTCTTTTCTTTCTTCTTTTTTTACTGGGGGGACATATGGAGGATTTTTACTGCTCTACTTAGTTTTATTTTTTTTGGCGGCGGCGGCGGCCCGGGTGGAGTTGGCGGGGGAAGGTGGGGGAAGTGGGGGGATAAGTCGGAACAAGGAATGGAAATGGGATAACAAAATATGACATGACATGTGATCTGAATTTCTGAATTTCTGAATCTCTGAACATCTGAAATTTTTAAAGAAAACATATGAAGAACTTAAACTTTTCGATATTTTACTTGAGAGTGATGCTTGAGAGTAGCAGTGACCCCCGAGCGCACAGGGCTCTTGGACAAGACGATACAATATGGATTGTACACACGATGGACACCGGGAAGATGGCTACGCTATTGAACCTTTTTGTATTTTAGATTTTTCGAGGTCATGTCATAACCTGAGTGAGG
Source organism: Pyronema omphalodes (assembly GCA_024516155.1). Taxonomy (NCBI): domain Eukaryota; kingdom Fungi; phylum Ascomycota; class Pezizomycetes; order Pezizales; family Pyronemataceae; genus Pyronema; species Pyronema omphalodes. The sequence goes on from JAJJXM010000001.1 coordinate 1,076,953, forward strand.
GTTGGGAACGTTAATTAGGAAATAAATAAATAAACAAATAAATGATGCTTGAGAGTTATTCGGCAGTATGGACTACGATTCAGCCTACAGGTAGTAATGTAATATGAATGATGATATGATTGATATAGATGGTAAAGCTTGAAGATTAAAGCGCTGACATGTGATGATGTGATGGCATATTTGTGATGTGTTTGTGATGCGCTTGGGTTGGGTACATACTACAGGCTGCTTATTCCATGTGATCCGATGTGATGTGAATCTGGTTACTGTAGCTGGTTGGTTGGTAGGTTGGGTGTGAGATACTGCTCTGTTACTGGATCACTCGGTTACTCTTTTATGTGTTTATCTTTGTGAGTTGTAGCTAAGTTACTATCAAGTTAGAATAATCACCCAAGAGACGCAAAATAAAAAACAATAACTTCGACAAGTACAAGCGCTTCCTTATCCTTGACTCATGATATTCGAATTCGATACCAACTAACAACAAAAAAGCACTGATTAAAAATCTATATACACCGCAACTCCCTTATCCATACCCTATCCAATTCCCTGATAATTACTCCAGCCAATAGCCACCGCACCTACAAACCAAAAACCTTCGCAGCAACCTTATCCCAATTCTCATCCCACCTACTTTCCATTTCCTTCATAGCACCAGCTTTCAATTTTTCCAATTCCTTCCACCTAGGATCAAATAGTTTTACCAAAGCTGCTGATAATTCCTCCGGCTTGGTGAAAGTGGTACCATTAACTCCTTCTTTTACTAATTCCCCAATCGCCTGGAATTTAAGTGCGACTACTGGTACTCCAACTCCGAATAAATCTACCACTTTCATGGGAAGATCCAGTCCAGATGTGCTGGTGTGTAGACTTACTCCAACATCTGCACATGCAATCATCTTGGGATAATCCACTGCTTCTAGCCAAACAGTTTTGATGGTGACGGCTTGGAATTCCATATCTTGGATGCGTTGAAGGTACATTTCCTTCTGGGGACCTTTCCCGGTGATTACGACTAATACATCTGGAACGGAGGAAGGGCGGAGGAAGTTTTCTGCGGATGCGCGACGGTCGTATTCTAAGAGGGCGTCAAGGAAGATGCCGAAATCTTCATCGGCGCTCCAGGAGGTAGAGGAGACTATGAGCTTCATTTTGCCGGAGATTAATTTCTCGGCCATGGGAGCGGTATCCGGGTGGGAGCGAAGGAATTCGGCACGGGCATCGGAGGAAAGAGGCTGGAAGTGTGAAGGTGGGCGGTCGTAGAGAATGTGGATCGGGGAACCGATGCGCCAGGAATCGCGGAGGTAGGTTTGCATTGAGGAGGTCACGGTGAAATTGGCGTGTGCGAAGCGGCAGAAAATCATTTCGTAGCTATGGCATAAGGTCAGTAGGTAATGGGGAATAGGGCCGCGCTACGTACAGCTTTGCAGCGTAGACAATTGGGTGCTCCTTAAGCTTTGTCTTGAGCATGCTGTAGCCAAAGTTATGCCAATCAATTACAACTTTCTGTCCACGAAGCATTGAGGCGATCATGGCAACCATTAAGGTTGGGATCGCAGGTGGGTTCTGGAGGAGAAGGTAGTTTGTTGTAGGAGGAATTTCGTAGAGGAGCATGTTCAATAGCTGGAACAATTGGTAGACCGCTTTGAAAGGTGCAAAGAATAGGAATTTAATCGCAGTTGATGTGTCGAGGTATTTCGGAGGTGCCTTGAGGCCCCGGATTTTGATCGACGGGTTCTCGAGAAGCTCGGGACGCGCAGGTGTCTCTGCTCAATTGTCAGATATGTAAAGCTTCCGGAAGGTGAATTTAGTACCATCATAACCGATAATCTCAACCAATCCACCTTTCCGAGCTATAGAGAGCGCATGGTATTGCATTCGAGGACTCCGGCCAATATCACCAAGCACCAGAATCGCAACACGGCTCTTGCCGTCCTTTGGCGGGGTATACCGTATCGGTAAACATAGTATGAGGAGGGCGGAAAATGAGAGAGAGAGAATGAGAAGATGTGTCGTCCACGGTTCTATCACGGCGATGATATCCATCTTCTCCTCGTTGGACAGGAGTTCAGGGAGCTTCAGCTGCAACGTGGATTTAGACTTTACCAACCGCCTCGGACCCCTAACCCACAGGGACTCGCACCGCCACAGCTCGGTAAGTGCCGAGAAGATCAGCCACAGCTAAGCTTCGCGTCGACCCGCAAGGTGAGGGAGCACAGGAAAGCGGAGTTGTGATGGAGAGATGGAGATGCAATTTTGCAGTTGGAAGACGCGTGGTTGTTTTTTTTTTTTCTTTTTTTTTTTTTTTTTTCGTGAAATATATATCTTAATCTGGAATATTTCAAAATAGATTTCAACGGCTGGAATTAAGTTAAAGAGCACGAGACACAAACCTTGTTTCGGGATTTCTTGTCCATTCATAATGACCCGTGTTCCTGGCGATCTGGTACAAACGAAGGGCAGCTATCGGTCATACCGCTCCTCTGCAAACAATCGATAATTCCAGTCCAGACCGCCAGTTTGACCCAGCGTGCAGTAGAGAAGAGTACTTTGCATACCGTCATTTTTCCAGACGCCGCAGCTTCTCATCGCATCTCATCACTTCTGTTTCGCTGATATCATCGTCTGACAAAAAGGAACTCCAATCGATCTACTCCGAGCTCCTTCTGGTTGCTATACGAAACCAATCCCTACACCTACCTCATGCAGCACAAGTAACAATTCCCCCCAAATTCCCCCACAAGGTTCCCCTGAACGGCAATCCATTCGATATGTACAAGTTTCCGGAGAGCCACGATCACGACCACGATCATAGTCACGACCACAGTCACGGCAATGACCACGCTCATGAGCACAATCACGATCATAGTCACCACCATGACACCGGCGCTGTGAATGGACACACTCACGAGCATAGCAATGGAACCAGCCATAGTCATGACCATAGTCATGATCATGGCCACGACCACGAGCATGGCCATTCGCATGACAGCGCTGACCGAGTCCGCTCCGACTCTGTATCGTCGCAACCACCCATCTTCCCGCCAAACTACTCTCTTAACGGGACACCTAGAACGCGCACGCATAGATATACTCCATCGACTGGCCGACTATCTATCGGGAACGGTTATGCGCTTCCAGGGCCTCGAGGCTCCATAATTTCAGAGCACCGAGGTTCCATAGCTGAAGGGGCAATCCCAGTGTTAGCATACGCAGCCGCACAAGCACCCACAGCTTCTTTACAACCTAAGAAGAGAAAGAAGCAGGATGACTTCATGCTAGATGATCACTCGTATGGTTATTCTTATCTTTTTGTTGCAGTAACGCGCGCCTGACCGAAACTGTACCTAGGGACCCGATAGCACTGACCCTCTCGTCCTTGACGACACCGCTTCTCATCACCACTACACTTCTACTAGCTTCAATCACGGGCTCAAAACCTATTAACCCGCTAGTAGCTCCTACCGATGATGCTCCGCAAACACCTGTACATCCGACTGCCGTTGGTTTTATGAACCATGTTTGCACCGCCGCTGCGATTACGTCCGGGACATTGTTTCTAGGTTATGCAGTAGGATTTGGGAAGCAGCTCTTGGGAATTCAAGATGAAAGTGGTGGCTACACTCGGCGCAAACCTCTTCCCGTCACCGCGGGAGCTGTTATGGGTCGAATGATTGGTGTTTGGGCATGTTACTATGCAGCATTGGAGCTCGGGGGAGTACGAGCATCTTTATTAGTGCTTGCCTGTCTTGCTTCGGGATTAGACGGTGCTGGTATTTATGGATTGGGACAACGGAAGGCATTGGTTGTTTCTATTCTCTCTGCTGCAGGTTGGGATATCTGGCGAACTATGAATTCTGAAGCAGGAAGTTTGGAAATTATTCTGGCTAATATTGCACTGGTTGGAGGAATGATGAGTCTGCAAAGCCCTTGGGCTTGTAGCATAAAGAATACTCAGTACACCAACGGAGTTTCTCTTGCTGCTGCCGTGGTTTCTGGAATCGTAGCTTTGGCTGGATATGCCTTTGGCTTCACAACCCTAAGCTACCAGGGATTAACCATCATGGCCTGTATTGTTGGAGCCGCCGGTATGGTTCTCGATGAATCTGAGAAAGCAGACACAGCCTATGGGGCAGGTGTTTTCGCTGCTATTACTGGAGCATGGGTGTTTGGCTTAATGCAATCCGGAGAAATCGTCAACGAGTCCGGTCTCGGGGCCTTAGCAATGTCTGGTTTGTTACCCCCTCTATTTTACTTATCTATTTCCCCAGGCTAACAAACCTCTCAGCCGTATCCTACGACAAATATCAATCCTCCCGCTCCAACACCCACAATCACTCGCATTCACATGGCCATGACCACTCTCATGACCATGACCACCACGGCCACGACCACTCCCACGACGCCCACAAACCCGTCGCCCCTCCAAGCGCCGCCACAAAATTCCTTATCCAGCGCTTCTCCGCCTTCCCATTAATCCATGGAATCCTCCTCGAAAAAGATTCCCGTCGTATCGCCTATTTCATGGTCCTAAACTTCGCCTTCATGATTGTCCAAACCGCTTACGGTTTCCTGACTGGCTCCTTAGGCCTTATCTCTGACTCTGTACATATGTTCTTTGACTGCCTAGCACTCGGTGTTGGAGTCTGCGCTGCCGTGATGTCCAAATGGCCCGCATCAACCCGCTACCCTTACGGTCTCGGAAAAATGGACACTCTAGCCGGATTCGCCAATGGAATTTTCCTCATGCTAATCTCCGTTGAGATTGTTTTCGAAGCCCTAGAACGTCTAAAAAATCCCACCGACATGTCACGATTAGGAGAATTGTTTGTCGTCTCCACCGCTGGATTAGCTGTTAACATGGTTGGAATATTCGCCTTTGATCACGCCCATGTTCATGGGGGTCATTCGCATGGTCATAGTCACGGAGGAGCAGGAGGAGGGGACCATGGAGGTGATAATATGCATGGAATTTTCCTGCATATATTAGCGGATGCTTTAGGTTCGGTTTCGGTGGTTATTTCAACAATGTTGATTCATTATACCGGATGGACGGGTTTCGATCCCCTGGCTTCTATGTTGATTGCCATTTTGATTTTTGCTTCAAGTATCCCCTTGGTCGTATCTGCGGCAAAGAATTTGTTGTTGACTGTGGATGCCGGTACGGAATATACTCTTAGGGAAACTATTAGTGGTATTTCAGTCCTACCGGGAGTTTCAGGGTATCAGGCTACACGATTTTGGGAGAGTGAAAGAGGTGCACTGAGGGGAGTGGTACATATCCAGGGGGAGGGGGATACGGAGATTGTACGCAGAAGGGTCGAGGAATGGTTGAAGCAAAATGTAGAGGGGGTGGATGTTACCGTGGTTGTAGAAAGAGAAGGCGAGGGGTGTTGGTGTAAGAAGAAGGAATGAACACGGAAAAGGAAATATGGAAAACTGTAACAAAAACTTCATTAATGGGTGGTAGGCATTTATGGTTGTGTTTTTATGCTTGTTTTTAATCTTTTTTTACAGGTAATGTTTTGGGGAGAAATGAGAAATTATGTGGAAAATGAGGGATACCTAGGAAGGGGGAAAGGAGAGAATGTATTATGAGATGATGGAATGCTTGTAAAACTGAAATATTGTAAGGGGACGTAGATGAAACTTAACATAGCCTAGTACATAGACTAGATTTGATCTTATGCATTCCGTTAAAGACACAAGAAAATTGTAGGCTAGCTATTCTGAAATAAATATCGAACTAATAAATCACAATCTATCATCTCATATATGAACCCGGGATGTGTTTCCAATCAACTCCGGTATTACAAATTTACAATACCAGATCTTCTGTACTAATCCAAAAAGTATATACCATTAAAGAAATCCATAGCTGCTAGTAAATTATCTCTCATACCCATCTTAATTCAGTAGACTGTAAATTTTATTCTTAATATCCCCAATCCCCAGCCCCCAATTCTTATGTCTCCCCAGCAAATAAACCTACACAAATCCGGATTACATCCAGTTTCAAAGCTGTATGCAGCGCTGTAAGTAATGATATATTACTCATCTCCAAATTCCAATAGAAACATCAACACTCCATCACCCCATATCATCCCTTATTGTCACATACCCCTCCAAAATTCAAACCCTTCCCTTCCAATTAACCTAATTTGCTTAATCAAATGATTCAATTATCAATCCAAGAAAAACTTAAAACCAAAACAAAATCAAACAAGCCAGCCAGCCCAAATTATCAAATTATCAAATCATCAAATCATCAAATCATCAAACCCTCATCAGGACCCTCTTTAATAAATACAAAAGCCCGAGATCTCAGAAGGCCTAATTCCATACCCCATAGCTTCTCAATAGCTATAGCTTCCAGAGCAGCAATTGTAGCTCCGGGCACTATTTTGTTATTTTATGTTGTATTTGATCAAGTGCTGGTTCTATTCCAAACTGTTCTGTTAGAGATGCTTTTTTCAATAGATGGTAACCTAAAGTACTGAGTAGTTAGCTGTGTATATGTAAGAGATGGGTTATTGAGTTTAATTTTGATTAAAACACGGTCTTGGGAAATATAATTGAAGTTATGGAAAATGAATACATAAATACTGGCGTATTTGGGGTGGTCAATGTCGTTTGGGGGAGGAAAGTTTGAGATTGGGAAGGGGGGTTAAAACTTGAGAGACGTTGAGTCTGGGCTCTGTTGATTAATCAGTACACCGACTGAGGGGCACGAGTAAAGAAGACTGGAGGGACGTCGACTCTGGAAACTTACGTTGAGACTAGATTTGGATTGGTTTTGTGTATCTAGTTGGAGTTGGCCTAGGTGAGCTTGAGGTGTGATTTGGTGACATCAGTTTTAGACGCCGGTGAATTTATGGTGTTGATGGACGAGGCACCAGATTATGTGATGAAGCAATATAGATAAAAGAAAACAATGAGATTAGAGGGAAGATTTCTAACCGCCCGGCCAAAATTTGAAGCAATGGTCATAGCCAGTGATAATTGCAGATACGACTGTTCATGAATTATCACTGGGGTTATGATGAACGTTAGCATCACAATCACGAGTGGCTTCGCTTAAGTGCGAATGGAAAATGGAGCATGAGCATAAATCTAAAAAATTATATGGTAGATCTTATTTGAGAATATATGGAGATTTGTAGAGTAAAGCAGTGTATTTTTCCGATATGGCAAATTCCAGTCACGTCGCCACATTATTTTTCCATTGTATCATCCCATCTATAAACCGCTCCGTCATCTGAAACTTCCTCTATCTCAGATATCTTGCCTTCCTGCGAGTACTTACAGTCTTCAACTGTATCCTCCAGTTGGTGTGCGGTCTTCTGCTCAAACGCATCACGAATTCTCACACCATTTTTCAGCGCCGCCTCAAACCCACAGATGGCAATTCCCTCATCGCAACCCCTCGGACCCCGCCATACCTCCATCATCTCATCTTCGCACAGCTTTATATCTATATTCTCAATCTCATCCAAAACCGCTATAGCTACATCTTCTAGAATTCCATCGCCTTTGTGCGTCAGTGGCTGCGGTTAGGACCGTTTACTAACCATTGGGCCAACAACACAAGATAGGGATCTGCATACCTTTAGCTACATACACCCAACTCGCGGCCCGAGGGCCTCTAACGTGGTAGCCATTCGATCGCTTATAAACCATGCCTACTTACGGTTACACTTTCCGCGAACCGCTGGAGCCGAGAAAAAAGATTGGCTTCCGCGACGCCTATCATCACAGGCCGACAAATGCACGGACCGATGAAACTACGTTTTTTTCAAGGCGACACGGTTACGAAGGCCTATCTATCTACAAAGATTTTCAATTTGTGGAGAATTACGTACATGTGGACCCTTGGTTTACAGTTTTTGGTGGAGAATTACGTACATGTGGACCCTAGATTTGCAGTTTATAGGATCGGGGAATTAAAACATTGGACTCTTGATTTTCATGATTTTCATGATTTCCGTCGTATCGGACAAAAAATATCGGATATGCCCCATTCACAAGGAAATAAATGCCGATATCAAGTACTCTGAGTGGAGCACATTCGGGTCTATCTGGCGAATTTTCGGCTTCACAAGCTTCCGGTGTTTGAACCTCGCCAACTACGGAAACCTGCATTAGTAGGTACTCAAGGTACGTATGTAGTCTATGACCTCCCGCCTCCGCAGATGGAAAGCCCAACCTAACCGCAGGCCGCAGCCGCATAAGTTTCTACATATCCATCCGGCGAATGCAGTTTATCCGCGATATCCATACTGTCGGGACTGCACCTTTTAGAGCACTAGGCATTCCAGTGGCGCGGATAACGCGATCATCTCAGGCTTTTGCATTTGTCGCCGCGTTAAGGTTGAATACCATGTCGACTGAAATTGAGCGGACGCTTCGGAATAGAAACATCCCGAGGAACTCTATCAGGATTACGTTCCGATTCAAATCCGGCTGATGAGAACATATCCCGATATCAGCACCTCGAAACAGCCCAATGCAATCGCCATCCACGCAAATCTTACTTGAATAAATCAGCAGATCTGACTAGTCATCTTAATCTTGCTGATTTTAATATTTGAACGCACTTCGTTTACTCTGAAAAGATCAGGCATGCAGGCCAAAATGATATTTCCTGAGGCGGGATTGTTCTAGGATGATGGATTTAGGAAACATGGGGTTCTTAGCAATCGAGCTTTCGAAGTAAATTACATCTATTTCATGCAGATGTGTTTGTGATGGTCATTGAAAGAATCCTTTCATCCTCTCAATTAATATATACCTCAAGATTTAGTGTTTAACGACGTCATATTACCAATATTAACGCCTCTATTTGCCCTGGATAACCTGTAGTGTTTGGTTTATAACCCTAAAATCCAGCAATAAAGCTTTACCCCAGCCCTTCTATACACTATCCCCCTTCTATTTTCATGGCTCCCTGTCCGGGACCCACCTGAACTCCACTCACATTTTCATGAAATTCCATCCACTCATTCGGCCTCCCGGGCTCTCTAGGCTCTGGAGTTCTCCGGAGTCAGGATTACCTTCGCCCTTGCATTTTGCCAATCAGAAGCCCCTGGGCTTTTCGCTTCCAGATACGCACTACCAGCCTTATTTATGCACGGCCGCAAATTGAGGATAATTCTATAGTACGGGAACTGTATGCATTTCATTCATGTAGTTCATTTGAAGTCTGCCATGGCCAGTCCGCATTTCTCCGTCTTGAGAGGCTAGAGTCATTCCGGCGATGAGTCATGGGCCCTTTCTTTCTTGATTTGAACATGATTAACTTGAATATGATGAGTCTAACTGCTCGTACCGTTTAGCTTCACTCGTCTATGTGCAGGTAAAGAATCCTTAGTAATACTTCTAAGTTCATGAATATTACGGAGGAATTACATAAAGTGAAGAATTGTAGGAAGTAATGTAATGCATGTAGGCAGAATTTTAACGATGTTTTTTGCCTTCATGAAATAAATGCCTAGATTTAAGACTCTGGATTTCAATTGACCCCTTTCTGAAATTCTTTAAACTTTTCTTCCCTTCCCAGAATCTAGCTATTTATCTTCCGGCCTTTTTTTTCACCACACCCACCCAACACTCTCAGTTCAGTAGGAACCCCCAAGAACTATTAGCTTCTATCCCACTAAACAAAGTGTAAATCCAACAACCTGCACTATAAAATTGCATTATTTAATAGACTTCTATAAGTTCTTACGTAACTACATCGTTCTAAATCTTCCTAACAACTAAAATGTCCATTTACCATCCCTAATTAATAATATCCATATCGAACCATCCACAATTCAAAGCCCGAGTACATAATCACCATTGAGCCAAAATAAGTCGTGGTAGCCACCAAGGCAAAAAAATAAAAACAAGTGTACATACAAGTGTATTAATGGCTCTAGTTTAGACAATTATGAAATTTAACATACGCATCGTTACCGCCGCCACCAGCGTGTAGCGATGTACTCATCTTGTCTGTGAAACCAAAGTGCAGAAGAGAAGGCAAAGACAAAAAAAAAACAAAAAAAAAAAAGCCGATCTATGGTCTTATGTGGTCTCATACTATGTATGTAGGTATGTGTGTATGTGTGTATATATATAATTATGTACTTATACATAATAGATGAAGTGACTATTTGAATTTAGCTGTGATGCATACATACGACGAGGCGATTTAATAAAAGGGCATCGTAAAATATGAATCGGAAGGTGACTAGCTAGCCATTCGTAGTTTAATAGCCGTGTTTGCACTTTAAGGGGCACGGAAACAAGGCGTTTGTCCGTAGCCTATAGGTTAGAGGGGATAAGCTGCTGCTGGTGCTGCTACTGCTGGCCTCGTTTCGGACGGATATGGTGATCGGGATGATGATGATAGATATACAAATGCCCGATGAGGATGAGATGATGGATGATAATACTGTAGCTAGGAGAATTGATAATAGCTAAAGGGAAAGATTAAACGATGGAAGTACATAGGGGTCAACTTTTATGGGATGATCTTCAGTACTATCATGTCATCTTGTATTAAGAAGTAGTGTAACTTTGTACTGCGTCAAAGAATATCAGAGTACAGGAAGTGCGCAGAGTTGATGCCTGATGTCTCATATTACAAACCTGTAAGCCTATGAATTGACGTCTCCTAGGTACTCTCCGTAGCCGAACTATTCACCCATAAGTGCTCCCTATGAATACAGATTACCCAGAATTAGAGGCTTAGAACTCGGAACTTATACGAGTCCGACGTTAACCACGGCTTACAGTAGTGCCCGTTGGCTAAGACCGTGTATTACTTCAATGTCTTATTGTCTCGATATTTGAAATGCACAATTGCAATGATTAGACACTTGCACTTGATTTATGTATTCTCTTCCCTTATTGTGAAAGGCCAGAGTCAAAAGATATCGGCAGAACCAAAATCCGGGGAGCGTGGGGAGCCCGGGGAATGATTCATCATTAAGGGATAGGAGTAACGAGTCAATGAAACACTGACGGAGATAGTAGATTTGAGATGGACGAGTTGAAACAAGTGATCTGTAAATAAAAGAAGCTAAACGATTCATCTGAGATTCCTGTATGGCACCTATGATCCGGTGTAAGTAAACATAAATAGAAACCGAGCAACAGAAACCTTCTCGAAGACATACATCACCGCACGGACTCTAAGACGGAAATTAAACATCGACTAGGAGGATCGAATATCCGTGATAGGGCTGGTGGGGGTTTGTTAAGTGTATGATTTTTAGGGTGCGATTGGAAGGTCGTAAAATTTCCCCGAGTTGTGGGTATTGTGGAGATTTGTAGAATGGAGTGGCAAGGAGGATGTTTTGCATGATCGGGTTTACCAATGGAGATCAATGAAAACAAATCATGCTAGAAGAAGTCAGACCAAGCACTCGAAATCGCTTTTTTCAATGATTACACGATCGCTTGTCTCCAATCGAAATGTTGTTTGAGGCTGGTGTTAGGCAGTGACCCCCAGTTTCAGCATCCAGGTACATAAGCATATCTAGTCACATACCCTGAGGTTTACGGCCTCGAAGCAAGCTAAATGCTTTCTCTTCGACGTCACTGTCATGTCAGCCAGACATGTTCCTGTGATCACCCGGGATTTTATACCTGTGCTTCTATCGCCCAGGGGATATCCAATTGTCGCGCTCCTAAGAAAATCTTCAGAGGAATCTACAACATAGGGCGTCGCAAGGCTGTGTGAAATCGGGGATGAATTCCTCTTGGTCGTTCCCTTAGGGGCTCCTGATCAAGCTAATCCTACAACATGATCTAAAAAACGCCTTTTACGTAGCGATATACCGGAGACAGCTGCTTTAGACCAAAAGTGCATCAATCTTGGCTATGTAGAACGTGGGAATTGCGTACCGTTTTTCCATGCCGAATCGGCGGGAGTACGGCGTAGCATGTAGGTAGGCAGGGTCGAAATAATGGCGCAATTTGTTTGCACAGAGCTGCCAATTCGAAATACGCAGGTAAGGTAGTTAATTGGACCGTGCTGCGTATGTACAATCCTGAATGACCACGAGGGATTCTATTTATGTTGTGAAAGCATATTTGCTTCTTCTTCTTTCCGCCCTAATGCATCGAATGCTGATACTGTCTCGGCCCCGGAGTCTCTCATCTGAACCGGCATGTCGAGATGAGCTAGATATCATGGTCCTGACTGGTTGGGCCAGCTGCAAGGCCTTGATTCATTAACCTCACCATTTGCATCTGCATGACCGCAGATGCTGTGCTTCTTCGTACATAATTATGTTTGAAACGTGATATTCCAAGTCTCGTGAAGACGATCCTTTGGGCTGAACTGTGGACAGAGGGAGGTGATGTTTCGGGTATTTTGCGGTGTGAGATAGGGATGATGAGCACGCATGGATTTCCCAGTTGAAGCTCAGCGTGGCCATTCGAACCATGGCATGCCGGGGGAGGGTAACAGGGGTTGTCAGTAGTTCGCCTACGAAAAAGAGATCTGGATTTGGAAATTGGTATCTGAACCTTCAGGATGGAAACACGGCTACGGGAGCATTCTCTTCAGGGGAGCTAAATGGAATTACGGCTACGTGAGGATTCTTCTAGGGAAGCTAAATTGAAACACGGTTACGTGAGGATTCTTTTCAGGATAGTTAAATGGAAACACGGCTACATGAGCAATAATAATTCATCAACGACAACGCGCGAAGGATAATAGTGGCTTTTCGGTATGATACCGCAACGGCAGCGCGTGTCTCAATTCCACGTCGACAGAGGAGAAGATAACAGCAGTGTCAGTTAACAGATGGAAAGTCTAATTGCCGAAGGGAATGGGTATCCGATTGGACTGATCCTCCCATTTTCGAAAAAAAACATGAGATTGGAGCCTGAATCATGACTATGCCACCACTTGCGGCGCGGGTCTGACAATCCAACACCAGTACCACCACCACACCCACCCCCGAGAATTCATTGATGGACGGCAAAATCAATTTATCCCTGGTCGTCAACTGCATACTGCATCTGATTTGTTTGGTTTTGTGGTAGTAATAATATCCCGTTCAATATACATACTTCCAATTCCATTATTACCAGAAAGCCCATACAGTACTTTTAATTCCATTACCAGAAACCCTACTTCTAATAAACCCTACTTCCAATCCAATGCAACACCAACCCTCCTCCCAAGAATCCCTTTTTGTCTGGAAATTCGGATCTGCCAAAGCATCACCGGAATACAAGTACTCAGACCGCCCTAACATTTCTGCCGTCTGGTCGTCCTCTCTTTCTGTCCACCGTCTGTCCGTACCACGTTCCATGCTTCCCAAAAGTGGACGTGCCCGGTACTCCAGTCGTTAGACCGCCAAAACTACCCTTCTAGTGCGTCCCGACGCCGGGACCTAGCACAACAGTCCGACTCTGTCATATCTACCCCACCGGCGCCAAACTGAAAACTAACATCTGCTATTTGCCCGACTGCACTTTTGCAAGAAAAAAAAAAACAAAAAAAAAACAACTTCTGACACCGTGAGCCATTCCCTCCTGTCTTTATCCGGATTCAGACTCACGGGAGTGGCAGGCTGCATTTACATTTCCACAATATCGATTCGCTCTGAGTGACATATATTTTCTCGCTCGCTCCTCATGGATTCAACAACAGACCTTTAATTGAACTCATCAACTTTTGGACCTAGAAACAAAACCCGGTTTTTGTCGACCCTGCACTACTTTTTCAATAAAACCTAGCCACGCTTAATTTGTGGATCACCATCAATTGGATCTAGACTCACCACGGAATGCCGCTTGTAAATCACCCCAGATACTCTTCTTCTCACGTCCAACACCAGCGACGTGCAACTTACCGACCACCTGTAACACATCCACTTCTGTGTTGCACAAGCCTTAGCCGATCATCGACTACCATACGAGACGAAGCGAATTCACCGAGGACAGCATTACTATCTGATAAAGGACCAGGTCGGCAGAGAACAACAGTACATCAAGGCCGGAGGGCACAACACAGACGCGGAACCCAGGGTATTACGCCATCAACAGCAACACAACGAAGCTTTTCTGGACATTCTTCTAAGGTCGAACAGTTATTGGGCATAGGAGGTTTGGATAAAGAAAATAATAACAGAAAGGGAAGCTGCCAACCATGTCAGGGAGAGCTGACCAGAGCGGTTCCCCGGACGAGTCAGTTTCCCCAAGAGTGATTGTGCCAGTAGTTACGGTTGTTGCAGTTGTGGTGCTTATCGTATTCGCCTTAGCAGTTTTTGTTATGATACGGGCATACAATAGACGGCGAAAACAAGCTCAAGAAAAAAAAGACGCATCAAGATGGCGAAACTCGGCCGACAGCGAAGGAGCATGGCACAATCAGGATTTGGAAAATGGTCTGCCACAGGGCGGGACAAGAATGGCATCATTGGAAAGGCCGAGAAGTAAAGAGGAGGCAAAGTCAAAAAGAAGTACATTTATCTTGAAGGCACCTGTACCAGCAGCCTTCAGAATGACATTCCAATCCGCCAAGAGAGACAGTGTTAAGCAGGATTCGGTACCGAGAAACGGCAAAAATTCCGAATCGGCCCACCACGACGAAATATTAGGATCCCCAAAAAGCAAATATGCAATCGAGAGTGGCTTTGAAGATGGTTCCTCATGTTCAACAAACCGCATGACTTCTGGAACTCTGGGAAAGTTGGAGCAAATAACAGGCAGTCAATTTTCCAACTCGATTTACGACCAACAATACGAAGAGCAGCAAGAAACCGCCGCATCTCTCGACCGGGAACAATTGAAGAATACACTTGCCCTTCCACCCCGCCGCCGGAGAAGAAGTATCAGCCAACCAAACCTCCGCATCAACATCCCTCCCGTAAACCACGGCCGAAGTCTCTCCGTCAACACCGATATTTCCCCCGCAACAACCAATGGCGATTTTGAATTCTCTCCCATCAGCCCTACGAGTATCAGTGAAGCCATGTCAGCTCTAGCACCCCCACCCCCAGCTTCAGCAAGCACCGCCTTCCCCTCGACCTACCCCAACATAGCTGCCTTAACACAGGCCAACATCAATGTCTCCAACGCCATTCTCTCACGGCAATCTCTTAATCACCACCCCAGCTTCACCGGCTTGTCAATTTCTCGAGAACATTCTGGAAGTGGAAATAGTGGTATTAGCGGTGGTAGTGGTGGTCGTCGAGCCACTCAATACCATTCCAAACTCTCCCCACAATTCAGCCCCCGCTTTTCTCCTCCCTTAAGAAACCACGAACAAATCCAATTAGACATAATGTCACCCACCGGTCAAATTCGCCGTTATTCCAACAGCAGCATTGATCTCAACGGACCCGCATTATCCGCCACCTTCGGCAACTTCGATCATGGAGAATATGAAAATCTAAATAGCCGTCCACTTTCCATGGCATCCTCAATCGGCTCATTCTGTTTCGGCCGACCCGGAGCCGGAGAAGAAAATTCCGACGGTATTAGCACACAACGTCATTCATGGAACGGTCGATCAGTCTTATTATTAGATGATCCAAACCTATCCACGACCTCCTTACGTCCAATTGCACGAAGAGCAGATACCGACCGAACCACAACTGGAATGTCCGCCAGAACAGCTCGAACATTACGTCGAGCCGCAACCACAGCTGGAAGATCCCCTTCTCCCTCACCAATGCCCTCACCGATGCCTTCCCCCCATCAGCTACAGCAGTTACATATTGATCATCGTGTCAGTATGAACTTTGATAAATCCTCTATTTATTCCGCTCCAAACTCTGCACGGAGTAGTTTGAATGTTACTGGTGGTTTAGCGCCGGCCCCAATACGGAATCCTCCTATGCAGGTGATTACAAATAATCAACAATCGAGACAGAGAGCCCAGAGACCGAAGACTTTTGATGGAAGTCAGGGATTTGCAGGATTAGAAGGGTTGGCGGATTTGAGAATGGAAATGGGGCGTGGAGATGTTAGGGATGTCGATAGAGAGCCTCCAAAAAGGGAGGATTATGACCAGAGGATGATGAGACGGAATAGAGAGATGGAAGAGGAAGATTTTGTGTTTCAGCCTGAGAGGGCCAGTTTTGTATTTTTGTAAGGAACTCGGTCGCCTTGACGGTGCTAGTTATGCTACGAGACATGTTGGGAGGAGGGGAGGAGGGGAGGAGGGGAGGAGGGGAAGAGGGGGGAGATTGAAGCATGTTCAGGATAAAGATAACTATTAGGTAGGGACAGCAGGATGCAGGTTACAGGTTGCATTTACACAGCGATGTTTGTGGGGTTTCTATTTTTTTGTTTTCTATTTTTTTTATTGGGTCATATTCCAGGCGTTATTTGGTTTGAAGGTTTGCGGTTTGCGGTTTGCGGTTTGCGGTTTGAAATTTTCGGGAGGGTGGGTAATGGATCTCGGTACCGGATTTTTGGATTGTGATTGTGTTATTCATGGGAAGCGATATATAGACAAACAATAATGACATAGCTGGTTTAAGCCAGAAATTGTTTAAATAAATATATGATTCTTTGATCAACTTAGATACATAAGATACTTCATTTGAAAAAAAGACTCTTCTCGTGGTTATTTATGGGTGATACTTCATGACTGCTCAGCACCCGTCCTAGCATATCTTTCTCTATGTATTCAGCCCAGAATATCCCATGAGAACTACCTAGGCACAAAAAAGAGAGAGCTCCGACCCGGACTTGAACCGGGGATCTCATCATTACTAGTGATGCGCTTTACCGCTAAGCCACCAGAGCACTTGTTTTAAGCGAGTAATTAAAATATAATTTATAGACCATTACAGAGAAATTGAAACGCTGTTTAATGATCTTCCTCCAACTATAAAGACTGCAAGTTTTATGGATTTACACCATAAAAAGCCCATCGTATCCATATCCCTGGATGGCGGCAGTGATCATACAGCTGACGTCGGCACATGGTTGAGTCTGAAGGCTACAGGCCGAGTCTGAATTTATCAAACCGATATTGTTCAGCTTAGCCGGCCGGTAATAGATTGTGTATATAAAAATAATTCAAAGAGCTCCTGAATGCCCTAAACTACTGCAACTCGTGCCAAAAGGGTGCCATAATACCAGATTCACATCCGGCGGTAGCGGTCATCGAGCAAATTCCTCACTGCGTCTATTAAAGTAGAACAGAAGATAGCCAATAAAGTAATCTATCAGCTAACAAATTATCAATTCTGCTAAACCAACAATGAGCTTGCATAGGAACAAAGCATGGATTATCACTCGAATCAACTGGGGGTTTGAGACTTGGCTTGTGCTCACTCAGCACTGTAATGCCAGGATAAGAAACCTGTATAATTTCCCATTTGTTTTCCAGCTTTTTTTTGTGTCGCGGAGTAAACTTTTTCCAGTGCATTACAAGCCTCGCCCCTACCCCGACCCCGTTGGCCTAGGTTAGGTCGATAAAACATATCCCTAAGGAATGAGTCAAAAAGCTTTCTGCTACTTTAGTGTTGTGGGGTATATCTTTAATAACGAGTGCTCTACTTGAGTATTGCACTGGGGGCCCTGCCGCCCTGGACCCTGGACCGTTCATATACAATCACTCGTGGTTGATAGGAATTATTAAGAATATTACTTTTTATGTATTACTCAGATTTGAGTGACTTTAATTCTTAGTGACTTGATATATATTTTAACACCTAATAATTTCTACTGGCATCCTTTAACAGAATTAGGCAGCTATCATCAGGTTACATTAGCCAACCCAATGCAACAAAGGCACGCTCCTTCTGAAAGTACTATGATCAGTTCTGTTTGAAGAAGAACCGGACAGTTTTAATAAGAAACAAAGAATGCTACTTGGGCTTTAACCAGAAAATTTGGGCTTCTCCCAAGTTCCCAATAACGGTGGGGATACCCTTTAGGGCGTATTGTAACCTAATACCCTCAAGCGAATTCTCTTCTATCATATTATAGTCAGAACCCAGGTCAACCACCACCTCCCAATCAGTGAAACCCTTTGCTAACTTTCCCAAACACTGGCTCAATAGTGGCATCGCCAGAGCAGTAATCTATCATGGTTAGTGGTCGGCGTTCCCACATACCATGGATACGCCTTTTAAGGTTGTCGGAGCGGTAAAGGGAGTAGCATCAATGGTATACAAGCGTAAACGGTGTGACATGCAATGTGGTTGGTTCTAGTTGTAAACAACACAGGAAGAAACTTTAATCTTGAATCATGTTCCTCAACATGAATGACCATCAAGAGTGGGTAACAGTGAACACTTCTCAGTACTATCAGCTACTCAAGCGAAGTACCAAAGTCGTATCGGATTATGGGCCTAGGTTGATTGCCACCGTCGAATCAGGGAGACTCTTTGCTAACTTTCCCACCATCTGCCTCCATATCGGCATCGTCAGAGCAGTAACCCATCATGTTCAGTGGCAGATCTTCCCAAGCACCATGTAGAGACGTTTTGGCATTGCTCTAATTGTAGAGTAAAATATGGGTGTAGTTATCGCCATAGGTTTTTGTAAAATTCTTGGGCTGTCTGTGAAAATTGTTAGTATCATAATTGCAAATCGTAGAGGGATTACAAACAATCCAGTAGTATATCATAGAAGAGAGAAGATAAACACGTACCGTTGGTGCCGGTTTAACGTCAATAATCAGACACAAGCGCCAGACACCAGTAGTGGAGTAAAGGTGGAGTTTTGTATATCTGGATGGAAGGAGAAATTCTGCTGATAGCCTAGTGGAGGGTGTGCATATGACCGGAGCCCCGGCTGGGCTTTCACAAATTCAACCTCTTACCCAAGGAACCCTGTCTCTATGACCGACAGCAAAAATTTGCGGTCGACTGCAGTCGACTACAATACAAGAGCGAATAGCCAAAACACAATTTCTTATATGCTGTCCTCGTATTAATAATAATTGATAAATGCTATCGGTTTCTGGAAGCGCGCTATAATCGGCCCCGATAAATGTAGCATGAAACGCCCTATTAGCTCAAAGATGATTAGTACTACTAAATGATTTAATGCTAATTAATTCGCACTTATTCTACCCTTGCGAGTCGATTGTTCTCAGAGACGATCATTTCCAGAGTCTGTTTTCAATCACCCGAATTATAAACGCCTTCAACTTCACACAAAAAAAATTTGGTTATTATTTATACATGACAATCTGTGATTATTATTTACATAGGACACTTTTTCCTTCGCATACACGTCATTTCCCATATCCATCCTTAAAAACAAACCTCCCAACCAACACACCCCGGCACCACACCACTTAAACCGGCTTCTGCTGAGTAGTCTCAGTAGTCGTGGCAATTCTCCCATCCAACTCCACAGCAATGGGTGACATCTTCGTAACATAATCACTCCAAACCTGATCCATCGGATTTAGAGCAGCAAAATCCTTTCTAGGATCCCAAAAGTTATCACCACCAGTCGCCAGGAAGTCCAAAGTAGCGATTTTGTAAACCTTTGTAGCCTCGACTGGTTTTCCACCAATCTGAAGGGTAACCAATCGACTTCCAACAGGGTTGGTGGGGTTAAAAGTAATCCTAATCTCCTTGGAAACTTGTGCAGAAGAAGTAACTGCACGACCATTCTTCTGGTTAACGCGACTAGCAATACCCTCGAAAACAGTCCATAAATCGGCACCGGTAAATGTGAGCTCGGCAATGGCATTTCCAAAGGGGAAACATTCCAAGGCTTGTTGCTGGGTAATGTTACCGGCATCAATCTCGGATCGCATACCGCCAGAGTTAATGATAGCTCCGTCAACTTCGGGTCTATAAGCAGCCATAGCGTCGGCGGAAAAGTCTCCAAGGGTGCATTCTCCGGTTTGACAGGTGGTTTGGACCAATGGGTATTTGGTGGTACCAAGAACCTTGTTTACGTATGGAGCAAAAGCTTTCTCCCAGCTTTTAATCTCGGCCTTTAACTTGGGATCCTCGGCTGTAGCGTTGGTAAGGTGGAAAGGTGCTCCTTCGTATTTGACGATACGACCATCTTGCCATTCGGTGTTGATGTATCCAAGGTATTCACCCCAACGGTAGGCTTGGACAATGAAAACTTCCTCGCCATTTTTGTTGGTTTCAATGGTGGGGTATTTCCCTTTGGCGCCAGTCATGTTGCCGAGTAAGGTGTGAGAGTGACCTCCCATGATGAGGGAGATGTCGGTGGATGCTTTGGCGAGCTTAATGTCTTCGTCATATCCGATGTGGGTAAGGGCTGCGAAACGCTTGATGTTGCGGTGGCGGCGCTTGATGAGCGCAATGGTGCGGTTGATGGCTGTTAATGGGTCCTCGAAGGTTGTGCCGTTTCCGGGGGAGGAAATTCCCTTGGTGGTCTCGGTGGTGACGGCAACAAGGGCGAGTTGGTGTTTGGGGAAGATCTTGTAGGGCACTAGGGCGGAGGCAAGGTTCTGGTTTGTTGTGTGGACGTTGGAAGAAACAACTGGGAAGGTGAGGTTGTGTAGGAAGTTGGCGAGGAGGTCGTCTCCGTCGTCGAACTCGTGGTTACCAAGTGTCATGGCGTCTATGAGAGAATGTCAGCCACAGAGTGCAATTATTGTCTCGGCAATACGTTGTAACGCTGTATTGGGGTGGTCTCACCGAAGCCAAGCTGATTGAGGGTGTCTGCAATCTTCTCGCCTTTGTAAATGGTGTAGAAGAGGGTTCCCTGGAACTCATCTCCCGCGTTGAAGAACAAGGAGTTCTCATGAGTGGGACGAGTCTGGTCAATGACTGTCTTGACACGAGAGTAGCCTCCGACACATCCTATTCATAATCAGTCAAGCTATTCAAGGGGTGTAAAAAGTCATAGGAATTTAAGTTACTCACCCTTGGTAGGGTCGGTGCATGAAGAACCACTGTAACGGAACTCGTCAAGATGTCTATAGGAAGCTTATGTCAGTCACACGGCCGAGAAAAATGAATACGAGAAGGTTTATTTTAGGAAATTACTTACGCGTGAACATCATTGATGTGGTAGAAGGCCATTTCGTAATTCTTCTTGCCCTTAGGCTTTCCACGGTCGTTATGGCCATTGTCGCCGTCGTTGCCATTTCCACGACCATCCTCGCGCTTCACGATAGAAGCATCAGAAGCATAGCGCTTCGAGATGAGACGGTCGACCTGCTGCGAGCTAACGAGCGTGGTCGCCGTAAGGACGAGGGTAACGATTGTCGAAACGGACTTCATAGTGGGACACCGACAGACCAAACGAGCGTGTTGATGAGCTGTACAAAAAAGATTATAAAAGAGAGGGGAGCAAGCTATTTATTAAGACAAATTCATGGCTATGATATAATACGCAGCTGAGGTCCGTAAGCACCTCCCCTCCCCCCCGCGTACCAGAGCTCACTACATACTAGCTATCCCGATTGGCTCAGGAACACCTTCGCCTCGTGGCGTTGGATATACAATAAGCTTTAACGAGGGGCAGCAATTTCCTCTATCTACGGCTTCACCGAAGTCCAAGAAAATATGGTGTATAATCTATTTATCTAGCAGGGAAGTATTTTGGCAGATATCGCGTTGAGTGATGAGCATCGTGGTTGCTGCATCCAATCGTCGCTCGAGCTGCAGCGCGTGGAGTCGGCAGTAACGCTGAATAATCGGCGTATCCGCACAACGGCGTACGGAGAATCGCTATCAAAGCCGAGTTTCTTGGAATTTGGAAATCAGTCGAAAAATTATGTGTGCAAATATCTTGAAACAGTAATTCTACCTCAGTTTCTTCTCATTCAAATCTGTATAATATTAATCAACGAATATCCTGTGTGAACCCCAATTCAATTGACCGTCATTCAGTGTTGTGAAAATGTCCAAGTTTGTCAACTACGCCAAGCCCCTCGCCCCGACGCTGAAAGCCACGAGACGACGCGCGACGAGTGCTCGTTTCACGGGAGAAGCCGCGACTAATTCACACGTCACCTTGAGCAGCAACGACAGAGCTTCACCCCACAAGATCAACGCCTCCGTTTTCCCCTCAAACATTTCAACGGCATTACGCATACACCGTGAACCCGAATCCGGCGTCAATGCGTCAGAACTTCAACCCGTCGAACCCACCGACACCCCCACTAATCGAGGCATGGACCCAAGCCATTCAAACTGCCGTCGCAGATGAACGACCGCGTCTACTTCACGAATGTTTCGTGACAAATGTAGAGATTCTTTTTAAACGGAGACCTTTTCCAGCATTACACCAAGCAGTACGCCAGATAAAGTATCTACCCGCTGTGAGAAATGTCGTCGAGAGGGAAATGGGAGATGACTGGATCGGTCTGAATGAGATGATGGTATCATACTTGTGGATGCTAGAAGCTGCGGTTCCGAATATCATGACGCATCAGCTTCCGAGCTTCCCAGAAGAAACAAAGCTCTTTTTTGAACGTCTAAAGGAATTCATGAGGTAGATTACCTGACCAAAAGCTACACAAGCTTATGCCCTGGTGTACTGACGTTGAACAGTGCTGTTAATTCAGCCTTCAACTCTCCAAAAGGTGCAATAATTGCTCGAACCGCAATGATGACCGCAAAATGGTGTTTACTCGTCGCTCAATCCATCGACAAAATGAACGGCGATAATTTCTACAAGACCAGCGAAAGCTTGCTTAACGTGATCCTTCGAACCTTCAACATCTCAGTAGCAGAGCGTGCTGCCTATACCAAACCTGGTCAGCTTCTAAAGAAGACAGTAACAATCGACCTAGCCAACGACTTATTCAAACTCTACAACATGGTTCGCTCCACCATTCAACCACCAACTCTTCCCCGCTAAACATCTACAAAATAGACATGCCAAACCAAACTCGCCGGTACAATTCGTCAAAACCTCGGATCCGTCGGTCTAAAACTGCAGCACCCCCTCTTCCGAAACCCCACTCTTTGCACCTACCACTACTTCGAAGGTATCGAATACCTCAATAAACTGGCTTTTGGTCAAGCACATGTAGCTCTACAAGCCAGTTACGACATCTGCCACCCTCGATTCCTAAAGCACCGACGAAAAATCCTAATCCCTCTTCTGGTCGCCAGTATCCTAGTTGGGCGTTTCCCCGGCCCAGAACTTATCAGCCGTCCAGAAGCCCAGGGACTAGACGAAATTTTCATTCCCTTATGCCGAGCGATTCAAAAAGGAGATTTCCGTAGCTTCCGTATGGCGATGGGTATAGAAGGACCAGAGAAATGGAAAGCACAATGGTGGGAGCAACATCAGTTAGGAAGAATCATTGAACATCGAGCAAATATCCTAATCTGGAGATCATTAATCCGGAAAATTTGGACTATCACATATTCCCCATTTCAACAGCAACAACAGGCGCCACAGGTTTTGAAGATTGACGACATTTATGCTTGTGCTGTAGCTTTACATCGGAAGTCGCAAGAGGATATCAATTATGCTGAAGCAAACCAGCTGCAGCAACAACCACATTTGGATCCTTATGGAGTTTGTGATCCGGAGTCGTGGTGGTATGATGGGCTTCGTCTCACGAGAGATCAGGTAGAAGGAGTAATACAAAGTCTGTTGGATCAGAAAATGGTTAGGGGCTATGCTGTCAGAAAGGAACGTGGAGAATCTACTATATTGGTGCTCGCTAAGGACGATCCGTTTCCGAATGTGTGGAAGCTTTGTGCACCCAAAGCAGAGATTCAGAGAGAGGTTAATGGAGCCGCATCAAGGGTGGTTAGGATGCAAGGAGTAAAGGAGATTGGTCAGACTTAACTTAGGTGGCTTATGCATCTGGGTTTAGGGCATAGGGAGTAATGGCGTTAAAGTAGTTTTCGTATAATGATATCATCCGTGCATGATGAAAAGTACGTAATCAAAAAATCCAATACAGTCAGCATGCTATGTACTCCGCAATTGATAGTGATGCAACACCATACCATCTAGATGTCTCAACGCAACAAACCACTAACCTTAAAATATGCAATATAGTTCATGACCGTTAACTTGTAAGGATAAATCATAAATGAAAAATCCATAAGTTAAACTCTCGTCAGTAGTACTCAAATCTCATCACTAGAATTGTTACTACATATATACATATTTACCATCGTTTATTTCCTCGCGGTGTCTATCTATCCACAAGCAAATAAATAAATAAATGTTTTTTAAAAAATGAGCAATTTTCCCCTCTATCTACATCTATGTATCCATCCTTCAAATTCCTGTTTTTCCTAACATCAAATATAACCTACCCCAGAAAAAACACCCTTACTCTTCACTTCAACATAACCAGGTTAACATAATCACAAATGTCTTAAAACCATAGTGATAATCCATGATACTTGTATATGTATAACAAGTAAATTATTGATATTTTCGGTATCCGTAACTCCCCTCCACAGCCTGCAACTCGAGTAATGTCTTTTTAGTTGTGGATGGAGTTAATGGCATGTAGGGTGAATTTGAAAGACGAAATGGGGGGGGGGGGGGGATTTGATTGATGTTATAGATGATAAAAAGAAAAGTTCAGTACGAGGTGACTTGTGGGAAGTCATTCGGGAGAGATGAAGAGATGCGACGGGGTTGGGTGGGGGGTTTAAAAATGGGGTTGATTTTATAGTTCTCTATTTTTTTGCCCCGGGGGATTTAAGACGATCATTGAAAGATTTAACACCAAAGGGTCAAAACATTAGGTATATGCGTGAGTGAGCAAGTAGGGCTCCAGGGCACAGCGACGCAAGATGGATTGTAAATAAGAAGGACGACATTAGAGGGTCACGCTGTCAACCAACTACGACCGCTGTAAGGCGTTTCCTAGTGCGTCCTAAGTTTGAACTGAGCCTAGATATATAGTGAATCCGGAGCTGTGACATAACCTATTCATTGAGAATATTAATGAGAAAATAAATGAATAAAATAAATCTGTTCGAGTGAGAATTGTGTTAGTTTAAATTAAACATTATATTGACTAAAGTAACCCTACGCAATGTCCACACCCTCTGTGGTGTAGTTGGTATCACACCGGACTGTAATATTTGCTGCCATCCGTTGGTCACCGGTTCGACTCCGGTCGGAGGGACATTCTTTTTTCCTTTTTCATCTCTTCATTTCCATTACTTCCCTCAAACTCATCTCTCGTTTTCTTATCCAGATATCACATCCCGATATCTTGATACAGCCAAAATATACAACTTGCATTTTTTTATATTGTGCTTTCAAAGCTCCAAAAGAAATTCCCTAGATTCTCGAGCCCCTAGTTTTTTTGAACGACGGCTCAAGAAAGCAAGTACACACAGTGAAACCCGGTAAATCTATTCTTCATCCCGAAGGCAAGAAACGAAAAGGAAAATTAAAAGGAAATGAAAACAAATGCTCCGCCCTGTTCTGTTCTGTCTTGCTATGCCTTGTCCTTCTCCGCCCTGCTCTACCCTGCTATGCCTTTCCCTACTCTGCCTTTCCCTGCTCTGCCTTTCCCTGCTCTGCCCTCCCCTGCTCTGCCCTGCTCCACCCTGCCTTGCCTTACCCTGCCTTCATACGTATCCCGTCATCACAGACGATATAAGCCGTGCCGCGCCGCGCCGCTTTACGCAGGTTAATTAATATATTTCTGCATATTGAGATGTCTCACATGTCGTACGTAGCTGAGGGAGGAGGGGTTATTGAGTGTACTAGGTATACTGGTCTACTAGGTGTAACGAATGGTACAGATGGCATGTATGGAAAGAGATGGAAAGAGATGTTAAGCGGGAATGCAGGGAATTGGGGAATTAATGAAATCCGGGGAATCCGGGGGCCGGCAAAGGGACATGAGAGAATTAAAAGAATCAAGGGAATCAAGGGAAATGAGGAAATAAAGGGAACGAAAATGGGCGGGTAAACCAAAAGAACCAGGGGGGAATCAATGAAACCCGGGGAACAAAGGAGATGCAGGGAAGCAAAAGGCTGTACTAGAGTACAGTACAGTATAAATGACTAATTAAAAGCTATACATACGTACATCTACCCAATATTTACTTCAAATAAGGGATCATCAACCCAATCCAATAAATACGAGGACTCCACGAAAAAGGAGGAAATAATACCCGGTACGTCCGATAGAAGAAAAACAAAAAACTGGGAAAGATGTCAATCAATCAGTCATCATCATCATCATTGAAGATCGTCTCTTGTATCAAATGTTTTCGGTAGATATCGACAATTAGAATTCCTTGGAGTGTTTAGGTTTCCCCGGGCTTTCTATATTTCCCTGGATTCCCTGGAATGTCTGGATTCTCTGGGTTTCCAGGGCTCCCCAAATTTCATAAACTAACCGCTCAGTAAACTACGTATATACCTTAACCTGGGATCAATTGGTAAGCTACATATGCTGACATCACATCCCTTAGGGTGTGTCATTCTTTATTGAAGATCGTCTCTTGTATCGAATCGTTTTTGTTTTGGTAGGTATTGATGATTGGAATTCCTGGATTCTATGGATTGCCGAAATTGCCTGAATTTCCTGGGCTGTCTGAGATCCCTGGACTGTCTAGGTTTCTGGGGGTTCTGGGGTGTTAAGATTCCCAGGACTTTCAGGGTGTTCGGTCAGGGTGTTCGGTGATTTCAGGGTTTCCGGGGCCCCAGGTTCTCAGGGCTTCCAATTTCACAAGCGAATAGCCAAACTACGTAATACCGTACCTTAACCCGGGCCAATCCGTTGATTACATACGCTTGCATCACATACCCCGTGGCGGGTCATCCTCATTAAAGATCATCTCTTGTATCGAATTCGGTGCATATTGATGATTGGAATTCCTGGATTCTATGGGTTGCTTGGATTGCTCAGATTTTCTGGAGGATTCTATGGATTGCCTGGATTGCCTGGGTGGGATTTCCTGAACTGGTTGGATCCCTGAACTGTCTGGATACACTGGGCCAAATTCCCAGGGTTTCAGGGGCTGAAAGAATTTCCGAGGCTTCTGCCTGGGCTCCCTGGGCTCCCTGAGGTGTCGGGTTTCCAAAACTCCTCCTTGTGCTTCTTTCGGGGCTCCCCAAATTCCACAAGTGAACTTTCATACTACGCAATACCTTAAACCCGAACCAATCGGTTTGTTACATATACTTCCATCACCTATGCCAGTTGAGGGTGGGCACAAACACGAGTTTGATAATAGTCAGCACCAGTATTCCAGAAGCTACTCTTTCCATTTCCATTTCCAGATCTCTATATTATATTTTTCCATATTAAAGATCTCCCCTTAGTTTCCCGGACACCATCAGAAGACGTCATAGATGGGAATAAGGATGAGAAGTGGGTATGTATACACCAGGCACCCTTGTGAAAGATCAGCATTTCCTAGCCAGCCGGCTGGCTGCCGCTCGAGATAATTTGAAATGAAACTGTCCCAAGTCTGGGTTGTGGGTTCATTTATTATTTAGTAAGCTTTTGAATGAGTGTCGTCATAGTTTGAGAATCCATGTATTCAGGTTCTTCAGGTCCTTAGGTCTTCAAGGTCTTGAAGTTTTCCACTCTACACTGTACAGCTTTTTACGACTCAACATTCTAGATCGATGCGGTTCCACGAAATTTGAAAAATGGTTGGTTCCACGATGTATTCAAACAATAATTTTAATTTTTCATAAAATAGTTAATAATCTATGTAGCTAGTTTCCAACTTCCTATTTCCTAGATTCATAGTCAAAAATAGATGTTTAAACGTATCAACAAGGGTATATATCTTTCCAATCTGCAAATATTCAGCCCCATGTGTGTTCCCGAAGATAAGTAATAAGTAGCAGTAGTAGTAGTGACCATCATCAATCTTTCCCATCAAGCAATAAACAACAGAAAAAACAGAAAGAAAATAAGAGGTCTATCCAGTAAAGAACAAACAAAAATAGCAAACCCACCCGGATATCAGTTAACTCAAGACAAATAAAATAAAGAAAAGAAAAAGTCCAATCAAAACATAATAACCCAATCCAACCACAAAGGAATGAAGGAATCCAAAATAGACAATAACCCTTTCCACGTCCGTGAAAATCGACAAAAAAAAAAGAGAAAAGATGCAGAAGCCTAAAACTACAACCGATAGCAATGAAGACAAAAACTTTATACATATAAATCGGAAAAATAAATCTGAAAAAGACAATAGATGAAACGCGAAACCCTCACAACAAAGCTAGATGCCTTTATGAGGTTTCGTCGTAATTCCACCGCTATTCATATCATAAGCCTTCGTAATATATCCGCACAACAAAAATAACCAACTACAACTACAATCAACTAGACACCCTTAAATTAAACCAACGCAACGCAAGCGGCACACCCACATCTCCATTCCAATTCATATCTGTTCCAATCCCAGAAAGGCCGGAGGAGCTCATCATGCCAAAGGAAAACCCACTAAAAAAACCACAAAGCTATGCAAGCAATCACTCAACGCCCCGAACGTGCAAAAATGCTAGTAATCCCACCCAGAATCCTTCCGAGGAGCCCCCGGCCTTGTAGTCACCTGTGCCTACCCCTTCCACGATGTTGTGCCCGCTCATCATGGTGCTCTCGATCCCTTTCCCTTTCTGGCCAAGTTTGTAACCGCGGTGCTGCAGGTTGCAGTCGTGGCGATAGAGGGGTGGGTTCGGGTGCAACTGTCCTGGTGTTTGCAGACTCCTCCCCCGACGCTGCCGCTGCCGATGCTGACTGATCCACCTCCGCCGCCTCCTCCTGTCTTCTCTTTTCTGCCGCCGCCTCGGCCCTATCCCTTCTCTTTAATTCTTGAATTTCCCTATCGCCGATCTCAGGACTACCAGGCGGGGTACATCCCGCACTCGGCAAGAGCTCCTTAATCGTCATGCTGAGTTCCTTAAAGTCTACAGGTTTAGTAACATATCGACTGAAACCAGCAATAGCACACTTGTCCGCTACGTCGCTCATGACGTTTGCTGATAGAGCAACAATCGGAACATGTGGCGCGCCCCTATCCTTTTCCCATTGTCGAATTTCGGCTGTCGCTTGGAAACCATCCTTGCGAGGCATATGCAGATCGCAAAGAATTAATCCGTAATGACCAGGTCCCCTTGAGAACACCTTCTCAACACATTCCTCTCCATCGCTTGCTGTTTCAACTTGTAATCCGACCTTATCCAAGAAGCGAAGTAGCACCTTCTGGTTGACTGGGTTGTCCTCCACCAGCAACACCTTGTAACCCTTGTTGCCGACTTCATGCTCAAGGCGAGTGAAAACCTTCTTCTGAGTTTCGACAACCTGCTGTGCTGAGTCCCTGTAACGGTCCATTGAAGCATCTCTTTCTTTGGTCGGATCGAATATATCACCGAATCGGCTAGGTTTAATTGGCTTGTAGATAAATTGAAGTCGAGTTGCCAATTTGTTACAAGCGTCCGCAGCGTGTTGGAGGATTGCAGTTCTTTGCGTAGGGTTTGTAAGAACCAAAACAGTACTTTGGGAGTGGATTGGATTCTCCAAAAGATGTGAAAGCAAAGCTATAATTTCCAAGTGATCGGGAAGACTGATGACCACATGGGTGAATACAACTGGATTTTCTCCCGCAATGAGTTCCTGACATTTAGCAAACTTTTCCGCACAAGTAATCTGGTTAGCAATGTTCTTGGGAAGCGTGACCCTGATGTGATGGGAAATAGCAATCCGACTGTAAGGCTGTTCCGACACAACCAAGATGGAGAACATCGGCGGAGTGACCGACTTTCCAGGTTCCGATTCGGCAGAGACTTGTTTCGCGACCGCTTTGTTGTCAGGATCCTGGGCATCCCTCTTCTGCTGGATATCCTCCGGTAACGACAGGCGCATGGAAGACGGATCAGTCGATGGGGGGAGCGAATACGGCTTCAGAGTCGGGTGTTCTCTTGGTGAATCGTTCGAGTGTGTCGACGTTGATGGCACAGAGCGAATCGAAGGGTTCGTACTCAATGGCGATGCTGTCGTAGAACTTGTTCCGTCGGTATAAGTCAACCCAGGAGGAGAATCTACAAACCGGTCCGCTTCCAAGATGTGTTCAGAGTGTTCGGTCGCTGCCTGTGGATATTCGCGAGTTCCGGGCGAAGGTACGGCACTCGAGGTACCTGGCGTACTAGTATGTTCTGACGAAGCTTTCGGTATCTTGAACTTGGCACTTGCAATGAAAGTTCTAAACCAACTGTTAGTGATGATGCAGTAAAATTAAAACCATTGGCCAACTCACGATCCCTTGCCCTTCTGACTCCTAGCAGTAAGCTGTCCACCATGCAACTCTACGAGCTGCCTGGAAATAACCAAACCTAATCCACTTCCTCCATGTGCACGAGTGCTGGAGCCATCAATCTGACTAAAGGGTTTAAACATGTACTCTTCATCCTTGGCATCGAAGCCAGGGCCTGTATCGTGACATTCGAACTGAAGCTGGACTTCGTCCGACTTCAGGCCTTCGGCATGAATGACGGAACACCTGGAGAAAACCTCGCCCTCACCGGTAAACTTGATGGCATTCTGTTACAGTCAGTTTTTGTTCCCTCAATACATAAACTTCTTCGTTACTTACGCCGATGATATTCAGTAGAACCTGCCGTAATCTAACACGGTCACCGCAAACAACAGGAGGCACATCCGGATCGACGATGAAATTCAATTCGAGATCCTTCGTAATGGCCATGGTGCTCAAAAGCTCGTGTGCATCTTCAATGAGCGAGTTCATGCGGAACCATTCGGCGTTGAGACGCATCATACCGGCTTCTACTTTAGACAAGTCGAGAATGTCGTTAATGACGCTCAGAAGACCATCGGAACTCTGGGAAATCGTATGACAGTAGTCAAGCTGTTCACCATTAAGCGGGGGTATCGAGCAAAAAGGTAACCATTCCGGAAATGCCAATAAGAGGCGTCCCTGGTATTTCCCATAAGTCAATACAACTGCCAGTTTCTTATACCGCAATACCAAATGGGCGTAACTTACGAATTTCATGACTCATGTTCGCCAAAAATCTTGTTTTGCTGTCCATGGTTCTTTGCGCAGCTTCATTGGCCTCTTTCAGTTTCTGTTCCAGAAGTTTATGGTCGTTGATGTCCGTGCATGTTCCAAACCACAGTCCATCCTTGTCGTCGACCTTAGAATCAACGCTGACACAACGAACCAAGTGCCATCGGTAATTGCCGTGCTTGTCTTTAAGTCGGATCTCCGTAGAATGGGTAGGTTTATCATTGTCATCATACTCTACTTTGCCCTTTCCTTTTCGGTCACCAGACCACTCATGACCGCTTGGGCTCCGAGCTTCACCGGTCGATTCATGGGATGCTGCATCGAACATTCCAAGGTAGCTTCCGTCGCTACTAGGCAGGCAACATTTGTGTCGATCCGTCGGATGCACGTGCTCCATGAAACCGAGTCGCAAGGCTTGTTCCAAGGTCTGACCAGAGTATGATAGCCACTGTGTGTTCGCAAATGTAATACCATGGCTCGCTGTAGCCGCAAAGACAATCTGCGGGCTGGAGTTCGCCAGGCTTCGGTATTTCATTTCACTTTCAGCCATTTCTGCTTGTCTTGCAGCGTTGACCTCGGCCAACCGTTGGTCGTGAATGTCCATATTAGTACCAAACCAGTGGACAATAATGCCGCGTGGATCCCTCAATGGCACAGCACGAACCATGAACCATCGGTAGTCTCCGTCAAATCTACGGACACGCATCTGATGAGAGAACGGTTCGCCTTTTCGAACAGCGATTCCCCAATGGCGGAGATACTCATCCCTGTCCTCTGGGTGTAACGAATCCCAAGGTCCCTTCAAAAATTGTTCGGCCGTGATACCTCTGTAAGCCAGCATACGTGCGTTAACCCAAGTAATCTGTCCAGTATCCGGAATGGCTGTGAAGACATGAACGGGAATCGAATCGGTGATGGTTCGCAGTAGTCGATTCGATGGGGGTGGCATCTCATGTATGTTAAGGTGGGCGCCTTTACTCCGCCTACGTTTCGGCGCTGAGGACGGCGATAGCGCAGGCAAACATTGAAAAGAGGATGCCAAATCGGCTCCATAGGAATGCAAATACTGATGGCGGTGTCGGCTTCCGAGCTTTTTGGCTTTTACCCCCCGTTTGTAGCTCCTTTTGGGTTCTTCGGGCATGGGCGGGCGGCTACTACTGGGCTCCTTTCCTTTGTCTTCGGAGGCTTGAGTAGGAGTTACATCGTTCTCGTCGGCAATAAGAACTTCTTTAGGAGGCATGGAAGGAGGATTGTCGTTCGCAGGTGGGTTCTCGGTGGACTGACTATTATCTTTGGGAGCGTTAGATGTTTTGCCACTTGCCGTCTTCAAAACGGTCGCCAAACTTTTGTACAACTCGGGATGGGCACCTTTTGGTACAACAGTAGGTACAATACCGCTAGTCTGTCGACTAAAAATCGGCGGCACCCGAGCCCTTGAAAAATAACTATCACCACCTCCTCCACTCAAAGGACTCATCGGGGTAGCATTGGTGCTGCCACCCGACTTGTAGCCCTTGTCACTCCCGTACCCATGAAGTGGTAGCGGTACTCCACCTGGCGTTTCCGGTATTCCACCGGGACCTTCCCAAGGACTCGTGACATAGGAAATGGTGGGCGCACTGCTGCTCTCGGATGGACTCGTAACGCTTCCGAGCAACGTTTCTTGCGATCGTAGATCGGTCATATACGATACCTGCCGTGGCATTTGCGGCCTTCGAGCTGCTCGCATCTTTCTCAGTGAATTAAGTTGGTTCAATACGTTGGTATGAGAACTGGCTAAAGAGTACGCTGTAGCAACCAACGGAGCAAAATGAGAGAGGGAATGAATGAGATTACTTGGATAGGGGATAACAGGAGAGAGCATCGACAAGATCGCAATTGGTTTCTTCGATTGCTTCCCAATCTCTTCAAGTGCTGTTACTGTACTTCCAAACATCTGCCTCTTTGGCGACGAAAATGCCGAGTCCATGGCGGATGCAGCACTTTGGTTGGGTCCTCTAGATTGGCTTGGGTGGACCAATGGAATATGTATTACCGTCCATGAGCTTTCGCATCCTATGGCATTCACGGGCTCTTGGGCTGAATATACAGGACTCTGTGCAGCGGGGTTAAAGGTTTCCTCGTCGACCTTGGGCTGAATCGTAAAGAAGGGATTTTCCGATGGATCAGGGCGAGGCGCCGGCGAAGGGGCTGGGGATTGGCTCCATGGGGAAGATATCGGCTGCTCGTATTCCTCGTACGATGAATAACGAGTTGGAGAATTAGATCGGGACTTTACGTGATGTAAATGTTGCTGAGTCGAATAATACTGTGAAACCGGGTTATGAGAATAGCTATCTTTGGGTAACTGCATCTTCTTTTTCTTTCTCCTTCCCTTCCCGGCTAAAAATTGTGACGGAACGGCGAATGGCGATGTCGGTAAATCGAGCTTTCCGGGACCTATCGTTGGCTTTGATTTAGCGGGCGACGTTGTTTTTGCGCTCTGAACATCCTTCCTTCGCTTTTCCTTCTCTTCTAAATGTGTTTTAATATCACGATATTCTCGACTCAATACAACCGTCTTTCCCCGTTGCAGCACTCGACTCACGCCCGTTTCGTCAAGAAGCGCGTCTGCTTCGTAATTTAAAGGTTGGAGCATTGGAAATACTGTCCCTCGAGTCGGTCCGTCGCCACCCTTGAACGCTCTTTCAGCCTGCTCCCTTCCTTCTTGGATGTCCATCTCCGATAGTACTGTTGGAGGCTCTGGAACGTCCTCTCCAGGCGATAACCCACTCGTTACAGAAATCCAGTCGGAATTACTTGCAGCATCTGCTTGAATGTCTTGTATTCCAACTGTAACCGGTCCGAATGCTGGATCAGGGCTGGTATCGATCGGGACAGGATCTGTTTCCTCATCCATTTCGTTCCTCAATTCCATCTGTCCACTATCTTTATCCACACATATATTAGGGGGTGGCTCTTCTTCCTTAGGGATTGCCACACCTTGAGATCCATCCTCTTCTTCGGAATATTCTCCACCATCTGGGTCACCTACCCGGTGTTGGTCGTTGCCCATATAGGTCAGAGAAAACCGATCGTCATCTGCAACATTAAAAGTGGCCTTTTGGCCCCAGGGAGTGTTTTCGAGATCTGTCGAGTCGGATGGTACTGCTAGTGTCACTCTTTCTGCTTTATAACAGGTTGTGGCAATGTTGACGACATTGCTCCAAAAGGCTTCGACTCCGGGTTCGGAATGTAATAATAGTGTTAACTCGTACATATTTGGTGAGGGAAACTCGGGATTCTCGCATGTCGACGCTGGTTGGGATCCTAAAGGGTGAAAAGCCACGGTCGCAGGTGTTGGCGTGCCAGACGGTAGTAATTTATCCAAAGGTCCGGCACCGGGGGAATTAAAGGAAGCACCGATACTGGCCGAGGACATACTTCTCATGGGGGGAAACGGATATGCGGGAGAAATTGCCTGTTGAGAGCTATGGTGCTGCGGTGGCGGTGCGTGGTACGTCGGAGAGGTCTGCTTCGTTGCCGCAGAACGGGCACTCGCGGTAGACGACGGAGCTGCTTTTGGAGAGGCTGTAGGTGCAGACTCTTGCGGTGATGCGTCGTTACTCGGTGGCGGAGGCGGCGAGTTCGAAGCAAGAGTAGCATGGTGTAGGCGACTCCGCTCTCGCGCTCGATTTTGTGAACGCATCACTGCCTTTGGAGCAGTTAGAAACCGGGTGGTCCACTTCGCAAATACAGCGGTGGCGATGGCGAGAGCGAGAACCAAAAAGTCCAAAGCACCTAGATGAAGGGTAAATACCTCTTTCAGACTCTCAAGCGTCTGGAAGCCCTGCGTTGGGACTCCAGCGTTTGTCGACCCAGACTCAGTTCCAATCGTGTTCCCACCAAGACCTCCTATTGACATCCCCGAACCTAGCCCCCCGAGCCGCGTACTCGTTGCAGCTGCTGCCGCTGCCGCCGCTGCCGTGATCTCGGGGTCTTGGATGCTGGCCGCGTTGTGAGGATACTGATGGTGAAGGTGATGGCGCGACAGCGAGGCGAATGTGGCTGACGCCGCGGAAAGGTGGGGAAGATGTGGGGGTGTTGAGACCTCTATAGTCGTGGAGATAGAAGACGGTGTTGTTGTCGTTGGTGTTGTTGTTATTACGGATGGAAACGACGATCCAGCCGAATTATCGTGTTGTAAGTGCAGATAGTGTGGAGGAGAGGGAAGTGCTGATGCCCGGGATGTAGGGGGCGATCGGGGCGGCGAGCTCATTGTTTCCTGTAGTCTATTGCAAGCGGCCGGCGGAGACCGCGGGTGTCGGCAAGTACCTGTTTTGGGTGCTCGCTATCGCCGACTGCTGCTGATGGAGTTGCTTGCGGAGGTGCTGGCAACAGCGTGTGGTGCTCGCTCTGGCTGGGTTTGGGGGGGACGTGGGTGGGAAGGGTTCGGGGATGGTAGATCTTGTTCAAGTTTGATGCACAGTTCGCAGCTTGGAGTGACGTCGGCATCTACCGATGTGTGTGACATCAATACCCAAGTAGGGGCGGAGGGAACCTTCGCTTGCGGCGTTGGCCCCCGGAGAATTTCGAAGCAATGGGTGGAGCCTTGCGAGGGGGCGGCGGGGAGTGGGGGGAGGGAGGGAGGGGAGGGGAGAGATGGATGGATGGATGGATGGGAGGGAGGGAGCGAGTGTGAGAGAGAGAGACGGAAGGGGACGAGGAAGCTGAATGGGAGAGGGGATTGAAGCTTCGTTAAGGATTGATTGACCTAGATGAGGATAGCAGAAGCAGAAGCAGAAGAATAAGCTGCGTGGTTGGGTATTGTGAGATTCCTGAATAGAAGAGAACTGGTGATTAAGCCTATTGTAAAAACTGCTGTTAGGCCAGGCCTATTGAACCTCTTCTGCTGTTTTAAGCCTCTTCCGACTGCTGCTGCTGCTGCTGCTGTTAGGGCCTATTGAATTGCTGTTAGACCTCTTAAAACTGCGGATTGATTGATCTGCGAATTGACCTGGCTGTGGATCCAACTGGTGTTGATTCAAGCTGTGTGGATGCAATATGGATAATGACAATTGACAATTGACAATTGACAATTGACAACGGCTGGCAAAAAGTGGCGGACTGCTGAGAGACGGGGCTATCGAAACTATCGACGGACTGAAGCGTTGTGTGTGCAAATCGCGGCCTTAATCGGTGGGCTTATACGAATCCCTAATCGAATGCACTGGTCCGTTTCCGACGGGCTGTCAATCCGACGGCTAGGCTGGTTGGTGCGAGAACCCGAAAAAAAAAAAATACCAGACAAAGAACGAACGAGCGTATATAACGCGGAAAGAGGGGTGGGGAGAGAGAAGGGGGGGGGGGGGGGGGGGTGGGCGGGGGTTGGACAAGGGAACAAGAAGAACGATCGATGGTGGAGGGAAAGGCACGACGGCTGGCGTTAACTTTAGTTTTACAACCAGCGGCCGGGGCGACAAGTAGTGGGAAGTGCAGCCGCTCAGTGGGTGGTCGTGAGTTGGTATGGCAGCAGAAAGAGATCTGAAGGTTTGGAGTCGAAATGTGAGCAGTGGAAATTGTTGGATGAAACAGATGGATCACTCACTCATGGATGAGATTGATTCACTTAGGGCTGGGCGGATGGGCAAATTTTGTGTTGGAAGAATGAAAAGAAGGCTGCTGCTGCTGCTGCTGCTGCTGGCTTTGCTGCGGCCGGTCACACTCCCTTTCGGCTGAAAAGGCCATCACGACAACTTTGGTGATTGTGATTATAATTTTTTAGTCTATTGGTGATAGTTTGGTTGGCTGTACCCCCCCCCCCCCCCCCCA
The DNA here is from genome assembly GCA_024516155.1 of Pyronema omphalodes. NCBI lineage: Eukaryota > Fungi > Ascomycota > Pezizomycetes > Pezizales > Pyronemataceae > Pyronema > Pyronema omphalodes. The sequence continues at coordinate 1,113,675 of JAJJXM010000001.1, forward strand.
AAGTACAACTTGTGTGACTCCTCTCTCTCTATTTTCTCAATGCTCTCTCAGTGCCTCATCTGCTCAGTTCTCGTCACTCCAACTACGTCTCCTTAGCGACTGAATTGTGGGCCAGTTTGCGAGGTGCAATCCACCGGCTTCATCAGCAAGCGAAGGTAAAAGAGAGAACGTGCATGGCTGGACGAATGGGTCTGGTGGATGAATTGTTCAGAGCGGTGAAGAGAATCCGTTCTTCTTCCTCTAACCAGGCAGGTCGAAATACAGTACAACACTTCAAAGTATCCATGAGATATCGGTCATAAGTGCACCATTGAACAAACGAATGACTGTGTTAATGCAAGAATTCGTTTCTTCATTGAACAAGTATTATTAGCTAAGGTGATCCACTTCTAAGGCTACAATACTCCGGGGCGTAGGATCCAAATGAATGTCCCGTAGAAGCAACGAATCTCTTTCTAGAGCATTAGTTACGTGCCCTGACTCCGAGGCGCCCGCCGCCAAAGCAAAGCGGGTAGTGTCTTCGACCGACCGAGAAGCACTCGATCACTGGTGGTCTTGTGTCTCAGAAGACCCGCCGACTAAAGAAGTTGGAGCGAGCGTTGTGAGGCGGCAAGTGAATTCTCGGGCTGGTGTCCTTTAAAATCAGCAGCTGCTGGCTTCCCCCATTGTTCCTTCCCTATCCCTATTTCTTACATGCTGGGGCCAATCGGGATACCCAAAGTAAGCATAGCCGATCTCAGGATCGATGCGGCTGCCGAGAGCCATCACAAAATGGGTACGGATGACATAACTGATGATGAAGATGATGGCGGACTAGAATAGATGATGAAGATGATTGCCCGGATATTACATGAAATTTCGAGAGCGGATGTGTCAAAATCGACAGGACAATCTGCTATTCGATGCTTTTCAAAATTTACTGAACCCGTGAGACTGATGGTGAACACGACCATCCGTATATCTCGCATTTGACAATGACAAAAACATTAGAAAAGATCTGATCCATGCACTCTCCACTCAATTTATAATAGTCCCAACACTGGTATAATCCATAACGACCTGGTGATTCGCAATGACAGCGTCATGCAAAAAGTGGGGTAAACGTATACAGCACGTGGCGCAGGTGGCTAGAATGCACGTGATGGCTCATGAAGCTTGAGATATAAAATTTCTAAGGGATAATAAGTTTTGGTCTAGAAATAAAATATAGAGATTTAAGATCATGCATCTCAATCTTGGGGGATTTCTTTAATTTATGGAACGCTCTTGAATACCCAAAAAAGACAATAGAGGACTTGAAGTCAGAGACAGAAAGACTTCAATTCCCTGTAAGTTTGATGACCCGGGGCTTACTGGTAGGATGTTGAATTAGCTAATTACATACGTGTGTCTCCGTATGAATAAAGTTTCAATAGTTAAAATTGGTTGATGCCCAACTGACTTGATGCCAAAGTTTAGGTCACATGTGGGAGACAAACATTGAATCTGACACCTGTCATTTCGTTCTCAACTTTTTGAGCAACGGCTCTATATCGGGCCTGGAAATTCGATGATGCCAGATGTCTCAGCTTGGATTCGAAAGTTGGTGATTTTTACTCAGGCACGGGTTCTTACTCGAATAATCTCATAACACGACGTGTTCTGCTAGGATAACTGCCGTCATTGAAGACTTGGGTTGAGTATTAGAGTTATATGATCCACAAAATCCACAACAATCTCCTTTGATAATGACGGTGAACTTGAAGTTTTGACGTGTCTTATTTATATCCGCTTGTGATATTCTGTGTTTCTGTTCATTTGCTGCGGAATTTAACCGCAGAGTTAGAAGGGAGGATTGAGCCTAGTCTAGTACGGAAGGTCATTGTCTTGGAGGGAGGTCTAACTCTACCCTAATACCATACTAACTGTTTATTGCAATTTTGTAAAGACCCTTTTTTTCTAGCTCATCATAACGCTTGTTGGCTTTTCTCAACTGTCACCGACATCGACAATGATTATCCAGCAGATTTACGGATTCTCTCACTGAGTAAGAATTTCAATTGAAGAGAGTGCACGTGGCTTTCCCAGCCGTCGGCTGAGACGGAAATGGTGAATAAGTATCGGTGTTTCACTCGCCGCTCACGTTTAGCAGTCTCGGCAAGGATGCTCGCTCTTGGAATATATTGTCCAAGAAAGCAGACGCCAAGAGACGGAAAATCAGAGTGGAAATCCCCCTTTTCGGACAGGACACACAGAGCCCATACTTTACTCTACCGGATTCCCGGTTTATTTACGGTGCAGAGCCTCCCGCCGTTCGTCTCGTCAATGCGCCGGCACCAAAATGAGCAACGACCGGGCCACTACAGCGCGCCCAACAAAGCCTTCTTTGGTGGCGACGATTGCGACAGCTGTCCATAACAACTTCCTCCTACAAACGCAAGGGATATTACGATTTTTTTTTTGTCGTGTATGATCAGTCCTGACAGAAATTTAATCCACTCTGGCAGGAGGTTGCCATTTGGGATCTTTTATGCACATCTCATGCAGCAACGCAAATATGGGATCTTGACTGTGTAGCAGCTGGCAAAAAAAAAAGTTGTGGCACAGAAATCACAGAGGCACAGATGTACCTGGCCGGGTCGCGGATGTGCAGGGTCTTGAGGGTGTCGGTGAAAAGAAAACACGGAGAGTGAGGTCATAATGCAGGGTCGGAGTGTTCCCACCATGACATCAATGACGTATGGTGTCATGCACGGCTGTCTTGGGATCTGACGCTAGTTGTGTACCAGGAGAAAGCGCGTCCGTTTACGGGCACTTGGCACGCCTGCTTGTCCGCTGCGGGCATTTTGGGATAGAAGAGCTGGGATTCTAAAGAACGGCCGTGATTTGTCAGAATAAAAATTGTGCACAAGGTGAATGAACACAGACCCCAACACAAGCCCGCGAACTCAACACGGTGCGAAATGGTAAAAGTTGGTGTAGGACGATCGAAATAGAGCAAGGCACTTCTGCACTGACTGCTCCTCCCGAGAAAAGTGCGTGGACGCGACTGTCAAAACACAAATTAAAAATAACCACTATCAACACCAGAAACGGGGGAAGACATGGAAGAAAGTACTGGCAGGAGAGGGGAGTTAGGGATACGAAACGATTCTTACCTTACATGCATCTCCGAAACTGTATCCATAAGGCTTTCGGTATTTATATTCCCGTACGAAGCCACACAGAAAAACAGGGTTGTCTAACAAGTGTAAGGTTCATCCCATGGTCTAAAGCCTGGCCGTAAGCCCTGACGTTTGTGATTCAAGTCCACTCACTTTCTTTAGGAAACATCGTGGGTTCAGCCCTTGCGGGTTGAGTTTCCGGATTCTACAGGCCAGTCTCTTGGCTAGGGGTTCATGACTTACCTCAGGGAAGACCCGCATTCCGTATCGTTCATCATACGATAAGTACGCATCCGGAGTGGAATTTAGGGAACAATTACAAGAGGCCCCGCGGCTATTTACAAGAAGCTGAGACCAAACTTCATTCAGCTAACTTTGCAAATAGGTACAAAAAATTCCTGCAAAATTCGAAGAAAAATTCCTTAGTTCAAGGCGTTTTCTTGCTAAAAAAAAACCACCGTTCATGTACCTCTTCAGATGTTTTTTGTGATGGGTCTCTTTCCCCCAAAACTGCCGCCGATTCCTTACCCGCGGGTAGGTTTCCACGTGGCGCTTAAGCGAGACTTGGCATGGCGTGCGGCAACATTAACAACAACCTTCCGGACTCTTCAACTTTTGAATAAAGAAGTTTCTTTAATCTCGATGAATTTGGTATGGGTACATCTATGCTCACCATACCATGACTTTGATTTTGTAAAAGTAACTCGTGATAATAGGAGTATCCATTCACGGCTGATTCTCGAAGGAACCTGCACAGACGCGGCACACCGGCAGGCGGAAGTCTGGAAGCCGGGCTGCAACGATATTTTGGTCCAAAGTCCAGGGCTTGTCAGAGAATCTGTATCCAATTACTTCACAAATTCGTAACAACCAGGTATTCGGATTCATGGGTAGATGACCTTCAGGTTGGAGATCGCTGTCATGGAACCTGTAACCTCGATGACGCCTCGACTGCGCACAATAAACCAAGGCACGACCAATAAATCACCATTTCATCCTTTCTTATGAAACGAACTCGGATTCAGATAATCACATGGTTCAAATATCTCCACGCAAACCCAATCAATTACGTGGCTTTTATCACATTTTTTGGTTGGGATTTACGTGGATGGATATATCGTACACTAACGGCAATTTATCTAACCCCTCAAGTGCCTCAGTATCACAATTTTGCCAGACAATCATAAACCGCAGACAACATGTGATGGTTACTTAGGTTTCCATTCCGAGCGGTTGGGGGCTATGCATTCATTTTTCGGGCCATAGGCATCGGAAGGAAACGGAAGTACCCACCAGACTCTCGGGGGTTTCGGTTCCTGTCATCTACCTAAAGCTCATCGATATGATCATCGATATATTTCTAAGCATCATCCTCACACCGGACATCATCGTTAATACCCGTAACCGCATCTCCCACCCGTCCGTTTGGTTTTCTACTCTTTTCACTAAGGATATTTTTCCAACCCATTTACACGCGACGACCACGCATAGCATCCGGTAACTGTCTGGTCATTATGATATTATAGTAACAACAGCAACAACTCAACGGTGGCTTCCTCACCGCTCTGCGACATCAAAATACACCATACATCGGCAATTAGGGGTACGATCGCGATCTACCCTCGTATTACCAGATCGTGGAATGAGATCGTGAGTTTTCCAGTCAGCCGGGAGTTGAAGAGGGCTTGTGATACAAGTTTTTTTTTTTTTCTTCTGTTGAGCTGGAAGTGAATGCATGTATGTTCAATTATGCTTTTTTCCTAGTGCGAATTTCTAGCCTTTTGTTGGATGGATGGGTGGGTTGGCGACAACGGCGGGGTAAAAGCTCCATCCATCTGTATGGCGGACCCGGAGGCGCAGAGAAAAGAGACGCGGGCGATAAGAGCGGTGCAAAGTACTGGTGTGGCACGCGAGCAGTTCGTAGTTGGCGCTTCTCGCTTTCCCCTTCCAACACCCCCTCCAACACCCCTTCGGCAGTCTTCACTCGTCCTGCAACCAAACTCAAAGCTTTCTAGTCTCACAATCTCACAGATTCCTAAGAGCGTACTGTATAACTTTCTAGAACACTAAAGAATATTAAGCTTGAGAACTCAGAGTTTGGACACCTGCGAGCGAGGCTAAGTCACACGACCTCTTGACCCACAGACCCCCACATACAAGTCCGTTTCTAAAGGACAGTCGACCGATGGATTGGAAACATATTCCTCCGGCTAGTATGAGTAAACGACATCGGCTCGGAGGTATGTACAGAGCAGTGGTAGTTGTATATTTTCCGAAGAGTACATATTACAAAAAGCATCATCTGTGTGTTGTAGGCAACGATGGTGATACCGCTACATCAGGGACACCCTTACAGCACCATCAAGCCACACATAATAAGACACGAAATCGAAGCTACTGTAGAGTAAATTCAGCAGTAGCTTTGCTGCTAGGTATGAACAGCCTGGTCTGCTGCAAGGCACCACTTCACTTTACTGAAATCACGACTATTCCTTACAAGTTGACCTGCAAGCCATCTTATCTTACCTCTGTAGACAATTCGGATACATATTCCTCCCAATTATCATACCAAATTCCCTATCAATTATGTACTCATGAGATGGAATTTGCCTTCTCAATCCCTACCATATTGTTTCGAATATCTTCCTCCTTCCACAGGTTTCCATCCAGGTGTATTCCTTTCTTCCTCTTTCCTTAACAGTTGCTCAGCTTTAGCGCGCTCTAAAGCCTCCCGCTTCTCCCGCTCAGCTCGCAGCTTTGCTAGCTTGTCATTGTCGTTGTCTTTGTCGGTACTGTCCTTTTGTCGACGTGTATCCGAACGGTGACTGTGGTGGCGACGTTTATGACGCTCATCGGAGTGTTGTCTAGATTGAGACCTAGACCTAGACCTGGATCTACGGCCCCGCTTCCGATGGTGATCATGATCTTTCGGGGAACGCGAACGTGAACGCGAACGGCGACGGTGGCGGTGGCGGTCTTTAGTCTCGTTTGCATGGCTTTCTCGCTTCGCATTCCCATGTCTTTGAGATTCTTTGGTGCGGGATGAAGATATCGGTTTCGATGATGCTTCTTTGTCATGGCAGATATCCCGTCTTCTCCGGCTCTCGTGGACCTCTGTCATCTCGGACCCCCCTACTTCCCGTTCTCTTGTTCTTCGCCACTCTTCTCTCGTCTCCTCGACTTCTCTTAGTTTCCGTACCCCAGTTTCCACAATCCTCATTGGGTCAGCCCAATCCTTCCTCATTACTTCCTTATTCTTTTTCCACTCGGTACGCCTATCCCCGCCATTATCGCCCTCAGCCTCCTCCTTATCTCTCTTATCCCCCGCCTTCGTGTACCAAGGCGTTAGGTCATCACAAGGTCTTCCCAGGGCATTCTGAAACGTTCGCGCCTCCCATAACGCCTCTTTTTCCTTACGCTCCTTCTCAGCCTCTTCGTTTTTCCTTGTTTTTTCAGGTAGCGTAGGAAAAAGATTAATATGTCCGGTCTCATCTGTAAGCCCGGCCTTGTCGATATGTAAATCTAACCTCCTTTGAGCATCCGTTCGTAGTTTCTTCTTAGGCCGGGGATGATCTGGATCGTTTTCGGTTTCATCTTCCTGCTGGTCTCGGAGTAAAGGTTTCGGGGGAGGCTCTATTCCGGCGGCGCGAGCGCGCAGAATTTCGAGTCGGTCGCGAGAGGCACTAGAGGCGGCATGTTCGGCGGCTGATGCGGCGGCAGCTTCTGCTTCGGCTTCGTCGCGCCGTACACGTGCGATGTTCGCAGCGTTATAGACGTGGTAGGATTTGTGGTGGAGAAGGTGGAGTGGCATGATGGTTGGTGGTGACAGGTTTGAGGGTGACGCGAGGAGCTCCTGTGAGCTTCTTTGAATCCCAGGATCCTGCACATAACACGTGATAAGGCGCGAATATTCGAGGTTTGAGGTGCGTGACACATGCAGGTGTTTTTTTACCGTAGGATAGGCCTACGTAACTCCACATATTGGAGGAACATTCAGAGTACAGGAAGGCATAAAAACACTTTGATGCAAGTAGAAGGTACAAAAGTATCCAGCCAGATCACACATAGCATGATCATTATAACACAGCGGTGTGACGACATTGACGATGACGGAATGCAAAATATAGCTTGTCATGCAAGGTGATCATAAGTTCTTACAGTAAAAATACAACGTCCAACGTCCACATCATATCTCATCACTTATACCTTACCTTGTAGACCAGCACAACACCGCCAAACAATAAAGCCTCCTGGCTCTTGTCGCAACCCCGACTTCACGAGGAAGGCAAGAGCAGAGAAAATGGGTATAAACTCCAAACATAAATGAATCATCCAATCATCCAACCAACATCACCGATAGCTTTTCCGTACAGACACACCATATCCCCGTTAGCGAAATGCCAGTTACAGCCCATTGCCAACACATCATAGTACACCAACCTAACACACATTGGAAACCTAGTGTCCTCTGAGTTTTTTTTTTTTTTTTTTTTTTTTTTTTCGTTTATTCGATCTTAATGCTACCGTAGATTTTCTGAACGAAAAAGTAGCTGGAGAAGAATCCAATGGTTCCTACACACGTATATTAGCCATGATGTCATTTCGGGATGAAGCATTGTGATGGAGGCAAACCTGTGAGGATGAAGAATAAGAACCCAATGAGCGCAGAGTACCCCAGGTACAATACGTTGCCAGTCAGGCCACCAAGGCTCAACTTGCTTATCCAGTAAACAATGGCATTTAAGAAGATATAAAATGCACATGCACCGGCTGTAAAGAAAGAACGCCACTGCCAATGGTAGTTCTCGCTGCAGAGAAGAAAGTAAACCATCAATATGGTGACCATGGAACAAGTGACAATCTATAAGTGGAGAGTTAGTATATACCCGATGCTTTCTGCGGACCGAGGCCATACCATAATTCCGTAGCAAACAAATAGGAATCCGAACATGTAGTAAACTTTGTGAAACCAGATAGAGTTCATGATGAAGTAGAGCTCAACAAAGATAGCTCCAAATGGTAAGATACCGGCAAGGAGCATAGAGGGAATGGGTCGGAGATATCCAATGGACGGAGGAATTTGCCTTGGAATCTGGTTTGTACGGACAGGAGCCTCAATGATAGGAGATCTAAATCCAAACCAACTACCAGCAAACGATAGAGGCACTGAAATCACAAACCAGATTCCAATTAGAGCTAGCATAGTGGTGAAAGGGACAGCTCCTGATGATTGATTTATGAATAAGAAAAGGTTCAGGAAAAAGAACCAAGAAAAAACAATTCCTGGAATAAGAAATGGAGTGAGAATAATATTCTTTTTCCAGGCCTCTCCACCAAGTGTTTTGTAAACCCGAGCTGAAACGTATCCACCGACGGAACCAAGGAGAGTGTAAAGTAAAATCGCAACTGTTCCCAGACTACCACGGTTAGACGGTGATAGGAAACCCAACAACGCAAATGCAATTGTAACTCCAGTCATAAAAAACAACTGAGATCCCGAGCCCAAGAGAATGGATAACAACATAGGGTTCTTTGGCGCACGGAAAACATCGCCATGGACTAGCTTCCAGCCAGAGTCGTCCTGTACATCCTCGTTAATATCGAGCTGGTTGTACCGACTGATATCTTTGCGCAGAGCTCGTAAAAGAACCATTCCGACCATAGACGTCAGGAAAATAACAATGATAGCGGAGTTCACGAGTGAGAACCAATGAATGTTGGGATTCTCAACACCGAGGTATCTGTCCCATCGTGTGGCCCATGCTGTCCTAGAGGGTCTCCAGTACACTGAATACGTATAGAGAACCTCTGTTTCATGTTCTTCGCTCAGTGATACCGGCTCTTCGCTATCACAGTTCGCACCGAACTCCTTTGTGTTATCTTCCCGAGATTGACGGGATTCCGGCTGCACAGTAACCCCGACTACACGGTATCTGGGATCACCCTTACGCGAAGGTATCTCATGGAAGTCGATCATGAAGTTGTAGTGGGTATTCAAATACGGAGTCGGCATTTTTCTGTCCTCGGGCTCTGGTGTGTCAAGGTAACCCAATGGAAAGCCCTGTGTGAAGTATTCGGTCCCGGTACTATCCACATAACTTCCTGGCAGTCCATCTACGAGAAAATTAAGGTTGTAGTTCTGCCAAATCCGCCCGTTTACAAATTCTGCCATTTTCTTTGTGTATTTTTTTGGTCCACATTGCTTCTTGCATGTCTCATTCTTTCCCATGTGTAGCTCGAAAGGCGACGTTAGGATTCGGTCTCCAAAGAGGATCGATCCTAGTGACTCCGCAACCTTCTCCGGTCCGTTTTTCGGCTGACAGAAGCCCAGCTTGTCATGATAGTAGTCGAAAGGAAAGATTGATCGTAGCTCGGGGGACTTTTCGTTACTGCTTGGTGTCAAACGATTGACGTATAGCGGTACAGTGTCGCCTTTCTTATAGTCTGTCGGTACAACACCTGGAAGATAGAAGCCAGATACTACAGAGCTGAGGGAAAGTACCCCTAGCAAAGCTTTTGCTGCGGTTGAGAAAATCATTTGGCGAAGGTAGACCTGGGATTGACAGCGGAAAGTTCAGGAGAATGAAGCTAGTTGTAAAGCTTGAGCTCGCACGCGAGCGAGTAAGGTTTAGGAGTCGAGCGCAAAACTTCGGATCGAAATCGCAAAGCTATCAGCTTATCCGTATCGACGTGGTGGGGTATTTTTTCGTGATAATGAGGGTGACTGCTCCGAGCTCGGTGAGCTGTGTTCAAGAAATGTGTTCCTACTACTTTCTGGTTCCGCGCGTCAGAATGCCGAGCCTAAACACTTAGGGAGCAATCTAGAGCCTCACGCTAAATTGAACCGTGCACTCACTACAGTGCATGATCGACTTTCGTGTAACATGGCCTGTAAATGAGTTGGTAACACAGGTGAAGGTGTTTATATTTGCAAAAAAAAATCGCCGTCTAAAATAAAACACGATATATATCGTCGATAAAGGTAGTTCGCGCAAATCGATAGACTTTAAATAATTTAATTCCCCTTGTGCAGGGGGAGGAGAAAAAGGAATGTCCCTCCGACCGGAGTCGAACCGGTGACCAACGGATGGCAGCAAATATTACAGTCCGGTGTGATACCAACTACACCACAGAGGGTGTGGACAAACTACAATACACATATAGTAAATATAATATTACAGCATTCCTCCTGCGAACATCTTGCGAGATTTTCGAGGTTCAATTGTTTGTTAGGAACAAGTTACGAGTATTTCTCGGTCTCCATTATTGCATTTGAGCCAACGTCTAAATTACACATCGCACGGTTGGTCAAATGAGAAATTTCAGTCTATTTGTACAAGGGCAATCTAGAATACTGTGCCGGTTTTGGCCAGAATAAGCTGTCTCAGCAGTGTATTCCGGGTATTATTTTGCATTGCAATACGCATTGTACGACACATGTTTAGGCTTCTAAATGCATGAGCAAGATATTATCTCCGCTTCTTGTAGGCTATTCCCGCATTCATCAACCCCACCGCTTTGGACATGACCTGAAATGACCGCCAACCAAGTATCGCGGGGATAATGAGCCAGGGGATATTGCAGCCCACATAGTAAACCCAGAAATAAAGAAACTCTGGACGACAGTGCTTGTTCCCCCCTACGGTTGCAGTTACGTAATATAAAAGCACGCCGTATACATGGCAGCAACATGCGATTAATCGCATCGGATGACGTTTAGGGCTTTCCAAAACGGTTGCAAGAAACGTAAGAAGGCATAAAGGGCCAAGGAAAACCTAGTGATATCAGTAAAGTAACAATTCAATTATTGTGGTAACCCATACCACAGTTAAAGCTTCGATTCCAACGACGAACTCTCCCTCAGCCTTTGCACCCAATAAGTACCGAGAATCTGAAAGCGCATACTCCTTCCACAACTCGCCAATGACATCTGAACGAGAAGCCAGAGAATTGCGGTACCTGATGAAGTAGCCTTCGAAGTGAATGTGTAGCAATCCGCAGTACAAGAACCAACTAGCCGTGGCTTTAGCACGAGTTGTGAGGGTTGGGTTCATGAGCGACATTAACCGCCAGCCGAGTAGGAGAACGAGAGCGCTGATAGTACCCATTGCACCGAGTATGATTTCTTTCGAAAGCGCTGGTGACAAATATTTCAGTTGCATATCTGGCGGATAATATGGGTGTGACATGGTGAAGGTATGGTGTTCGGAGTCGACTAGCGGAACGTGGAGTATATACTGCTGGTGCTGAGGTGCAACGTCGCGACGCGGTAGAGTAACGCTGCTACTCGTGCCTAAAGATGGTGGCTAGCGCAAAGTAATTGCATGTCCAATCACTCGTCACGGCATTCTACGTCGTCTACATAGTGGACTTTTTTGGAGAAACTCATAGAAGTTGAAACCCTTATAGGAATTGTAAAATAATGTGGTTGATTGTCAGGCTGTAAAATAATGTAGTTAATTCAGAGAAACCATTTGCCAGACTTCATTGACGTGTTAATCTCTATTCCAAATTACAGTTGAGAAGTACAACCAAACTGCGACGGAAATGGCTTTTTTGATGTATAAATACGAGTATACAATGCCAGGCAATCATAAGCGAGGGATTGAGAAGCTAAGCCACATCAATAATAAATCCAAATCTATCTCATCTTTGCATATTTGTCTTGAAAAAAAGTGAGAAGGACAAGATGGACAGGACGAATTCGATAAAGTAAAGCAAAATGAAGCTAAATCCACCGTAAGTCAACTGCATCCGACCTGGTAGAAAATCTATAACAGAATTTCAACGAGAGTGTGTTTTAAAAAAAAAAAAAAAAAAAAACACTGGCACGACACCGTATAACGTGCCAAAAATCGTACGTTTATCATTAACCCCTCATGAAACTTTTATAGAGCCATATTTGACGCATTGGAAAATTCCAAACGGATAATTTGGGCTTTGGAATTCGTCGTCCTTTCAATGTTATCGGAAGCTCGGTTAGAATGGGTCTCGTGAATTTGGAGAGCTCGGTTGGAGGTTTGCTGGTCAAAGGTTGGATCACCGATGGTTTGGGGGCTGATAGCGCGTAAATATTGCGCCATATGTATCCATCTAAGATTAATCAAACTGGATAGATTTTGGATATTATTGGGTAACTTCTTTACTAGACTACGCGTTAAATTGATTGAAAAAAATCCGAGTAAATATGCGTCTTCATTACAGTGTAATTGCATTTATGTATTTCATACTACGTTTTCCGGTGCTGTTTGACTTCGTAGCTCCTTCAATCAACCCGAATATCCGCTTATCTATCGACCTCTGATTAAGATTTTTTCTTTCTACCCTGTAAACAAGCAATAACTTGACATATGAACGTCTGTTTTCACGGTAATCGCCATAGTGCCACTAATCGGATGTGCTTTGATTCCAAAATGTGCGGTTGACTTTTTGAGCACTGACAATGAACCTCGGGCATCAAACACGGTGCCAGGTAATGACCTGGCACATATAAGTACGCCTACAATATCGAAGTAATGGCGGAGATTTGAGCATCAATGGTGTGAATAAATCAAAATAATGGAACGCTAAGGTCGGAATTAGATTGATGGTCATTGGATGATCAAAACGATATCGTGAGAGCCATTCAATACATTCTGCTTGAAATTATGGTTCTTTAAGAAACTGGTCTATTTGAATTTTAGCATTGATGATGAATGGCGCGGGCATTACTCATAGAATCAGAGCTTGAATTGAGTCGGTTGACTACCAATTTTGTGTTTCACAGTCGACAGTACATAGGTAGATACTGGTTTTCTAACTGTGGGGTATTATAACCGGATAACATTTACAATATTTTATGTTAGTTATATCAGCTGTTATCATGTCCACACCCTCTGTGGTGTAGTTGGTATCACACCGGACTGTAATATTTGCTGCCATCCGTTGGTCACCGGTTCGACTCCGGTCGGAGGGACATTATTTTTTCACACTTCACAAGGACTGTGATTTACATTTTATCAGGGTGCGTTTTGTTGTACCCAAAAACAAGGGGGTAGCCCTTTTGAGGCCGCGTTTGGTTCGCCAACGGCCGTTGCGATTTACTGGCAAATTGACCGTTTGGAAACGGTCGGGGGGGTGTTTGGTTTGGCACCGACCGTTTCATTTTCCCAGTCACAACCGTTTGCGACTGACAAGACGCGACACAACCACCAAAAAAAATGACGCTGGAAGAAGCCCTCGCACCACGCAAAAAAATACAACTAGAACGCCGTAAAAACACCGTTATTCTCGCCTTGTATGCGCATTTCTACCTTTTGAAGACGCCTGTCCGCACCTCCATTCGCACTGGAGAAATTTTCGCGCGCGAAATTCTCAATGCCCATCCACGCCGAGCCCTCGAAGTCCTCAGGATGCCCGTCAGCACTTTTTTAGATTTGCGTGACTGGCTGGAAGTAAATAACGGTTGCTCCATGGTCCGACCGTTTTGACTCCGTTTGCACCAAACGGCCGTTGGCGAACCAAACGCGTAAAAACAGGCTAAACACTTTGTTTTCGGTCAAACCAAACGCACCCTAAGGTGTCTCCAAATACATAAATACAGGTAGTCCCATGTTTTTATGTTTTCCATTCATGTTTGACCCTATATCCCTCGCCTGTGTTCTTATTCGCCCCGTCACAGGATGAAATCTTTTTATAGAATACCCATACATCAGTCACATCAAATGAAACTCTGCTACTCTAACAAGCTCATCTTTCAGGGCAGTGCAGTTTATTAATTGTTTTGAATATAAAGCAATGAGTGGGTCTTCTGTATGAATTTAAGATTGAGTTTCTGCTGCCTAAGTGAAGTTTTGCTCATAGCCTTGTAAACCCGCACTTAAAATGATCACGTGAATCAGCAAAATATTGTTAATTAAGGTAAATTCCAAATCTCAAAGTCATAAGTCCTTGGGCTATATCCTAAATCTCATCTATGATACCACGTGCTATCTGAAGGCCTTGTGATCAAGTTTTACGGATTTTTGTTTTCGATTCTAGCAAAAAAGGACTGCTCTTGAGATACACTCATACAGTTAACACTGAGGAGCGGATACCTAATCTTAAAGCTTGTACATTTGGGATGTTTAGAATTGAGAAGTCCTAGAGCAAAGGTGAGAATCCAACTGTTGTGAGGTTCAATATCGAAGCTGTCGTTGTAGTCTCTAATCCATAATTTAAAAACAAAAACCCAGGAGGAGACCGTCCATCTACATTCTTGAAGATAGGCCAATATTTGCTCTATGGTTTCTGTGGTAATATGGTCCGCTTACCACTGAGTCGGGAAAGAGGGAGTCAGGGCAAAAAAAAGAATGTCCCTCCGACCGGAGTCGAACCGGTGACCAACGGATGGCAGCAAATATTACAGTCCGGTGTGATACCAACTACACCACAGAGGGTGCGGACAATGACTGTAGGGTAATATATTGTTTATAACAATTAATAAGCGCATTAACATGCTGCGGGGGAACTCTAGTTCGCGCCTGAATTCTCCAGTTATACAATTCTGGGATATACCAAAACATGTAGGTTTTCCCAATACAAGTGAGTTATTCACGATTTCTTTTCAAATTGTCTCTTAATACCATTTAGCTTTATTTCATATTCAGAGTGATTTCTGCAAGTGCTTCATACCCTGAAACGACAGATTAAGCAATAAACAATGGATAAATCTATTAGCCTATCTAGATCATAGATAAGCCAACATCAGTTTTAAAGCGTGCCATTATCCCAATATCTTAGTGACTTGAACTTGCAAATCTTGCAATCTAATACCGACCTTCCGAGCACATGGCACACCTTAGTCATGAATCAAGTAATAATAACAGTAACACGAACAGCTTATTGATTAGCCATGAACTTGTATTCTTATTAATTGTTTAAACCCATATTCACGCGTTTGAACACCTTATTCGCGCAGATTGCCAGAAAACCGAAGAATTACAGGCAGACAAATCAAACTTAGACTCAGACCTCCCAACCTTGTAGCCAGTTTACCGGGTAAAATTGTAACCCAGGTAAACTGAACTGACAATTCACAGTTAGTTGGTGCAGTTCTGGTGTCCCGGATACACAGTTGGTTCATTTTTGAGGGGTCCGTAGAACCAGGTAACTGCAGTGCACTGATTAAACGGACTCGATAAATACAAACCAGTTTAACCGCATCGGGAACCAACGCATGCAGGAATTAATAATGTATTCAACCTCGTTTGAACCCATCGGTGGCCGAGCCTGCCGGTATTTCAACCCTCCTCATTTCACCAGCTTCTGGTAACCAGATTTCCCAACCTTTACAAAATGGCGTTGAACATGCTCTCAGTTTCCGCGATGACTGCCGAGTCTGAGCTGCTATTTTCCGAATGCAAGCGGATCGTTGTACCAGACCGCCATTGAATGCAATCAGATACTCTGGAGGCAATTGGGGGGCCCAAGAGCTGCAATCGTAAGCGTCAGCCGTGATTTTCGGGCACACAATTAGTATAAATTTTTGTTATTTACGCACTGAATAATATTTATTTCCCCTTCATAAACCAGTTCCTCTGGACAAAGCAGTTTTCGCAGTTTTAAACAGTCCACCTTGTTTGCCAAGCCTTGCATTCAGTTAACTTGTTTTCGCAGTTTACCCAGTTTATACTACTGACAGTAAAGTGAACTGGGTCGCCGTACAGTTCTCATATTCCAACAGTCCGTACAGTCCGTTTTGGTCGTCATTTTGAACTTGTTTGTACGAATGGGAGGTCTGCTTAGATTTCAAGAGGATTGTTACCAAAAATTGATTACAATCGCAATGGAGGACATGGAAGTAAAAAATTACTTACCAGTTCCCGAGAGTATCATGAGATGAAAATGATAGACGCTGCTCCTTCGAATGATAAGCATTTGTCTAATACTACTGGTGATATATGTCTGATAGAATATGGGGATGCGGTTTCTTAAACCAATCAAGCCATGAGTCGTCAAATTTATTTGTTGAATTATACGCTAAAGGAGCTCTAAAACGCTCATATGAGACATGAACTGTCAAATACAGGAACATATCAAGGGTCTAGATTACGGTAATCAACGGCTATCACTCGATAAGAAGCTCCTCACTTTCGAGATTACGAATATAAGCCGGAAAGTGCTAGAAGCGGGGGAAATAGTAGAGGAAGTACAGGGAAAATTAGTATTATTATTCTATCTTCACAAACATGCTAATATATAAAGAATGCTCGGTGAGTCGCCTTTAGGGAATCTGTAGACTGTAGTGTTGCATCGCTGATGAAGTTTAACTAACATGGCGTCTTTATGGTGTAGCTAATTGAAACACATATCAATTAACCTTGTACTCTAGCATCAAGTAAAATTCTTACACTTTGTTATTCCTCAAGTTTACAATGAAAAAAATCAGGGTTCAGCGTGTGATATAATGAGTGCGAAAAAAAAACAAGCAAAACATAATGACTGACCCCGACGCGATTTGAACGCGCAACCTTCTGGACTGGAATCAGATGCGCTACCCTTGCGCCACGGAGTCTTCTGATACATTGTTAGTAAAATGTAATCATGAATAAATTAAAATATCAAATCGATAATCAGATACGGAATGGATCCAGCTTACTGCCCGGTCCAGCGCTTATCTAACGATTGCATCTATTTCTCCGAAAGTCTTGAGATGGTATAGAGGTTGATGCTGATGCTTATTTTAGTGGTTTGATCTTACGTTCTCATGTACACGAATATGAAATGTAGTGAACGTTGATTTCATTATCATTTCTGTACTAGATTGCGGAAAAACGGCCACTCACGTTCAAATATGACCGCAACAGTGTCCGAGAAATCTATATGAATATAAAAAGCGCAAATCAAAATCTCTTAATCTTCGAGGCCTTTGCTTACGCGTTACTTGGGCCCTGGATTATGAAGTCTGCAACACACGCAGCGTGCGTGGATTAGTGTTACCTTGACAATATAAGCCACAGTATATTACAAGAATAATGATATTATGTAGGTTCTGTCACAATGCGGGGATCAATTGCATGGGTCTTACTGTGATATCAACCGGGGATTACTAGCTACTTAAATATCCTGTCTGTAGATCATCACCTGGTCAATTATTGATTTGTCTTCCTAAATAACGAAAAGTTTCAGCGCCTGTTCCAGCCTGTGTATTAAGGTTTTATTTACAGTGAAGTGGTTACTTATTTCACCGGGTATAATTCCATTCCAACACGCACACGCCTTCATTGCACGTATTAATGCAATGAAAACCCACGTGCTTCAGGCTATCTATAAATCACGAGCGAAGAATGTGGATTGAGTTGAAATCACATTTTAGCATAAGTGGACATACAGTCAATTCTGTACCGGTTATCCCGATCCTGATAGGCTAAATCGCCAGTGTATATACATTTAGTTCCAACCCCGAGCCATTGAGGCACCGGTGACGGCGGATTCTTCAGCTCCAACAAGCCTGGGAGTTTCTGCTTCACCGATCATCATCGTTTAGGCCATAATCAAGATATAGTCGCACAATACCGAAGCTACCCGCGATTCTTACTGGCTAGACCTAGAATAAACTGTCTCGGTGGGAATCCTGTCTACCCCACATTTTCGACCAGGCTTAGCGCTGCTGCATCCAACTCACACTAGCGGTGGAAATAAGGTGTGTCTTTGCTAGCTAGCAACCTGGTTCATGTCAAATTGAAGCGCAAGTTGTTCCATCCGAGTAGCCGCTTTAGGGGCATAGTGGGTTATGTGCACATGCAAACGAGACCCACAGAATGAAAGCTCTAGAACCTGGTTCATGAATGAGGGGTAAAAACGAAAGCCCCCACCGGGCAGAGAGTTAGCAAGGCAAGGAATTTATCTATGCCTCAGAATGACCATTTTGGAGGAGTTCTACAAGTTACCTTGCGTCGTGGTTGTGCTCTACTTGACCAGATACCATTGATGCACGAGTGATACCGCATGGAAAATGGGGTTCGGCCGCTAAAAAAGATACATCTCCAACCTTATCAGACTATAGAAAGATAAACATTTGAACTGATTAGTCGGGATTTGTGGATTTGGACCACTCCCTACGGTATTTCCTGATTTCTGGTCGGCAGGGGTTTCCGCAGAATCAACGCGGGAAGATCGGTACAATAAATATATTGGGACTTGGCGCTGAACTGTGTATTCTCCAATTCGGTTGATAAACCTTACATTTTATTCGCTTATTGACAACCGCATTTTTCTCAAACATAACGTGATGTACCTGCATAAATACGTTTCTCCAACTCGGCGCATCTGTTCCACATCTTATCCGCCTCTTATCCGCCTTTGAAGAATTCACGGTTAGTGATAATTGTCCCATTGTTGAGTCCTAAAAGACATATCATAACCAATTTCAACCAGGGAGCATTTGGATGACCACAGAAGAACATTCATAAAAAATTCTTGCAAAACTTATTTACTGATTTCTTCGTGAGCCAAATTATTACACTCCTGCATGATGGAATAAGTCCAGGCCATATAGTGTCTTCATATTTCGCAGTTATGTCTACCGAAATTCGTTAGAAGCGAGGTTAAAGTTAGAGCTCCATGAAGAATCCGCATGTTGTATACACCGGAAGCCCGATGCTCCCTTGAAGATACAGAATATCTAGGGTTGTCTTTCTGTGTTCCTGGCTTTTGGTTAGATATGAACCGATTGTCGATGGCCGATGAACTAGGATACATTATTTGCCTTCCTCAATCGGTAATATATCTTCGGTCCAGGTTTTATAGAACTGTTCATACCCAACAGACAGAGCGGGCCTTGGATATATCTAAAGTAGGATAATGGACCTGCAGGATTTACTGCTTCAACTGTGCGTTTATAGCCTGTCAAAATCGCCTGCATGCAGAAGTATCTCCCTGCAGTCACCGTGCGGCTAGTGCGGATCTAGACATGACACCCATGGTTTCCAGAATGATGGGATCTCGTATAGAAGCGGCAGATTTTGAAAAAAAAAAAATGCTTGTCTCGGTTGCGGCAGTGGCAACGGTAATGGATTTAGTGGCGTAGTGACAATCGCGAAGGTGGTGGTAGCTGAGTTGATGCTTTATCCGGGTCCCATGGTGGTGTTAAAGTTAGATGCCACTGTATCAACTTCAGTAAGACTTTCATAGAGTCCTTAAATTTGCCATATCCAAGTACCGCAAAGATATCATGCGGTAAATACCCCCTATCGACAATCGACATACATATTGGCCTTAGATCCAGCGGGTTTCTTTGGTGCCATAAATCCAACTTTAAAATAAAGCCCGATAACTAAAGCCGATCAGCGTTTATAATCTCCTTCATACAAATTGTAGCCCTATCAAAGGTAAAATTCGGTGTGAGAAGCACATCATTTTTAATACACGCGACAGTGGAGCAATGCTAATCGCCTGATAAAAATGAGTCGACGTAACCAACGCCAGCCGTGTCCCAACGGAAAGCTTCTTCATACCAGCCTTATTTCGGATGGCCATTGACCAGCATCGACTCATACATATTTGATACCATGACGGGTTTCTATTTTTTGTCTCTCTACGTAATGGTGGATCCGATATTGGCCTGTCGATAGTTCTATATCACTCAAAAGTGTTGGATGGATACCCCACCAGAGAAAAATCCTCGGTGTTCCTATGTATCCTCTTGCATAAACGATACTTTCCGCAAAACGACGAATCATGTTGCACGGATTATGAAAGAGGGAGGTTCGTTCAGGGCTAGGGTAATCCATTTATGGCGATCACTCGACTCTTGATCCGGCCTCAAACTTCGTACGACATAGGTGCACGTTTTCAAAAAGAAAGAAGCCACATGAAAATAATAAATCATGATTTACCACGGGCGAAATGTGTGGCATTCTTCTAGAAGCCCTCCTATTTCCTGGGGTTCCATTCTAGCTCCAAACATTCCCACCCACTCATTACTGAAACCGTCATTGAATTGACGATGCCACAGTATACT
This sequence comes from Pyronema omphalodes, assembly GCA_024516155.1. Taxonomy (NCBI): domain Eukaryota; kingdom Fungi; phylum Ascomycota; class Pezizomycetes; order Pezizales; family Pyronemataceae; genus Pyronema; species Pyronema omphalodes. The sequence goes on from JAJJXM010000001.1 coordinate 1,133,799, forward strand.
TAATACGTGCCGAAACATTCATCTTGACACGCACATAAGATGAGCTGATCCCAATCTCGTTGATATATATGTCATTAGGGCACTCGGCCTTGGGCTTATGATTGCCTACGCCCGGAAAGATACCAATACCAATCTATCAGCGGGACTGATAAGCCCTCCGAATCTTCCGAAGTCTTCAAAGTCTTCGATATGAGATGGTTAAACAAAGTAGCCTCCCCGGTTCGTGGTTATCTATTATATCCGAGTTAAAGTTGGAACCGGAAACTCGTGCCGGGAGCTCGTCATCCCGAATGTTCAATCATAACCGGGACCTGTCACGTTGAAAGCACACAACTCCTAGTTTCTGCACGATATTCCTAAAGAATATTTCAGGCCCGGCGTCCAACTTCGTTTAAGAAATTGTCTCCGTCGATAACCTTGGTCACACTTATCTCCTATACACATAGTTTCCCCGGATTTCCTCGACGAGATAAGATTTTGGCCTTCGGTCCGATACACAAGGTATGTAATAGTGCAGGATTGAGAAGTGGACATAGCGGTCTTCCGTCCGAAGGTGTCTGTACCAAAGCCGGTCTTGTGGCACACACCCAGATATGCAGTCTGTATGCAAAAGACCACAAGACAGCGTAAAAAAAAAACCAAAATCTCCCCGCAGACACCAGTATATCATCACACCCTCTTCCTAACATAAGCTACTTCCATGCAAGTGTCGGAGAACAAAGAAACCATTGTAGCAGGCGGGGTTGTGCGAGATGCACTCTGATTAACCCCACCTCCCCTGTAAACACGGGTAAATGAGGCACAATAACCAGCGCCATTGGCAATACTACCTAGATGGGGTAGGATATCAATAATCCTTTCTGAGTGGCATGGGGTATTGGAACAAGGTTTTCAAGTACCACTATAAATCATACTGTATCAAAGCTTGATATCACTTTGCTTGGCAATAATATCCACCAAACAGACAAAGTGGCTGAAGAATTTAGGGAGTTCCTGAAATATTTCCGAATACGCTCTCCGGGAAGCCCGAGGATTCAATTTTTGTGGATACTTGGACATCCTTCTCTTGCCTTGTGAGCGCCGTAAAGAAGTAATGTTCTAGATTTCTGCAACTAGAGGCAAATCGGGCATGCCGTGATATTTCGCATGATCCAACATTCCAAATATTCGAGCCATGCTAGATGTTAATTGGCTGCAAGAAAACAATCTACGAAACTTTTAGACCAAATCTGATTAATAAGTAGACGTGTGTGATCAATATATTCATCGGCAGGGTATATTCTAAACTGGATAGGAGTTAAGGGAATCGGTTTTCATGCCTGTAATTCAATGTCAGACTGTGCACAGACGCACATATGTATTGCCTAGCTGTGGCGACAAGCATATGATTGATACTTGCCGTACCTTGGTTCCCTAGTGTCTTTTGAAGCTTCCATAGGTGGTGGGGCGGGTATGTAGGTGATACTTCGCCAAATATGCAGAGAAACCATCACCAAGCCTAGCTAGCGGTGTGCAAAGATGGGGTATTTCTCAAAGGCCAAGAAATCCGAGGGAGCGAGTATTCGCTCCTCTGTGGTGCATAAAAATATTCATTTATTACACGCTCAGTATTTTCATGGAATCTCTTTGGAACGGTTGCTCGGAATACCTAGGACATCTGCAGGAGTAGCTTCTCGTTTCGGAGTCATATGCAGCGTTTCATAGCCGCCGTTGGACCAAAGTTGGATGCACCAATCATATTTTGCTGAAAACAACCGATTAAACAGGGCCCATTCTTAAAACGAATACTGTGTGGTGGGTCCTAAGTAAACAGAAATGTCAGTAAAACTATGGACAGCCGGGGTCAGAGTTTGGACGAAATATGACAGCCAAACATGGAGGGTTGATACCGTGAAATGATGCGGTCACCGTGGTTCAGAAGCCTCCAATAGAAATCCAATATGTCGTCCCAAATCACAGGCGTCATCCTGTCCCAAGAAGCGGGGAAGTATCAGCTCCTCCATCTAGAAGCCATTTCTGGTAATTGAGCTCCGCGCACGATCTTTAAGCATGGTTTTGCACACCTGGTGGAAAGGAAAATAGAGGCAACTAGCAGTAATCGGAACGGTGCCATGCCTTGATTTGCGGTACCTTCGCCGCCGGAATGCCATTCCTCGGCGGGACCGGGACAGAACCGAAGCTTCACATGCTGGAAGAAGGGGTATTTCTGGCCGGTCTCTTTGAGAGCGGTGGCTATGGGAGTAGTTGGTCGGCCTGGAGGTGAGCAAGCAACGTCGGGGCGTAACCCCGCTTATGCAGCTAGGGAATTTTTGAAATTGTCAGGACAACCACGGCATCGGTGATGAAGTTTGAAATACAAGTGAATGAGACGTCCAGGGTTGTTAATTCCTTTGGTTCCGTCTTCCGTGAACTGAGCCCCAGATTTCGGCCTGGATTGTGAAATGCACAAAATTTGAAAAAGCGATGCGATGCGTAGCGCAAATGTTTATCGATCGTCACGCATGTAGGGCACGGACAGTGTTGGGGATGAAACATCGTGCGAGTATTATATCTAGCTTGCGATGCATGGCGTGCATTTGACCGGCTTCGATGTAGATGTGATGGATGATAACCAGAGGCCGGGAAAGAAGAACGGAAGAATTAAAGGACGGACTATTCTTTCTCTGCTCTAGGCTGAAGAATTCGGAACAGTGGAGATCGAGCGGTAATAGTGGTAACAGTGGTGGTGGTGAAAAATGGCGGCTCATGACAACAGATTCAGATACAGCAGGAAGGTGTGGGGTCATCCCCACCCGCTTAGTTTTCCTGGTGGCAGATATTACTTTTTCGTACACTTTAATTAATTGGGTTTTGGCTTACCGGGGCCCTTGGTCTTATCATTTGCTTGGTCTGAAGGTCCCAAGAAATGCGAAGCGACGACATCAGTTGAGATCTCCAGCCCGAAAATAGAGGCGTGATGGATGGCAATTGATCTCGTTCTGGGTGGCGCTATAGGTCACTGTTTCGGTATATCCTCAGCATCATCCCCTCCAGGCTTCAGATATTTTGATTATTGTCAGCCAAGTTCGAACTCGAGAGTTTTTGTTCAGTCACACATCCACTCATGTTAGAGACCAGTGTCAAGGTTTCTTATTCCCTCTGAGTTTCCAATATTATCGCCGTTGATCCATCGATTGGGTGTCTATCTCTCTGGACGTTGTTCAGCAGAATATTCAAAGAAATATCCCGCCAAAATCGATACAAGGTTTTCCATTGGATCTTCTGTTTTTCTTGTTCAGTCCTTTGGACTTGAGTCGAGATCAATCCCATTGGATTTATTTCTTCTGCTCTGGTTCACCCTATTGGATATTTTATTATTTGTTAACTCCCTCTGGATTGGACTGCATTGGATTTGTCTATTGTTTTTCAACTCCTTCTGGACTGGACTTTACTGGATTTTTTTTTAAATTGTTTATCATCCTCCTCCAGACTGCATTGGGTTTTTTTCTATTGTTTATAATCCCTCTCCGGACTCCATTAGATATTGTCAAATCCTCATCACCATCACACAGTTCAAACAGAAGAGCCATCTCCTACTCTTCGTTGAATATCATCCCATCCCGCATCAAGCATTGACTATCATCACTAGTTAGCTGTCCACCTTCAAGCGATCACCATCCGATTGGTCGCCTTTTTTTACAGTCCTGATCACCGCTGCGACCATCAGCACCACTATCCGTAACCGTTCTTCTGCGGCACTAGAGAAACACTAGAAGCCTCTCAGCTTTTTGGAGACATCGCGGTATTTCAGGACCTGCCTGTTTCTCGTATTTTTTGTGGGACATTTCTGCGTTCTGCAGGGTGATTCCGCTACCAAATTCCCACCGCTTCCCCGACGCAACCGCCAAAATACACAACTTCAGCCATTATCCACCGGGCCCAATTGCTCTGCCATTTAACGCGGTTTTCGCGGGCAGTAGTGGGTTTGGTGAATTGCCATTTTTATCGCCGCATCCTGTGCAGCTCCACAGGGACTGCCGAGGCGCCTTTCTGAATGGGTGCTTGTCATCATCCCCGGCCGACGGCGCAAGTGGTAACAACCCTCCCAGCGCCTCCACTCCATTTGCTTTTCCGTTCACCACAATGAATTCAAAATCCGCATCACCGCCGCCCGTTAGCACCACCGGTACGCCGAAACGCCGGAGAAAGACACAGTCTGATGAGCGACCGCCCGCGCTGACTTCGCCGACATCTCCCACGACAACCGATGGGAGCGGCGCGGTGGGAGGGATACCTGGAGTGGGCGCTGGAGCTGGCACCGGAGCCGGAACTGTATCTGGAAACAACAATAACAACAATAACGGTGCAACTTCATCCTTCCGGAACGTATCAGCATGTAACCGGTGTCGACTACGAAAGAATAGATGCGATCAACGGTTGCCAGCATGTCAGAGTTGCGAAAAGGCGGTACGTAGATTGGCGCAGGCCGTTTCTTCTGCTGTGATTGTTATTTGCCTTTGCCCCACCCTGTGGTTCCCAGGTCCCTGTTGTTTCAAACTGAATGCTGAGTTTTTTTTTTCGCAAGGGCGTACGATGTGTAGGTGTGTAATTATTCCGTCTCGAGTCCCTGTTTCCCTGTTTGGAATGCCTCGTTTTATATTATTTCTGGCGCGACGTCGCGTCGCGGTTGGACTCTGGTTGGCGGAGAAGGAGGGGGCTCTATCGCCTACGCATTGACCAAGATCGCGATTGACACGGCGCGTGCGCAGGTTACGATCCAATAACAAAGAGGGAGATCCCGCGAAGGTGAGCAGTCTATTCCCCGATTGGTTACCGGCTCAGGGCGGGAGGCGATTATTCGGTGCATGTCTCAAGCCATGGCGGATTATTTTCGGTGGAGGTTGCTGACGTCGAGGATTCTGTAAATCAGTTACGTTCACTACCTTGAAACCCGAGTTTCGTATCTTGAAAACCTTCTTACGAGCTCTAATATTACCTTCGCTCCCGCCGAGGACTTTCCAGACCTTCCACCAATTCAAACCACCCCCTCAAATACTATATCCACCCCGACCACAGCAACATCACTTTATGCTCCGTCTCTACCTGCCATTCCCTCACCATCAGGTACACCCATTGATCCCGCAATACGAGGACAGGGCGAGCCAGGACGTCAGTCTCCAAGAGTTAAACGCGAGTCTTCAGAAGGCTTGGAGGGAAAGAAGCTGGACAACCTAGTTTCGGATATCGGGCTGGTCTCGTTTGCCGGAGCAAGTGATCCACGCTACCTTGGATCTGTCTCTGGAATCTCTTTTGCTCGAGTTGTTTTCGCTGCAGTTAAAAGCACATCGGGAGCTGCAGGAAAGGATGATAAAAATGGAGCTTCTCTTGAGAAGGGAAAGAGTGGTCGTGGTGGATCTACTCGGGGTTCTAGAGGCCTTGGAATGGGTGGTGCTGCCACCAAGGATGAGGAGGGAGAGGTTGATGCGGACACTCAAATGAGAGACTCCTTCTTTGGACTCCACACCAAGCCAACCATCTCCCCGGCTCCCTTCCCAACTCGGCCTGTTGCGGAGAAGCTAGTTCACCTATATTTCGAGCATGCCAATCCTCAAGTACCTTCCCTCCATCGAGGTGAATTCACAAAGGTTTTGGATGCCATCTATGATCCGGTTGAGGGTACTACAACAGATAGTGCTATGGAAGCAACTCCAGAGCACGATTCTGAGGGCAAAGGACTTGGCGGTACCGCTCGTGAACGCTACCTTCTCAACATTGTTTGCGCCATTGGTGCAGGAATTTTCCTCACAACACCCGAGGAAACCTCTTCCGAACACGAATCAGATGATGAGCACAGTGGAGAACAAGAAGGACCACGAAAGAAGCAAAAGACGGATGAGAAGTCTCGTAAGGATAGTACCAAACGGAGCGAACCTGAGGCATACCATGCATCCGCAATGCTTTACCTTGAGTCGTTCTTAAGTCAAAGTAAAGGTGGTCTTGATGAGTTGCAAGCTGTATTGCTGTTGGCAGGATATGCCCTGCTAAGACCCGTATCGCCAGGACTTTGGTACATTGTGGGGGTGGCCGTTAGATTAGCCGTTGACTTGGGACTTCACTACGAGGATGCCGATACAGAGGCGAAGAAGCAGCCAATTCATGGTGAAAAGACCGAGAAGGATGGAAGAAAGGAGTGGGTAAGGGACATGCGTAGACGCCTTTGGTGGAGTGTGTACAATCTCGACCGCTTGGTTAGCACATGTGTTGGAAGACCATTTGGAATTGCTGACGAAGTCATCAGCACTCAGGTATGTTATGTCCACCAATAAATCCTCTGTGATGCTGTTCTAATTATATGCCAGTTCCCTTCCATGCTCGACGACCAGTACATTCACCCAACTAAGGGATTGATACAGCCTCCTCCAGGCGAAGAAGGAAAATCGTACAAATTGGTCTCTGACCACTACACCAGGCTTCGTCTTCTCCAGTCCGAAATTCTTCAAGTCTTGCAGCAGCAGTCTCACTCCTTTGCTTTTGCGTCTGCATCCTCCGAAACGAACTTTAGAAGAGATATGTACAAGGGGAAGAATAATTACCCTCGTCATCACCCATACCATCTACAGACTACGTACCTTCACGGTCATAAGTCTCTCCAGGCATGGCATCAGGATATGGACAACCGATTGAGCGAATGGATGGCTTCTGCACCAAAATCTAGTGCCGAAACTGGCGTTGAGTTTTCGCCATTGTTCCTCGAATTGAACTACTGGCAATCTAAGATCATGCTATATAGACCGTGTCTGTCAGTTCCTGTCCTGCTCGCAGGCGAACTCGGTGCCAACTCTGGAAATGCTCGATCCCGTGCTGCAGAGAGAGGTCTAGGAGAAGGAACCCACATGGTTCCTGGCAAGATTGAGGATGAGGAGCGGGTGTACCTGATTGTAGCAGAGGCCGGTAGCAAGGTTCTGAGACTTTACCGTCAGTTGCACCGTGTTCATCAGGTTAACTATACTTTCTTGGCCACGCACCACTTATTTATGGCTGGTATATAATCTCTCTCTAGGCTCGGGTTCTGTTAAATGCTAACGATGGATAGGAATTTCTTATCTTTACGCCATCTGGCACTCACCGCTCGTTCGATCACGTTTGTCCATGGACGATGTTGACTTTACTATCCTTGCTGCGACTTCTGTTCTTGGAGATTTAGTCGATGTCTGCCCACCAGCGGCTGCTTGCAGAGATGCATTCGAGCGCATGTCCAAGGCCACTGTGCAAATGTGCCTTAATGGTGGAAAGCGTGGCCCCGCCTCAACTATGGTTCCCAGCGGAACCCACACTATGGGCAATGCGTCTTCCCACGACCGTAGAGACTCGGTCAAGAGAGAAGACGGAAACATGAGTCATCAGCAGTACCGCCCTACTTACCAACCCCACCACATGCACTCTCCGGGCCACCAAATGATGCAACAACGCCCCATGAGCCGTGCTAGTAGCACTGATTCCTACTCCCATTCTACCGCCGCAGCTGAAGTTCGCCGAAGATCATCGCAGGCCCCACTTAGGTTTGATGATGGATTCCGGGAGCTGTTTACATCCCCTCGCTCGCTGCATATCAACACCCCAACCACCACATATTCACCTGGACCCCACTCTGGCTATGTTCAGTCTCCAACGACACCTATTGATGGCATGCAATACAACGCTCATTCACCAGCTTTTGCGCATCCTCAACACCAGATGTATCAACATCAGCAGCATCAGCAGCCCCAATCGGAAATGATGATTGACCCAGCCCTACAGCAGCAATATTCACCAGCTCCTCCAGCTCCGTCGTCTGAATGGAGCCAACTTGATATGGCACAACTTGGTATGCCCGAGGCAGAAATGTGGGAACACGATAGCTGGAGCGAGGAAGGTAATGCAGGTCAAGTGGATCTATTTGACGGATTCTTTTTCGGTGGTGGAAATTAGGACCTTCCTCTCTACACTAAACCGCAATATACCTATCGAAGCATGAGGACCATGCTTAAGAATTTTGAAAAAAATGTTTGCTATTTATGGACTTTAGCGAGGCGTATGGTGTTTGATATGTTGTTTGGGCTTGGGGTATTTATGTTGCACACCGACTTTATCTCGCTTAATGTGTTGAGTTGTGTATTTGCTACTTCTTCTCTCAATTATTTGTTCGGTGGGTTTTGTTTTGCTTTGTTTTACTTTGTTTTTCCCTTTGGGCATATCAAAAGTTGGTCATCTCGGGAGGGATTTGATTTTTTTTCTTGGGAGCAAAATCCTCAAAATTTATGACACTATATGAAAGAATGTGGACATCTGCTACACTTAGATCGGTGTTTAAATAAAGGTTATGGGGTGTTTGCATGAAGTATTCGTTTCCGTGAGCTCACGATTTCGTTGCATCGTTCGTGTTATGCTTCACATGGCCATCACTCGGTTTGCATTACAGTCGACTGTATCCTAAATTCCCACCCCTGACTAGCGACCCCCAGCTATCAACATCACGTGAGGGGTGGGTCTGTGCCGCGGTGCTGTCAAGCTCAGCTGCTGGCGGGAAACCGACTGGTAACAACATCCTCGGTTCATCCCCACCATCGCCGCTGCAATAGGCATGTACCGCCAGTTCTTGGTTTCTCTGTCTAGTCCTTCTTCAGTAACCATTCAGCGCCGAGCAGCCTAGATTACCTGTCATAGCTTCTACTGCTCAACAATCTACAACTGTTACTCTATCCCACAGCAATGCCCCCTCATCACGACCGAAGGAACATCCGATAAATATACCCCATCAATAATTGCAGGAACCTACTTTGCCAATACATAATTCGTCAGCATCCAACCGGTTAGCAACAGCATGCTCTCGTTTCGTACTACCGGTTTTAACGGTTACGCCGTCAAATATTCGCCGTTCTTTGACTCCCGCATTGCTTGTGCCGCCTCCTCCAACTTTGGACTCGTAGGAAATGGCCGTCTCTATATCCTTAACCTAACACCGCAAGGAATCGTCGCAGAAAAATGGTACCTCTTGCTGACTGGGAGCTTCATGATTACCCCACCATGCTGACAAGCTACCCCGCAGGTTCGACACCCAAGACTCCCTCTTCGACGTAAGCTTCAGCGAATCGAACGCCAACCAGCTCGCTGTCGCTAGCGGCGACGGTTCTATTAAACTCTTTGATGCTACCCTTAACGACTTTCCAATCCGACAATGGCGTGAGCATACCAGAGAGGTCTTTTCTCTCTCATGGAACCTTGTCGACAAGAATATCTTTGCCTCGTCTTCTTGGGACGGAAATGTCAAGATTTGGAATCCTACCGCTCCGCAAAGTTTAAGGACTATAAACATTGGTTCTTGTACCTACGCTGTCGCCTTCCAACCTTCCTCGCCAACGGTTCTTTCGGCGGTGTCTTCAGATGGGTTCATGCGCGTGTTCGATCTAAGGGCCCCAGAGCCAAGCGCGGAAATCGCAAAAACTCGAGTCTCTCCGGGTGAAGTTCTTACACAGGACTGGAATAAATACCGACCTTCGGTTATTGCTACTGCTGGCGTGGACAGATCAATTAGGGTATGGGACCTTAAAATGCCGAGTATGTGTCAGACTGAGCTAGTGGGACATGAATATGCCGTAAGGAGGATTGCTTGGAGTCCACACTGGCAAGATGTTGTCTTGTCGGCCAGTTATGACATGAGTGTTCGGGTTTGGACGGACGGAAGTGCACAAGCTGGTGGGGCTGGTCCAGGTACGGGACGATTGTTAGGAGTAATGGATAGACATACCGAGTTCTGTGCTGGTGTGGATTGGTGCCTGTTTGGAGGTGAGGGGTGGGCAGCCAGCACAGGATGGGATGAAATGGTCTGGGTTTGGGACGTAGGATCAACTATGGGAAGTCGGTAAGGGTGTAGGTATCTAGATGTGTACTTTGGTGGCGTTATGGCGTTTTATGTATCTACTGTGTTGTTATTGCGTCTTATTGATGTGAAGGAACGATTATATCCCAGAGTGATGGGCATTGACATATTTGCTGTGAAGGGATACATAGAGGAGTCCAAGTTTGCGTGTACAGAAATGCTGTATATTGGGAGCATATCAGATGATGGAAATGTCTGTGTGCCTCGATTTCGGTATAACTGTGTCTTTCACCGGTCCCATGCTAGCAAGCTGTGCATTTTCTTCTCGGGCCGGCTTTGAAACTTCTGATATCGATTCGCGAATAATCCGCGGCTTGGCAACGTTCCATAACGACGGAACCTGATCCTTCTTTCGTTAGCCCCACATTTTGTCTCGACCGTGACAGAGAACGTCGTTCTCTCGCATTTCTTCCCATTTCTCCCCATATCCCCACCACCACTGCTCGTTTTTACTCTACGAGCTTCACACTTCCCTGTCCGCCTTTCATATATCACCACTCTTTCCTTCTCACCCAATTCGTGAGGTAGGTGTTTGTCTTGACGTTACTCACAAGCAGGGCATCTGGATTTGAAGTCGACAACCACCCGGAAAAAGACCCTACAATTGTTCGAGCACCATGGTAAAGTCTACAAGAGAAACAACGACTCTGCATGTCCTGCTAATGAAGATGGTAGGCGACACCACGATCTCTCCGGAGTTTTCTGGACACCACATCAGCGGATATTCTCGATACGCCATTCCACTCGTTGATATTTCTATCGCGCAATGAGCACGACAACCTACTGTCACAGATTGAACTCCTACAACTACAGGTAGCTGATAAACAGCGTATCCTCGACGATGTTTCCCAGGGAGGCAGCGACGCAAAGTTCCAAACCGATAAAACGGGTAGTTTTCTAGCCTCAATTGAGAAAGAAATCGAGCAGAAGCGGATTTTGGAGGAGAAGGAATTGCTAGAGCAAGAAAACCATAGACTGTCGTCTGCGGTGGAGGAAGGCGAGGTGAAATTCCGTGCTCTCAAGAGCGAAATGATCAAACTTAGAACCCAGATTCAGCAACTACAGCAACAGAAGCAACATTTCGGACAGCAAATACGCGGTTCATCGGTCTCATCGGAGCCATCGGCAAATGTGGACGGTGCGAAGATGGAAATTACCAGGCTCGGGGAAGAAAACTTGAGATTAAAGGCCGGGAATACCCAATTACAATCGAGACTTGCAGACGCCGAGAAGAAGTTGAAGGAATCTGGCGAGAAGTTAGCACAAAGCGAGAAGTTCTACGGAGAACTCGAGGCTGTGGTCAAGGAACTAAACATCACTCACAAGAAGGATATGCAAGATCTTTCAGCCGCAGAAGAGTCTATCCGTTCCCTTACTGAGCAAAACACTCAACTTACTGGGGTACGGAAGAGCTTTGAGCAGGAGATTGACCGACTCAAGAAGCATAACACGGAGCTTGGCACTCGTTTGAAAATACAACAGGAGTCTAACAAAACTCTAGTGGCAAAGAATAGCAGTCTCACCACCGATTTTGGCAAGCTCGAGAGCGATGGAGAGAAAGTAATCAAAGAGAGACTAAGTCTAATGATCGCTAACGACTCATTAAGTCAAGCCAAGGACTCACTCGAAACCGAGGTCAAGGCTCTCAAAACGAAGCTTGAAACAGAGAAAGCAGCTAAAGAATCGCTCGAAGCCGAGGTCAAGGCTCTCGGAACGAAACTCCAAACAGAGGTAGCAGATAAAGACTCGCTTGAAATTGAAGTGAAGGCTCTCAGGACGAAATTCGAAACGGATAAAGCAAACACAGCCGCAACAGGAACTGGTGACCGAGTCCGATTAACCGACCTGCAGGCTCGAGTCAGCGAATTCCAAAAACGATGCGAGACGATGAGGGACGCAAAGGCAAAGCTGGAGGAAGAGCTCGACCGTGCTCGGGATGAGCTTAAGACTGTTCGGCGACAGCTTAGGAATATAGAAGAAGACCGGAGGGATTTACACAGCAATCTATCTGCGCGAAAGCGCTCTGAACAAGAGGCGATAGATACTAACGATCGGCTACGGGACGACAACGAAGCCCTTCAAGATGAAAGAGAGAAACTTAGAGACAAGGTCTATCAGTTACAGAGAGACAATCAGGTTCTCAAGGGAAAGCTTAACGCAGCACAACACGTATCTCGTATAACGACTTCAGATCAAGTTCCCGGTAGTCCTAAAACAGCTACAACAACCCCAACATCTGAGAAGGCATTGGGTATTGCTCAAGACCGACCAACTAGTGCTGCTGGTCAGAAAATCCCTGTCCTTGTAGGCGGAAAACCATCTACATCCATGAAGACAACGCCCTCAACGAATTCCCCCATTTCCGATGAGGCAATCCGAGGCCCGAAACGAAAGATTGTTGACGAATTGTTCCCGCAACGACTAGAAACGCAGTCCCCGAAAATAGAAAACTCTGAGAAGAGGGTGAAACTCGAGGCCTCGCGTTCCAAATCACCTGTTCTTACATTCAAGCGAAAGGGTACTATATACCTCGTTGAGATCCCTCACCCAGTAAACCAAGGTGCCCTTCGCCATGCTCTTTCTAGGTGCTTGGAAGCCGAAGTTATCGCATTGAGGCGTGTGTTTTACGGCTCGGTGGTAGCTGGTGAAGAGAGGAATTTTGTTGAGCGGTGGGTAGTCAAATTCGGCGGGGATCCAAAATTCATGAAGCATGTATATGTGACATCTGGTATTCATGCCACACTCATTCCTCAAACTGGTGGATCTTGCATGATATGCGGTGATGGCCAGCACGGTGTTTGGGAATGCCCATATGTTGGATACGAAGGTCAAGATCGCCCCAACGCGAAGCAACACGAAATGATGACGACTGGACCGCCACTCGGATTGAAGTTTGACAGTCTTCCCCTCAAGCCACCTCCACCATACCGCAGCGAGGAGCGGTCCGCCGCTTCTTTATTTGACCGAATCTCTATACCAAAGGAAATCGAACCTCCACGACCAGAGAATGTCAGATCTATTCCCGGAGACGAGCTCTTGCAGCAATCACGCACCGAACGACGTTCCATATTCTGTCAATTTTCTGGAGACTACATTCCTAATGAGCATCAGTTCCTCCTTAGCTTCGTTACCGGTGGTCCTGTTGATTGCGTCAAAATCATCAACACCGAAAAGTCATCCATAGCCCTTATCGACTTCGTTCACCCCTCCGATGCCGCGATGTTCTTGACGAATGCTAAAAGCCATATCAACAACAAACGCAAGTTGATGAACCCCAATCCCCATGCTCCGAACACAAGTGGTTGTACGGTCGAATTTTCATGGAGCAAAACCGCTGTAAAGCCAATGGAAGAATATCTTGCGCACGGTATTGCCCATGATGGCTGGACTAGGGTCCTTTTACTCAGAATGGTCCCTCCGCAGTTACTCTTGGATGACGTCTCTCTACACGCGGGCGTTGGTGAGGCTCATAAAGACGTATTGTATTGGGCTCGCGAGTTCAACTATGACGCTGGCCACCGCGATGTCGAGATTGAGTTTAGCAGTGTTAAGAATGCTGAAAAGGCCTATCGTGAATTGAAAAGGCAAGGATATCCATCTGTGGAGTGGGCGAGAGAACCGACTGAAACGGGACTGATCAACTAAGGGCTGGGAAGTAGAGAGAAATGCTTACTGTTCAGGTGTTAGGGGATGGGCGTTTTTTTTTTTTTGCTTTCCTTTTTGGGTGGATATCCATTGTGTATTAGTCTTGTTTTTTTGTTTTTTTCTTGTTATCTGAATCACATGTAGAGAGGAACTGGATTGTTTTGTATGTATTGCGTTGACACAATCTGTTTGTATCGAGGTCTGGGGGATTGTCAGTGTTCGACGACGATTTTATGTAGCATGTCAATGATGGGATGATACCACTTGATGTAATTGCTTGCGGTCTATGACACATAGAAGATTTCAACAATCATTTGTGACAAAGTGCAAAATTCCGCTTTTCAGGCCAAGCTTCATATCAGCGCTACGATATCATACATCCTTCGTAATCCATGACCGACGCACAGTCACCCAGCATCACATCGACGTATCCCGAGCTAGTGCAAGAATCCTTCTGGAATCCTCAAGCATCGTACTGATTATCATACCATCGCATCATCACATCATCGCATCATCAATTTGTCACAACCCATCCCATCGTTCATACCCCTCATATATATCACCCGGATTTATTCCGATCCGTGCGCATCTGACCCCGATAAACTTCCGCGCCACTAAACGAACCCCCCGAGCTTGCAACCCACAGCTAACCTTATACGGTCTTGGCTGAAAGCTTTAAGCCTTATATTAACTTCCGCGACGCCCCATCTTTAAAGCTTCACCTTAACCACCGATATTCAAAATGTCAGAGCCAACTGAAACCTCTGATATCCCTCTTCCCACTGACACCCGCGCTCGCCTTCGCGCCCACTTCTCTGTGTACGCCCATGATCCCCTCATTTCAATCCCCACCTCACCCCACTAACTCCATTCACAGCCCAGTCCAGGAACACGGCACCAAATGGTCTGACCTCTGGAACCAAGATTTCATTCCCTGGGACCAAGCAAAGCCCTCACCAGCCCTGGAAGACTTATTCTCTGAACGCGGAAGCACCCTCCTTGGGTTAGGAAAAGGAAAGACTGCTCTAGTCCCTGGCTGCGGAAAAGGATATGATGTCGCCCTGTTTGCGTCATATGGAGTTGATGCGACGGGATTGGAGATTAGCGAAACGGCGGTGCAGAAGGCGCGAGAGTGGCATGAGCAGAAGGCGAAGGAGGAGGATAGAAATGATTGGGCGGAGATGAGGTTTTTGTTGGGGGACTTTTATGAGAATGACTGGACTCCCAAGGAAGGCTTTGATTTTGTTTATGATTACACGGTAAGTGGCCCTGAAATCTATACCGGTGCGAGCTGAAAGACGCTACAATAAATGTGGAATTTGAGGGGGGGTGGCTAATGAAATGGTAGTTTTTGTGCGCTATGCCGTTGGAGAGGAGACCAGATTGGAGTAGGAGAATGGGGGAGTTGGTGAAGCCCGGAGGACACCTGATTTGTCTCGAATTCCCATTGTACAAGGCACTCGAGACTGGTGGACCCCCGTGGGGATTGACGAGCAAGGTTTATGAGGAGCTTCTGAGTGAGAAGTTTGAGAAGATTTTGCATTACAAGCCGGAAAGAACGCATGAGATTGGAATGGGCACTGATCATATCGCGGTTTGGAAGAGGAAGGAGAATTAGAGTATAGAAAGCCAATGGAGGGAGCGAGATGGGACGCCTGAGTTGTGAATCTTTAGACACATCCCAAATGAAACATTATAATGTTATAGAATGGGCTAAATTTATGAAATACATGTTTAAATCAACGGTTGGCTCCAAATGAAGATGTTGCTTACGGGTTTCTACTCGCGTTCGGTACTATTGGACTTCGATGCCATTCTCCGCGAGAACGTTCGGTCTGATAATCTGTTTGTGCGCCCAGGCTTCGGGCTTATTTCACTAGAAATATCTCATCGGCTTTCTCCCACCAAGGTTAATTTGAAAAGATAAGACTAACTTATAATTCCCTGTCGTGGAAGTTATTATTCCGAAATTGAGATCCCTGATTGAATGAGCTGGATATCAGTTCAGGATTATTTATTTATTTATTGAATCATACGCTGACCGAGGCCCAAAAGGCCCATGCAGGACTAGAAAAATATCCGAATCCCGTCCTCGTGATCTAAACCACCTAATGAGCCCCCCTAATCTCCTACACCCATATAACCCGTCAAACAAAGTATGAAAAAGAAATACAATGAGAAAGAACCAGAGAATTGAGAAAGGGGACTTCATCAGTCTCCCCCTTGTCCTGTGATATCCTGGTCACCTCCTCCAACACCCACCACCATGCCCTCTTCAAAGCCTGTGGTATTTTCACTTGTCATCTGCCCTCTCATTTGATAATTCACATGCCCTCCGCTTCCTCTCTGCCTCTGTCTCCTGCTATTCCCGCCTCGCCTCTCTCCCCTTTGTCCCTTCACCTCCACCGGGGTTGTCGGTCTCAGATTGTCATTCCCCAGGATAATCTGGACGTTAATTCCACCACTGCGGACAACACCTGCCCATGTTTTGTTGCCGGAGTGGTGTTTCATTGTTGGTTGATGCTGTTTCTTACCCCATGCACCATTCTGTTGTACTGTCTGTTGTCATGGTCCAGAACCGGTTGCTTTCTTCCTACGGGCTCTCTTACCCTCCACAATCCGCCATTTGCCTGTAGATTCCGGGGCAGCGTTGCCTAGATTGGATGGAGTTGTGTTAGGCTCAGCGGTTGAATTCGGGTGAGGGTCGGAAGCCTTAATTATTTGCTGAATGATCGGGCTGGGGGAGGGGCTGCCCGCAAGTGCATCAAGCAATTAGTTCAGGATTACCTACCAAACGGTTGATAGGATAAAAATGTCTGCTGCACGTGCAACGGCCAATGGACTTGAATGTGCGGAAACCAAAATCGAGAGAAGATAAAAAAACGAAAGCTTCATCTGAAGTTCTTCACAGCTTAGAGCCTTTGTATTTGGCTGCTGAGATTATAGGGAACGAAAATTACGCCTCCCTGTATTAAACTGAGGGGGCACTATTGAGTGATCACTATCCCTTGGTGGCTAGTATTGAAGATGATGATCTAGAGGATTTGAGGCTTTCGGATTTAGTGCGCGTACCGCATGGGGATTGGTTTGATTATGTTATGGCCATGACAAGGGGAGTCAAGAGGTTGACAAAGTTGACATTCGAATGAGGAGAAATGGTATACTAAGCGACGGTGGAAAATGATGAGTTGGCTACGCGAACAAGGGGTGGGTTTGGGGAGGGGGCGGAGATGATCTTGATAAGGTTGGGGTTGTTGGGATAAGTTGCAATATATGTTCGAGTGACATGCACTGAGGAAGAGGGTTTAGGGCTAGCGTCTGGATTTGGTTGTTTTTGCCAGCCCTATCTGCTTCGTTTGTGTGCCGATGTGTACCAGTCAAGAATGAGACCAGGTCGATCGGACGACTAAATTCATCAAACTGCATTTACTTCTGCCATGTTTTCTTCATGCCTATCTTCAACATCTGTCCCCGGACGCACACTTCGATTCTCAGCAAACAAGGACAATATGGAACCAACCCTGACTGATTGACGCTTTGATTTGAAATACAATCCAAGTTAAGAGTATCGATTCTTATTAACCCGCGCTCCAGACACTCTGCTATCGCCTATTGTTATTCGAATTCCGTCTCTCCGCAGTGAATGTACCGGCCGCGGTTACCAACAGCGGCATCAGGCGGATTTGGTTGCACTCGGACTCGGAACAAAGTCGCGGGACGGCAGTCAACTCGGCATTGGCGCACAGTTATTCCGGTTTCTGAGACCTAGACATGATTTATAAAGTTGCAAATCAATCCCCAAAGACGCTGGTCTCACGCGCAAAAACATTTAGCCGAATTCGGAACCGCTGCCCCACTTGATACCCCGCGTTTTCAGCCCCGCCATCGTTGAGGATTGACGCGACTTGACTGGTGGATTAAAATGACGACACTTCGAGCAGTGGCTACACCACGCTTCGCTGTGGCTGGTGTTCGGTTTTCGCTATCCCCGAAAACTAGATATATCTATCAGCATAGCTCTACCTCCTTGCATAAATTGAGCTTTCATTTTCGAAAATCCATTTCACGAGATTTTGCAAGTCATCCAACAGGTCCGTTCTATAACACCATGGAGCCCTTCGTTTACAACCAGAACCCTTCTCGCGTCATCTTCGGCAGCGCAACCCTTAAGAAGCTCCCCGAGGAGCTTACCCGCCAGAACCTCGCCAAACCTCTCATTCTCAGCACTCCCGAGCAGGTCTCGCAAGCCGAGAATGTTAAGGCTCTCCTCACCGACTTCCAGGTTGCTGGAATTTTCTCCCGTGCGACTATGCACACACCCACCGAGATCACCGATGAGGCACTCGAGTTCATGAAGTCCGCTTCCGCTGATTGCTTGATCTCCATTGGAGGAGGTTCTACAATTGGACTTGGAAAGGCCATGAGCATTCGCACTGGACTTCCCCACATCTGTATCCCCACCACCTATGCTGGATCTGAGATGACCCCGATTTTGGGAGAGACTGCCGCTGGTGTCAAGAAGACCCGCTCCGATCCCAAGATTCTTCCTGGAACCGTCATCTACGATGTTGACCTCACCATGACCCTCCCCGTTGGAATGAGCTCTACTTCTGGTGTTAACGCCATTGCCCACTCCGTCGAGGCCCTCTATGCTACCAATGCCAACCCTGTTACCTCCCTTCTCGCTCTTGAGGGAATCCGGGCACTCGCCGTTGCCCTTCCCCAGATTGTTGAGAACTCCTCCTCCGCCGAGGCCCGTCAGCTAGCTCTCTACGGAGCTTGGTTGTGCGGTGCCTGCCTTGGTACCGTTGGAATGTCCCTTCACCACAAGCTCTGCCACACTCTCGGTGGAACTTTCAACCTTCCTCACGCCCAGACCCACACCATCGTTCTTCCCCACGCTTTGGCATACAACTTCCCCGGATTGAGCCCTGACGTCCAGAAGCGCCTTGGTGACGCCTTCCCTGACAGTAACGGAGACCCAATTGTTGGATTGAACGTTTTGCTTGAAAAGCTGAAGGTTGAGCGCGCATTGAAGGCATACGGAATGAAGGAGGAGGATATTGACAAGGCTGCGGACCTTGCCGTCGCAAACCCCTACGCTAACCCCAGAAAGGTTGAGCGTGACGGTGTCCGGGAGGTTATCCGCAGGGCGTGGGCTGGAGAGCCTGCCAAGCAGGACTTGTAAAATGTTTTTTGAGCGATTGTTATTTTTGTGTAATATAGATACAGCGAATTTTATTTATTCTTTGACCAATATATTGATAAGAAAAAGCGCTATACTTTTTTCTATCTTGTGAATGTGGTGTTGCGTGAATTGCAGACAAGATGTTTCTGTCATGAGTTGTATGTACATGTACATATGTAGTTACGACTCTTCGCGTGACGTGAAGGGTTATTTTCGAGCTACCCCGCATAGATCATCACTCGCGTCGCCCTAACCGTGTTTAACCTAGCTTTGCAACGTTCCACTAGACGCATCCCAAAATCTTCCAACTAAAGTTCGAACTTCACCTCCTGCTCCACAACTATCCTCCACACCTCTACCTTTCGCATCCTATACACGACAAGATGCCGAGAGGAGCCATGAAGGTAAGCTTTCGGCCAGTCCTACCCTTATTATTTTTACCAGGCGGAGTGCGAGCTTACATTCGCCCGTTTCAGAAGAAGGGAGGAAAAGGTGGTTTCAACCGCAACAAGAACGGTGGTCCCAAGCGCGATCGTGACGCCCACCGCCCCGGTGTTCGCGGTAACTACGACACAATTGTTTCCGAGAACGCTCTTTACGAAAAGTACTACAAGGAGGCCAAGGTTGTGCCCGAGGAGGAGTGGGACGACTTCTGGAGCGCCTTGAAGAGAACTCTCCCCACCACCTTCAGATTCACTGGAAGTAGAGGGTTCGTCACAATTTACAGAGTCACAGTGGCAGTCAAAGCTGACTCGCGTGTCATAGACATGCCTTGAACACCCTTAAGGCCCTTCGCGATATCCATGTCCCTCACCTCCAGGGAATTGAGTGGGATGGCCAGATGGTCGATCCTCCTAAGCCATTGGCTTTCTACCCCGATGACCTTGGTATATTTCCCTCGAGTACATCAATTGACAAGCCATCGAAATACTGACTTTCTCTCTATAGCCTGGGGTCTCAGCGTTGGAAAGACCACCATTCGCCGCTGCCCTCCCTTCAAAAAGTTCCAGAACTACCTTGTCGCCGAGACCACCGTCGGAAACATCTCTCGCCAGGAGGCCGTCTCCATGATTCCTCCTTTGCTCATGGACATTGAGCCTCACCACGTCGTCCTCGACATGTGCGCTGCTCCTGGATCCAAGACCGCCCAGCTTGTTGAGATGATCCACAATGGAGAGGAGACCAGAGTTGCCGAGTGTTCTGTCGGTCCTGCCGCGGAGAACTTGACTATTGAAGGAGAGACTGGAGGAAGACCCACCGGTCTTGTCATCGCCAACGATGCCGACTACAAGCGCTCTCACATGTTGATCCACCAGACCAAGCGTCTCAACTCCCCCAACCTTATCGTCACCAACCACGACGCTACTATGTACCCCAGCTTACTCATATCCAAGCCTGACGAGCCCAACAAGCAGTACCTCAAGTTCGACCGTATCTTGGCCGATGTTCCTTGTACTGGAGACGGAACTGCCCGTAAGAATTACAGTGTCTGGAAGGACTGGAACCCCCAGAATGCGTTCAACCTACACAACATTCAGGTCCGCATTTTGGTTCGTGGACTCCAGATGCTCAAGACCGGAGGAAGATTGGTGTACTCTACCTGCTCCATGAACGCCATTGAGAACGAGGCTGTCGTCCAGGCTGCCATTGACCGTTGTGGAGGATTGTCGAAGGTCAACATTGTTGACGTTAGCGACAAGCTCCCTAACCTCAAGCGCAGTCCCGGATTGAAGGGAGGCTGGAAGGTCATGGACAAGGACCAGACCTGGTACAACACCTTTGAGGAGGTTCTCTTGAAGGAGGAGGGCAAGGACCGTGTCACCCGCATCACCAGGTCCATGTTCCCCACTGAGACCGACAAGGCCGATGACGACGTGACCCGTATTCCTCTCGAGCGCTGTGTCCGTGTCTACCCTCACCAGCAGGACACTGGTGGATTCTTCATCACTGTTCTCGAGAAGCTTGACGAGATCCGCCACATCAAGGCTGAGGAGCCTCGCCGCGTTCCAGACACCCAGAAGCAGCAGGCTGCCTCTGCTACCGAGACCCCCGCCGAGGCCACCCCCGCAGTTGTTCAGCTCGACATGGACACTGCTAAGACCACTCCCCCCGCCTCTCCCCGCAAGCGTGGTCTTGAGTCTGACTCCCCCGCCCCTGATGCGAAGAAGCTCAAGGCCGATGCTGAGGTTCTCCCCGAGGCTCCCGAGGTCACTGAGACTACTGAGACCACCGAGACCACCGAGGATACTGAGACCGCCACCGTCTCTGACGTTGTGATCGGAACCGACAAGGTCACTGCCGACCCCTCTGACCCCTCTATCATCACCCCTATCGCTGCTCCTGCCTCCACTGAGGCTCCTAAGCCCTTTGATTTCCGCCACAAGGACGGCAAGGACAGGAAGGGACCTCCTCCCGAGGAGCCCTTCAAGTACCTCCCCCACGACCACGAGGTTCTTAAGCGCATCTATGAGTTTTACGAGCTCTCTGAGCGTTTCCCCAAAACCTGCTTTATGGTCCGTAACGCCGAGGGTCTGCCCGTTCGTGCCATTTACTTCACCTCCCACCTTGCTAAGACCATCCTTGAGTGCAACGAGGGACGTGGTGTCAAGTTCGTCCACTGTGGAGTCAAGGCCTTTATGAAACAGGATGTCCAGAGCCCTGAGGTCCTCCCCTGGAGAATCCAGTCCGAGGGTCTTTCCATCGTTGCCCCTTGGATCGGAGATGCTCGTGTTATCCACGCCTCCAAGAAGGACACTGTCCACGCTTTGCTCAAGGAGCTTTTCCCCAAGGTCGGAACTACCGACGCTGAGAAGATTAAGCTTGAGATTGAGGGATACAACTCCATTGGAGAGATTGACGAGCAGGTCAAGGCTATTGGAATGGGATCTTGTGTGTTGAAGGTTCGCAAGGCGGAGGGAGAGTTCGATGAGGACATGATTCTTCCCCTCTGGAAGTCAAGGCACAGCTGCAACTTGATGTTGCCCAAGGATGAGAGAAAGTAAGTTTCCCCATATAATAATGGATGGTGAAATATTATGCTAATGACGGTATGAACAGGGCTATGCTTTTGCGATTATTCGATGATGCCGTTGCAGAGGTCCGGGACTCGACCCAGAAAAACTCTCACACCCACCGCGACGCCGTAGCAGAGGGCGCCGAGGAGGACGCGGAGGGTGAGGAGGAGACCGAAGATGTTGAACCCAAGGATGATGAGGTTATGCAGGAGGCTTAGGATGCCAAAAAGGTAAAGAGAAGAGTAATTGACACATGTGTGATTTTTTGATGATTGGGATTTAGATTGGGATATTTGTTTTTTTTTCTTTTTCCTTTTGGATATGCTGGTAATACAAAAAAGTTTTGAATGCAATATGGTTTTCAATGAGCATTATATATATGTATATTTGATGGTGCATGGTTAAAGACTCGAAGAATATATAATAGCCTTCTTCCATCAATAATCGAGTGAACTTTTTATTTATTCAATGACTTACTACCCTATCAACTTACTTTCTGTATCTCATGAGCAAAAACGGCTCGCCGAGTCGCTGCAACAAAACGAGTCATCACCCATGAACCCCATATCAACGCATTGTAACAATCAAATCCATATCCATACATCTATCCGATAAACTTTTCCTCGAACGTATCCATCTTCCTACATCCCATAACAACCAACCAACCTCAATCCGCAACCACATCAACCCCCCCCCCCCCCCCCCCCCCTCACCTCCCTCAAAATGTAAGAAATGAGTGATCGATCCTGACTAGCAATGTAGATTAAACATGACAATGAAATTATATTATAGGGAATAAGTTGTTTACGATCGTCGCTATTAATTAATTGATTAGCTGGTTTAATGAAGTAGTTTGTGTATTTTGAAACGTTTGATACTTTTTGCAGTATTGATGTAGAGAGGAGTTTTTGTAGTGTTGAACTAGAGTAAAATTACAGAATTCCGGAATGGTTTTATCACAGAGAGAGAGAAAGAAATGAATAGCGAAGAATTATTGATTGATTGATTTTTATTTTATGTATATGATTATATTTATATTCCTTTGTATCGATATAAGCTTTATCCTCTATGGGCGGTTTAGACATCTGTTTGTAGATTATTAAATAAATGCATGAACGTAAAGTGAAGAGAAGTGAAGTGGAGAGAATTGCATGTGTAAAGTCCCGCAAGTATCGAGTGTGTTCTGGGGGTGAACTTTGATGTGTAGGGTATGCTTTCTGGTTTATAATTTAACTGGATGAATTGCGGGATTTATGGTTCTCTGGGCTCTCAGTACAGAGTGGTGGTTGTAGTAGATTGTAATGTAATGAAATGCGTGTTGTTTTGAAGAAGAGAGTTGGACCGGAGGAACGTGTCGCACAACGCGTGGTACCCAACTCGGTAATGAAGAAATTGACTTTGATCTTTTGGTGGTACTGAATGCGACTCTAGACGTTTCCATACCGTTGGTGGCACATGTAAGAAGCCTCCAATGAATTATATTTTTCCGGGGTTCACATGCACATATGGACCAGGAGTATTCTAGATAGCGTTGAAATACGTTGAATTCACAACTATTCATACGCAATTACAAAAAAAACCAATACAAAAAAACACCGTTGAATTAAAAAAAAAATTCCAGATCCAAACTCTTTAAAGTCTTAATATCCAGAATACCATCCGTTATACTCTCCAAAGAACGACATTAACATCCATCATGGACTTCATTACCCCATTCTCTCCTCCCCTTTTCCTTCCGTTCGTTGATCCATCGGCTCCATCATTTCCTACACATCGATGCGTCTATCGCCGTTTTCGGGGTTCGTATTTATACAGTATGAGAGAGTGTAGAATGTGTAGAAATTGCAGAAAAGGTGGAGGATCGTATTTTATCGACTGGCGATATCGATTTATGCCTTGGCGGCAGCACGGTCGGTAATCTTCTTGTAAATCTTGAGACAGATCAAGAGGATAGCGATGGCTCCAAGGATGCAGAAGACGAGAATGACTCCGGGCTCACGCTGAGCAAAGTTTCCGTGACCGCCGCGCTTAACGAGCTCCTCGGCACGCTTGATGAGGTGGGTTGTCTCGATTGCTGGCATTTTGGAGTGTCTGGACGGGGCTGCATGTGAGTAAAACAAGAAGTGTCAAGAAAGTTGGGTTGGCAAAGGAGATTCGGATTTTAGGGGCGTCAATCCGGTTGGAATGGACAACGGTAACAGGCGAAAAAGACTCTGACGTAACATGCTAACGGGTGAGGTTTATGGGATGGCAGGTGGGATAGCGGGTGGGATAGCGGGTGGGATGTCAGGTGGGATGGCGGGTGGGATGGCGGGTGGGATGTCAGGTGGGAATTGAGACTTCGGGCTGGAAGCGGTTGATAGAGAGTAATTACTGACCTTGGGTGTGGTTTGAAAATTAAAGATTATTGAAGAGTTTTCCTGTGAAGGGAGAGTATTGAAGAGAAGTTGAGAGTGGAGGATGGCTGGATCGCAAGAAAATCGGTGGAAGGTAAGACACAAAGGCGGTAGGGTTTGGGGTATATATGGTGGTTTAATAGCGGTTTAATAGTGGCGCCAACTTCTTTTGCGACTGGGGCGATTAGACAACTCTTGGGCGGGCAGGAAAAGAAGAAGTGAGGAAGGAGGCGTGGAAAGGCTGGAAAATTACCACAAGATAAAGAAGAGGTTGACGGACTATCCAATCCAATTAAAATGCCTCACCTGGGGGGGTATATGGGGATACCCGTGGGCGAAATGTAGGAGTCTTCCCCCACGACAAGTCCTAATACAACTGAAGAAACTTCGGATGACCCGGCAGAGATGAAGCAGGCAGGCATTAGAGGACAGAAGCAGTGGATGCCGAAGATGGGGCGAGCGAAGAGGATGTCACTATTAGAGGATGAGTTGGATTGTGGATTCAGCAGGAGAATTGATATTTTTGTAAAAACAATTTTATTGAAATATTACGATGATGAATTCAAAAAATAAAAATAAAAACTCAATTTATTCCATTTCATACATTCATTTCACACATCATCCCACTGTTGCTACAACATTCCCCCATACCACTCTGTCTGTCGCCTGCTCTGCTACTCTGCTGCATATCCACCCACTGTCTGGTCTGCCCGTCGTCATCTCTCTAAAACTGTTAAGCTTTTACTTGCTTGCCCATACATCCCTGTAATCCCACTAACTCCCACTACCCCTAGCGCTCCCGCATCCGAAATCCGAGGAACGATATCCCTTTGCATCCATCCACTTTGCCAGACGAACACCGATGGAGGAAGCTTTTTTGTTGTCTTCCATCGGAAGAAACACCACCCACAGACTCACGCTCAATTCCCCCCCCCCATCTCCGAGCACATCTTCTCCGCTTCTCATCCCCCACAGAAGCACTGTTCGTATGGCCAACGATGCTCCTGCTCGCTTCCCCGCGTTCTTGGCTGCAGTGAAACCAACTCGCTCTCTCAGGTGACGCAACCCTGGCAGTCCGATCGTGAGGCCGTCCTCCACTACTCCAGAACAGCTAGACCAGAAAAGAAATAAATCAGCGACACCAACCACCGGAGCTTCAGCGACAAAACAGCGTAGCGCTTGGTGGTAGCGCGACATCCATTGACTGTTGCGTCGCCTCGTCAAAAGAAAGCACCAGCCAGCCTTCTTTTTACTGTGAGACCGCACCCTGCTGGTATGGCGATGCCGATATTGCCGCTCATCTCGGATATGGAGGAAAATTTGCAGGCGAAAAAGAGTCGCCGTTCGTTCCCCGCTGTTCCGACATGCCGGCCGCGTTATCGCCGTTTCCGGGCTGCCTTGAGGGTTGCTTAGCTGCGAATGCGAATGCTGAAGACGCCGAGCTAAAGAGCCAGTGGGAGGCAATCAATTATCGCAACATGTGGGCCCAATTCGGTATCGCGAAGAGAGCAGGAAAAACTAGCTATCTAAATCGCTAGTTTATGGAAGTCATATGAGGGTTTTTCGCACACAGAAAATGATTACAATTGCTGAGACAGTAAATATCCCAGGTTACCGCGGAGATATTGGTTGTAGTTTGTACCTGCATCGACAACAACCCATTGCATGGATGGATACCTGGACACGAAATCTTGCTCAAGTGCCTCTTAGTGGACATTGACCCACTCAAGATAAGGTACCTATACGAAGGAACAGCATGAGATGTCTTCTAGAATTCCAATTGACAGTCTCGTGTGATGTTTTGATCTTTAGCCGAGTGTTTCGGTGCAGGATTACTCACCGGGTCGAGCCTGATGCAGATGCAGGAAGGCTGAACCGGGCTGTTCGAGCCTTGGAGAAAACAACCGGTAATTATCCAAATTGCAGAGATTTTGCAGGCATTACAACTATGTACGGATCTAAGAAGAAATTATTGTAAACGCAGTATTGGTCCGTTTCATAGTCTAACACAATACCTCTCTGGTCTTTCAACCATCTACGCCGATATGCTGTGAGAAGCTGATCCGGTGATCAATCCGAACAAGCTTGCAAAAGCTCCGTGCATTCAAAGTCTATATTCCATCTCCTCGATAAGTGTATCGAGGGGATAAGATAAGCGGGGCATCCGGTAGTAATCACCAACCGTATTGACACTTAATCTGTGATGCCTTCTAGAGCTTTTTTGATGGTCTCTACTCGATGGACATTCAACCAGGCAGGATCACAGAATGCATCCTCTCGTACCTGAAGATCTCCTTCATCTGCTCATTTCATGTTTCCACGGGAGAAAAGGCATCTTGGACGCTAACATTTACCGTTTTTTCCGTCCTGAGACGCAGGGCCAATGGCTTCAAATGTGGTACACCATAAGCAATTGGTTTATAGATCTACATTCGAAATGCCCATTAGTCAATATATCTTGCATATCCGTCCCCGTTCCGTTCCATACTCTCAGAATCTACGGTAATACCTGGCATATCCAGGTACCACATGGTCTTCTCCACTTTTGTTCTCATCTCGCCAATATGTATGACCGTTTAAGCTGTTATTTGACCTTGCTATCCTCGCTATTCTCCGATCCATCAATAATCAATCATAGTCCATCATCTGACAGTACCCCAGGCATCAAGCATCACCCACCATGCATCAAGCAACAAGCATCACACGTCACTCCACTAAAGCCATAACCGAATCCCACGGTAGAATCCATGGTCCTTAATGAATCCAAACTTCACCCGCAAAAAAACTCCTCCAACCATTGAAACAAGCCAACCAGATTATCTCAAGCTCGCCGACACCGCTCCATACCACCGAACCGCCATCCTCCGGTCCCCTTCGGCATTAGGATGTACTCCATCACTTGTTTCCCTCGCAGCATCAAATCCACTCCATTGATTCACCAGCGTAATAGGACTTTCTTGTGTTGCTTTTCCGAGGGCCCATGGTCCTATCGCTCGGTTGAGCTCAATTACTCTCTGGTAACATGATGGACAATTCCCAGGATTCATTGGAATAATTTTAGCAACCTATTACCACCAATCATGATTAGTCTCTGCAAAATCTCTTCCTCGGACTCCATCTTTCCTCATCTTACTACTCAACCCCACAAATTAGAAAGACTGAAAGATTTACCAATATCCTGATATCCCTCCTACTCGCTCTCATCTGATCCACCATCTTTCCATAAGCCGCAATAATCCTCTCCGTCGAAACCCCCCTCCAAATATCATTAGTCCCCAAATGCATCAAAACCATCTCCGGCCTCGTTTCCTGTAACCACCTCACCAGGTGTCCATCATTCGCAATATCAGTAGCTAACCACCCCGCATGCCCCTCATTCCGACCATCATAGGATCCCCGGAATGAGTCGCACCCAGAGGAAACTTGTGTTCCGACAAAAGAAATCTGGGATGCTGGGTAAGATGAGGTAAGCAAATTGTAGAGTATTGCACACCAGCAACCTGGATTGGTTATGGAGTCGCCTAGGGGCATGATTTTTAGGGCATTGGTTAAATCGGTGTGGAAGAGAAGTGGGAATAGGAAGAAGAAGAAAAATGAGAACTTCATAATGGCTGTGGTTTGTGGTTTGTTTCTTCTGCGTTGAGAAGTTTCCCAGACAAGGAGGGGATAAATACTATTACCAAAGGCTAGGTACATATAAGTTTCACCATTCTGTTACTCTGAAGCTCACCAGGTCTTGATAGCTGCAGTATACAGTATATAAATCCTTAATTTATGCATAATTTTAAGGCGTGATGATGGCCCATAGACATGATCATGATGATCATGTTGCGTTATCGGATCTCACAAGTCATAAGGCTGTAAAAGGTTTCACTTGGTATTCTTAAATATTCTCCCCGGACGCGGAGTGGAGATATATCACGAACAGATGCTAGGTATAGTAATTAGTTTCACCATTTTACATATTATTTTTCGAACATCATAAAGTCTTCTTGGCTGCAATATACAAGTATATAAATCTTTAACTTATGCATAATTTCAAGGATTGATGATAGCCCATGGACGTGATCGTGGTGATCATTTTGTGTTGTCGGATCTCACGAGTCACAAGTCATAAGTCTGTATTGATACCATAAAGTTTTCACTTGGTATTCACCTACATATATACATATCAATGCTGTGTTGCTGCAAACTGCTACAGAGACTAGTCCATAAACATCGTAAATACCGTAAACATTACTATTGGTATGTGTATATGTATATGTACGTATTTAAATTCAAAACCCCAGATTTTCAACAGGGTATGGGCATTGGGCGCCATATATTGAATACCTGATGGTCGCGGGTATATTAGGTACAAGGGTACGAGGTACATATACATATACATATGTATATCTATCACCAACTACAGCCTGAAAAGCCTGTGCACTGTGTAGCCTGGGTAGCATGGAAAGTCTAGAAGTCTCGATGTCTGCATCCGTGCCTACCTACCGCAGAAAACCGTACTGAACCGAGAACCATAAAGAACCGATACAAGCTATATCTGTGTATGAGTATCGGATACACTAGATGAAAAGTATGTAGTTATTATTTTTATTATTTTATTATTTTATTATATCTTTATTATCTTATAAGGCTCTCCTCTCATTGGGGGACTTCCTGCAATTCTGTAGCAACGTGAGGGAGAGCCTATATCACCACGAAAAAACATTCTAGAGAGAATGAATAGCGCGCTAGAATAGACAATGGAGTACCTACTGCTCTGTCTATTCAAATTTTCTATTGATATCGCATAGGTGAAGTTGGTGTTATTCTATCCAGCCCGGATAGGGTCACGTGAAGTTCTCCATTATATGTACCTCGAAACCAAAATTGCGTGATTTTCTTACCAACGAGGCTGTACAGTCGAGTTAGGCAGCAAAAAACAACAACAGAGAAAACAAAAGGCTACTTACTTGCATTATATTGCACCTGACCGTAAAACATTTTTCATGCTACATATGCCTACAAGACAGCAACCTTCGGCCTTCCGGACAAATTTGCACTGTCTGTCAGATCTTTCATATCTTCCAAATCTTTCTAATGCTGGAGTATGCTTACAAACAAAACACTACATCAAATCTTAAACCCCTCATCATTTGCACTGTCCGTCATATCTTCCAAATTTTTGCATCGAAGAAACACATGTTTGTATGATCCATATAATCCACATGATCTTTAACTTCCACCTTTATATGTACACCAAATCGTGCACGAGATCGATCGTTCCGGAATTTTTTTTCCCACGCAAGTGCAGCTAGTTACACGGAATTTTGCAGTGATTGTCTGTGTTTAACCAACCGGGTGAGTGTCTCCGTAGAAACTGCACTCTTACACTCCAATCAAACAATTAGAAATGTTGCAAGGGATGGATATGAGGATAAACTGGGTCTCTATGAGATAATGAGGGTTTTAAGAATCATGACTAGGATTTCCCTATGCTTCTTTTCTTAATGGTGAATGGATAATTGCATTATTGCATTAGGAACTTAGGATGCATAAGATGATCGAGGCCTGTGCTGAGCGCCGCTGGGCGTTGTTGGAAACTGTCGAAATTCAAACGACATGCAAATTGTGACTGCTAATTTTGATAGGTAAAAAGAAACTTGCGAAACATCCCACAAAATGTGGAAAAAAAAATTAAAAAAGTGTCAAAAAAATACTCCTCCGGGTGGGCTTGAACCACCAACCTCCTGATTAACAGTCAGACGCGCTAGCCAATTGCGCCACGGGGGATGATATTTGATCCTAGCATAAATATAATATATTGTGCCTACTTTTGAGCAGCTGCTCCACCACCAATTTAATACACTTTCACTCCGTGACAGCTCCTCTTCATCAGGTTTTAGGTGAACCATCTGAGAGGCCGACCAAATTTCTAACGCATAGACTTGCCAAGCGCCACTCATACGCCCTTATCCCAGTAACCAGTGACAACCCATGAACATACCCGATCCTAGCGTTAGATACGCCACCCTTGGCATCGGCAAAACATTAACGTCATCCGCATCGCGGCTCGAGCTTTGGAAACTCCCCTCGGTATCTAGATACAGAACAGATTAACGCTCAAACTTCCTCAACAACAGCAGTTATTTTCTTTATCCCTCTGCTCGGTAGCTGTGTTTATTTCTGTCGTTTCTTTCCAACTCCTAAGGAAAACGCCATGGCACCTCTTTTTCCACCCTGGAATCAGGACGACTGGGTACCTCAGGATGACAGTCTTCGCGGAGGAGTTTCTAACTCCAAAATGATCCCGAATAGTGAAGGAACTACTGCTACCTTTATGGGGAAACTGGATTCTAGGAAGCTCGGAGGTGCCGGTTTTGCTAGTGTCATGACGACGGGAGTTAGGAATTGGGATTGGACAATGTATGAGGGGCTAAAGATTCGTATTCAGAGTAAGTTTCTCTCTGAGTTTATGGGTTTGATTTGCAACTGTCTTCCACTTGGATTTATATTATCCTCCATTTCTGAAAATGTAGCATGACTAACATACCTACAGAAGCGGACCATAAGATCTATAGCATCATCCTCAAAAACGATGTTCCCGATGATAAAACCGATTCCAGAGAAAGATCCACAATCTCGTACGAGTACCATTTCTCACACCATAACAAGCAACCAGCAATTGTCTTGGCGAGGTTTGAGGACTTTACACCTTTCTACCGTGGAAGACTTGCCCGTGATGCCCCGCCGCTTGACTTGAAACATGTCAAGAGATTAAGCATTATGTGTCGTAGCTTCTTTGGAAGGCTGGAGCAGGAGGGTGAGTTTAGAATCGAGTTCAAAGGCTTTGACACGTATCGTGCGAAGAAGGATAAAGGCAAGATGAATGCGGAGGGCATGGAGAGTGTGGAGGGGGAGGGCGAAGAGGCCCCCATAGATATGGGAGAGGAGAACAAGTCAAGTTCGGAGGAGGATTGGGAGATGGTAAGTAGTAGTGATTTAGCGAATGCAAATCCCGGCGAGGCAGATAAGACTGAACGACCATGTTCAGTGATGTGAAGGAGTAAAATCTTGGGACAGCGTTGGTTTAAAGACCGAACTCAGGGCCTTACAACTAGTGAGGATATAGGTATCGGTAAGCCCATAAACCAGATTTGGCTTCATGTTGAGATGGGAATATGATTCTAAAAGCTGTAATCATGTTTCCTGGCTGTACTATTTTTAAAAACTACAATACCTCGGCGTTTATGTAAAATAATAAATCCAAAAGCTACATGTTTGACTAGAAATCCCTCATTATTTGGAATATCGCCATCTGAAACCACAATAATTATATTCCAATTAGGCTAATTCGACTCATGCGCGACGCGTCTCCCACCTCGCATACTTTACGCGTACGCCCTCAGCTCTCCTTCAAAAAGCAAATGCCCACCTCCCCATTTCCACCAATCCCGACATCCAAGAAGCGCCGCCTATCACCACCACCAGACGATACCGAAGAAACAACCGATACCAAGCTCGCATTATTACTCTCTCTCCACCCAGAAAGCTCTCTCGAAACCCTTCTCGAAGCTCTCCTTTCTAACAATGGCTCTGTTTCCGCCGCCTCAAATTCCCTCTCCGAACCATCAACCAAGAAGCCGAAACCACAACACAAAAGCCAACCTCAGAAACAATCCTTAATATCACCACTATCAACTCCTGCGCCACGAATACCACTTTCATCCTTCTCAACCTCCGGTCCCTCAACAGCCCGGCAACAATCTTCCCTCACACCCTTCCTCTCCTCTCCAACCTCAACCACATCCAACCGCCCCCCCGCAAAAGGCCAAACCCACCATTTTTTCACCCCGCTCTCAATCCCCTCTTCCATCCCCGTCGAACTCCAAACCTCCTTCCTCCCTGCATCTTTAGCCTCCTCCCTTCTCTCAGAGCTCCTCCAGGAATCCTTAACCTTCCCTCCCCCCACTCCCTTCCGTCTTTTCGACCGCACCGTCGTTTCCCCACATACCTGCGGTTTCTTCCTCCGTGATCTCACCACCGAAACCAAAAGCGATGCAAAGGCCTATTTATCCTATCAAGCCATACCGCTTGCTCCCAGACCCTACACACCGTCTATGTTACAAGCTACAAAGCTAGTAGAAGCCGCTGTTAACGCTGCCATCACCCGACGATTTCCGGGTAGGAAGCCTTGGGGTCTTGCAAAGGAACCTTGGAGGACTAATGCAGCGTTGGTGAATCGGTATCAAGGACCCAAAGAGGCGGTAGGATGGCATACGGATGAAGTTACTTATCTTGGTCCTATGACTGTGATAGCGGGGTTGTCGTTAGGGGCGGAACGGGAGTTTAGGATACGGAGGATGATGGGGCAAGGTGATGGGAAGGGTTCAGAGGGAAGGGCAGAAGAAAAGGAAGGACAGTATTCTATACATCTTCCGCATAATAGTTTGGTTATTATGCATGCGGGAATGCAGGAGGGCTGGAAACATTGTGTGCATCCTACTACGAAGGTCGATATGCATCCAACGGCGGGTGAGACTAGGATAAATATTACGTATAGATGTTATAGGGAGAGTTTGAGACCGGAGGTTACGCCGAAATGTGGGTGCTTGCTTGAAGGTGAGTGAGTGGATATGTGTTGACGAGAGAATAGGTAAATGTAAACTGCCAATGTCGTTACGAGCGGTATTCGATCCGGAACCAGACCCACACGTGCCGAGAAGGTACTTTTGGAATTGTAACTCGACATATCTAGCAGACGGGAATGGTACAGGGTGTGGCTTCTTTAGGTGGGCAGAGTTCACGGAGCATGGAGAGCCAATATGGGGTGACTTGAAGAATGACTCGTAAGAGTGGTTTGTAGAAGATATTAGATACCCAGTCAATTATTATTATGTGCTATGTTAGGTGGGTAGTTTCTACTCGATCTGAATTTTGATAACACACCGTGAACCCTTCCAAACCTCTTGACCTCTCAAGGCCCGCATCTGAAATCAAACAACTCCATCGCTACATGACTAAATACCGATATAATCCCAAAGCCTAAATCTCTTGAATGTAACTCTCCCCCAATATACCAAATATTATGTACTGAAATGTCCGTCTACACAGGCTTCGCTCTAAAAGATATCATCAACCCTCTCCCACGATCCTCCTTTAGAAACGCTCTCCCTCATCTGCCAGTACTCATCCGTAAACGCCCAGAACTCCTCTCCAGTAATCTCACAAGTGGCCTTCTTGAACCATCTTGGCTCATGGTGTGAGCCCTCCTCCTCTCTAACCCTTCTCTTCGCCCTCTGCTTCTCCTCCAGCCGGTTCTTCTCAGTAGCTGCAAAGTCGTATTCACCATCCTCCATAGCCCTCTGATCTGGTCGGAGACGGGTGTCGGTGGGGCAGAGGTAAGGCTTCAACTTCTCAGGGAGTGCGTTAAGAGTGATCGCAAATGGCGTAAGGTTGAAAGGAGCCGGGGGACGGGGATTATTCTCCCAGATGAGGAAGGCCTGCGTAGGGTTTGAACCCTGCTTAGAGTTTGCCGGGGGAGCCGTAACTTCCGCATCATAACCAGGAGACAAGCGAGCATACATCTTGTCGTTCCACTTTCCTCCAACACTCCACATCTGAGTGCCTTCAGGGTCCATAACACGTCCCTTAACCTCATATGCGTTCGCGATACGCCATCCCCGTTGCTTGAAGTCAAGATAACAGGTTACGCCAGTAGTCCAGTTCTTAATTTCCATAATACCATAGTTATCAACGGTAGGAGAACCGGTGATAATACCAATGACGGATGTTGTGACCTTCTTCCAGGTGTAAAGCTCTTCACCTCCGGTAACTGGACGGAGACGAAGGAACCAGGTTCCAAGAGGATTGATGTCGAAACTCTTTCCATAGAATTTACTCTTCACAGCAGATTCTCCCCAGTAGTCCCATTTCTCAGCCTCTGCGTGCGCAGCACCAATAGGTGGGTGGTGAGAGACTTGCTCAATGAAGAAGCGGTAGTTCTTGTCGGGGCGGACGTATTCGAAGGTTTCTCCAAGAAGTGGGTTAAACGGTTTTGCAACACGGCCGGTAGTAGAGGAGTATTCAGAGGCGGCGAAGGCAGCAACGTAAACCATCCGCTCGGCAGGGTCGGCCCGATCGGCGGCGATATCAAGGAGATCGATATATTCCATGTCTTCCGCAACACGCTGTAAAAGGGAGGTGGGTTCGTTGAAAGATACCGGAAGCGTCATCTTGGTCATATCTTTGCCAATCATCGATTTGAGAATTCCCTAAAAAAAAGTTAATCATGAACAAATATCAAAATATATACGGATATGCTTACCCAAAGCGACACCTTTGGTCTGTCGTCGCTGTCCAGCGCCAACTTCTGGCGAGGAGCATCATCATATCCAGTATAACTGGTCTTTACCGCTACAATTTTCTTTTCTCTTAACGACATCCCGACTTGAAGTTGTTTGGATTCATCGTCAGCGTCCACTGTTTCCTCAGGTAAAGGGGGACTCTTTAGCGCAGGAGTTGGCATCTCGGTTGCAACTTCCACATCGCCTGCGTCGATAGCGTCAAAGAACTCAGCGCTTTCGTCGCTGTCGCCGCTTAGCTCGTCCTCTAGGTCTGCGTTTATTCTAGCTGTTCCTTCAGGGTTAAGCTCAACCTCCTTAAGCTTGGCCTCAAGGTTCTGGACTCCCCCTTCGATAGCTTCATCATTATGATCGACGCCCCCTGGTCTACTGGCCGTTCCGCTCTTCTGTAATGCTCGTTTAAGCGCGCGTTTGGTCTTCTTCCGCCGCTCACGTTCGCCCAAAACCTGGCCTTCAAGAGCTTCCTGCTCTGTAGCGAGCTTCATCATATTTTCTTCCCATAATCGTCGTAGAGTGGCTTCCTTCTCCATTCTATACCGCCAGTATGAATCGCGTTCTTTACTCATGCTTAGGAGGTCGTTGATGAGCTGTTTCAAGCTTCCAACGGCTGATTCATAGCTCTGCATTGCATCGACAACAGAAGCATCTCCCAATTTAAGATCAGGATTACTTGCGTGCTCGAACTGTAAAGCCAGTGCAACCTGAGATAAAAGGTCAAGTTGCAATCTGGCGGAATTAGCAACAAGAGCGAGGGCATCCGCAGTTGGTGGCGCATCCGGTCCATGGGAGGATGCATCATCTTCAATATCATCGCCTTCATCGTCACCAAGGTCGCCTTCGTGGTGTACGGAATACGACTTTGGTGGGTAAGAACCGACATCGGAGCTATCGCCACCGTTGAATTGGCCATGGGGTACAAGGATACTAGTCCTCTTACCGCGAGAGCTGGAATGTTCAGACGGTGTCATACTGGCACGCTTAGGACGAAGAGCTGAGTGCTCAGATGCGATGCTTCCCCGTTTGGCGCGACTGAAGCTGGGAGTTGCTGAGGCTGAGCTACCGGGCGGTTTTAGGTCGTTGACGACGTCGCTCTCAGCAGCAGTTTCCTCATTTTGCGCCTGTTCTCTGTACCTATCCATAGCTTCCAACTCCTCCTTCTTCCGTTTATCCTCCGCTCGAGCTTCATCTTTAGCATGTTGAATAGCATTATTGAGGGTCCAGAACCAGCGCTTGGCTTCGACGGTGTGGTTAGCCTTAAGATGGTATTTTACACTGCCTTTGCCGTGAATTTCGAAGCGCTCTTTATCTCCTGGATCTATCTGGAGTTTTGCGATCCTCATATTGATAGCACCCCGACAGGCTGATCCGGTGTCCTCTATAAGATTGTTAGCATGTTGAATATTTACGGGAATGTTACAAACATACCTTGGTTTTTATAATAACTCAATACACCATCCTCTAAAACGAACCAACGCAACTTGTAACCGCCTGTATAATTCGTCCACTTTTTAAGGTATCCCTTCATTTCTCTGGTTTCTTTATTACTCAAGGTGCCTTCTCCAGACCCTCCGCCGCCATGATGTCCCGGTGGAGCATGTTCTGCCGCAGACCCAAGAACAGCCCTCTCCTCAATTCCTCTTGCTGCCGCAACTGCCGCGGGGCTCTTCTTAAGTACCCCACGGGTCTTCTCATCTTTCGTGACTTCTTGCGGCAGTCTTCCCCTGACATCTCTGCGGAAGGGATCGGCACCGTGCATAAGCAACAGCTGAATCAGCTGGGTATCCTTTTCCTTTGCTGCCTCATGCAACAACGTTGAACCTGGGCATTCCGGAGGCTCAATGTTGTTAAGGTCTAGTAATCCCTTCACACGGCTATTTTCCAAGAGCTGCTTGAGTTGGTCATATTCCTTAGACTTCACCAAGTTGTGGATCATGTCAATTCTATCTTCCAAGAACAAGCTTCTAGCAAGCTGAAGCATTTGGAAAATCTGAGGTGTTCGCGCCATCTCTAGAGGTGTGCGGTTGTTGTAGTTGTGCACGGCATCGTTGATCATGGGTTGCTTTAGCAGCAACGAAACTACCTCAGATCTACCTAGCTGTGCAGCGATGTGTAGCGGGGTGTTACCGGAAGCTAGGTCTCGACCGTTGATGTCTAGATGTGGCTTCTCTTTTGAATTGCAGTTTGACGTAGTACTTGATAGAATGAATTCGATGACTGGAAGCTCTGCACATTGAACGGCGAGGTGGAGGATCGTTGCTTTGCCGCCAGCTCCGGAGAGCGAGCTCATAGACTCCTGACGAGACTCATCTGTCGTGCTTTCTCTTAGTACTTTTGAGATAGCTGCTGTGTCGCCGTTTCGTAGAGCTTCGTAGAGTCGGAATGTCCGCACGGTTTCTTCAACACTCTTGGCTCCGCCAACCAAGACACCCGAGTTGGCCAAGGAACCGGTGCTCTCGTTACCGTCATTCATGTCGCCGCGCGTACGTTGTGAACCAGAGGACTGAGTGTTTCGGCTAATCGTGGGAGAAAGCTGTTGCTGTGATGAGTTTGTGGTGCTGACAGAGGCGGAGGTTGAGCGGGAGTGGGTGCGTGCTGCAGCTTTGCTTGACGAGCCACCAGATAGCAGCGAACTGACCATCGCTGATTTGGAACGGTAATGTCTGCTTTTCGACGGCTTGTTAGAGCCTCTAACGGCGGGGTATCACAGTTAGCTTCATGTCTTGGTGGGGTACATTCGCATGTGAGAGACACGAAGAAGCAAAAGGGAGAAAGAAAGAAGTATTTTCTTACGCGGAAGACGATACGTCGCTCATTTCTGCAGCTGCCGAAGAAGGCGATTCTGTTCGAGAAACTGACGATGGAATGTATCACAGACGGTGTCGCATGCACAAAAATACTGTACGTGTGGATTGCACTTGTCAAGAAGCTTGACGAGAGGACCAGATAATTAAACAGCAGCGTTGATCTTTAGGCGCCTAGTGAGCGAAATGTGAATTGAAAAACAGGAATGGGAACAGGGAGCGTCTGGGTCGTGTGTAGACGGACGGCAAATAGAAAAAAAAAGCAGTACACGCGGCACAGGGCAAGTCAGGGCAAGTCAGGGCGAGTCAGGGCGACGGGTGTTACAACGATGACGATGACGATGAGTGAAAAGTGAACAGTGAACAGTGAGCAGTAAGCAGTAAGCAAAGATACAGATCGTTTATCTACTTGAACGTCCAGGAGCTCTGCAGTGTTCGAAAGGGGGCCGCAGCAGCTTGGAATAGCTGGAGCAGTTAGTAACGGACTTTAATGCGAGTCGGTTTTTTTGTCTGCTTGCGTTGCTCATGGAAGCTGCCGGAGCAACGTTGCTGAATCTAGAGCACACTATCGCCCTTCCAAGAGAGGCGCAGATACGCCTTGTAAATGCCAATTTAACGAGGGTCAGGAGAATCTGATCGTCGACTCCTTGCAGGCCAGTCACTCAAAATACTAATCACATTCTAGCCAGCAAGCTCTATCTATCGCGTGTCCTACATAGCTGAGCTTACACCGCTACGGAGGAAACAAATGAAACCCCAATTGTGATGATACCCCGAAGGAAATCGAGTTTACGCACTGGAATATCATCGATGGTCACATGTTAAATGGGATATGCACACAGTGTCACTACAACCACCCTAGAAAGTGCATCACTGTTCGAATGCCGTAGTACAGGACAACAAGCCTCAATGGCCATTTTGGGGCCGGAATTATGTGCGTGGTATCGCTCTTCATGGACAATGATTATAACCCGAAACAAACTCCTTATATAGTGAGTACGCTCAGTCATAGAATTGCTGAAAGAAACGCACAAAACAAAAAAACGTGCCCGAAACCCAGAGATCCATTGTTCATACAGAAAAAGATTTGAGGAAATAAAAAGATCGGTATTTTGATTTCCCCCCGTACGCCGTGGCCATTTAACTTTTTTCAAGACCCGTCCCCGGGAACTTAAGCAGCGGTGATGGTGCGCTGCTGGGTCAACTGGCGAGCGCGCATTCTGCTGGTAAGGCGGACCTTCTTGTCGTCATCGGCCTTCTGGACGGCCTCGTCGGCCTCAGAGACGATAACCTCGATGTGGCAGGGGTTGGACATGTAAGGGTTGATCTACGAGGTACTGAATTAGCTTCCCATCGTTTTTGAATAGATCAACTGTTTGTAGAAGATGAACGTACACGTCCGTGAGCACGGTAGGTCCTGCGGCGCTGCTTGGGAGCCTGGTTGACCTGGATGTGGGAGACGATGAGGTTGGAGGTGTCAAGACCCTTGACATCAGCGTTGGCCTCAGCGTTGCGGAGGAGTCCGAGAAGGAACTCGGCGGACTTGACGGGCCAGCGGGCGCGGGTGACACCGAACTGCTTTCCTGTGATCACCATAATATCAGCATAAAAGCCCCATCAACCTTTGAAGGTATCCCCAATTCTCCTCTCTGTTCGACCCTCGCTTCCATCTCGAATGCCAAAAAATCCATCGAAGTCGTAAAACGTACCCTGAGCGGTTCTTCCGATGGAACCGTTGTAGCGGCGCATGGGGACAGCCTCCTTGTGCTCCTTGACGTTCTCGAGGAACGCAATGGCGCGGGAGAGCTTCATGCGGTTGACAGCCTGGGCAGCCTCACGGGTGTTCTTGAAAGAGACACGGAGGAAGGATCCGCGAGACATGGCGGACTTGGCCTCATTCTTGGGAGTGGCAGCGTAGCGGACCTATTCCACATTGAAATCCATAATCAGCCCCAAATTCCCTGTAACTCCAAATTCCATGTCGCGTGTATCCTCCTCTCCTCCACGGCCTCCAATTTCGTCATTCCGGTTCTGTAGCCGCACGGAGAACGTCGATCGGAATTTTCGAATTTTCGGAGCCGTGGATTCGATCGCGATGCCGTAACGTAGGTAGGGGTAAAACTGACCATCGTGAAGGTGTTTTGGGCCGTGAATTTGCTGGGGTTTCGGGGCGTTAGTAGTCGGCTGTCGTTGCGTCGAAATTCGCTTGTGTGATTGAACCGCACTATCCCACAATCTCTTGTGTTCAGCTGGACTGCTTTTGTGTGTGCCCTAAACCCTGAGCGCTAAGACAGCAGCGTCGGCGCCAAGTAGCGCTACGACCAAAACGTCTAATTGATAGTTACCCTGAACCCGACCGAAATCTCTGCCAGGCTTGCTGGAAAAAAAAAAGTTAGAAGACACGACCCGCCATCGCTCTCTCACCCGCGACTTACCAAAGCAACCCAACTTCACCCTCAACCCCTATCGTCAACAATCCCAATCGTTGACTCTCATTCCGGTCGCATATAGCAATGGCTTTCACTCCTAGAGGTGGACGTGGTGGAGGAGGACGTGGCGGCGGTGACCGCGGTGGACGTGGTGGATTCACTCCCAGAGGAGGACGCGGTGGAGCCAGAGGTTTGTACTGACCGATCCACGATCATGGAAACTTCGGATGGACCTTAATCGATCGCGCCATACACTTGCGCCTCTCTTTACGGGTTGCGTTACTGTTCAATGGCATTTGATTGTCGGGGTCATATGATTTCCAATGACGCGAAAATTTTTAAACAGGCGCTGACAAACTACAGGTGGAGCTCCCGGAGGACGTGGTGGTGGACGTGGAGGAGCTGCCGGTGGACGCGGAGGACGTGGAGGACGCGGAGGACCCCGTGGAGGAGCCCGCGGTGGTGCCCGTGGAGGAGCTCGCGGAGGAGCCAAGGTCATCGTCGAGAAGCACCGTCACGAGGGTGTCTTCATTGCCCGCGCCAAGGAGGACATGTTGGTGACCCGCAACTTGACTCCCGGTGAGTCCGTCTACGGAGAGAAGCGCATCTCTGTCGATGCTCCTGCCTCTGGAACCGACGAGAACGGACAGCCTGTTGCCACCAAGATCGAGTACCGTGTCTGGAACCCCTTCAGATCCAAGATTGCCGCTGGTATCCTTGGAGGTTTGGACAACATCTACATCAAGCCTGGTGCTAAGGTTCTCTACATTGGAGCCGCTGCCGGTACCTCCGTCTCTCACGTCGCTGATATCGTTGGACCCACCGGATGCGTCTACGCCGTCGAGTTCTCTCACCGTCCCGGACGTGAGCTCATCAACATGGCTAAGAAGCGCACCAACGTTATTCCCATCATTGAGGATGCCCGTCACCCCATGAAGTACCGTATGCTCGTCGGAATGGTCGACGTTGTTTTCGCAGACGTTGCCCAGCCTGACCAGGCCCGTATTGTCGGACTCAACTGCCATCTCTTCCTCAAGGACCAGGGAGGAGTCTTGATCTCCATCAAGGCCAGCTGTATCGACTCTACTGCCCCTGCTGAGGCCGTCTTCGTCGCCGAGGTTAAGAAGATGAGAGAGGAGCGCATCAAGCCCAGCGAGCAATTGACCCTAGGTAAATACTCTTTCGTGCTCCCATAACCTTGAACACATTGCTGATTATTACTTCTAGAACCTTTCGAGAGAGACCACTGTATCGTTGTTGGAAAGTACCTTCGCTCATCATCGTAAACAATGAGCTGGGTTGTAATGTTAGTTGGCGATGTGGCGATGATTATGACGAGGTGCAAAAAGTTGTACATATAAAAACGCCTATGGATGGCGGGCGGGTTTCCTTTTTTCATGCGGCAACAATATCCTCTTGCCTTTCATATTTAGGAACAGTGGAATATGGTTGTCTTGTGGTCGGTGTGGGATTTTTCATTTTTTGTTCAGGATCTTATTGCGTTTGTTTTGTCATGTCTTGCTGTACTGGGTTAAAATACATTGTTAGGAATTTCTCTACTACCACACATTCTTGATGAGGCACATATTCACAGCAGTATTTAATTTGGTCTGCGAGAATAATCAGCAGAAGCAATTGATAATTCCAAATCATGTGCAGATCAGTGATGTTGAATTTTAGGCTCTTTTAGACATTACTTAGGAATCCATATTCTGTTCAGCGCCGGCTTTCAGAGACTGCCCTTGTGGCTGTGGTCACCTATCAAGCTTTTGCAACGCGCTCAGAGACGGAAACCCACCTTAAAGCGCCGCGCAGCAACAGCACGCGATGAGCATCTGCCTTCCGTGGTTCGCTAACTGGCGTGCGCATGGATACCTCACCGTAGCCCCGCCTCAATG
Organism: Pyronema omphalodes; assembly: GCA_024516155.1. Classification (NCBI taxonomy): domain Eukaryota; kingdom Fungi; phylum Ascomycota; class Pezizomycetes; order Pezizales; family Pyronemataceae; genus Pyronema; species Pyronema omphalodes. The sequence continues at coordinate 1,175,411 of JAJJXM010000001.1, forward strand.
AACCAATCCCTTCGTTACCCCTCACTAGACCAGAAGACCCTGTAAATCAAACTCCATTGATCACTAAGAACCCTACGTACAAGTAATATAGCAAGTGGTAACAAAATAAACAGTAATATCTATCATCGACAAAAAAGAAAAAACGCAAAAACTTTTTTCTTCATCCATTAACTTCTGCCATCGTAAAATCTCGGAGGCAAGCCGACATCCCAGACCGGCCTCTCCACTACCACCATCTCAACAGCCTCCAACCCACGCTCTTCTTCCCATCCTTCTCCGGCCATTTCCAATACCTCTCTCTTCCCCACTGGCAAAAATCCCAGTAACGACCGGTATCTAAATGAACCCCAGAAAGGTTTCTGACCCCTCTGTTTCCGCAACACCTTCTTTCCTTCCTCCATCTGCTCATCACTATCACTCAAGATCTCATCCTCGAAATCAGTATCGTCCTCCGTTGTTGTTGCATGTTCAGTCTTAGGACCCATTGGTGTAGGCATCATCGCACCAGCACCACTGATGCTACCAATACCGACTGGCGCACCACGCTTCCTCTTTCCATCGCTCTGGACAACATCGAACTTCGTACCGTGATTTGGCCACTGTCGCGAAAAGTCGAACATCCATACCCATGATGCTCCGTAAACCCATGCGCGATTAGGATTTGAGTCCTCCCAGAAAGCACCAACTGCGCGGTCTAATACCGATGCGAAGTCGACGGGGACACAGCCGGGCATGGGGTTCTCCTGAGACCAAGGGGTCAAACGACCGGATGTGGCTGAGAACAAAAGGATGACGTGGGTGTCGGCGGGAAGGATGAGAAGCTCGGCATCGGGTGCCTCTTCGTCGTCGTTGCCGGAGGAGATCTGAGGAGTAGTAGGAGCGGGGCGGAAAGAGAGGATGGCGGGGGCGGCGGGGAGACGGGGGATAGGAGTGGTGATGCGCGACCAGGTTTCGTCGGAGAGGACGAAGGTGGTGATATTACCCGAAAGATCACCGACGGCAAGGAGGCGGGAGGTAGAGGAGAAGGCCGCCTTGGTAATGGTGCGGAGGTAGGTGCCGTGAGTACCCTCATCCTGGCGCTGGCGCGACTTCTTCTTGCTGGGAGTGAAGGCCTTCAAGCTAGGAGCGGTGATAGGAGGAAGCTCACGGTCGAGCTCGTTGATAGGAGAGGCAATTCCGAAAGTGGGCTTCTCCTTGCGGTCGGCGGGAATGGTAATGTCGAGATTCGCAACGAGGACGCGGGAGTCAGGAGTAATGACGAGAAGGCGCTTTCCGTCGGGGGTGAACTGAAGGTGACGGGCACCCTCCTCAGCGAGGTCGATATCGTCTTCGTTGTCAGAGTCTTCACCGCTGGAGTTGTCCTGAACGGAGCTCTTGAGGGGAATTCCGTTGGGAATGGCAATTCTCTGAGGACGGAGAACCTGGGAACCAGGACGCTTGGAGTTGCGAAGGTAGAAGAGCTTGATATCTCCACTGGTAGCAACTGCCAAAAGGAATCCTGCATTCAGAGGAAGAGGAGTAATAGCCGCAGAGGTTATGTGCTCCTCGTGGCTCACTATCATGCGACTCAATAGTTTTCTTCCTTGTGTCTCATCATCGAGGTTTAAGTCGGCGGGCATAACTTCTTGTAGCTCCTCGATTCTCCAAATCTTCACCTCACGCTCCCAGAAGCTCATCAAAATTCTGTGTTCGGGAATTGTGGCGACAATGGGGGTCTGAGGAACGAGCGAGAGGACACGATGGTTCTCGGTGGTAAATCCACGGAGAGGAGTGATAATGGGAGTCATGTCAACACCTATTGCAGAGTTAGAGAAGCTAAATGATACGAGAAGAGGGATCACATACCTCCAGAAACGACGACGCTGAAGGCACCAGACTCATACGCAGCCATAGCCACTACATCGTGCTTGTGGAAACGTCTTCTGGCAACCTCAGCCCAACCACGACCCTTACCAGTAATCTTGTAAAGTACAGTCCGCATATCAGCGCCTGCACTGATTACGGTCTCACCTTGTGGCCCTCCGACCTCAAGAGTCAAACAGTCTGCTTCATGTGCCTTCATCCGTTGCTTCAAAGTCCAGTTTGACCCGTTCCAGAAGCACACCTCTCCTCTTGAATCTCCCGAAACAATATCACCGTTCTTGGTAACCTTCACCGCCCAGACCAAAGCTTCCTTGCCTCGGTCACGAGTCAAGGACATTCTCGCGATGCTACGTCCAGATCGAATATCCCACACTCTGATTGTAGAGTCTGCCATACCAGCAACAATGGTGTTTCTGTCCTTCCAAACCAAGCTCATAACTCTGGCCTTCGCATTTCCAACCCTTGTGAGGTTCTTGACAAAAGTCAACTGACCCTTTCCTCCTGCGGTAGACAACAACTTCAAGGTTCCGTCGTTAGTTCCAACCACAATTTTCTGCGCAAGCGCTTCCTCATCGTCCTTCTCCTCCTCCGGGATATCTGCGACATTTCTTCTAGGCTGAGCAGCAATTGACCAAATAACTCCTCCGTTGCAGTCGAGGTGCTTAACGGGGCGTCCAGTTGTAAGGTCCCATTCCGTAACCGCAGACGAGGAACCGATACTGATTAAACGAAGCTGTCCACGTCCAGTAGGGTCGTAGTCCTGAACCCAAGCAAGACCCTCAATTGCGAAGCGGTCTTTTCCTCCCTGCAAAGTCGTCTCGTGATGCCATTTTCCAGATAGAGGGTTCCAAATCTCAATTGAGCCGTCGCGGCGTCCGATAGCTACACGGAGGGATTTCGGGGGAGAAAGCGCGCTGTTAGGAACCGAGGGATGGGAGAATGCAATGCTGGTGATGCTGCTCGGAGGGTAGTCGACGAAGCGACATCTGTGTAGGGAAACGTGGGTCATTTCCGATGGTAAAAAAAAATGCTGATTATAGGAATGAGGGTGGTATTAGCACGGCGTTAAACACCGGCAAACTTTGTATGTGGTTCGTGTTTGGGGCGCAAAAATCGTGAAAATCGTCAAGTCTGGCGCTGTATGGCAGACTGAAATTCGAAGGATTCGAACTTTTTGTCGATACTAAGACTAGCGCGATTTGGGAATCGCGGCTGAACTTTCGTAAAAAGAGGGTAACAAAATTTATACTTTTTCCCGTGGGAAATTTTTCGCGCGATGAGCGAAATCTTGGCAGCAGCGGGCTCAGCGTTGCAGCGAAAGCACTCGCGTTGAGGCTTGCCGAATTGAGCGCGCTGAAGCTTTGGCTTCCCGTGGGCGTGCTTCTAGACTACGCGTTGCATCACTCGCTCAACGCAATTCTACCGAATCCACCGAATATATCCCCATTCACCGCTCGCGAATTCGTTTATTAACCTACGGTTTCTTCGCTTCTTCGAGGTGTATCCGCTCTTTTACACAGAATTATACGCTATGGCAAACCCATTTTGTCCCCTCATCAACGCCTCAGCAGCTCCGGCGGCAGCTCCCAAGCGGAAAAGAGACACCACGATGTCCTCCGAACCCGTACCCTCCTCCCTCGATGTCTCTGGCCGCACAATGAAGCGTACTCGCGCACGTCCAAACGAGGAGCAAGTTCAACAATACACTCTCGAGAAATTATTCTCCGCCGCAAAGATTAGCACACCTGCGCCTACAAAATCTAAAATGAGTAGCTTCATGTCATTATTTAGGCGCTCAGCTCCGGTGGAGATGCAGATTACGAAGGCCACCAAGTGCGAGGATTGTGACCGGTCGATGGAGTACCATGGGGAGCGAGAGGAAGAGGAGCTACATTGTGTTGCCTGTAAAAGGACGGTGTGTGATATGGGATGTTCGTCGAGTAATGGTATGGGGAGGGTTTGTTTAGAATGCGCAAGGCATCGGTAGAAACTCGGCGTATTCGGTAATGAGGCTTTTGGTATTTTTACGGCAACGGGGATTTTTTGGGCTATTTTTATTATTTATTGGGACGTATGGGAGTTTATGTCGTTTTCCTCTTGTTCTTATCTGCCGGACAGTATATTTTATACCCGAAACACAAGTAGACTACACTGGCAGGAAATTAAGATATAATCCAACAATTAATCCCAATATAATTTGACGCCCGCAGAAAAGAATATTCTAGATCGCCATTAAAACCAAATACATATAAAACTTTTATGGTTTCGGCACAATCGCAGCCAACTCCTCTTTGGGGATGGGCACCGGGCCACCAGGGGAATCTGCCTTTCTCGCAGTGAGAACCTCAACACCATCATCCGTTACCAAAAGAGTGTGCTCGAACTGGGCGCTCAACGTTCCGTCTCTGGTAGCGGAAGTCCAGTCATCAGGCCAAGTCTTGTCTTGCCAATCACCAGCGTTGATCATAGGCTCGATAGTAAAGCACATTCCCTTCTTAGCCTGTCCAACAGCCTTGTTCTTTTTGTAGTGGGGGACGTTGGGAGGACAGTGGAAGAGCTGGTTAATACCGTGACCGCAGTAGTTTCGGACAACGCTACATCCGCGCGATTTCGCAAGTGGCTCGATAACTGCGCCAGGGTCCCGGAAGAGCATGCCGGGCTTGACAAGAGCGATGGCTGCATTGAGACAGTCACGTGCCGTCTCGACAACTCGGATTGCCTCGTTCGAAACCTTTCCAACGTAGTAGGTCTCGTTCAAGTCGCCGTGGAAACCGTTGTGGTATAAGGTGACATCAATGTTGACAATATCACCCTCCTCGAGGGGTCGTGCATCGGGAATACCGTGACAAATGATCTCGTTAACGGAGGTACATACTGACTTAGGGAAATGGTTGTAGTTAAGGGGGGAAGGATAACTCTGCGATTGTTTAGCATTTCAACAGTGTCAGTATAGCAGGGTAATTACGTTGCGCTCAATGCAAGCTTTGTGCACAATCTCATCGATTTTGTCGGTAGTAACACCAGGTTTGACGGCAGCGGCGGCGATATCAAGAACCTCACGTGCCAAGCGACATACAGTTCTCATACCCTCTATTTCTGCCTCGTTCAGGATTTGGATTTTGCGCATGCTGTTGCCAATGGCCCACTCGCTGCGAGGGATACCATCCTCGGAGTAGTCGGGGCGAGGTATGCTCTCGGGAACCTTGCGTCTGGCGCTCAGAGGGTAGTGAGGGCGAAGAGTTCCAGTGTATTGAAAGTTAGGGAAAGGATCGTGAGCTCCGGTTTCTGGATGTATTGTAATAGGCGTTGGTGAACCGAACGCGTCTTTGAGTGACTGAAGCAGGAGAGGTTTCTTACGAGAGGCGGACTTGTGAAGGGCTTTGTGCTCGCTCTGTGAAGGAAAACCAAACAAAGAGAGAAAAGTTATTAGCCGTCTGCCTCTCGTAGCTTGTAGTGGGAGTTTTGAAATTCGCAGCAAAGGGGGTTTGAGCGGACAGTGCAACATGTTCAGGAGGAAGGAAGGTAAAACATGTTCGCAGGGAAGATATTTCCGGTCGACTTACCCATGATCGTTTAAAACAGTCTTGCGAACAGAAGAACGAATTGGTTCTACCGAGCTTCAAGCAGGTGGGGCACTGTAAAGTTCCTGCTGCTTCTGCGCAAGCTACACCGATGCAAATCGTCTTGGTGAGAGGGTTGGTCGGTGCTTCGGTGGTTGCCATCTTGGTTGTTGGGGGTGTGAATGTGGGTCAAAGATCGTACAGTACTGGTGGGGGGTAACTATCATGCGGCTCTGTTGTACTGGCAGGACTGGGGTGAATATAGCGGAATGATAACAGCGAGAATTCTCACTTGTATCTTGAATTTATAATTTATGGCAATTGTGAGTTGTGAGCCTTATTCTGCGTGGGTAGCAGTCCGAATGCATTTTTCTCAGTTTTGACTCATAAATATATGCACCGCTTTACGCATGTCATGGTGCTTTGGACGTTGAATCCCAATCATTGATTCTGTGTAACTTGTATTCATTGTGTAGCATGTCAGCCTGGTGGAAGAGTTTTCGGTATGTACCGCTTTAAATCTCCATATCCGTTCAAATATCACATCTAATTATGATTAAAAACGATTTGTATTCACGATTACACTTAAATTCGATTACCAAGTTTTGTTTACATCCGACGCCGGCGGTTATGTAAATAATAATTTCCGACTGTCGTGCCAAAGGTATAAAATGAAGAATTTACATATCATGTTTTCATGCGAATTCTTCCTAGTTATAATCTTTGTGCTAAAACGAAGTTGCCCCAGTTGTGGGGCTTATGATCAACCTCGAGATTGAGACCTACTATGATTGAAGAACGTTAGAGATCTACTCCAACGTCTGAGCGCAGAGCATCTACGGCTAAGGCAGTACTTTATTATGAACCGTATGAATATGTATGTACATCCCCTTGAAACTAGGAAGATTATAGATAGCCAAAAATTAAATTAGAGCCACCGTTCCCGAATTCCGGAGACGCACACTGTATCATTCGATATGACTTCAGGTTTAGCTCGGCCGCACTTTTTTCCGTGTTGATACACCATAACATGAGATGGTTTTCCAGAAAATCTAACGATCATCAGGAGATCCGGATGTGCTCTATCCAGCCGCCAGCTTTGGCAGGATGGGTTCCGAATGCATACTGCCTGCCTTATCACATCCGCAAGAGTCGTTGAGTAGAACCAGCCCCATTAAGTCGTAAATATAGAAGTCACCGCCATATTACAGCTGGAGCAAATAAGAGAGCCTTCTACTGCAGCTGAATATTGTGCGTCTTGATATCACCGACGAGGCTATACACTCAGATCAAATATGATACAGCCGATTAGCCAAGCCCGCAGTAACCAAAGCAGTCAGTTCCAATGACAACAGTGAGTAGAGAATTATTAGTTGATGAAAACGCAGAAAAACAACAGCAGTAAACTCCCTTCGCAGTGGCTATGTCGAAAATATTGACGACAGCATTGAACAACCGGTAAGTAGTGATACATAATGTACAGATAAATGTGCAGCGCACAAAAAATAGATGCTCCGGCACCCCCAAACACCAAAATGCTCCTCCACACCCCTCTATCCCGAACTCCGTCCGTCTTAAACACAATTTTATACGTCTCTTTATCCCATTCCCTTTTATGCTTCTGCTGCCTTTGCTTCTGCTGCTGGTGCTCCTCCAGACTTCCTCAATTCCGCATCTAGTCTTTCTTTTGCCCGGTGGATCTTTGATTGCAGGTAGAAACTTCCTCCCTTCTTTGGGTCGTTTCTCTCGAATAACAGCTTATAGCGCTCAGCAATAGCCTCCGCTGTTGAATCAGGCTTGACGTTCATGATCTTCTGTGCCTCGTCGATAGTAAGACCGCTCCGGGAGTTTATCGTTGCGCCACCGGAAACTGTGCCTGCCTGTGCTGCCTTTGCGTATTTGGCGGAAGCCTGTGCCTGTCTGTAGGCTTCGACGAAAGCGCGACCAACGACTCTGCTACCGACTAAGACAATCTGTGCAACTATTCTGTGGGCCTGTACGGGTCGTTAGTTGCTGTCTGTAGCGACGGGTATCTCGTGATCGCCGCGGGGAAGTCCACCGGAAGGCCGGAACCGAATAGATAGTATTCTACGCACCATTGTGGTTGTGTTTTTTGTTCGTCGGGGGAGTTCAAACGGTGTTGCAGGAAAGTGGGGAGGATCTCGACAATTGTTGGTAACGGTTGTAGGTTGTAGATCGTGGGCGTTAGTCCGGTACGGCAGAGCTCGGTGCGGTCTTCCAGGCTCCAACCAAAATTTACACTGACGTGCCGAGCCAACAGCAGCCGTACCCCGCCAACCCTAACCTCAGACAGCTGACAGAGCCGCATAGAAAGGTGCATAGCAGGGTCGGTATCTCCATGCTAAGCATTGCTTCGCTCGTAAGTCCGACCGTCTCTTTAGGAGGTCCAAGGGCGCGGTAAAATCACTCCCATTCATTTGATTTCTCAAATCCGCCTGAGAGCGCGATCACAAAAACATCTTCAACTATTCGAAAACAATCCTCGAGCTTACAAACAACCGCACGATTGCACAAATGTCGGTACGAATAGAGCTCGACAACACCCACCAGGGTGTCTACACCTGTCTCGATTATGTTTCTGGAAATGTCATTCTGAACCTGCCCAGCGAAGATACCAGTATGTTTGGCTGCAGCGTTGTCCTGGAGAATGAAGCTTCTGACCTTTTATAGTCTCGTCTATCACCGTAAAGATGGAGGGGATATCCCGGACCCGCCTCGAACCCCCGCGCCTAGAGGGTACTGTCGCAGAGGCGCCTCGGGAAAAGCGCCGTGCTGAAGTTGAGATCCACAAAGTATGACTAGCTCTAAACTCGAGGCGCTCTTATTCTAACCTTGCCATTGAAAGCTTCTTTATGTCGTAGATACCGTTTTTCCATCCAATGATATTCGAGATACCACATCGAAAGCCGGCTTTACCCTAAGAGCAGGTCAACATGTGTACCCCTTTAGGATTCGAATTCCTATCAATTCCTCGTGTACGAAAGGTGCAGCTTCCGGTGCGATTGCTGGTGGTCTTCTACAAAAAGTCAGCTTCGATATCAATAAAGTGACCGTCGACTATGCCCGAGATGCGAGCCGTCATGTCAAAGGAACACTGCCACCAAGTCTGAGTGGAATTACAGATGATGTGGCATGGATAAAATATTTCCTGAAGGTTACAGTCAATAGGCCTCAGTTCTATAAGACCAATATGCGCCAAGTAAGCCGTTCACATATCGAAATATTGATTTTACTGACATGGAATACAGCATGAGCCATTCGTTTTCCTTCCCATCGAGCCCCCGAGACCTCCTCCATCTAATGCAGAAGCCTTCGCCCGCCGAAAGCACGAGTTTATTACTGTACCTCCTACTCCCAAATCCAAGGGTCTTTTCTCGGTTTTTGGCAGCAAAAATACGCCGCCTCCCCAACCTGTGATACCCTGCCGATTTTCTGTTGAAGCACGTTTACCGTCACCCCCAATTCTGGTTCCTAACGAACCTCTACCTTTAAGAATCCTTATTACAAAGCTTGACCCTTTCAAGGATGCCCTTGTTATGCGAATGATTCAAATTACACTTCTATCCAACACATTTATTAGCGCACACGAGCTTTACAAAGACGAGCTTAGTACGCATCTTCTCCTCAGTATTGCCGATATGCGTGTACCATTTGTGGATGTGGATGCACCTGTGAATGTCCCAATCGAAATGAATCCCCATATGTGGAGGGATAGAGCTGTACCGGATCACGTTGCTCCTACCTTTGTCACTTGTAATATCAAACGCTCTTACCAGCTCAAGATTGAAGTTGGTCTCTGTCGTGCTGATGAGGAACACTTCGATGTATGTCAAACCTAATACCTTCAGTTTTTTCACCAAATACTAACAGTCATAGGTAATATCACTCATCCACAATGTTGAAGTTTACTCCGGCATTAAACCTCCCAAGCAGCTGGCTATGTCGGCGATTCAGCCACCACCAATGCCACCACGCCCTGGAAACAATGAAAAGGCAAAGAGCAGCCTTGCAATTCCTGGGCTGCCTCCCTTCGGACATAAAATTGAGCGCAAAGCATCTTCTACAGATACCAAAGCGTCTTCAGGCTCAGCACCACCTCCGCTACCACAGCGACCACACTCAAGCCATAATACTCCGACTGCACAGTCTGACAGCGGCTACAGCGATTACCAGGGAGACGCACCTCCACCAACCTACGAAGATGCCATGGCGGACAGCATCGCACCAGTTGACGGGCCAAGGAGAAGATACCAGCAAGGTGCAACGTATTATCATGATGTACCTGATGACTTGCGGTAGCCATGGCGTATTTCGTATTTCGTATTTCGTATTTCGTATATGGTAGTTTTAGTTTTATATTTAATTTCTTTGAGATACCAGATCAGGCGTTGAGGAATACGGGGATTGGAGGTATATAACTTGCAGGTTTAGGTTAGGGCCAGTTAAGCATAGAGGCTTATTATATGCATACAAAATAGCCCGTAGTGGCAGGCAATTTAATACCCAGATGTTTTGTTCTTATATTTTGAGATTGATATAGCCAGTGATCTGTGGTGAAGATGATAAACGCTGAGAATTAAACTCTTATCGATTGGCTACTAACCCAAGGCGGGGAAGCTTGGGATCAGCACCGGATAAAGTTAGACATATACCCATTGGGCAAGTTCAATCAACTACGTCATATGTCCAGCGAGGTACCCGGGGGAGCTCCCAACGCCCACCATAACTGTGCCTTGGAGAAGTAGAGCTACAAGGATTATGGTGCCTCATTGTTACGCCGGAACAAACCATTCTTGGGTTGCCCTGCCGTTAAGAATCGGCTGTTTCGGCTTTGATTAAGCTGCGGATGGACATAGGGCTGTAGTATTTCTAAACACCCATTTCCTATTTGAAGCATCTTACGCTCGTCTGACCTCTTATCATTTGAAAGACCCCGCTCTTCATGCGTCTTGTTGTTCACACCATCACCAGCGCTTCCCGTAACTTCTCCCTTAAGCTCCACTCCACTTCTATCACCCGCAGCCTATCGAAACGCCATTTCGCAATGCCCGCTACCGTCCAGCAAAAAGAATTCAAGCTCAAGGCCGCCAATTTCCCTCAAAAGAATGGCGACAAAGTAGAAGCTGAAATTGAGGGTCTCATCGGTGCAAAGGGAGAGCCCGCCAAGGTTCTGTTGCTAAAGGCCAATGGAGAAATGAGAGCGCTTGGCCCAAGGTGTACTCGTAAGTTAATTTCCAATTGATTGGAAGTTATCAATAATAACCAGATTCCTAGACTATGGTGCCCCCTTGGTTAAGGGTGTTGTTTCTGATGACGGAAGAATCACTTGCCCTTGGTATGTAATCTACATCGCTGGTTTCCCGGACCCTGGGTGTAACGACTCTAACATATAATAGGCACGGAGCTTGCTTTGACACAACCGATGGTCACGTCGAGAACGCTCCCGCTTTAGACCACCTTAACGCTTTCCATATCGAACAGCGTGATGGAGATTGGTACATCAAAGGTGACGAAGACTCCTTGAAGGATGCCAAACGAGCTCCTAACATCACCTGCTCTCCTCGATCGAATGAGAGAATCATTGTCGTGGGAGGAGGATCAGGATGCCTTGGTGCCGTGGAGGGACTCAGGGAGAAGGGATATACTGGACAGATTACCGTGCTATCAAAGGAGCCTTACTTGCCGATTGACAGAACTAAGCTCTCCAAGGCATTGATCCCAGATAAGGAGAAGATTATGTGGAGAGACGCGGATTTCTTCAAGAACGCTGGTGTTGATGTGAAGACCGGTACTGAGGTTGAGTCTGTTGATTTTGCTGGACATAAGCTCAAGACCAAGGATGGACAGGAGTACACCTATGATAAGGTTATCTTCGCTACTGTGAGTTCCTCTTCTTCTGAATAACTATGCAAGAGAATAGTAGCTGACGAAAAATACAGGGAGGAACCCCCAAAAGACTCCCCATGGACGGTTTCAAGAAACTCAACAACATCTTCGTCCTCCGCGACCTAAACGACGTTCAACAAATCCTGAAGGCCGCCGGCGACAACGGCAAAAAGGTCGCAATCATCGGTTCTAGTTTCATCGGTATGGAAGTCGGCAAATGTCTCGCAGGAAAGAACAACAACGTCACCATCATTGGCATGGAGTCTGCACCTCTTGAGCGAGTGATGGGCAAAGAAGTCGGCGCCATCTTCCGCCGCCAGCTCGAGAAGTCCGGTGTCAAATTTTACATGGACGCCGAGGTCGAAGACGCAAAGCCTTCATCCTCCGACCCCTCTGCTGTGGGCTCAGTAGCTCTTAAAGATGGTACCAACATCGAGTGCGACTTTGTGATCCTCGGTGTTGGTGTTGCTCCTGCTACTGAGTACTTCAAGAACAGTGGAATTAAGCTAGAGGAAGATGGATCCGTTAAAGTCGACGATCATTGGAGAATCGAGGGTGTTCAGGATGCTTATGCAGTTGGAGATATCGCGACTTATCCCAATGGAGAAAGCATGGTCCGCATTGGTATGTATATTTCTCCTTCCCAAATCAAATCTAATAATCCACTATTTCTATTTCTTTGTTTACTAACATCTAAAATCTTCAGAACATTGGAACGTAGCACAAAACGCCGGACGTCAAGCCGGGCGTCACATCGCCAACAAACGCAAGCCGATTCCCTTCACCCCCATCTTCTGGTCCGCTCTCGGAGCGCAATTGAGATACTGCGGTAACAGCTCTGGAAAGGATAAACACGACGATGTTACAATCCTCGGAGAACCAGAGAAAGATAAATGGGTTGCATACTACACCCAGGGAGAAAGAGTTGTTGCGGTTGCTAGTCAAGGATTTGATCCCGTGGTTGTGCAGTGTGCGGAATTGATGAGAAGGAGTAAGATGTTGTCAAAGAGTGAGATCAAGTCCGGAAAATCTCCGCTGGATGTTTACCCCCCTGCAGAGATCAGAGTCGAGGCTTAGAATGTCTGTCGGATTATTTGAGGCTCAGTATGGATACCATGGATACCGTATTGTTATTAGCGTGATAATTGATGATTCTTATGATTCTTTTATGAAACTCGGCTCGCAGTTCGATGTGAAATGCACTGCGACAATCATCTATCTTATTCTAAACCATGTCTGTGATACCATCAATGTCACTGGGTTTTTGATTTTCATTTTAATCATACTACAATCAAGGCCTTTAAAGCCTAGGCAGACCTAGATGTCACCGGGATGTCTTCCACTATTCACAATTCGATATGCAATGCACTGTGACCACCAGTTCTTTGATATGACGACTCCTCATTTTAAAATTAAAGCTATCTCATACAATCATGATAATGGTATAGTGTATAGTGAATGTAAAGAACCTAGAATTACTATTTCCATGACATTCGATCATGTCATTACTGCTAGCCGGAAAAATACAGAAAACCAGAACAGGAAGGATATTCTTTGTGATGTAAAATAGAAATCACTACAAAAAATCTTTGGGAGGCAAAAAAACAAATCCAAGGATCTCTAAGCAAAGTAACTCTTCCACAAAACGCCCTCTAAATCTTCAAGCTGTTCAGTGCTGAAAGCCTATTTTCAAATCTATTAGCAATTTGGACTCTTTAATTAAGCATTAAGAGATGAATAAATACCTTAACATCCACATGCCATGTATCCTGTCTAGTCTTTTTGAATTCTCCAAGGGCTTGCTTGACACTCTTTCCTACCATGCCTGGATCGGCAGCAGCGCGAGATGCAAGGGTGGCCAACACCTCAGGCAACCAACTAGGAGGAGGAGAGGTGTAAGGGAATGCTTGTACCAAAGCACCCAAACCTAATACTGCGGCATGGCGCATCAGGATTGTCTTAGTATAATCAGGAGTAGGGGTTCCAGAAGGGGTTCCGGCGGGGGCTCTCTTAGGCAGGGGATTCTGAATAAGCATATTCGTGAATTTCGTCTTAAGATCCTGCAAAATGCCCTCACGAAGTCGAACTGGAGAACAGCGAATCATTCCCGACAAAGTTGCAGCGGCACCGAGACGGACTTCCAACTGAGAGTCTTCGAGCATGGTCGAGACTGAAGTGAACAAACGCTCTTGCTCTTCGCTAGAGATAAGGAATAGCCGGCGGAAATACAAGACTTGCATGTTGATCAAGACCCTGAGGCGCTGATGCCAAAGAGTGGAAGTGGTTCCAATCTCAATGAGTGATGAGATAAAGTCGTGGTCTTGATTTGCAGGAAGAGGAATGTTCGGTAAGTGACGGAAGACATGGTAGGCCAACGACATCAGTTCCGGGTCTTCCTTAATGTCCATCATGTGGAGCATCTCCCGCATGAAGTATTTCGAAAAGAATGGAGTGAGCTGAGTGCATTCATAGGACGATAATATTGTCTCTAGCCAGAGCAATACAGTCTTACTTGCAGATGTATAAGAAGACTGAGATTGCTGTCCGGCAGGACGCTCATGCCGCCACTTCTCCAGTCTAGCAAATACATCTTCCATTATTGCGGTAAATTCGGCTGTAGGCTGGTATGTAGGCAATCCTACTGATGTTGCGGCTTGAGCATTCATCAGCGCCTCCACGCTGCTATATGAAGGATGGTATCTGCTGCGGTAGATAATTCCAAGCGTTCCTCCTACTGCCTCTCGGACACCTAAAGAAATCTTCTGTTAGAATTTTTGTTGGAAACACAACCAGAGACGATTTTACCTTTGTAAGGGTGGTCAAGATGTGCAAGGAAATCCTTGATGATAGGTTCTTCGCCTTGGAAATGCCAGCCGGACTCCGAAATGCATTGCTGCAACAGCTTAACTTTGGAGCTTTCTTTGAACGCGGCGTTTGATGACATATCCAGGCGGAAAGATATGAGCCACTCGACAATAGGCCACGATCTTCGGGGATCCTTTCCTGCCTATAATTTTGGTCAGAATTCGCTTGGAACCGAGTATGTTTTCACTTACCAATATCAAATGCAAGAAAGATATCCAGTACGAGACGTTTTCAGGGGTTAATCCATCCTCAAATATACCCTTAGTAATTGGGAAGACAAACTCCCACATCTTGTCCGCATTTTCCTTAGTGGATTCCCGATATGATAACACCAGGGCTCCTAGAATCTCTGCTGTGGCACGATGCTGATGTTTGTCACTACCATCGCCCAATGCCTCAATGGCCTCTTCCTTGAGATCATCAAATGTGACAGCAGAAACTCCGTCCCTGACAAGATTGAACGCAAACTGGAGCAACATGGAGCTAGCCATCCTGAACCTATCTTGAATACCGTCACGAGGCTCCTGCTTTAGATAACCGAAAAATGTGGAAAACCATTCGCGAGTCAAACAACTACCAATGGTCTCCCGTGCAGTACTTTCAGTTTCGTCATAAGTTAAACCTTCGTCGGGATTAACTTTCATAGCAGGGAATTCTTTCCCCCACGCTAGCCAACCAGGATAATCGAGATCAACAAAATATTCTGCTTCCGGTTTGGAAAATGCCGATAGGAACCGGTTTGTCCATTCAGGGTCGTCCCTTTCAGCAGTAATAGTCAATTTGTTTGGTTGATGGTAATCCTCTAACAAGTATCTCTTGATATCATGCAAGCAAGCGGCTCGGACGTCAATGAGACAAAATAGCTATCAAAAATTAGCCTAAAATGAAGTAGAAAACGCATGTCAAACTTACTGCTACCAGAACTCCGGAGTAGATACCACGGAGACCTGGGTGGCTGTCAATAGTACCCATCGTGGCTAACTCCAATAAGCTCTTAGGCGCCAATGTCTGAAATCTTATTCCAAGCTGAACAAGAATTGTAGCTGCGCGTTGTGCTGTCTTCCAGTGCGATTTTTTGACTAGGTCGACTAGCTCTAACGCCAGGCTGGCTTGTTGTTGTTCAGTCCACTCTCGTTTCTTCTGCAGTTTGGCCTTTTTTTCGGCAATGACGCCTAGAAGATCCTCGTCTGGTGCAATGCTGCGAACGAGGGCCTCGTTAATAATGTACTGTTTTTCTGTAGGTCTTCCATAATCCATTACGTGATATATGGCTCCGGAAGCAAGTTTCTGAATTGATGGCTTGTCGGCAGTACTGGCAGCAATAAAGGATCTGATGAGAGATGGGGCAAAGCGCCAGTCCCTGCCTACACTCCGTACCAAGCTACTATACAGCAGCGTGTACATTGCTCCCTTCATACGTTCATAGTCGTTTGCTTTGATTGACTTTTCGAATGCTTTGAGAAGGTGTGGTATCACCAAAGGTCGAGCACCAATTATAACCTTCGTAGCAGATTCTCCAGCACTTTGTGCGTGTCTTCGAATGTCGGTATAAATCGAAACGGATGATTCTGCTAGATCCAAGAGAAGCTGCTCGTCTAGCTTCGTTCGAGGACGTGCCCCGCAATTATGACGAAGACGCTGGTGGTGATACAGATTGGACCGTCGGATTATAAGAGGTCGAGGGTAACATTTGCGAAGGCCGCTGACCTTGAATATTCCCGCCTCCGCCGTGTAAAGATGTGTAATTCTGTCCACGACATGTGCCGACCGTTCAATACCCACATCAACGATCCAAGAGCGGTAGGTCTGAAAGCTGTTAGCATATAAAACTATTGAGATATTAGGTATCTCACAGTGTATAAAGCATTAAAACATGCCACATCATCTTCTTGTTTCGATGTTAAAAAGACATGAACCCGATGTAATGTGTTGCCAATTCGATCACGCAACTCATGCATAGAGACGTAAAGTGGGTCATCGTTACTCTTGAAGGCAAATCCTGCAGGATAACGATGGGCAGCCTTCGGCTCGTCATCGGATTCTCCGTTCTCATAAGAGTCACCACCATCGCTGGAATCCTTCATCTCTGTATCTTCATCCGAACTCTTTCCACGGTCTGTCGTCTCCCCACCAGCCATCCATTTTGGATCGAATAAAGCAGAAACACCAGAGATCGCAAGACGTAGGAGAACCAAGTTTCTGGAAACTTCGTCTGACCATTCTTTACCAATACCATCCCTTTTTGCGCCATGTTCATCACTGGTCAGTGAGACCAATGCGTTGACAGCCCCCTCTGCTTGAGAGCTGAATAATTTAACCGCGAAATCAATCTCTCTCTGAGACGGAACATGCCATTTAATTGTAATATTTTTGGGATCTTCGATTTTACCCCAGGACTCTATTCCTGAATCTATATCAATTGTCAACCAAAGCGTAACATTAAATTTGGTGAGAACGCACCTTTCCCATTAGCTCTAGCTTGGGTCAAATTATGGTCGCACACATATACGCCGGTTAAATTGAGAAGAAGATGGTGAATTAAGTTGGACACATGGAACGTCGGAATGCCTCTGCATTTCTGCGTAAGGTAGGTTGCAATGTCGAACAAGTCCTCTTGATACTTCAATACTGCGTCTCCAACGTGGACTACTGACATGCTTAGAATCACTATATTCCAAACTAGTCCTCTATCCCTTGGTAGTACGTCTGTTCCTGTATTACGAGTAGACGCTGCGTTATTTTCGTCAATCTCGCTCCGAATGTTTCGAATAAGTACGGGAAGTAGGCGTTTCAAGGCCTTTTCTGGGTTGGTTTTCGCAAGTGAATTGCAGATAAACGCCATTGCATCGCGGGCTTGGTGTATGACGTGACTTCCTACAAAATCCACCACTTTCTGCAGGGCAATGTCATATAGCTCAGGTGATAGCCCGGCAAACATCGGAGTTAGAGCTGAAGGAATAGTATTAACGACGTGTTCCTCCGGGGAGTTACTTCTGACTCGATTGGTATCAGGTAAATTCTCAAGAAGTGTAAAGATACGTCCAAGGAATGAAATGATGAATTCCCCAAATCCTGATGTGGAAGACCTCAGAATAGCCTCCTCTTGCTCATCAGTCAGCTCCTGGTCGTAGTCAATATTGACATCGGCCCCTTCTCTTTCCAAGCGTTCAACTTCTTGGCCAACCCATTGTAAAGCTATGTAACTATCCGACCCTGACCCGTCATGCTCTCGAGTCAAATCACACATTGGGATACAATACATAAGCGCTTGTATGAAAGATAAGGTATGCGATGTTTTGTCAAGATCATTGGCGTCAATTCCTGGAAGTGCAAGGCCCAATAGAGTCGTAACATGGCATCTGAATCCTCGGGTAGTAACCAATGTCCGTGCTAGTACTTGAAGAGCTCTAAGAGAGGATGTCGTTCGATGCACTTCGACCAAGCCTTGCATGGCAGGGTAAATACGTTGGAGCGCCCCTGGCAGTATCAATTTCGGAGCCAAGAAAGCCAAATTCTGCAAGGTAGATAAGGAAAGGTTCATCGCGGCATGGCTTTTGGCGTATATTCCCATGAAAGTGACCTCCCTTAAGCACAAAACGAAGCGATCTTTCACCTCAGGTGTGAGTCTTCTGTCGGCCGGAACATCCATTTCTCCGCTATTCTCTCTGTTCCATCTCATTACAAAGAAGTCGGCTAAGTAGTAAATGAGTTGCGAGAGTGTTTTTGTCCAGTTGCCGGAATTGGAAGGATGGAAGAATGTCTCGACTGCTTGTATTAAACCTTCCAGGTTGGATAAGATGCTATCTGATTCGTTCAAGCATTGTTGTGAAAGCGACATCACTATCCACCTTGCAATATGGTATGCAACAGGGTTCTTTCGCTGGTCACGGTCCAAGAGCCCGGCTAGCCCGGCACTGAAGTCGACAGCTGGGTTATATGGGGATGTTGACTGTCCAACTGGAATTTCCAGCAACCGTAGAATGGCCGTAAACATCAAATTTGACTGTTCTGCAGTGAATATTCCGTGTTTTCCAAAAGGTACATGCACTGCTGGCAGCATATCCCGTGCCAACCTGGAAAACATGTCGGTAAAGCTGCAATCAAATGATTTTGACCGATTAACCATTGCCCATAGACTAAACAACGCTATAGAAATGTTAGTATACATATATTTGGTATGGGGGCAGAGGCCAACTTGGAATAAAATATTTAGGTTGTTGCTTGTGACTTTCGGGTGGTGCAGGGCTCGTTGGCATCAAAAGATTGAGCAGGCCTACCACTGTAAAGGCTCTTTCGACATTTGAGGTAGTGAACTTATGAATGCATCAGAAAAGGTCACTTCAGAGGGCTGTATTGTGCTCACATAAGGAAGGAATTCTTCAAGCATTTCTATACGACTCTCGGGATCGAAGTAGTATTGCGCGAACGAGCACATTCTTGTTAACATGCGCACATTCTTTTTCGTGGGCTGATAGCCGGTTCCTGTATCTGATGGTAACACAATTGATAGAAGATCCTTGTAAAGCGGTTTCCAATCCAGTAGCAAGTCTTTTCCTGGATGTAGATAGTGTTTCCGCCTTTAAAACTTCTTAGCATTCTTTTATCACAAATAAATAATGGGTTATAATTATGCTCCATAGCTGTATACGCAGAATGACAAAGCAACAAAAGAAAAACAAGGGAGGATCTGGAAATATACTTTGTTAATACCATGAACATATTTGAAAACCTCTCAGCAACTGCAGAACCCAATCCGGGTGTCATGGCAAGTTCATAGTAAAGCTTCACAAGCTTTGCGCGGGTTTTACGTGGTGGGTCAAACTTCAGAGAAAGCCAACCGCGAAGCTCCCTGGACCATCTTACTGCACCCGGTGTAAAATCCCGTGCTTCTATGGCAATGTAGAGGTTTTTGACAATTTCGTTCAAGTTGGCCTGTCGCTCTGCTTCGTCCTCCACAGGGTATGGCAGGTAATCGTGGTACGGATAAGTCCGAGGTCTGTAGCGGGACTGCTGGTCACCTTCGTCATCTCGCCATTCAGCACCGGGGCTAGTTGCTCCCGAGCCTGCCTGGTCGCTACCGTTGACACCTAGATGGGCAATCAAATAATCCGTAAGCTTGCTCATCGTCGGAAATTTCGAGCGTCTGGGTTATGGCAGAGGGATGTTGTGCAGTTCGCAACTGCCGCGCCTGCAAAGCCGGGTCAGTAGACATAATAAACGAAACATAAACGCCAAATTCCAAGCGTTTGTGGACCAACTTACAGTCCTGAACGGAATGTTCAATATGGCGCTTCCCGGCAAGCTTAGAACGGTGTTGTAAAGCTTGGTTGGCGTGTCAAACAATGGTCGACGGTAGTCGGTAAATACTCGTTGTAAAGTTCCAAAAGCGGCGGCACAAAATGCGGAAACTCTGTGTCCAGAATAAGAGAGCCCGAGGAGTGTCAGTCGATGAAATGGGTGATGAATGGGATGGATGGCGGGGCAGTGCAATCTCTCTGGGAGCTGCGAAGACAGTGTTCTAGTTACAAGAAGGTCACGGCCCAGGTAGTTTCAGTGGCACATCACTCAGCATTGCGCCAGCCGCCAAGCCTGGTTAAACGAGCTGTTCTGCTGTCCGATAGAGTAGGTGCCTGCGACGGGTCCTGCGTGCATGGAAGGGAGCGCGCCGCGAGGCGGGGCGAAGAGACTCATTTTTAGGCCTGAAACAGGCGGAAGACATCGGGTTGGAGGACGATTGTTCTATGCGTGGGGGGGAGGGGAGGGGGGACGAGTGTTTCTATGCCTTGCTGGGCGGTTATTATTATCATTAACGCATTGTAGGCCTGGGGGAGGGGCAGCTGGGGGGAACTGTGCTGCTACCCGTGGTCCAGAGTACTATGTATCTGGGGTCCAGTGGGGGCCCCAGACAGACTTTCCCGATCCCGCAAAACCGTGCGTAAAAGCGAAGAGTGCAAAGCTCGGACATACGACATTGTCCGAGGGCACGCGTGGTCGAGAGAGCTGGCGCGTGAATGATGGTCGCCAGCAGCGCGTGACCAGCTTGGCACATCGCTTAGTCAACGAGATGAAGCCGAGCAAAGCAGATGCGAACCACAGCAGTAGTCGAAGCTAGACTCAATAGACACAATAGACTGGAGATTCCCAAACTAAAGCTGAAGCTCATTTCAAATAGACCTTAGCACCACGAATTGAGGGCCCTGTCTAAGCTGGAACCATGGAGACAGCTGCAGCAACAGTGCATAGAAGGTATGTCACTGTGCAGAATTAGGACCTTTAGATATTTGAATCTACTTACACAACTCATCATTAACTAAACAACAAAGACAAGAGAGATACCTTTTCAGGTTTGCTGGTTTCATTTTGTTTGGCCATTTGATCTCATCACAGACCCATCACTCGCTGAAGATTTGCTGTTTGTCATTCTTTTTCCAAGATCCGGAGCATGAATTTGAGGACATATCCGGAGATATCAATAAGATATGTTTAAAACGTTCTTTTTTTTATGAATATGACTATTTTTATCTCTCGATATATGGCATTGACTACATTCCTGCGAGAAGCCGCTATGGAAAGGTTATCCAATGAACACTGCTTGTTCCTGTTTAACGTAATGGTAACCACCCCATCTTCATCAACCAGTATACCCTTTCCATCGGCAGAGTTTCAGAACATGCGTAACACAAATCGAGGCCACATGCCTATGCATGCAAAACCATCGTTAGAATAAACATCCGTTTGGTCCGTTATCAATGGCTCCAATCAACTACCTCGCATTTGAAGTTGAAAACGCGGAACATCAGAAATCAAACCACTCATCTACGGAAAACCACCGATAGTTCACGTGGACCTAGAATAAAGTCCATGAACCTACAAATTCTGTTAAATCCAATTAGACTAGCCTGAATATGCATCACTGTCAGAGAATATTAAATGCTTCGGATTTAACCCCAAAGCCTTCGGTGTTAATTGCCACTGAGAGTTTATCATTAAAAAAATAACGGGAGTCCAATATAGAAAATTTCAACTCCAACGGAGTAAATCTAAATATGTATCCATTAATTCTAAGCCGGGGGTAGAAATGCCGTAAACAAAACACCCTGTATGAGTGCGTACATTACCATCCACCTCACAATCCACTCACTCTTCCCCGGAGCCTCGTCCGCAATTTTTGTTGCAGCCCACCAATACCACACTACACACCCACTACTCAGCCTTGTAATAATCTGAACGTGATATCCAATGATTGCCATTACTGCTAATAGTAACTGTGCGGCTGCAAGTTCCTTTATTATAACACCATTTGCCGTTTTCTCTGATGATTGATTCACTCCCCATATGCCTGACTGTATTAGCACAAAAAGCGTTGGTGCTGCGAGCAAAAAAAGCGGGACATTAGGCAGGGTCCAGTATCTGAATGGTCCGACGTTCCTATAAACGATTAGATAAACCGCTTGGGTCA
This sequence comes from Pyronema omphalodes, assembly GCA_024516155.1. Taxonomy (NCBI): domain Eukaryota; kingdom Fungi; phylum Ascomycota; class Pezizomycetes; order Pezizales; family Pyronemataceae; genus Pyronema; species Pyronema omphalodes. The sequence continues at coordinate 1,197,065 of JAJJXM010000001.1, forward strand.
AACAATGGAATGCATTACCAGTAGAGTTCTTGAACAAAGGTGTAGATACTAGGGATAATCTTGGTGCACCATGGACGTAGTGCCTCTGGGGAACAGAATTCCTGATATGCGATATACTGGGGTACTACCAAACCCGCACCAACTATGAGGCCACCAATGCCTAGTACCCCAACTCTGAAAATTGAAAATTTGAGTAATGCTGAAATAAAGGCTGCAAAGAATAAGATGCCGTTTAGGAGCCCATTGCTACGGACTGTACATGCGGCAAAAAATGTAGTAGCACTCAACACAGTGAGGATACTGCCGTAAATGTGCCGTTGAGCTTTTATGACTGATAAGGAACGAGCAAAAACGTAGGTTCCGAAAAAGGCGAGGAATGAGAATAAACTCTCACTATAAGGAGCCGAAAGGAAGAGTCCAGCCGGCGAGATAATGTGAAGCACGGCTGCCAACCAGGCGATTTGTTTAGGGCGGGGATTATTGGTGCATTGGAGGGTCAAGTAATAGAGGACGAAGACTGATGCTAAATGGCACGCGTTCGAAATAATAATCGCACTGACAATTTCAACAGTAGGATGGCCAAGAGAACTGTAGCCGGGAATCATCGAAAACACTGTAATTATTGTAAATATTTGATTTAACTTCTCCCAGATGAAGCATCTACCTTGAGTTACGAGGGAAATTGATTGAGTGTATCCCCATCCAAAAGCCCATTCTTGCTCATTCGCATACCCGCGCTCCGCAGCTTTGATAAAGTAAATTGCATCCCAGCGAGTCAAACCAGTGCAAAACACTTCCAACAGCCGGGCTCCGATACCCGTGGCCGCAATCCCATCCGACTGTAGCTGTGCAAGTGCAGTGGATGTATCATAACTAGGCTGTGGTGTAGCCAACACAATGGAGCCGAGAAGGAGCTTCCAGGCGGTGAAAGTGGCAAGTAAGCCACGTTCTGGCGATCGCTCGATGCTGTCGAGAAGCATCTTCGTCAGCTTTGTGTGCTCCTCTGCTGGCAGCTAACACTGTGGTAGGAAGTTCCGTTGCCTATGAGGCTACCCTGGTCACCAGGCGCCAGCGGGATGACTAAGCGACTGATAGGGCCAATCACCGGCGCCCCATTTCCCGCCGAGACACCAGGGAACCATCGTCCATTCCATTTACCGATCTCCGGCGAACTTCTTTTTCACGCATCTCTAAACCCAACACTCTCGGAATCCCCACCACAACACATTTCGAGCCTTCGCATCTCGTCCAAAATGACCGTCGCTTCGTTTTTCGCCGACCTTTACGAGTCCTTGACCGTTTCCGACGTCCACGCCGAGGCACCCCCGGCCGAGCCCGAGGCTGAGGAGCCTGCCCAGGAGAAGGAGGAGGAGGTTGAGGAGGCTGCGCCCGAGGAGGAGGAGGAAGAGGAGGACGAGCCCGAGGACCCCATGCCCGCTCTTTTGGAGGGTAGGTTACGATTGTTCTGGATACAATGGCGTGTCGGATCCGATGTTCGGTCGGGCGGGGACGACGGGAGGAATGAGCAACATCAGAGCAATTGATAGCTAATTTATTGGATTACAGAGTGCGAGAAGACTCCTGCTTGCGCGCCTGCCAAGCACCACTTCGATGAGTGTGTTGAGCGTGTCACCGCCGCCGCTGACGACGAGAACGCCAAGGGACCCAAGGAGGACTGTGTTGAGGAGTGTAAGATCACCCCGCGTTACGTTTCGGAACGGTATCGCTGATGAATGATTTATAGTCTTCCACCTTATGCACTGCACCACCCAGTGTGCTGCCCCCAAGCTCTTCGCCAAGCTTAAGTAAATGATAAATTTACATTCTAGAGTGATCATGAAAGACCGATGGATTGGCTTTGGTTACTGTCCGTAGCTATTAGCTGTCGGTATGGCGTAACGGCTCTATAGATAAAATTGATGATGATGATTCTGGGGGTGAGGAGGGGGAAGTGTGTGTACATGATAGCTTTGTTTTGTGGTTACCACTCATTTCAATCTGGTCACATGTCTTCCATTTTGGGCTGTAAAATATCTTCGTACGTCCGGTTCTATTATAGAAGTTTTTTTGCAAGTTTACCTATACGTTAAACATAGCTGGAAATTTTGGAGCCCGTACCACCAACGTTGTCAGAATTTGTGTGACGATGTTCACTGTGTCTCACTCGCACGAATGAGAGGAATTGCCTGCGTATACCCCGGACCTCCACTCGGCTCCATCCCGCCTCTACGTCCCACTCTTCCACTTCTCAAGTACTCAAATTTTCTCTCCAATCCACACTTCTATTTCTCGACGCAACTCCTTCGTCCTGGCTATCACCAAAAATCACCAGCCATGGCTCAAGCACAACTACTCCGTCAAAAACAAAAGCAAGAACTGGCCGTGCTTCAACAACAGGAGCAAAAACTAGCACAGGCAGTCCAACAACAGCAAAGTTTACAGATGGTACAGACGTTTCTCGGGGCCTCCATAGGTTCACTTGTCTACTTGAGAGGATTGTTTCCGGATCAATGCTTCGCCAAGATGCTATATACTCACGAGCTCGCTGAAGACTATTCCAAGTTTTGTAGTGCGCCAGAAGTTGACCCTAGGCATCCGGGGACAAAATTCACACGTTTGCAGAAAGGTATGGAGACGTCTAGGTAGCGATTGTCCTCTTTTACTAACCACGGAATCAGGTGTCTCGAAAAAGGTCGATTCGTTCCTTACTCTGCTGGAAGGAGGTGTCTTCAAAGCCATCAAGGATAAGTATCTCAAGGCTATGCAGGTTTATATAACCTCGGAGAAAGATAATGTGGACACTGTGATTGAATCATACACATTCACTTTCGCATATCTCGAAAACGGAGTTTCTCTCAGCCTAGGTGGTCACGAAGTTACGGTGGGGAATGCCAGCCAGAGTGCAGAAAACCTTACCAGAAGGCTACTCACGATTACCGAAGATCTCTCTATCTTGCCCAGTGAGTTCTATTAGTCCTACGCTTCACCATCGCTTATTATTCTAACCCAATGTAGACCATATCTGGTTATCAATCCAGCTGCACTACACAGATGACACTCCAAATGGATATACAGTTCCAGGCTTCAACCGTCTTGGAATTGGTGCACCCAATCTTGTGATGCAAGGTGAAGCAGTGAGAAGATGGGCTTGCGGAAGAATGGACTCTGGATTCCATGGGTATGCGGCTTGACGTTTGTGTTGATATCAGTCAGCTAACAAAGTTAGTATTTCTCTTAACGTAGCCAGTATTTATGGCAAGGGGAATTCGGATAAGAACGCTAAGCCCGACCCAAGGAGAGGTCGACGAGTCGGTACTAAATTCTTTGTTGACGAAGATGTGGATGAGCCACTTGAGGGAACTTTACGACAATTCCGCAGCCGTTCCGCAACCACAGTGAGCATGAAGCAACAACAGGATGACATTGTTATTATTCCAGATAGCCAGGTGCCCGCAAAGAATGTGCGACTTGCCAGTGAGATACCATCCTCGGTTCCGGAATTTAAAGTGCCGCATAATAAGAAAAGGCCCCGGGTTTCAGAAGAGTTATCTGACTCTGTCAAGAGGCCTAAAAGCCCTCTAACCATGGAATATGTTGCGGAATCCTCTATGGAAGAACAACTTGCCATAGAAGAAGGGCAGTCACAGTCTGAGACCCAGTCCCAAATCTATCCCGATTCTCAGTTGGATTTACCGGCAACTCAGCAAATTATGGGATCTAGGGCGAGACAACGTTCGGCATTGGGTCCTCTTAGGGCCATGTGATTAGCTTGATGGGATCCTGACATATAATCTATAATAATCCCGTATGGTAAAAACATCTTGTAGTTAGATAGAAAAATCGAAGCAGCTTATTTCTCTTTACCATTTCTTTGGCTTAAATTGCAATTGGGATGGTAATCATCCGGGGACTCGGCAAATGCGACATTAATTTCATTAGGGCCAGCTTCCACAGTCATCTTGACGATCGTTAAGACCTTAAACAAAGTGTTGAATCCCGCCATCCAAACATGTAAACTATAACCCGCGACATATCAACCAACAACTGCAGAGCTGAGATCACACGTCACCCAGACGCGCTCGATTAACAGGGTCCAGGGGTGCTCAGGAACATCGATCCCCGTCACCACGCTATTAAAACACCAACCGTAAGTAACAACACGACACAAAGCTTCACCTTCACCTCCATCACGGCAAATTCGATGCTCCCACTCAACTCCTCCGCTGACGGTAGCAATGCCACCAGCAACAACACTGACTTCTATGTCCTCGTCACCGGTGCCAACAGCGGTCTCGGACTGTCAATCGCAAAGCGTCTCGTTACCGATTTCCTAGCCCAGTACAGCACCGAGACCATCACCGTGATCTTTACTACTCGAAGCTCCCGAAAGTCTATGGACACTCTCGACATCCTTGTCAAACACCTCGCTACCTTCCCTCCCGCTGCAAACCTCCGCGTTCGTTTCTCCACCTTCCAAGTCGACCTTACCAATCTCCATTCGGTAGTTAAGCTCGCCGAGCATCTCAATAACTCAATCCCTCACCTCAATGCCGCCATCTTTAACGCGGGAATGGGTGCCTTCACTGGTATAGATTGGCCAAATGCATTCCTTTCCCTCGCAAAGAATTGGGTTCATGCAGTTACCCATCCCTCCTACAAATTCCAAGCCGTTGGTGTTACCTGTCACGACGGTGAGCTCGGAGAAGTCTTCTGCGCCAATGTCTTCGGCCACTACTATCTTGCTCATGAGTTGATGCCTTTGCTACACCCTGCGAAGGGAAGAGTTATCTGGGTCTCAAGTTTGGAAGCGTATCCCTGGAGCTTTGATGTTACGGACTTGGATGGAAAGAAGGCAACTCATAGCTACGAGTCTAGTAAGCGTTTAACTGATGTCATGGCATTGACCAGCGCAATTCAGGCTACAACTCCCTGGACTGATAGTTTCTTTGGAGGAAAGAAGGGTGAGGTTAAGACTTATGTCTGTCACCCGGGTATTTGTGCTACCAGTATGGTTGCGCTACCCCTCGTGCTGTGGTACTGTATGACTTTGGCGTTCTACATTGCGAGATGGATTGGAAGCCCGTGGCATACGATCTCCACTGACACCGGTGCTATGAGTATGTGTTATTTGGCGCTTGCAAGAGAGGAGGAGCTGAACGAGAGAGGTGCGGAGAAGTTGAAGTGGGGAAGTGGAAGTGATAGAGCTGGAAATGGTGTTTTGAGGCCAACAGAGGTTGAGGGAGAAGGTGGAGAGGAGTGGGAGGAGCTGGGACGGGAGACATGGAGGCAGTTGGAGGAGTTGAGAGTGCAGTGGAAGGAGAAATTACAAAAGACTGCGTAAATCATTTGAGATGGAGAGGGGAGGGGGTGTGTTAATGGTGGAGGGAAGATAAGTATTAGAGATACCTAATGATTAATATTGCGACAAAATTGAATCTTGTACAACCGGTCGAGCATATGATATTTTTTTTGATATGTGTCATGTTGAAGAATCTATGGTGATATTTAAGATAAGCATTTTGAGCCTATTGCGATATCCCGGGCGTATGAAAACCGCTTGTTGACGATTGAAATCCCATCTGTCTCCTAGGGATGATCAACAGAATGCACCAAAAGATACTAGTCATACGGTTGGGATATCCTCTACCGGGCGTCGCGTTGTCGGAAAAATGGTAAATCCGGCACAGCATTGCACGCTGGCAACCTTAATCTGATAGTCGTTCAAAGTTAAAGATAAGAAGATATTTTAGAGTTAATACATACCTAAACCGCGCTGTTATCACGGGACGACATGTCGAGGTCTAAGCTCACGAGTTTGTTGTTGAACCGACGCAACCCGAGTGATAGGTCGTGCTCGACTATGATGTAGGCCCAGATCCGACTCACGGAATCGCTTATTTATGAATAGAGAGCATGGAAGTTTAAATTGATTACTAATTTCAGGCAATTGATATTCTAACGGGCCATTTCGTGGGCAGTTTTATACATTCTCAATTTTCAGTACCAGTGTCAAGGTTGGAAAAAAGATTCCCGCGTCACCGCCGGTGACCCACTTTAACATTCATTCACGCCCGCCCGCTTCAATTTCAGCACCGCACACGTCGCCTTACGACAGCGCCACTGCCGTACCGTCGCCGATACATTCCAAGTTACCACTCCATTTGTTTCTGCCCGCAGCGGCGGGTTTGCCATGTCCACAGGCTCCCGGATAAGCAACCTGTTCTTCGGAAGCACCAGCGGCGACAGCTCTTCCTCTAATTCCTCGACTTCCTCCGCCGAGTCCGCCGGATTCGCAGCACAACCAAAGCCGGTCCAGACAAGAGATTATGATAACCCGATGGACCATGGGGCGTTCATAGCTTCTTCAATCACCGCCGAAGCGCATACGGAGGAGGAGGGAAGACCTCCGTACCTTCATGTGCGTCCATATTCGCAGATACTGTTGAAGGTTTTTTATGGCTGATAAAATATAGGCGATGATCGCGGGAGGACTTGGTGGATCTACGGGAGACATGTTAATGCATTCATTAGACACGGTGAAGACCCGACAACAGGGTGCGCCTTTGGCCCTGAAGTACGCCACCACGCCGAAAGCATATGCTACAATCTTTCGGGAGGAAGGTTTACTACGAGGACTATACTCTGGAGTTACTCCGGCATTCTGTGGATCGCTACCGGGAACTATGATCTTCTTTGGAACATACGAATACTCGAAACGATTTCTGCTTGACAACGGATGCCCGGACAGTATAGCGTATCTTACCGGTGGATTTATTGGAGACTTGTTTGCGTCGTTTGTTTATGTGCCTTCTGAGGTTCTCAAGACCAGGTTGCAGCTTCAGGGACGGCATAACAACCCGCATTTCAAGTCTGGGTACAACTACCGTGGTACATTGGATGCAGCACGAACGATAGTACGTGTTGAGGGACCAGCAGCATTATTTTACGGATACAAAGCGACCATCATGCGAGATCTTCCCTTCTCAGCACTACAGTTTGCATTTTACGAAGAGTTCCGAAAATGGGCGATTAACTGGAAAGGACCCGAGATTGGTCTCGGTCTCGAGATTGGAACTGGAGCTATGGCAGGAGGTTTGGCAGGAATCATCACATGTCCTTTGGGTAAGATATTTCTTCCAATTTTATACCTTATCTTCGTTACTAACATCATTATAGACGTTGTTAAAACCCGTCTCCAAACCCAAGTACGCACCGGAACCAAGCCCTCTACCGCCTCCACCGCCGCCACTATCTCCCCCCAGACCCGGTCATTCTCCACCGCTGCAATCCTAAAGACCTCCATCAGCTCTCCCTCTACCACTCCTCCCCCAGCTCCCGACGCCCTAAAGCTTCAAACCTCCAGTGTCATACTCGGTCTTCGATTAATATACCAAACCGAAGGAATAGCAGGATGGTTCCGGGGAGTAGGACCACGTGCAGTCTGGACATCCGTCCAAAGTGGTATCATGTTGGTCATGTACCAATCCATCTTAAAGCAGCTTGAAAAGCTGGATCCTTATGAGGGTGATGGTGAACCTGTATAGATATCTTATATATATATACCCCCTCCGCCTTTTTACATGTACACTTATATCTTTTTTTTTTGTCACTGGTCTTTTTTTTTCTGTCTTTCTATCTCCACTTTATGCGCGCGTGTTCTGGTTGGTTGGTCAAAGGTGGTAAGGGATAAGGGATAAAGGGGATGGGTAAATTGTAAATATTAGAAGGTTGGCTGGCTGGTTGGTTGGTTGTGTTTTCTGTGTTTTTTTTTTTCTTTGTGGTTTTTTTTTTTCCTTTTTGAGTTTTCTTTTTTTTTTATTGCAAAGGTTGGAGTTTTGATCTTGTGGGGGTTCCTTGGGTACGAATGATTGTGTCATATTAGATAGATGGGCGGTAGAAAAAAAACAAAATGCAGTGGCGTCAAACATATTTACTTTTGGTTAATGAGCTGTGCATGAATACATTTGATTGCAGTATCTGGCTGGCTGGCTGGCTGGCTGGCTGTTGCCGTTGAAATGAAACCGTGTTTATGAAATCATAATCATGAGTGTATATATCACGATGAGGGGCATTGGTTTGACTATGTCAAAATGGCAACCCGGGCCTTTTTATTTTTATTTTTTGGTCTACTATGCTCTATCTCTCTATATCTCTACCCCACTCTTTATATCTATCGCCTCCATTTTCCTCCTCACACTGGAGCTTGCATCCTCATCCTCCTCATCCAGAACCACCTCAATCTTTGGTCGGTTCTTATTCAGATCGTCGAGGATAACACACGCCTTACATAGTTCCTGAGAACTCATGTATCCACACTTTCTACACTGGCCCAATTGCTGTTTCTTGGTAACCTTCGTAGCCTTCGTTGGTGTGGGTGTCTTCTTCTTCTCCTTTGAAGGTACCGACGATGGTGGTATCGTAATTTCAACCTCTCTATCCTGTGCCTTTTCGTTTTCCTGGAGTTGTTTCTCAAACTGTGACATTTCACCACCTTGGCTGGGTCCTTTACCACAACCATTCTGCTCCTCCTCCTCCTTTCCTGTAGTATCCACCGTCTTCTTTTCTCCCGCACAGGCACTTCCCCGGATTTCTTCCGGTACCATCTCCGCAAATGCTTCTCCGCTTCTAACAATATCCAAAATAGCAGATGGTCTTACTCGCTCAAGAGACTTGATTAAGCTTCTTGCACTGCCTCTGAAGGCTTCGGGGGAGTAGATACATTCGGTGGAGAAGTAGTCTAACTTTCTATGGTGTGCGTAGAGGACAATTTCTTTTTCGTAGGCGTATTTGAGGGGTTTACTTCTTGAAACCGGGGAGGAGGAGGATTCGGTGACGATACAGGTGCATCTATGTAACCGTGGTAAATCGCCTCTAAGAACTATATTTTTTCCTGTCAGTATATTTCCCCCCAAATATGTATCCCTTCCGAACTCCCGCTCTTGAAAAACGACCTCCTCCACAAGAGAACAGAAAAACTCACGATTCATCAACACCGTCTCCGCCATATCATCCGCATTATGCCCGGTAACGACATGACCCACCCCCAACATTCCCGCACCTCTATCCAACGCCTGCCTTCTAAATACTCCACAAACCGTACAATTCCCCTTCTTCCCAATCCTTTCCACGACCTGATCCATAGTCCAGCCATAGAGATCTCTATACCCCACAATCTTTAGTTCCATCCCATACTGTTCCGCATTTCTCTTCACCGTTTCCAACGAATCATCTCTATATCCTTTAATACCCTCATCAATCGACAACAGCACAAACGTAACTCCATAATCATATCTTTCATTTAAAGTTTTCAAAACAGCGGCTAAAACAGTGGAATCCTTTCCCCCAGAAGCTCCTATGGCAACTCGTTGTCCTCGACGGAATAAGGAGGAGGAAATAATGGTTTCGTGGATCTCGGTTTCGAAAATTAATAGGAAACATGGGATACAGAGTCGTTCGTCGGTTTTGGCACGCTTGATCTTGGCTCGTGAGGTGTGGCAGTTGGCGCAGGCTCGTTTAGGGTCGAGGGGTGGAGGAGCGGTGGTTGTGGAGGTCATGATCTAGCGGTGTGTGGTGATGTCGTGACGTGGCGGATGGGGGTGGAGGGGAGGAGGTGGGGGGGTGCTGTGCGGTGGTGTTGCGGCTTCAAGACACTGCTGAAAGGTGCTGCGGGAAGCTAAATAGCGGGGTGAACTTTCGCGATGCGTATATCAGCTTGGTGGGGCGTGAAATACGCGCCAAGCCAAATATACTAATGGTGACTGTATGTACAGTCGTAGTCGTACTCTAGTCCACCAAGTCGATGGGCTAAAAATGAAACCAGCCGGGTAAATTTTATTTGGGCACGTGGGATATGGGATAGATAATTAACGAATAGGGAAGCTGACGACTACTGTAGATACCCTGAAGGTGAAGGAAGAGGCGGTAAGGTAAGGTCAATTTGGGTCGGGAAGTCCCAGTTGTTGCAGATGAACGCTAAGCCAAGTATATATTTTGTTGGTGGATCCCTGGCTGGAGGACTGAAACTTGACGATACACATACACACATCCATGAGGAGATAGCGGTTTGAGATTCGGGTCTAGTAAACGTGGGTGTGGTGTGCATAAAGATATTTTCAGATGCGTATGACGAATTAACAATAATTCAATGGACCAAAAATTGGTGGTTTTCAGCATAGCTATCTGGCTGTTAAAATTTCAATGTCTCCGTCTATTGTTATTGTATCAAGTCCGAGTGTTGATACAAATAGCTACAGCCTATAGAAAAAACCATGATAACTCTGAAGCTCGGAAGTAAAAATCAAGCAAGCAAAGCTATGGTGTCCCATATATCATATACGACCGGATCGTATAAAAATCTGAAAACCTCGCCCACAAAAAAACAACGGTATCGAAAAACGAAAAAAAGAAAGCCAAAATAGCCAAAACCTAAGCTCCAAAAATGTGCTACACCAACCCCAACCCAGAAAATATGTACGCCAACCGCTGGGGCATAATAAAAAGACAAAAAAAAAAGAAAGTGTACAGATAAATCATTTCCTATTCCTTCATGATGAACAAAAAAACAACAGCAAAGCTCCAGGGAAATTTTTCAGCAAACAAAAAAAGATATAACGCCAAGGGCTCCAAATATATATATACATGATCAATCAAGTCTTCGTACTTCAGAGGGATGTGGTGGTAATGATGGTTCCGGAGCTCTTATCTCAGGCACCGCATTGACGACATATGATACGCCATCATCGGAGATATAAGAAGGTGGCCGTGTTTGATATCGGCGTCCCGTTACCGGAGAAGTGGGGCTGGTGGCCGTGGCGCCAGCACTCTGCCGTTTGACCCAGTAAAATTCGTTTGGATTGACTCGGACCCTGTTAAAAAAGTATTAATATTTCGTTTACAAGAGGATACCAGGCGGGAATACATACGAGCATCTCCATAAGCCATACACTGGAGGCGGCTCTTTTAATCCTTCCATATCCGGATTTTGTGTGTTGATTCTGATTGGTTCTCGTGGAACTGCATATCCATGAGGTCCAGCTATTGACGGAACCCTTGAAAAACTTCCTCCTGATCCACGCCTAGCCCTCTCATAGGCAGTCAGGTCGATACATATTCGTACCAAAGAATGACAGAAGAATAGTGTCATTACTAGAATAATCAAAATCATGAGAAAATGCCATTCCTGTCTAAGATGCAAAGCCGGGGTAAGTGCCATTCCAAGATCTAATTTCCACATTAGTCCATGTTTTTTTATAAATTCAGTCCGGGGAAGGCAAACATATTGCGAGCAACATAGTGCACATTATACCGGCAATCACTGACGTAACCAGCCTATTTTGAAGTCCCTTCCAACGCGGCTTCTGCCACCACCACTTTTTTTGCCGTCGAACTGGTCTTCGTTGTGTTGGTCTGGTAGACTGGGCTTCTACATCCATAATCCGAGTTTCTTGTAAATTCCCAGCCTGTAATTGTCGTACAGAGTGTGAGATTTCGGCCATTGCCTGTTGGCTTTCTCTCCTCGAAGGAGTCCAGGCTGCTGGATTTGGTGATTGAACAGGAATGGAACTTTCACTTTCCAATAATGTTGGTAATGGGGAGCTTGGTCCAGAAATATTCCTCCTACTATTGCGTCTAGAATCGCTTGCTGATGAATGTAAAGGAACGTCCGTTAAAACCGCCTCAATTCTGCTCATTTCTTGCACAGGCGATTTAGGTCCGCTCTCGGATCCAGATCCGGAGGAGCTACCGAATGATTCCCGCAGACTCCGACCTCGCTCGTCCCGCCCACTAAACCAACCCCGAATACCATCTTCACCCGATTGCCGATGATTATTGCTCGTGCTGGTAGAAGACATTTCTATCTCCGAATTGCCGGGTATATTGTTTTCCGGGGTCAAGTGCTGATTTGTGATGTGAGGAGCCGGGTACATTGTGAAGAATTGTTGCCTTTTTTGAGATTACTGGCTTTTGTCGAAAATCTTTGCACTTGGGTTTAAAAAAAAAATTTCTTCTGACGAGACAATGTCAATGTCCTTTTTTTTGGTATGTAAGGCCTGTCCTATTAACCTCGCGGTTCACATCCGTAGTTCGCCCAGATATGCGAACCGCCGCTATGAATACTCCGAGATATGAATAGCTCAAGACGAGAGTAAGTTTTGAAACAGAGGCGCAAAAGGTTGTTTCAAACGCCTCGATGTTTTTGCAGGATGGGTGAGGAGCGTAGAAGTAGAGAGGTTGGGTTGTCGTAAAGCTCTGGAAAGTGAACAGGAGGAAAAACTGTTGCTACCTGTAGGAGTTATATCCACTTATCTCCCGTGGGAAAGTTCCTAAGAAAAAGTCTCGTCAGGTACCAGGAATAGCCACTGCCGCCGTGCTAGCTAGTGTCATAAAAGACTAGGCTTGTGATGTCGCTATCGAAGCGAAAGAAATGAGAGAACGTCGGTTATCGAATGAGACCGGGAGTCCGGCGAATTGTATGGTAATGGTAGGTGCCTTGACGGAATTGTTATAGGTGAATTATCTGGGAGAATTATTTTGGGTGATGGAGAAACAGTTGGTAGGGGTACCGGAAACCAGATATCTCTCCCGCAGGCTGGGGTAGCTGGTAGAGGCAGAAAGGAAGGAAGGAAGGAAGGAACGTGCTAAATGAACGAATCGACAGATCAGAAATCCCACAAAGCTTGGTGTTGTATAGTAGTGGTAATAGTAATAGTAATAGTAGACACCACCCACCAAATACAAAAGGAGAGAAGACGACGTAGAGTCGAGGGGGAGGCAAAGACAAAAGAGAAAGTTAAGTTCAGTGGTGTTGGTGGTACACTGCGCCAAATAGCTCACGACCTGAGACAGAAAAACTGACTGGACAGTTTTGCGTAGGCTTTGCACAAAAGTGATTCCCTCTAAGCCATCAGAGGGCAGCATTCAGAGTCTACAAAACATCAGAGCCGGTCAGGGGTGACGAGGTTTCACGTTGATGCAGGTCCCGAAAGGCTAAACTGAGATTGGCGGTGAGTCTGCGGCGAAGCATAAGATCGACGGACGCAGAGCCCCTCAGATGACTAGGATGGGCAATCAATGCGTTCATCGGATCGCAGAGTCCTCTTTTTTGTGTTTCTGAGAGACATGACATACCGTTATGCCATCAAAGCACCGTATATCGGCCCGAATATGGCTCCAATATCAATAAGACCGAAAATACGAACGGAGCACAAAACCGATGCTCTGCGCTATACATTCGACGCTCGGGAGGCTTGATCTGCCAAGCTGCGCTAGATAATGCTTGTGTACGCCTTCGTCCCGGGTTCCACAACACTCAGATCCCAAGCGCCTGGCCGAGAATCCGCTGAGTCACGTGATAGAGGTTAGGGTCACCATGTTCAAGTAATCGACATCTGTAACTATTCACCAAAGGAAATCGAACTTACATCAACCACCAGTCCTCAAAGAAAGAAAACAGGACTTACATCCAAACATCATATACACGCACATCTTCTTCGTAGTCATCAGCACCCCAAGCATCCCAACCTCCATAGTGTATACATGTTAATGTTTCGAATTGACACAAACCCTGGCTAGCAGGTTAGCAGGTTAATAGGTTAGCATATTCTCCCAACCTAACAATCTAACACAAATTAATTCCTTCCTTCTTACATACTCATGGATAGGGAACTTAGCTCCCGAGTCCCGGGCAGCACATGAATCATGATCGACGGGACCGAAAAAGCTCTAGAAAACGTTGTAGGGTTCCATGGGGCTTCTGTATTGATTGATCTTCGGTGTGCATATTCAGAACCATGTTTAGCAATGGTTAGTCAGTAGTTAGTAGGTAAGAAAGTGGTCACGTTGCGTTCTGGATGCTAATGAAAAGTGCTCTAGAAGAGTTGATTTAGGTTTATTTCTCGAGTTTGTTTTTAATGATATTAATATCTCTTGTTTATATGCTACTACTGGGTTACAGTTTTTTTTTTATTCACTCATACGAGTCTTTCATAGTGAGTGTAATAAAGTGAGTAATATGATCAAGGCCCAGGTCCATTTTTTGTAATCAGCCTGGCTTTTAGCTGGAACAATTCCGATTTCTCCATGATACGCATTATGGTTTCATAGACATAGCATGCAGCATGTAGCATGTAGCATTGTAAGCGAGACGGTTTACTAAACGTTTTTTTCTTTCAAACATAAACTGTTTCAAATTATCATATAGTGGATCTAGAAAAATCTAGAGGGCTCATTATTAATTCCGGTATTCTATATTTTTTCGTCCTGACTGAGGCTAAAGATTTTTTGAAGATGTTTATATGCTCTCTTATGGATCCTTCGTATTTGCAACTCTTGCGGTTGCTGGACTTTTGGAAATCCAATGGGATCCCCCCTACCCACAAAGACGAGCAATACACTAATTACCCTCTTGAATCAGGTATCCAAAACCTCACTCCTCTATGCACACCCTAGCCCCAATATCCGTCTTTGCTTCAACATATCTTCCTTGCTCCTATCAACCAACCCTCTCTATTTTCCCAGTTCTCCAAGAATTAAGCTCTTATCCGAAGAAGCCGAGATGACTGTGATTATCATCCATTAGCACCTCTATCATTCCTCTTCAAAAAAGGGATCTTACTTATAGGCTCCGAAGCATTCGGTGAGAATCTCATATCATTAACAGTTCCCCTATGTCCAGGCAACTTGTAAAGCATCTTCCGGGACTCTACATCCCATACACAAACGGTGCCGTCTGCACCACCAGCTCCAATTCGTTCTCCATTTGGTGACCAGGAGGCGCGGATGAGGTTCTTTTCGATACCGGCGGGGGCGCCCTCGAATCTATAGTGCGTTAGCAACTGAAAGGATTGGTCAGGGTATAATGGCCTAGGAGACTTACGTGCTGATATTCCGTGCCATAGATGCAAATGCCCGGATATCCCATGTTCTGACGGTGCTGTCCATGGAGTTTGAAAGAAGAGTTTGGCCGTCTGGTGATACTTGTAAAGAGGTGATAGTGTCTTGGTGGCCGCGTAATGTGTATGATACGGCTTTCTTACGTATATCCCAAACCTACAAAATTTGTTAAGATCCTGGTTGATATATCTGCTGTATCGTAAGGAATATACCTTGATGTCGTTATCTATTCCTCCGCTGAAAATCTCGTTTCCGGCTTCGCTGATTGCTACTGAAGTAATGGGCATATTGGTTGTAAGATAACCGACGTCATGCTTTTGCCGAGGGTCCCACATCTATGGATGTTTAGTATGGCTTTATAAATGAGACAAGGCCATAGAAAAAAAGGCAACGTACGCCGATGGTTCCGTCGTCACTTCCACTGATCATCAACTCTGCCGCTCTTCGGGACATATCCAAAGAAGTAACAATATCTTCATGTCCCACGTATTTCCTTATCCTGGTTTGAGACTCAATATCCCATGATGCCAACCTTGCGTCCTTGTCCGCCGAGGCCGAGAATATAGTCTGAGAATCCCGAGACCATTGTAGATCGAGAACGGCACCCTTGTGGCCTTTAAGCTCGAGATAGTTCACGCAGTTGCCGTAGGTTTTCCAAAGGACTGTGATTTTAATCAGAATTTGTGGACCTGAGGATAAGAGGTGGGTTCATACGAATGGCTCCATCGAAACCGGCCGACGCAAAGTTCTTTCCGTCCGCGTCAAAACGCACAGCATAAACCTCTTTCTAAAGCCAAAAATTAACTACTGTTGAGAACAATTTCCGTCACCAAAACCGAGATATAAGAATTACGCACGTTATGTCCCGTAAGCTCCATGTTGGGAGCCTGTAGCCCTGAAGTCCGAGGGACCTGTCATGATGTCAGTTGCTAACCCCCGCCCCCACGATTGTGACCAAAATACAGCTTGTATGAGCGCCCCATTTCCTGATGCACCTCCAACTATCGAGACCGCCGATGTATTGTTTGTGGCTTCAGGCCTGGTACGCTTAACGAGTTGGTTGCTGCCAAAGTTGTCTGGCGCCTTGCGCTTATCGGTGGACATGGTTTTGGGGGATTTCTTCTGCGCGTAGAGGACCTTAGAAAGACTGCGGAGGAGACGTGTAGAGGAGATGGTCGGCGCGATAGTTGACGATGTTGTGAGCTTCCAATGTCTGAGCGTGCAGACGCGATTTCGATATTGCTTCTTGCTCCGCGCTACTCTGTATACGTGTTAGCGTGAAATAGATGCGCGAGACCTCCTCATGCTTGTCGAGACCGAAGGGCAACCCCAGAGTCCAGACATCCCCTCTCAACGACGAGGGAACCGCGCTTTATCACCACCCCGCAACACGATCCCCGCAAAAAGTCAATCCCGCGTCGATATAATACTATAATGTCGTCTACGAAAGCTGCACGTATCGGCGAGGAGTAAGCTGTGATCCCCACGGAGCACCATGGAGCTTAGCTAACTATTTAAAGAGTATGGAAGACTAGAATCGACAAAGTGGTCCGTTAAAGCTACCTCTATTATACAGATCGACAGTAGCTGAAGAATCCCTATAGAACGCCGAGCTTGTCACCCTTACGTACGGTTCTATCGTTGCTCAGCTATGCAAAGACTACGAAGGCGATTACATGGAGGTCAATAAGCAGTTGGACAAGATGGGCTACAATATTGGGTTGCGTTTGATTGAGGATTTCCTTGCAAAGACCAATACCGGAAGATGTTTAAACTTCAGGGACACTGCTGAGACTATTTCTAAGGTGGGATAACCCGAGTTTTACCAAACCCATTCTGGTTTATTTCTTGAGGGATATGACGTTTTGATGTGATAGACCTATGGGGAGATATTATTCATCGCATTATGACGTATACTGACGTTTTATTTCGAAGTAGATTGGATTCAAGGTCTTCCTCAATATTACTCCAACGGTAACAAATTGGGCTACCGACAACAAGCAATTTTCTTTGGTGTTCGAGGAGAACCCTCTGGCAGATTTTGTCGAGCTTCCCGATGATGGTAGAGCACAAAATGAACTGTGGTATTCGAATATTCTTTGCGGTGTATTAAGAGGTGCTCTGGAAATGGTCAGTAAACATTTCATTTCATGTCGCAGCTGAGCCGCTAGGCAACCAGATGACCTCCCCTGGCCATCCCTAGTTGCGGCTCAAAATGTGCGAGTGCTGACCACCGGCGATACAGGTGCAAATGCAAGTCGACGCGCACTTTACCAGCGATGTTCTTCGCGGCAACGAGACAACAGAGATGAGAGTCAGTCTGATCAGAATTATAGACGATGAGCTTCCTCCCGGAGACGATTGATTTATTCATTGTTTTTTTCTGTCTTTTGCAAGCGAATTCGTTCTTCTCGAAAATATAGAGACCATTATCGGTATAACATTTCAACGCTCTGCAGCAAGAATCGTGTTATGATCCCGACTGAGCTGCAAACGCCTTGAAAGGGTTCATCTGTCGTTTTTCCTCTGCACCACGGCGTGAAATTTGCGTTTGAGCCGTCGATCTCCTCCACGATTGCGGGGAGATCCGGCAAGAATGAAGGGTCGGCCGGAATCAGGCCCCAATCCCAGCTTGCCGAAGTATGACACCCGTGATGCTAGATTTGTGGCGTGTCGACCACGATGCTGCACTGAGTGGAACATAAATGGAGGCTCAAAAAAAAAAACTGAAATCATCGGGCGCAGCATATGGCCACTGATGACAATTTCAATTGTGCTTCGTGCCGAAAGAAAGCGATTGATGATTCCCTCGTTGACAAACGCTGGGGCACGCCAATTGGCTCTTGGACTATACATGTTACGGTGCATGCACTTTCACCCGTTTACGTTCGATTCACGCAAGTGCTGGGCGTCGGAAGACTACCAGACTGCCACTCCACCAAACGCCCACCCGCAAAAGAGAACGAGGGGGTTTTTTTTTGGCGGATTCCTCGCTCAGGTGCATATACGTAGCTGGTAGCTGTTCAAGCTGCCAGCTGTTTCTGCTCAATAAATAATGTGCGTTTGCTCTGCTGTCTGTCTATCTATCTGTCAGTCCTCGCAGAATTATTGCGCGCAAAGAGAGAGAGAGAGAGAGAAAAAAAGAGACAAAGCAAGATGGCACGCATCATGACAAAGTGTGGCATCTGAGATGCAGTGGAATTGGCCCCAGTGCCAGACTCCCGGGGGTGGTGTGACACTGTGAGCAAGTGAGGCCCTTCCATGGTTCCTCGCTCGGTGAAAAGCGGAAAAAATGTGCTGTGTACCCTTCCCAGGCTTCCCAGGCTTCCCTCGTTACCACCGCCGTGTTGACTCTTTCTTTTACCCTTCATCAGCTCCTGCTGCTGCTGCTGCTGCTCATGCTGCCGATGCAAACTGGCTGTTCCTTTTTTACGCGCAAAGGAGATGGGCAACGGAAGTGGAGAGACATCGCTGACATATGTTTTGCATGACATGAGAAGCATCCATCATATGTATATGTGAGGTCTGACATTTCAACGGCAGCAATGAAAATCAGGACATTGTTTCAAATGTTGTGATAATAATAATGATGAAGCATAAGAAGCATAAGAAGAAGAAGAAGAAGAAGAAGAAGAAACAGAAGACGATGATGATGAATATAGTGATGATATTGATGATGATGATTTATTTCGCCACTAGATTTTTTAAGAGCGATGAGGACCCTGGATTTCAGAGGCACTCGACTCGTACAGTTACCGGCCTTCAAATTCCGGTTAACCGGTTTAAACCTTCCTTGGGGCTTAAGCGGTTCAATACAGATTTCACTAGGTATGGGTTTATTTAGCACACAACAACAGCGGGAGATTCGCCTCGCGCATTCTGTCTGGGATTTATTTTTCATTTGAAGCGCGCAGAGGCAGAAGCAGAAGCAGAAGCAGGAGCAATCTGAAGTAATCAATCCATCTGGCTTTATATATATACAGCATCGTATACAGTTTATATGGAGATACGGAAGGCTACTAGAGATCATGGAACTATTTACCTTCACTTACTATTTACTGCTTTCAATCGAACTCATCCCACAAGTGAACAGATAGCTATGTAAATTGCAAACGTATGTAAAAAGTAAACTGACGCTACAGAGGTTAGGAAATAACTTGACAGCTGTTAAGCGCGTGGTGTTTTAAACGAAAGAGCTCAAGCTATGGTGACTTACTTACTTACTTGCCATATCCCACCAAAACAGACGCCGCACTGTGTTCCGGTCCAATAATAAGCTTTGGAAATAATATTGATCGATAAAAAAGAGAATCACATCTCTTTTGTAATGACGATGAAAGTGCAGTTGCAGCGCGGCAGTAATCGCCAGTGGTGAGTGGTGGAAGTAATACATATCCAGCCAGCAGCGGAAAGAAGAAGCAGCAGAAGCAACAGAAGCAGCGGTAGAAGGGTGAAAATAGCACAAAGCAGAAGTAGATGTAGATGTAGAGGCGTTGGGGGGAAAGCGAACGCGGGGGTATAACGAACGCCAAGCCAACATGGGTCTTTGTGGTAATGATCGACGTGGGCAGCGGGCGAGAGCTCGAGGGCGAAGGCGGAGGGTGGAGGGGGCTCACAGCGGGGGGAGAGAGGAGCGAGAGTGCTCAGGTTCGCTACATACATAGAAAATTGTACTATTCTGTGCGCCCAAAAACATCGCCGTCCTCTGAAACATCTTCAACTTCAACTTCAACTGCGGAGTCGCTGGTTTGCCCGTTGCCAGCGTCTGATTATGTTGGCTTGGCGTTCGTTATACCCCCGCGTTCGCTTTCCCCCCGACGCCTCTAGATGAATTAAAAAGGTGAAAATGACACAAAAGTAGTAAAGAAGGTCACAGAACGTCTTGCTCATCATCATCATCATCATCAACATCCGCCGCCACAAATACAAAGCTCCTGTGCTCTAGCCAACGGTTGCCAACCTACCAGCAGCCAGCATTTGCAGACCCTGAATGAAGTGTCCCTACATATGGTAGAGTGCCCATGTATAAGATGCCCTGAGATATTTTAGACGTACATAGACATAGTAAAGATATTCTAGAGATAGTAGTAGGAAGCAGCCACCCTAAGATGTTGATTGTAAATATTTCAAGTGTTATTGATGAAATATTGTAGATATGTTCAGCAGCACCTATTGTAAATATTTCCAGTAACAGCCACTGTATTACAGAACAGAAATTATTACAAACATCTCAATCATCACCACCAGGCAGCAGCCAGCAGCCACCCACAAAAAAAAAATTACTGTGTATTCTTCGAAGACA
The DNA here is from genome assembly GCA_024516155.1 of Pyronema omphalodes. Classification (NCBI taxonomy): domain Eukaryota; kingdom Fungi; phylum Ascomycota; class Pezizomycetes; order Pezizales; family Pyronemataceae; genus Pyronema; species Pyronema omphalodes. Next base: position 1,217,259 of record JAJJXM010000001.1, read on the forward strand.
GATCTAGTTACCCTTGATACCCTTCTCCTGCGTTCTTTCCTGATGCTCTCTCTCTATCACTCTCTCCTACCAGCCTTCTAAATAAATGTCCATTTCCAAAGAATGAATGAATGAATGAAGGAAGGAAGGAAAGAAAGAAGAAAAAAAGAAGAAAAAAAAGAAGAAGAAAAAAAGTCATCGTCCCATCCTCCATCCCATCACCCACCCACTTCATCACCATCACCATCATCATCACAATCATCACCACCCACCTCCTCACCAACCCTCCTCATCACTACTAACCCACCTCTTCACTGCCATCCCTCTCCCCCCAGCCTGCCCCAGCCCTCGCGTTTACCCTACGCTACATGCTCTCTCGCCCTCTCAGCACCCACCCCCTCTACCAGTGCTGCTACTACTACACCTTGCCCTTTCCAAGGTCGTAGGTGTATTGTATTGTACATACCGCCTGTTATACCGGCGTATGTGTGCTGCTCTGCTACATCACTCTCAATCCCTTACCCTCCCCCCTCCCCCCCAGCCAGCCCTCTTAGACGCCAAATCGCGCTCGCCGCTGTTGCTGAGCTCGGTCTTGACTCTCTCCCTCCTACCCAGCCAGAAGCCCCAGTGCTCTCCCACCACATCACGCCCCACTCCCTTCCCCGTCTAGGACCCTTTTTTTCTCCGAACGACAGACGGTCCGGCGATTATCTACTACCTTAACTTTCCTAACCGTCGCTGTGTTTCTGCTGCGAGGATCCCAGTGCACCCTAACTCACCTCACCTCTCCATCCGCTACTGCTGGCGACCGAAACGACCTACGACCCAAAAACGAAGATCCAGAACGACACACCCGCAACCCTCTTTACCAGCCAGCAACGCACCACCCCCATCGCAGATCCCACCCACTACCAACCCACCCACCCACCAGCAAGCAAGCACCGTGAAGACACCCCCCCCCCCCCCCCAACCATCGCGAACCTGCCCACTACGAGCCCGTACTTTTCGGTCCCGTTGGTCGCGAGAAGCTTGTTTTTGCAACTCGACACCTCCACGAAACTCGACTGGTATTATTCCATTCCATCCGCTGCTCCTTCGCGTATTGCTATCACGGGTAGCCTACACCTTCGGTCGGTCGCTTTACCTACCTTACATCGTCCCGACCCGGCACACCCATATTCTCTTTACAACTTACCAACTCCGATATCCTTGTTTTTAAATTAGTGGCCATTCAGTTTCTCCTCTACGAACTCGACGCTTCGCTCTCCTGTCTACTGGTGCTAGCCTCGCGTGCTTCTCCTTTCACTCGACACCGATAGCTTGCTTCGCGCGAGGTTGCTGTGCTACTACCGCGCTGTTACATCTTCTGTGCGTTTGCCGCTGAACCACATTTCGTCCCTCAGCATTGGCATAGACTCAATTTGCATCAGACCAACGTCTGCATCTGGGTCTTTGGTTAATTCACCCTCCTCGCCCAGCAACTGCTTGGCCGAATTCTGAGCAGGGCGACACACTCGACTTTACTGGCGCCACAGGCGTCGGCCTTGAATTTAGTGACGGATATTGGGCTACTGCTATGAGCCAGATGGATCAGAAGGCCCCACAACCTGGGCCCATGAATATGCACATGAACATGGGAGGGATGGTCGGCGGAGCACCCGGAATGGAACACGGAGGCGCTCCTCGTGGAGCTCAACAGGCGGTCTTTGCCGTCGGTGACGGACGTAATTTACTAAATACTTACATTTACGATTATTTCTGCAAGAACAACATGTTTGAGTGCGCGAACGCGTTACTGAAAACTCAGGATGCGGAAGTTCAGCTCGATCCTAACTATAGACCAAGTCCGTCGCGTCGACCACAAAAGCATGAAGGCGATGGCGGTATGAATGGTATTGATGATGATTCTATGGACGGCAACGACGGTCAACGACACGGTGAAGATGGTGATGACGCAAAGAGCACAAAAGACCTCCCGCCTGCCAAGGTCCCTACGACCATATCCGGATCATTCTTACTGGAATGGTGGTGTTGTTTTATGGATATCTACTGGGCGCGGTCTAAAATGCCAGCGTCAACAGCTGCCACAGCATATGTAAATCAGACACAGGTTCGTCTCTTAACTGGTGGTAATACTTGAGAAGCCTTGAAACTAAAACTTAATCCAGGCACAGCAGAGATACCGCAACGAACAGCTTATGAGAATGGGACCCGGCCAGCAAGCAATGATGGGCGGAGGAATGTTGCAAGGGTATCCTGCGGCCCGTATGATGGCCGCTGGTATGAACGGCGTTGTACATGGCGGTCAGGATGGCACTGCCAGCCCAGGGGACATGGCCCACAAGCAGGGTCAACAACTACAGCGAACAGTGCTTCAAAGACTTACCAAGTAATTTTACCCCCAAAAGCTTATGGACAGGCGTTTTGACTAACTTGATAAGCAGAGCACCTAATCAGATGAACGCCTTGGGACGACCGCAAATGATGCAGCACATGCAAAACCGGGAAGGAGAAATCAATGACATGAATGGACAACAAAGACCCCAGTCACCTTCTGCCGCCACAGCCTCACCTGGAAACAAGAGAGTCCGTTTGGATAATGGACAATATGAGCAAGTTGGCAATGGTCGGGGTGGTGCACCCCAAGGTGTGCCTCCAGGAGGAGCTCAAAGCAATGCAGCAACTCAGGCTCAGCAGCTGTTGATGGCCAATGGCATCAACCCTAACCAGCTGACTCCTCAGCAATTCGCGGCCTTCCAGGGCCAGGCACCTCTCAACCAGCAGCGTTCTATCCATTTGTACGCGCAAAGCATGGCCGCCGCTACCGGTAAGAACATCGCCCAGCTTCAGGGTGGCCCCAAGGGAATGCCTCACAACCCTGGACAAGCCGGCTCGCCAATGATGCCTCAAACTTCTGAGGGAGGTGTTGGAGCAGGCGGTATGGGTGAGTTCTATGCTGGACAGGCTCCGGGAATGCGCACTGCTCTGGGGGCCTCCGGAAACCACGCTCTCCAGGACTACCAGATGCAGTTGATGCTATTGGAGCAACAGAATAAGAAGCGCCTCATGCAGGCACGTCAGGAGCAGGACAACATTGCCTCACACGGTGATGCAAACCGCCCTGGTTACCATCAGAGCATGTCCCCAAACAGCAGAGCTCAACCATCTCCCGGACCCGGTGGTAAGCCGGCCATGGCTGGAACCCCCAAGATGCCTAACCAAGGCGTCGGTCCCGGATCACCATTACCCGATGGACACATGGGAGCCCATGCACAACAGAGAAACTCACCAGCCTCTGGAGTAGGCTTTAACAATCAAGGTTCTGAGGGTCATAACATGATCAACGCATACCCCATGGGTAACAACACGGCCGGTATGCCCAACGGCGGCGGAATGATGCGACCTCCTGGAGGATTCGACGGACAGATGGCTCAACCCGGTATGGCTGGCCAAATGAACCCCAATATGAGAGCACAACAGGCCGGTCGAGGACAGCCCGGAATGTGGACCCCGCAACAGCAGCAGATGGCTCTTCAGCAGCAGCAACAGCAGCAAGCACAGGCACACCAGCAGCAGCCTGGTCAGCCTGGTCAGCAGAACCAGCCACAACAGCAAGTGGGTACGCCCCAGCCTGGGCGGCAAAACCTCCCACACCAGGCTATGCCTCCGCCGCAAGCGCCGCCGAATGCGGCAAACCCTGGTCGGCCAGCGCCTGCCTCGCCTCAAGTAGTCAGTAACCAACCTCCCACCCCCACTCAATCCAACAAACCCAATCCCAAGGGCAAGGCTACCCAGCCGGCGAAAAAGGTATCAATTTGCATTTGTTGATTGTTTTTTTTGAGCGCTAATTCTAAAATAGCCGCGTGCAAAGAAGGGAACCACGCAGCAGCCGCAGGCACCTAGTGCTGTTACACCGACGACCTCAGAGCCGCCGACGCCGACTACTCCTCAGCACACCAGCTCCTTCGGAAACCCCAACCATGCACGACCGAACTTCACCTCGGGTGGACCGAACCAGCCTGGTAATGCGCCCGCAGGCCAGCCCGTTCAGCAGCCCACACCAAACCCTGCACCAGCAGCTCCACCAGCAGTTGCAAACGATGCTATTCAGCCTGCTTCTGCATTTGGCGGTGTTGATGGTCTCGATATGGGTTTCGCAGGAGGCTTTGATGAGGGAAATGCCGATCTTTTGGATAATTTCGATTTCGATTCGTTTCTCAACACGACGGATAATGACAACGGTATTGCGTTTGGCGGGGATGGTCTACAGTGGACAACAGAAACAGAAATCGGAGCCACAGACTCGTGATTCTGAAATGTTTTTGATTAGTTTTTTCTATTTATTTTTTGGTTTTTTGAATTTTGGTTGTTTTAAGCATTTTCTGTTTTTTACCCTTTGATAACTTTACTTGATCCTTCGGGCGGATTTTTTTGATGCTTTTGGTTTTTTGGACCTCTTTCTCCGCACCTTTTAACTTCTTTCTTACCTCCCTCCCTGTCGGATTTGAGAAAATTATCATTCTACAGACAGAACTCCTGTTTTTTCTTTTATTTTTCGTTGTTGGAATTATTGTTATGATACTTATTTTTTTTCTTGTTTTTCTCTTTTCCTTGCGTCTTGTTTTTTTTGAATACGTACCCGGAATTTGCTCAATATAAAGTGGCTGGTACTTCTGGGAAAACTTCTTGGTTGATTTGCTTTTGTTGTTTTGTATGAATTCCTGGATTATTTGTGTTCTTTTTTTGTGAGGATGAACTACTATTAGTCTATTACTACTACTACCATGCTAACACCCCGTTTTCATTATCTTTTGTATTGTGTTATTTTTGGCTTTAAGTCATTGATACCATATACCATGCTATTGTTCCATACTGTTCTTTTTTAAGGAGACAAGTGGAAACTTATCAATGGCATTTGAATAATGGCCGAGAGGCGAAGGAGATGTAGGCGGGCAGGCGTGTATGTGGAAGGGAGGAAGAGAAGGGGGCGGGGTGTTGGAGTATGAAGTTGAGTATCCAAGAGTAGTCGAAAAAGGAAGAGCGAAGAGCGAAGAGCGAAGAGCGAAGAGTGAAGAGTGAAGAGCGAAGACTACATAGTCCGAAGATGTAATACGTATCATCGTACATTTGGTTTATTTTCATTTCCTTTTTTATTTTTTCCTTTACCGGTCATTGGTGTTTATTTCTTTTCTCTTTCTTTTTTTCCCTTTTTTTTGTTTTTGCTGTTCCTTTTTTGACTTGCTTTTTGTTTTGCGATGTGTTTTTTTGTTTGTGTTTGTATCTTGTGCTGCGTGAAAAAATGGAGTGGGAATCAGGGGGATTGTTAATTGTGAGTGAGTTGTGAGTTCGGATTAAGTAGGAGTGTTGAATGTGTTGTGTTGTTTTGTTGTTTGTTTTTTGTGGAAAAAGAGAAGTTAAATACTTGACCTTACTTGTTGTCGTTGTGATTGTGATTGCTGTTGTTATTGTGGAATATCTCGCGTGATTGTGATGTCTCTTATATGTTTGTATCAATAATTCCCCGCATTCAGTAAATTATTAAGAATCCATACATATAAATACTCACCAACCTTTGCTCTCTACTCTCATTAATACTTCACTTTTATCTTGAATCGCTTCTTCATCGTGAATACAGACATTATTCACTGGTTCCTTACACGGCGTTGAAGAGTTCAGAAGCTTTCTCATGCTTCTATTCCATGGTCTATGACCAGTCCCAGTATCATAATCCTCAGTAAAAAAATAAAAATATAAACCCCATAAGACTGGACTATTGGAATACTAGAAAATTCAAAATATTTGGGGGTATTAGATACCCATGTTGATAAAAATCATTCTAGTAAATATTCTGCCTCAAGAAGTAGCTGTGGTAGTTGGTAGGATAAGGTAAGATAAAGATATACAGATATCTAGTATCCACGGGGGTATATAAACAACCCAATATTTACATATATCAATTCATAATCTAAAACAATAAAGGCCACCTAGATGAAATAAAACAAAAATAATCACCAAAAACATAATCTCTCCATCCCTCCACCCACATACCAATCCCCTACAACTCCTCTTCCGCCACACACCTAAACCCATTAATCGACAACTCAACATCCCACCAAGTTTCATTACCAATTCCTAACGCTGCAGATATAGCTTCCGTAATCATATCTTCATCTAGGGATTTGTCTTCCTTGATGATTTCTGCTATTTGGTCGGGTATGGATGTCAGGAGTTGTTGGTGGTTGGAGCATGAGGGGGGCGGGTGTTGTGGTGAGGTGGTTATGTCGGATTGTGAGGTTTGGGGTAGATATGGGATTTTGGTGGAGAAGCCAGGGGGACTAGAGGGGCTGAAGGAATTGGTGGTTGGGGCGGGTGCTAGTGGTGGCAGTGGTGGTAGTGGTGGTAATTCTGCTAACTCTGGTAATGGATTATTCTCTGCCTCAGGAGAATTTCTATCATGGGTTATTTTCCGACGTTTTATTCCTCTAGATCCTTCCGGGGATATTATTGATTCTTGGTGCTTTATAGATTCGCTTGGTGAGGAAGATTGATACAATGGATTTGATAATGTACCAGCTGAAATATCGGGACTTGGTTCCTCCAGCTTTATGGCGGTGGGTAAATTCGGTGGTGAGGAAAATGGCTCGCTTGGTCCATTTGGTGGCTCGGGCTTTCCACGGAGAAATATTGATCGAGGTGAAGGTGTAATTTCGGAATCGTGTCTTTGGGTTGTGTAGTGTTCCAGGGATATGGAGACGGAACTCATGCTTGATGATATGATTTCTGTTTTTATTAACTGGGATGTGTGTTTCTTTTCTTCTTCTTTTTCTTCTTCTTTCGGTGTTTTCGGGGCGGTGTCGGTAAGTAATGGCTGATGGGGTTCCTTTGGTGATGTATATTCCATGCCAGGACTTTGAAAGTCTCCTAGATGACTTCTTTTATGCTGATTAAGTTCCTCGACAAGTTGCCGATCCACTCTACATTGGTATGCATTCCTCATTTCATTATCATGGGCGAAGATGCGTTCTGAGCATAAATCACCATACAGAGTTTCCACCGAGACCTGCGGAGTCCATGTAGTCTCATCGCAAGTATTCTGATAAACATCCTTCGGTCTAAAAGCCGCCACAAATGCTCTAAGTTCTCCTAGTGACGAATGCCGGGAATATGGAAATTGTATCCAAGTTGGAAGAAGTTCCCCGGTTTTGGATATGATGCTAGATGTACCAGGCCAGTTTTGATGAAGAGCATTGTTGGATAAACGTGCTGCATGGTCTTTGGCTTTTTTGATAGCGGCGGATTGCAGAAGTGATAGAATATCTGCTTTGGTGATGGTTTCGTTAAGGGTGGGATAAGGTAGAGGAATGGATTCTTTGCGGGATTTGCTGGCGGATGTGAGGATGTCAAGGGCTTCGAGTGTTATGTCGTCACCGAGAAGATCTAGAAGAATCTTGAATTGGCCTTCGATGGAAAAGTCTTCGTTGTTGTTCACTATCCCGTTTGGTATCAGTGGTTATAATAGAGGAGATTGGCTTGAGATACATACAGTCGCCGTAATCGATGCCATCTTCTTGCCATAGTTCTCCATTAACAACTGCAACAACTGGAGTTATGTAGACGACGTTGGGTCGATTTAGTCCCTCGCAGTTAGTATTTCGTTCACAGGAATGAATCTTCACGTTTGGGTTGGTAGTTATAATTTTGGGGTATGTGACATTTCCAACGTCAAATCCGCAGAGAAAAGGGCCATGAGACCATTTGTTTCCGTCTTTGAGAGACATGAATAAATTGTAGTGATATCTGTTGAGGTGGATTTGACAATTGAAGTGGGCCGCGAGGGCGACCCAAACATCCTATCACTCGTTAGTAAAAAGGGATAGATTATGAGAATCCGGCAAACCTCGTATCCAAATGTCCAGGTATTGAGATGAAATATGGTGTCTTTTGGGTATTTCTCAAGTTGCTTTAATAATCCTGCTGTCCCTTCACGCTAAACCAACATTAGCTATCGCAATATACAAAAACACATTAAATCTTTTTTTACCTTTGATGGGAACTTCATTTCAGAGCCTCTTATCCCACATGATGTATCCAAATAAATTTTGTCTAGCCTCTTTATTCCCGTTGTATAAGGTAACATTATCGGATGTCTTGCAAGATAATCTATCAACCAGTCCTCCGCTATCTTCTTTGTAAGTTATGCAGCCGAGTACTTCTCCGCCAAGGAGCACTTACCTCTCATATCTCCAGTATATAATATCGCCTTTCCGTTTCCCTCTATTAGAAACATCACTGCACCAACACAATGATTTGCCTTTGATTCTCATCAGTACCCATCCTCACCTCATAAATGATACTGTTCAGGTGAAATGAAACATACGTCAAATAAGGTTACCCTAACTTTCATCTCCGGTCCCACCTCCACCCAAGTTGGTGTCTCTAGAGGAATAGCTTTCTATTGTCACCGTATGATATCAGCCTTCTAGGACTTTAGGGACTTCTACACAAAATCAAATGGAGTGTTACCAAAATACTCTCCTTCGCCTTATACTGACAATTCTCAGTCTCAACAACGCCCTTATGTAAATTTAATCTATGAACTTTTCTCTGCAATTTAACCAATAGTTCTTTAGTAGCTGCCGAGCAATAAATAAAAGCCGGTTTATGGCTCGATTCCAGGCCTTGCAGATGATCTCTGTCAGAATTTTTTTTAGTATTCCTAACTTTCAAGAAAATTAGAATAACAAAGTAAGGTGACATTACGAGTGGATATGGCTCAAAAATCCAGCCAGCATTTTATTATCCACAGAGTTATTAATTCCACGGAAGTAATCGACTACAGTCCCCATCATTGGTTAGATGGCGCTTATCCTTGGGCTAGTAGAAAACGACAAAACTTGACGCTGGAATATAGTATACCACATACTTCGAATTCCCGGGAACTCTACAAGATGGGTCAGTTAGATCTTCGGTGTAAGGGCTGGAAACGTGGATCTTACCAGATACTATTCCTTTGAAGGTGGACATTGTACTGGACGCGTGAACACGGTGAGACGCGTCGGGAGAGTGGAAACTCGCGTAGAAGAGTTTGGGTGCTACTATAGGTTGTCTGGCTAAGTACGGAACTGATAATTTCGAATCTATATACTGCTTGATTTCGGCTCTTTTCAATGAGTGAAGTTCAAATGTGGATTCGGTACATAAACAAGAATTCAAGCGCTTAGGGGGTACTTTGAGTATTTTGTTCTTGTCATACACAGTTCAAAATCAGAGGTGAGTACAAAGCCAATCACCATTCTCGGCAAAATCTACTGGAAACCTTGGAACTAATATTGGCATCTCAAGTCATATATATCTAGTATCAAGTATTCATGGACGAAAATGTGAAGAATCATGGCATGAAGATATTACAAATTGCGCCTGACCAAGTCTATTATACAAATATAGTTATGTATGCAAAATGCTAGGTATTATTGTCATCTCGCGGGTGAAGTATCCCGTCTCTGTCTCTTTTCTCCGTCTTCTCCTTGCCTTGGTGAGTGTGCTCTCTTCTTTTCGCGGTCTCCGCCCCGATCTCCATCCCGCCCTGAAGCATAGGAATCACCTCGGCGGTCACGATCATCACGGCCTCGGTCACGACGCCCACCATCGTCATCCCATCTCCGCCTATCACCACCATCCCTTGGCCCCCGATCGTAATCCCGTGGTTTTTCGTCCCACCGACTACCTCCTCTTCGACTATCCATATCGTCCCTCCTATCCCTATCATCTCTTCTATCCCTACCATCTCTCCTATCTCTGTCGTCTCTCCTGTCCCTGCCATCCCTCCTATCTCTATCTCCTCTCCTGTCGAAATGTCTGTCATCCGACCTCTCTTGCCTTCGGTCACCCTCCTCCCTTTCGGGCCTAGGATCCGGTCTGAATCTCTCATCCACACCGGTGGGTACCTGAAAGCCACCCCGCTTCTTCTTCTGATCCCACATACTTCCACCATCCTGCCTAGTCGTATCCTCTGCCGCCAAATGGGTGTATCTTGTTCTTCCTCTCTTTCCAACCTCATCACCTCTAACCTGCATATACTTTGGCAGCACCTCTCTATTCTTCACCGAATCCTCAACAGACGCAGTAGCATAATCCCTTTTTAAGATGTCCGCATCCTGGTAGAAAGCACCCTTATGATAGAACTTCTGCATGAATCCCATCTTCCCCCTATTCTCCATCTTCTCTTCTTTCTGTTTGCGAACAAATTCCATATCCTCCTTCTCCCTCAACGCCGGGTCCATTTCTCTTCTCCTCTCAATCTCAGCTCTCTCCTCTTCAATTTGAGCCAAAGCCTGTCTCTCCCTCTTAATCCTCAACAACTCTCTCAACTTCCAAGCAGCTCTTTCCGCCGCCGGGTCCACATTATCCGTATCATCAATTCCCTCCTCATCATCCACATCATCATCCCAACCTCTTCTTCCCGCCGCCTTAGCCTCCGCATCCCTCTTTAAATGTGCCTCCAATAGCTCCTCCGCCTCTTTCCTCTCCTCCTCTTCCTGTTTAAGTCTCGCCGCTTCCTCAGCAGCTTTTTTCGCCTCCGCATTTCCCCGCTGTGATTTCGGAATAAACGTCGGTCTCAAGAACTTTCTCGGAGCAGGAGCCTCTTCTTCCTCTTCTTCTTCCTCATCCTCCTCCTCATCCTCCTCTTCTTCACCCTCAGATTCCTCAGTAGTATATTCATCCTCCTCCGCTTCTTTAGCTTTCTTTTCCTCTTCCTCTTTGGCTTTTCGTTCCGCTTCTTCTTTAGCGCCTTGAGCAAATCGTTTACTTAGGTCCACATCTTTGAGTTGTTTTGCGACGCCTGCTGCGGCAGTAGTTGCAGAGGTACTAGCGGCTGGTTTCTTTACGTAGACGGGTTTCGGACGAGGGGGAGGAGAGGCAGCTTCGGAGTCTGATTCGCTGCCGGATTCTTCGGAGCCTGAGGCTTCGTCGTCGGAGGGTTCTTCGGGGGCGATTGGTTTTCCGGGGCGGTAACGCGGGGCGCGTACGGGATTTGCGGTCATGCGCTTGGGAGGCATGTTTATGGTGATGTGTGGGAGGATGTTGTAGAGGTGTACGTGATGAGAGACGTGATGAGACGCGAGGGCGTTGAGCCGCGTGCAGGGGTGTCACGAAGATGGTTTTTTGGATGACGTCGCGGGCTGGGCGGAGGAAATGAGTGATGTTGGAAAGATGGAATGCCAAGCGGTAATGAGCTCAAGAATAGCTTATCTATGGATTTTGTTCTCTCGCAAAACTACATAGTTACTACAAGAGAGGATGTGGTCTGTTCCGGCCTACGGCCGGTCCATTGTGTTGCCTCTACAAATCGAACCGTTGGTACACAACTCCAACTGTTGATAAACTGGTTACTCGTGCCTAAAGATGGTGGCTAGCGCCACCATCTTTAGGCACGAACATATAATGTGACGGGTTTCGACTATATATATGATGTGATCTTAAGAATCTGAAACTCGCCTATGATTCCCGCAAGAGCAGCCTGGGATAAACAATATTCCTAGTGATGCAGTTGATGTTATCCTGTGACAGCAATATTCTGACATGCTTCCTCTGCCTGACCCTTCACAGATATGTGCTGGAACACAAAGTTCATTGGGGCAAGCAGAAGATATTTTCTTGCCGATTGAAGGATTTGTCGAGTAATTTCACCTCTACAATATAGCATGGGTTGTAACTTCAGGACAATAACTCTCGAATTCTTGACCAGCCACTTCTGTATTGAGAGGTTTCTACACAATCACCAGTTTGTCGGTTTGATTTCAATTTTTTGGGCCTTGCCAAACTCAATATTATGACATATGGTACAGTTTTGATATATATCGGAGGCTCTGACTTTTACCCCAGGATCTCGCTGGGAATTGTCCCAGAGCGTACATGATATCTTGGGCCTGTTGTCACCCTTATTCCTTATGCTGGTTTTACTTCTCGTCTGTACATTTGGAGCCCTGTTTGCTCTTTTTCCACTGGCCTCTCTGAACTCACCTGTCTCCTCTCTCCTCACTGAACTGTTCTTCTACTTATCACCTGGCCTCTGCCTTCAACGTTACCACATTGTTTCTACTCCTTTTCTGCCCTTCTTCCTCTCTGTCTTTTCACTCGTATTATTTCTTCTTCAGCTTTTACATCACAGTTCATCTTTCTCACTTTGCCAATCCTTCCTCCATTCATGTACATATGTGTCTGTCTTTCATGTTTTTTTTAATTTTTCTTTTTCTCATTGTGCAGCATTAACTTTCATGTTGATTCAGAAAGACTTTATGCATATTCTAGGATTCGATCAGTGCTCCTCAGCCTGTTCTCATTCTTTCCGAGTCATTTTTTGATATCCTCGTGATGTTTCTGAAGCTCAGTCTCAGTAATGGGAAATCCTCCTTGGGAGGCTTCAAAACGTTCTCTGCTTCCTTCCACTGTTTTTCTGCCTTCAGCCTATTCAAATCCGCTTTATATATCTCCTCACACAGTGTGTCAAGATTCTCCTCAATAAAACCGCAGTTGCTTAACTTCATCTGTTAGCGTCTCGTCGACTGTATCTGCAGCATGCGGCAAAGGTCACAGGTGTCCGTATATTTTATCCGGCCAACCATTAACAGCTGAATTGCATCATGAATTGTATCAAAGGTGCGAAGTGGTTCGGGATTGGAAAGGCGAATGGGATCTGTGCCCAGGCAGCCAGGAGAGCAGTCTTATATGTTTCCCATCGAATCTGTTCCGGTTGCCACGGTTGCCGGTTTTACCATCCCGCCATGTATTGCCGAAGCTTTTGTATTGCCGCCCGACAGCCATAGGAGTTCACGTTTAAATTAATCTGAAATTACGTCATCACAGCCTTTAATAACAACGCTATACCGTATCAGGTAAATAACTAAAATATAGTTGCTTATATAGTCAAAAAAAAGGCGACTAAAAACCTCTAAATCACTTTCCGCAGACGCTATTCCATTTCAGGTGCGTACTAAAACATCTGCTTATAGTATTCTGAAACTAATAATTACTTGCATACCAATCTAACTACTCGGGTACCGATTCTTGAAGACGAAAAATAAAGCAGGACAAAAAAAGCAACATTTCAGCGTGATCCTCAAAATCAATTGGTATAAGTAACCGGTAAAAAATAAAGACGCCCGTCATTCTGTAAAGCCTCTTGGATATATGAGTTGGATAATACCTTCAGTGGTTCCGTTCCACAGCTGTATTTTGCATAGTAAAAATTATCCATTTTGCTACGCCGGACAATTGGTGAGATATTCCTGGCATAGACCAGCTTACGTATATTGTGTAGTAGGTATAGTAGTAAATTTCTTTTTGTTTTGTTAAGATCATATTGATGATTGACTTGGTCCTCCGGGGAAATGAAACTAATGTAAAATTCAAGAACATTCAGAGTATTTTTGTGGATAGTTACTAATCGTCTGTTTCGTGTTGTTTGCGGAATGCTGCTGCCTCATCCATAGTCCTGCATAATGCAGCACCACACTCCGGATCAATCTCCTGCCCATCCCGACCTATAAGAACAGGTTGGCCTTCGTTAAGGTGATTCTTGAGGTGAGCCACGCGATGGAAGCTAATATCAGTGACAGACATCCACTGAATTTTGAATGGTCCCGACGATTCCCAAAGAAGATTCTTGGCCCAGCTGGGAATTGGTGCAGAACCAGGAGGCCCCTCCATACGTGCCTAGTATTGTTATCAGCACAATTCTATGAGGCATTTGCATTTGAGCAAATGTGTTTTAGAAAAACATACATAGCCCTGAAACTTTCCACTCTTATTGATTGAAAAGAACAAAATAACGTTGCGGGCAGATTTAAATGCTTCGTCGAGAATTTCAGCATTTTTTTGTTGAGTTGCCCATATACACTACAATAATCAAACACCCATTTGTTAGTATTGGTTGATTATTGTGGCTCCTGGGTAATTATTACATCCTGTTGCGCCATCCTGACGTTGTCTTGGTTGAAGCTCTTAATCATAAAGTATCTTACGTCTGAATTTCTCATTTCTGGAAGAAATTGAGAAGTGTTAGTTTATTATAGTTTTTGATTATAATATTGTATTTAACTGGATCCAATATGAGAGTGCGGCTCACCACCTGGGACTCCGGGAATCCTATTCATTTCCATGGAATCATCCATATTGCTTCTCCTGTCGTAGCCATCATGTCTTTCGTAATTATCTTTAGAGTATCCACGGCCTCTTCCCCGACCAAATGGTTTACGTTCGTAGTTATTTGGTGATTCGCCGAATGAATTTCGTCGCCCACGGAATGATTTTCTGAAGTCATCCTTTGGAGGGAATCTTGAATCGCCCCGACTCCGTCCCTCAAACCTAGAAGAAGGACCAGGACTTTTGTGTCCTTGAGAGTAGTCTCGTTTGTGGCCAACATACGGACGCGGACTCATGCTACGCCGTCTGGAGCGATCACCCGAGGCTCCAGGAGAGGCATCACGACCCCTTGCTGATGCAACCCTCTGAGATAGAGCCAATCGAACTGCTTCCGTTTCGTCGATTGAATCCTCACCATGCATGGTCCGTTGCATAAGACCATTATCAGACCCATATGGCATGGGCTTGCGGTGAGAATCATAGCTGTGTCGCGCAGATTTCGCAGAATGTGGAAGGTCTGAGAACTCATCCTCCCGTGTTGAACGTCTTTTAAGGCCAACAGAGTTTGCAGGTGGAAGTTCATCGCGGAATCCACGCTCCTCGTGTGGCAGCGTGTATCCAAGACGAGGACCACCGGTGGAAATACCTCTTTTAGCAGCATCCCGTTCGTCCCAAGGCGCAGGAACATGGGGAGGGGGCATTGAATATAACGCCGGTCTCCGAGGATCTGGTTCTTCTCTGGTAGTCCGAGGAGCATAGGCTGGATCGTGCTCTAGTGGATAACGTCCACTTCCTTCTAACGTACGTGGTTCCCTATGGCGAGACAACGTTGCCTGTCGATAGGCATAGTCATGGTAGCCTGTGATCTCAAGCCACTCATTGAGGTCCCTGTAATACAGAGCTGCGTAGTCTGCCTCAGGAGGACGAGGTACCGTTTGGGGGTACCGAGGATCCTCCCGTGGTGCATAGCGTCCAGGAGGAGGGTAGGGCGGGTAATCGCGGGTAACAGCATTGTAATCTGAATCTTGTAGAGACGATTCAACTGGATAACGAGATGACCTCATGGCGTATGGATCATTTGGGTGATCAACCCTAGAAACCTCGGGCCCTCTGTAATAGTCGTTTGCCCTGGGATCCCTTCGTTCATCGCCTGCTGGTGGATAACGACCATCATCGACAGGTTTTCTTCCACTGGCACTACCAGGGCCACTCAAAGGCTTAGATTCTTTAGGATATTCTGCATCTTCGTATCTGTCATAACGATACCGAGGATCGGATCTTTGCCGCCTATCCCTCTCATCATAGTCAGATTTCCGGATGTCGCTACGAGGTTCTTGTCTAGCATCAGGAAGTGATAGGTTCCTAGAACTTTCATGGCCATCTCTGTACTTTTCATACTCTTCTGGTCTGGTACCATAATCAAGCGAACGTCTCGGTGGGCGTCTTTCGCCACGTGAAACTGGTCGAGTCAACGCATCCTCGTATTTGTATTGTTCGTGCTTTGATTGCTGAGCTTCGGATACTCCAGGGGAGCCGCTTGGCGCGCCTGAAGTGAATTCTGTTGTTGAATTCTCTTCGACGCCCATAGTATCGGCTGGAAGTTCTTCCTTGACCGATCCAAAGGTCGCCAGTAAAGCATCAACAGCAGCATCTCGTTCGGGATTTTCCACGCTTCCGCTCCTCCCGGTTACACCCCCTGTAGCCTCACTAGGATTGTCCTTGTGGATAGATGCGCCTTCTTTTTCCAAGTTCATAAACTCCGCTGCCTTTTTCTTTTTTTCTGCCAAAGACTCCAAAACTTTCTGTCTGAGTTCATCTGGGTTTTTGGAGGAACCAGCTTCTCTGGAATTGTCCTCGTGTCGAGCTTCGGAATGATCGTGTAAATTCTCGGCTTCATACGACTGTTCAAATCTTGCGTTATCCTTGAAGGGAGTTAGTAAGATCAAAAATTCGTTGTAGTGGGGATGGCACCATTTCTCTGTTATTTGAGTGTTCACTCGCGTAATCAATTCGCTCTGCTGGAAGTGATATACGATCTTGAAGTGATCTACCCTCAGCCATAGCATCCATTCCAGTTTCTTCCATAGCCCTTTCTTCGTACATGTCGTCCATATTCACAGGATCCACCATCGATCCGCCACCAGTAGACTCCTCGTATTCCGGGTTGGATTCCTCGCCATAGTGTCGACCATCATCAGACTGCTTAGATCTGGTATTGTGGTGATCTCCATTGTAATTTCCACGGTAATTCTTAGAATACCTGCCTCGGCCACGACCTCTCCCACGACCTCTTCCACGATAGCTTGATTCTCTGTGAGAACTTGATGAACCATCGTCAGCGTGTCCTTTGCGCACCATGTTGTTTGAAGTTTTCGCTGGATAGTGTGATCAATGTGCCGATGTGCTTGCGTTGACGAATTGAGCTCCTCCCAAGACGTAATGTAATGGCCAAGACCCGGGTCTAATCAGCACCAGGTAATGCGGGGCTGAACGACAGTAAGGCCGCTCTAATAGACACGAGTGGGGGTTGAAAGATTTCGACAGTTGGCGACGTGAATTGACTGTCGCAACGAGACAAACGAAGCTGCTGGGGAGTAAGTCTGGTCTCTGGTGTGCAAGATGGGGCAGGTGGAGGGAAGAGAAACGTCAAGTGTCCAAGGAAGCAGAGAGGTCAGTGCAGCGGGCACTGGTCGGAAAATCGGTGGACAACGTAGCGTTACCCTAAAATAAACAGCAAGAGCAGCGCAGCTAGCCCCCCCGCCCGTTGGTATGAGGTGCTGGAGCCTGGAGGACTTGAACGGTGATCGATAGCGGCGGCGGCGATGACGACGACACAAGCTACAACTGTCCTCTGTGAGCCTTGGCTAGCTGAGGACAGCGTAATATATGAAGTTGTATGAAGATACTGTCAAGCAGCTGCGGTTGTGGTATATAACGATGCACACCCGATGAGGGGTAAGCGGCGCTGTGGAATTCTGCGATATCGAGGGAATTGCAGGAAGCGCGCGATGGACGGGGGAAAGAGGGGGGACTAAATAGCAGCATCTGGGATAACGCTCAACTGTGGTACAACCACCGTGACTTATCCTCTGTCTGCTGTCTGTTGTCTGCTGTTTGAGACACGTGATACCTACACAACCAATCACACACCCTAGCAGGGCAATCGAAAGAAGGTGGAGAGCAGACGAGACTTCATCACGAAGCAATGAACTGAGTATGTTTTTGTGATGTATAAATTCGATGTAAACCCAAGAAAAATAAGGGTAATTGAGGTAAGCAACCACGCCTCGCGCATACATATGCGATCAGGCACCACTATTGTGCACTCCCGATCCATTGCGTTCGACATAGACGTTGACTACATACATACAATTGAGCCACCGACCTCCCAAAGCGTAGGAAACACAATACCAAACCACCATGAATGCAATAGCAAAAAAACCACATGCCTCGCCTGAGTAACAAAAAAAATACAATTGTATACAGAGAATTACTGAATACATGACAGAACAAGACATTATCAATGCATTGAAGATCATCGACTAACAACAAATACACAACCAGAACGTATTGACAAAACTCTCTAGCCTACAAAATCGGCTCAAAAACTGTTGCAACGCATTCAAGATTGGATATTTAACGCCGTAGACGCGATAATTTGAATCCCATGACTGTCTTTGATTTTGTCTTTGTTGATCCAGCCTTCTTATGATTCGGGACTGCCGATGCATTAGTTTTCTCCTCGTCATCTGAATCCGAATCCGAATCCGAATCCGAATTTGAACTGGAATCTTCGCTTTCATCCGAACTTTCCAGGAACTTCATAGGTTGAGACTTAAGTGGGGAGGATGCACGGGTCTGTTGACTGAAAGTAGTGTTTCCTTCCTGGATATTGAAACTTAAGTGAGATTGCTCCAGAGCTTGAAGGCGACCAAGTCTTGCAAATGTATTCTCGCCTACTGCAGGAGATTCAGGTGCTTTCAAAGGAATATTTTTGAGGGGCGCGGGTTTTGATACAGGTGTAACAGTCTTGGGCTTAACCAATGCGCGAAGCGCAGAGGATGGGCCATTCTCGGCATCACTATCCTCACCTGATTCAGACTCTG
This sequence comes from Pyronema omphalodes, assembly GCA_024516155.1. Classification (NCBI taxonomy): domain Eukaryota; kingdom Fungi; phylum Ascomycota; class Pezizomycetes; order Pezizales; family Pyronemataceae; genus Pyronema; species Pyronema omphalodes. The sequence continues at coordinate 1,235,486 of JAJJXM010000001.1, forward strand.
ATTCGGTTTCTGTCTCAGTGCCTGACCCGTCTTCAGATCCACTTTCATCCGATTCTGTGGTGCTTGAGTTTTGCTTCTGGACGGCCTGTTGGGGTGTCTTCTGGGTTGGCTGCTGAGATGGGGTCTGAATCTGCTGCTGTGGTTTTTTTGCATCCTGCTGCGGAGGCTTTTGGGTCAAGACGGACAACGTATGTCCATCATCCTCGGAATCGCTTTCAGAATCACTGGATACAACTTGTGGGCCGGTCAGCTTGACAGAAGGATGAAGCTGCTGGGACGGTAATAGCTCCTGCAGTGATGATGGAGAAACCACTGGGAGTTCAACAGGTGGTGCATCGCCCATCTCGACATCCGTGTTGTTTTGCACATCCTGCATTGTTTCCTTCGACGCCTTTGAACCTGCTGACACGGGCACCTGGCTAGATGGAATGGTTGCGGTACCATTGGCTGCATTGCCAACAGGCTTTGCTGCAGGTTTGGCTGCAGGCTTTACAGCAGGCTTCTCGGTAGGCTTCTCGGTAGGCTTTACGGTAGGCTTTTCAGTAGACTTTGCTACGGGTCTAGCCATAGGCACTTCGGTGGGTTTTGCAACTGGCCCTGCGGCTGGAGTAACTATCGGTGCCGCGAACGGTTGTGGCATGTGGGACGTTTTGGCGGTTGCAGGCTTTGAAGGTGCCTCATTCTCAGATTCGGTATCAGAACCCGTCTCGTATTCGGAAGAATTGGATTCGGCATCCTTTTTGCCCCCAGTTGGTTGTGTGATCACAGGCTTTGAAGGCGCCTCATCCTCAGACTCGGATTCAGAATCTGTTTCGTATTCAGAATAATCGGATTCGGCATCCTTTTTGTTTCCAGTTTGTTGTGCAGTCACAGGGCTCTTAGAAATCGTCGCTGGCACGGCCGTTGGTTTTGATGTTGCAGGCGTTTGAGTGATAACTGGAGGCGGAATCGGGGTAACAGTCTTGGGCACTATGGGCTTTGCGGTGGGTTTTGCGATAGGCTTTGTAACAGGTTGTGCTATGGCAGCCGTTTTGACAGTCGCTGGCTTTGGAGGTGCTTCGTCCTCAGACTCAGCTTCAGAGTCGGAGTCCGTTTCATCTTCAGAAGTATCAGATTCGGCTTCTTTTTGGCCCCCAGTTGGTTTTGAGGCAACACGACTCTTAGCAATAGCTGGAAGTGCAATTGGCGTAACAGTTTTGGGAGAGGCTAACTTTTTTGAGTCCAAAGGCACCGGTACAGTTACCTTGGCTGACACGGGAAGAGGGCAGATAATTGGAGTATTCTTGATCGGAAGGCGTGGAACAGGGGTTGGCGTTGAATCCGGTATTTGGCTGTTGCCAATTTCCTCCGCAAACGATACTGAATGTCTCTGTTTACTTGCTGATTCCGCTGCTGGAATATCTTTCTTCAGGTTGCTACGCTTCGCTCCGGAGTTGGGGATTGTCTGAGGTGACATAATTCCTCCGGTTTGAGGTGTACTACTAGGTTGCGTCTCCTTCCTGGCGGGTGACTTGGTTCGCGGCTTTTTGGTATTTCCGTTCGTGATTGTATCATCTGTGTTCGTACCGCTTTCTCTTCGACCGCGCTTTTTCGTCACCTGAGGTTCTGATGCGGCAATGGGCTCGACCTCCACATCCAGCATCGGTTGGTCTTCCGGCTCGAATTCCGCTTGCTCTTTGGCCTTTTGCACCTCCTGTTCAAGCAGTTTTTTCTGCACGACAGCTTCCTTTCTACGAGCCTTCCTTCCTGTTGCTGCTACCTCCGTCGCTCTCATACTTTCATCCTCCTGATTCTTCCTTTCCTCGACCACCTTCTGCTTACTCTTCTCCTCCTCTTGTTTCTTCTTATCGGCTACCTCTTGCTTCTTTTTCTCCTCCTCCTGCTTCTTCTTATCGGCTGCCTCCTGCTTCTTTTTCTCTGCAAGCTGCTTCTTTCTTTCTGCTTCTTCCTTCTTCTTCTCCGCAGCCTTTTTCTTGTTCTCTTCGGCCTTCCTCTTGTTCTCCTCGGCCTTCTTCTTTTTTTCTTCGGCTATTTTCTTTTTTTCCTCGGCCTTCTTTCTATTCTCTTCGGCCTTCTTCTTGTTCTCCTCAGCCCTCTTCTTGTTCTGTTCAGCCCTCTTTTTCTTCTCCGCCTCAAGGTCCTGTTTTTCCTTTCCTTCGCTGGCTTTTCCATCCCTTTTCAGTCGTTCTTCTTCCTCTCTAGCGAGCTCATCAAGCTCGTCCTTTCTCGGACTTTCTTTTTCTGCTGCCTCACGAGCCATAACAGCCTCAGCGGCACGTCGTCCGGCCTCTTCTCGCTCACTGGCCTCTTGATCTATCGGTCCGGGCTGCAGATTTTCCAAGTTGCTCTCTTGTATTGCTGGAGTAGCCATCACAGAATCTTGTTCGTGACGAATAGTAATATCTTGGCTAGACCTAATAAGTTCACCAACTAGCTGTGTGGATGGAGTTTCTGGGACTTGGCTGCTAGATGTGGAAACCCGATTGGCCTTCTTTGAGCGAGGCTTATTCGTCTGCGGTGAAGGCTGCTCCTCATCGCTCAATGGGAAATTGTAAAGATTCTTTCCACTGGGGGTCGTCCTCACATACAGTGCCTTTGTCGAGCTGGAGGTGCGTCTCTGTGACAATGTAGGTTCGAGCGACGGCGTCCATTGGGGACGGGGCGAAGAATTGGTTCCATTCGGCGCTTGCTGAGGTAGAGAAGATAGCCTTCTGTCCTTCGGGCGTGGTGTACTGTCCAAGAAAAATCCAGTTATCTCGCCATCCCCAGTCATATCGTGGGCATCCGGTAATGTCATTGATGGATCATGTTCCAAGTCTGGACTTGTACGCATATCCTCCGCCTCTAGCTCTTGGTGGGCCTCAATACGAGAATCTAAATGTTGTCTCTTGCTTGGGCGCTCCTCAGTGTGCTCTATTCCGTTTACAGCGTCTTCTGGTAGATACGGTTCCCGAATTACTCTGAGAAATGCACCGTGGGTGGTAGTGAGCTCGTCCGCTAGGAAAATTTCGTTTGGCGTGTGCTGGAGGAGAATATCGTATCCATGCTTGTTTTGAAACTTGAGGATGCGTAGTGGTCTAAAGAAAATTGTAGTCAGCTAAAGGCACCGAAGGAATGAGCTTGTTGTGAACTGACGGTTCGTTTGGATAAAGTTTGCGGTAGTTGTCGCATATCGGATTTCTCAATCGGGCCAAATCCCAATCACCGTTGGCAACCAGACAGAACTTGTGTTCCACCTGCTCTTCTGGTGAATCATGTTGTAGCGAGTGAACTGATATTTGCAAGATCGCCATGTTGCCGGGTGTTGGTATGGGCTTGCGAAGGATTAAGTTCGCGGCGCGAGTTGGCGTTGCGCGGCACCAGAGAAATTTTGGCGTTTGAAGTTTGCGGCTCTTAAAACACGACAAACAGCAGGGACCCGAACGGCTGGTCACCACTAAGACAGTTCGACTGTAGCCGAAGCGTACTCTGAAACACCGCTAAGAGCTAAACTATTTGTGGCGAGGCTCGTCTTTTAGACGAGATACCTGCATCGTTTCCTATTCATGTTCGTCCCGAATTCATTCACACCTCAGTCACACACCTACGATTATCGTGAGCTTATCCGTGCATCATATTGGTCTCCTTCATCAACCCGATTGTCCATGGTAGAAAGATGCCAAAATTGAGACAAAGATTAAGAATTCTAATGTAAATATTTTCACTTGAAGTTGAAAAAGCTTTATTCAGTAGCTGTGGCCCCCACACCAAATTTTTTTATACATATTCCACATTCCACAATAGAAAGTGCATGATGTATACCACTGTATTCAGCTGTGCTATTTTTTGTTGCTATTTTTCCCATTGTGTCCTAACATACATACAGCCCTCACGAAAATCTCCATGAACTCTATTGTTTTTACAAGACCTAGACAGCCCTTCCTATGATATTAGAATCAACGGACTGATATCCTCTATCCACTGTATTTTCCGTCGTACTTCCTTTCTTCTTGAAGACATTTCTCGCAAACCACCCCCGGCTTTCATGAAGCGTCTGTGCCCTTCGTTCCCAGTCTTCCTGCTTTGGACCCTCTTTTATCTGTGTTGCAAAAAGTGTTCTAACGGGAGGACCCGGTGGTGGCGCTAGTGTCGGAGTTGAATTGTTTATGCCAATATACGAGACTGATCTACCCTGGTTAAGATATGGTGTACTTCCCCCGCTTCCCGTTTGAATCATAGGGGTACTCGATCTTCCGTTCCAAGTTATGCTATCAGTTGGGAGAACTGTTGGTTGTGGTGATCGTTGACTAAACGGAACATAGGATATCCGTGATCCTGGTGGAGTGGGTTCCCAGTATGGCGGTACGCCTTGGCCGACTCCTCGTGAGCGTCGGCTGATTATTTGACGACGAATATATCGTCGGACCGGACCAGCAAAAGCTATCGTTAGGATTATTATAAGGACAATTATGAATGCTAGGAAGAAATAAAGCCAGTTTCGTTTCCACCTTTGTTGATAAAAGTTAGTTCATAATTTACTGTTCAGAATACACTAAGCGACTGAAGGAATGCGAGCATACCAGCCATTAACTTTCTCTGTCTGTGAATCCTTTTTTGTATCGATACTATTCGATTTCGCATCGTCTTTTCCCTTATTAAAGCTACGCCTATTCCCACACACTGTAGACAAAAAACCCAAAACTCTTTTCCTATCTCCTTCCACCACGCAGGATTCATCACATCCCCATGTTGCAGACTTTTGAGATATGAATTGGCTATTACAGAAGCAACCGATTCTATTTGCTCCTGGGGGACACTCGAACTGTGCTGAATACAGGTCTTTACAACCGTACGCACAGTTAGGAAGGCCAGTTGTATCGTTGAAGACGAGTATATCTTGGCCGCAAACTGATGCTATTAAAAAGAGGACCAGAAGCGCAACAAAAAATATCGCTTTCCATTTCCGTGTCATTTTGATGCCGTATCGACGTCAGTTTTATGTTCGGAGCTTGAGGCTTCCCGTTCGAAATAAGGATATCCGATTATCCCAGATGAAAGATCTCGGTGGTGTACGTACTGCACTGTGGAACGTGTGATGATTTCAAGTATGGAAGTGATCTGGAAGAGCGGAACCTTGCTTCTAATAGCCACATGTAATGGTCACTGGCTGTTGCTATTTTCAGGCCCTCTTTTTCTCATCCATTTCGATTGTAGTACAAAGTCAAGTATAGTCCTGGCAGTACTGCAGAATCTTGCGGCACGAGCAATAATTCGAATCTCCCGAAACCATCTATGGAGTGAGTGGTACAGAAGCATAATATCTGACTGGATATGGTTGTAATAAACCCTTGATTGTAGGGTTAATGGTTACTGCATCTCGCTAATTTGTACCCATTTCAAGATCCCCGGTTCTGTAAACTCAGATCGTTATTTGGACCGTTGGTTAATCATGTTTCCTGGTCCCGGCCTGTAAGTGTCGAGGGGGTTAAAGATTGCAATCATCCGCCGTGGAAAGAACAGGCAGTACGATTAAGTTTTCAGAAGTTGTCGGTAGGATTTTCTTATTTGTGAGACTATCATAATACTGTAACTTCTGGAAAAAGGCAGCTCTTATGGCATAATATTCTGAATGATCAAGGGAATGCTCATCCTAATGAGTAGAGGCGAGAGGGATATAGGGTGTTATTTTTAGCCCATCCCGTAAGAGTGATGTTTCTCGGTATAAAATATGGTTGGTAGGAAGCACTCGTGGCCTTGGAATACCGTATCGATCTGACCAGGAGCTGCTATGTTTAGCCAGCCCTACCCAGCTGTCATGATTGGTTTGGGAATGGCGTCGCAATTGGTGATCACGGAGTCACAAGACTATGGGTAAGGGTTCTGCTATGTATTGGTGTGGCTTGGCACGTGTTTTCGCCGAAACTTTTCGGCGGCCTCTTTTATGGAGCCACCTCCTCTGCTCTGTCGTGCACTCTTCTTCACCAGTCACCACCAAATCCCATGCCGGAGGGCATGCAATGGTGGTGATCGCGCGAATCTACTCAATCCTGTCGAAATGGTATGCTTCCCCACCTGTTCCCCGCATCTACCCATATCCCACATAGCCCCCGCCTTTATGATGAAAAAAGCTAGAGACAAATGGAATTCCTCGATCTTATGGCAGAAATGCCTCTTGATGATCCTTTAGTTTTGATACCCTGACTCTTCTATTGGCAACCTTTTCAGCACTCATTTGAACTCGATCTTTGAGTTTACAAAATGCTAATCTAGTGGAAATACAGTTCTTCATGCCCTATCTACTCATGTATCCTGACCATTCGGTTATTGATTGCGCAATACTTGCGGATCCGTCTTTCTCCACAAGTTAGCAGACTGTTTTGAGTGCTGAAATGCTCTCATGATACTGCCTGTCGGACGATTACTACATAGAATCTATAATAAATAATGTCTATTTCCAACAACCTTTGACTTGTGCCTTCTTCGTTCCATCTACGTGCTTTTGTTCCAGCTTCACGCACGTCGCCTTGTCGCATAGCCGTGCCGTGACATGACATACTCATCTGCATACATACGGCGCCATAGCCGGTGCCTTATGCCAGCTTGTAATCCCTGTAACACCCCTTGGCATCCCAGTAAAGCGAAACGTAGTCGTAATGTTCTGAGGCTTTGCTTGTTGAGATGCGTGAACCTCAACGAACTTCCTGAATATAACACTCTGTTCACACATAGCCGTGCCCCGTCTCAACGCAGACCTTTGTCGCCGTCTCTACCCGAACAACTCTCAAGCTCTCTTGGATTTTTACCACAACCACCAGGTTCGCCTTTCCTGCTCTACTCGCTTCGCTTTCGGTAATCATCATGCCTTCCGAGCTTCACACCTCTCGTACGCGCCGCTGGCTCCTGTCCAGTCCTCCGGTGGAATGGGCCTCTATGCAGCTCAAGGAGCTCTTTGTCAACTCAGTCAGACAAGGACCGGTTCCACAGCATGTCGCCTTCGTCATGGACGGCAACCGACGGTTTGCACGGAAAAACCACATCGAGACAGTAGAAGGCCACAACATGGGGTTTGAGGCCTTAGCAAAGATCCTCGAGGTCTGCTACAAATCAGGCGTTAAGGTCGTTACAGTTTATGCATTCTCGATCGAGAACTTTAAGCGCCCACTACATGAAGTGAATGCGCTTATGGAGATTGCAAAGATTAAGCTCATGCAGTTGTGTCAACATGGAGATCTTTTGGAGAGATATGGAGCAAGTCTAAGGATTCTTGGAGAGAGGGATATGGTTCGACCGGATGTATTGGAGGTCATTGACGAGGCTGTTGAGATGACGAAACATAACGACCGGTATGCCATCTTGTGATTCCGAGTACCTATTATGGAAGATTTGACTCTAATCTTAACAGGTCTATTCTAAATGTCTGCTTCCCCTACACCTCGCGTCACGAAATTGCCGGTTCCATTCGCGATATTGTATCCCTTAGTACCTCCGCCGAGCCAAACCCTCCCGGATCCCCGTCTTTGAGCGACGACTCTATGTCCTCTGGTGAGACTGCTACCCCGGGCATAACCGACTTCGAAGCAATCACCGAAGAAACTATAACCGATCACCTCCTTACTGCCGGGTGTCCACCACTAGACCTACTTATCCGTACCAGTGGAGTAAGTAGACTCAGTGACTTTATGTTATGGCAGTGCCATCAAGATACCGAGATTGTGTTTGTTGATTGTCTTTGGCCGCAATTTGACATTTGGAAATTTTTGCCAATTCTGATAGATTGGGGAGTAAAGAGAAGGAAGATGGAGAAGGCAGGATTAGTGGAAATTAAGAGGGAAGGTAACAGAAAAGACGCAGAATTGAATAGCCATCGTCAGAGAGAGCTAGAAGAAAGGAGGAAGGCCAGGCTTAGAACTTTTTAAGGCGCTCTATTCGAGTGGAAAATTGGGGGTTTAATTCGGGTTCTGTGTCGTGATTGTGGTTTTGTTTGGCGTTGTTTGTTGTTCGTTGTTTAATATCATAGATCCATATGTTGGGATGTGGGTTGTGCATTATTGTAGCGTAAATCCTGCCTTTTTTTATATACAAAATTGATTGGTGGATTGAGTATTACCTACAGTATCATTGTCCAAGACACCTGATGATGTGTTGCACTCTCTATGTTCAAGTGAAATCGAATAGACGCCTACAAGATGAGCACTGCATGTGATAATTTATGCATGTAGTATTCAATCATGCGATATCACTGATATAGGGTTTCAAACGGCAAACCCAAGATTCGCAACAGAAATAATCCGCGCATAATTTCAACCTACCAACCGAGAAAATGGATTCCAAGCAAAATTTTGATTCTTTCCCTAGCGCTAGGCTACTCTATGAAAAGTCTACAACGAAGCCTCTAATCTCTTACCATTTATTCCAAACCGAATTTTGTAGCCTCAATTAATTGTCTTACAGGACGCTCCAATCTGATCACAAAGAAGAAAATAATACAAATTTCCCTAAACATGATATACCAATCATTATCGAGGGAGCTTTGAGTATATCCGAGTTCTCAATTCACTTTCTATAGAAAATGTTTTTTCGTGGTGAAATGAACTCTCCCGCCCGGTGCTATAGAGCGATGGGAAGTCCTCCAATGACACTTCCGATGGGCTTCTAACTTCGTGGTGATAAATGTTTGGCCAGAAAAGCGAATACCATATTGAAGAACTATGATATTTCTTTCTCTATGATGTAGATGATGTGAAGGAGTATTGCTGGCATGTTTGGCCCCGAGAATATACAGTTATACGAAGTCGAAGTCGAGACTGCGAGTGATGTTTATTGAATTATCGTGTGTAGAGAAGGGGAAAAAAAAAAAAAGAAAACAGAGAGAGAAATCAAAAGTTTGGATTGAGAGATACAAGAAGTCTGTAGTTAACCAAGCTGCCTTACCCACCGCCCGCTGTATCAGTAGTTGGTTCTGCGGGTTATTCATCAAGATCACTCGAACGTGTGACTATTGAAGCCTGAGAGAATCTTCTATGAGACTGATTTTATCGGTCCATAGATAATAACAGATTCTAGTCGTACTATTAGTAAATCATTGTCTTATCTATATACTGATATATCTATAGAGCTTTGGGGGGTTGAGAATATTTTATTATACAGTCGAACCTCTTTATAAGAGTACGCTGGGATCGGAGGGGTGTACTCTTATAATGACGAAACTCTTCGGGACAGGTTGGCTTGGCTCGAGTGATCGCTTGAGACCCGGCGCGCTGGGGTTAGTGTGTACCGCCCCTCAGCCCCAAGGTAGTGCATTAGCGCCACCTTGACACGAGTATACCCTGCTCAGCACCTTCGCCCATACCTCTATCTTAAGAGTATGCTAACAATTTTTCGCATTTCCTTAAGAGTATTTTAGTATCGAGGTTACTCTTATTTCCCATACAAAAATCGTCGGGACCACGGCTATGCACTCTTATGAAGAGGTTAATCTTATAGTTGGTACGCTTATAAAAAGGTTCGACTGTACTGAGTGTTGACCAATTTAGCACCGCATATGGGGTTTGAAAGCGGCCAAAATTCAACAATTTGGCGATCGTAGAATAGGACTGCAAGATTCAGCACTTATCCGGATAAATACTGGATTTCAGAGTGCTATTCCAACATTGTAAAATTGTTGAATTTTGGCCGCTTTTGAATTCCATAGCCGCGATTTAGAGCACTGAAGTTTAAACCGACTTACTGATACCACCGGAGTAAAACTTAGTTATATCGCTCAAATAAAGTTATAGGTATATTTTCTTTATTTGAGTTGATTAGAGAAGACTTGATCTTCAACTATCGAGTGAGCTCACATGTACAGACTTCGTGTATACATGTCGACACATAAGTTGATGCATCGGTATCCGCATTTGCATATGTAATATGAGTCGTATTGTACATGTGTAACTCCTACAGTCCACGTGCGTAAGCTTCGAGAGTCTAATACTGCCGATCGTATTTGCGATCTACAACCTAACCGGAGTCCGGAGTTCTATGGTAGTTCAAGATCTGCAGTATTACGAGTGAGCTCGTATGATGAATGGACGGATGGATGCATTGTCGATCCTCATAGGTTCTGTATGCAGACTAATCAATCAGAATGTTTAGGGCTTTCCACAAGCAAACAGCTAGTGGTGGTTGTAGTAATGTAAGTAGTAAGTAGTACACAGATGATATGGATCACGGGTTTTTTTTACAAATGTATACCATATGTACAGTTGCCGTGCCTGCATACATAGCAAGCAATACGCTTCACTAACCGTGTACCCGGTGCATATGTCCGTTAATGATAGTTTCCTGGGTCGAATAAAGCTCATTAACATCAGCATCATCCATGGGTATTTCCCATGGTTCCATAATACCTACCTACAGACCATCTCGGATCCAAGATGCCGAAGCCCCAAGTACATGAGTAAATACCAACTAAAGGCCACATATGATTCGGAAGATGATCCGATTACATTTATGTAAATCAATAGTAGCACCAATACCAACACCAGCAACTAGCCTACGTAGTTTTATCTAGTATCTACACACTGTCCTAAAATTCTCTGAACCCCAGTCTGAAACGTCTAAATTGAACACTATCCCACGAGGCTGTAGTGTCATCTCGCCTCATTGATGTTTCCCCGTGTTGTATTTCGACATATCTCACTAAAATAATACATTTACACTGACTACAACCAATAGGAGACTGGAGACTAGTGATTGGAGATTAAGTTTGTTCGATTAACTAGATCTGATCATATAGTGGATGGAGGTTTGGGAAAGAAGTTTTTACTGTCCGTACCTTCGATCAATTAAGTAATGTTTTTTTGATCCGTATATTTGATAACACGATATCAAATTGTTTCTACCGTTCATTTAAATCTGTAAGTTAAAGTTATCTACAGTAGGACAGGTCAACCGCTGTAGGGGCATGGTGTCATAGTGTCATTCATAGTGTCATCTATCCGTGTAGCTAAATCCAAAAGAGTCAAAAGCGCTCCTCCACATCCCGATAGTTCCTGTCGCTAAGCCAGCATAGAGTGTACCTGACTCCAGGACATAGTGCGTTATAACTGTTGATGGTACATACGTAGGAAATGAACGCCAGGCTCCGGCCATGCAGATGTGAGACACCATGACGTCTCTTTTTAGTTCTCTTTGGGGTTTCAAGAAGGTATGGTTTATATTATCGTGATTTGTTTTCAGTGTTCACGTTTTCCGCGGGATGGTATATATTTAAACCAAACATGGAATTCCGAGCACATGTATATTATAGGGTATACTGGATATAGCGGTGATATGTTTATCCTTGTTTTGATATTGATTTGCTTTTGGGATTTGGTATACGGAAAAATCTGGAAAACTCGGACAGGCTCTTGATATCGAGGTGTCGAGGAGTTTATGTCAAAGGGCGTATACAGTGTAATTATGACCATGGCTACATGTGATACAGGCAGTCAAACCCCCAAGCCAGAGATCTCTACTTGTTTTAACCTCTTCCAACTTCTTTAGACGATTGATGATACTATGTTCATGATAGTTTTGTTCGTTTAACAGAATTGCTTCTTGCATCTTACCTTACCTCATCGATGAAACATGTATTACAACCTACAACCCACAATTTACATCTTAGATACGGAAGATTCCGATTCTTAGCCACTCATGTATTTACTATATACCTTTACTATTTCTAACCCTACCTTCTCCTTCGCCTTTACAAAAAACGTGGATATTCATCCCTGTTTATCCCTGAGCAATGATTTCATGCCACATGTCTCATGGCAAGCCGTAACGGTAACTTCCTCAGTAGTTTCAAGTATAGGTGACAGGTCCCGTGGACCCGGGTAACTTTGCTAGTCTTCATATAATGCCGTTTCACCCGTTATATGTATACCACGATCCACGATGTACAGTTTCAAGTGTGTTGCTCTCTACGTCGCATATGTAGACAGTATTTACGTACTGACTTCTAGGTTTTAAATCCTAGCATCAGTTAGTTAAGCGAGTGCAGTAATTACATAATAAAGACTACAGCCTAGTAAAGTGGGCTGTGGCTGTAGATATGCTTTTTATCATGTACATATAGCGCTATAGGGTTGGTATATATGGCTACCGGAGTTTGAGATCATATATAAAAGTTATTATCCCAGAAGTAATTGTGTATATACATAGGAAACTATCATAATACAAACGCAGCACAATGCAATGTAAATAAAAGAAAATCAGAGCAAATCAAATATGACCCCGATAACCCTGATAACCCCACCGAAATTTTCATCGATAGCCGAGCCTAGCCCAATGTAAAACCGAGTGCACCACCACTCGATTGACTGTGGACCGTAGATGGGAAATGATAAATCCAATAACAATAACAGGATACAAACAACAGTATTGGAATCTTTAGCAATACTATGAACGTGCCCGGTGCGATATATTATGATGTATTAATGCTATGGATCTCCCCCCCTCCTCCCCCTCACTGCCTTAACTCCTGTAGTTATTAGTCAATAGAAAGAAAATAAATATACAATCGAAGGTATTTAGGGATCACTGGTTGATCCCGGGTTGAGGTTTCAATTTTCGAATTTTTGGAAATTGAAAAAGAAGTTTAATTGTGAGGTATATATGATGACGTATGAAATAAGATGGATGATGTTGAGGAGTTTGAAAGATACTACTATACTGAGGGTAAGTTTGTTAGAGGATATATGCGCGGTTCCTGATGGCGTCATTATGTAACTACTGTAACTATCGAACCGAAGAAAAGAAGGAAGAAAAGAAGGAAATGAGGAGGAAGGAAGGGTCTTCTTTATTACGACCCGACTCAAGATGTGCCTATACGTACGTAAATATGGTGCATATATGCTAGTTACTCGGTGCATATAATACCTTCTAACTCCCTCCGAAACTCGATGCGACATGTCTATGATCATTATCAATCTCTGGTAACTCAGGCATCTTGTATGTTACGCTGAAATTTGTTGCTGTACTGTGCCCCGACATATCGATTCAGTATACCATAGCATAACACAAATCGAGTCGAGTAGAGTTGATGATGCTGAAGTGCGTCTGAGGCACAGCACCCAGGTGATGGAGATGGAGACCACCATGGAGTATATAACTTAATAGCTCTCATGTTCTGTTCACTCGTTCAACCAATTCAAACATTGTCTTCTCACTCCACTTCTTCTCCTAGTACCTCGTCCTCTCCCTGCTCGACCCTTTGGCGGATGATAACTGATGATGATGATGATGATGATGATGATGATGATGATGCATGCATGCATGCATCCGTACATTGCATAATCCAATGACACCCGTTGATACCATCTCAACGTCCCGCCGTCCTCCGCCGGCGCCGTCCATCTCGCCTCGCCTCGCCTCAGGTCCGGATTGTCCAGTGTATTTCGGTAGCGGTCTCGCTGGTCTAGTTTGCATCCGTAGCGTACAATGACTACAATGACAACCACGTTTTGAGGCATCGAATCATAATTGGAGCTGGTGTTATTAGAATTTTAGGGCTATTCATAAATACATGTACGAGTGAGTGATATGCGTACTTCATCACGATGGACAGACATGATCGCCCACGAAGCCTACGATACGAACTACCAACTACGAATTACGAAGTCTAAGACTAAGGGCAGATTACGACGTCTACATACGACGTCTACGATGCCTACGCGTACCAGCTACGAAGACTATGTATGGCTTCCCCATTCCCAATTTCCCGATATGAGCGTTTATTCGGTACGCTGCTACTCGGGGCTAATAATAAAGTTCGTTTAGTAGGAACGTGGTATCTAAACGAGGGACATGTTATCGCACCATGCCTGTACTGTAGTATCTTAAATATGCATGTGCGATATTATTGACACTTGCATTTATTTCACTTCCCTCGTTCCAATCCACCATCACCCATCACCCATCACCCATCCCCTCCGTCGTCCACCGTCGCTCACTATCTTCCCCCCAACCCCCACGAGAAATCGGTAAATGCCTACAGCCTACACCATATCTTCATATCTTTCGTCGGGCTCCGACATTATTCTCTAGACCCGAGATCAGAGCTCAACCTATAGCGTTGTGCGCACTTTTTTGGTTTCATCTACCGACCACGTGTTTGAAATGATCTACGAGCACGGGATCACACACGGTCATGAAAGTTATAGTTGAGAGAGTTCAAAGAGAAAGCTTGTGCACAATCGCGCGCACATCATGTACAAACGAAGTGTAGTGTAGATACGGAATTCCAATGTGGCGTTGGACCTTTCTTTGAGGATCGTACACCACCATACATAGAGGAGAGGATCAATTTCAAAATTGTTAAAATCCAATGAATATTCGGTTCCTGATCCCGTGTAGGTGGCCCTATCTCGGAAAACCCGCTTGTCAAAATATAGCACCATATGTAGGCCTCTTGTACATAAAGCCGTGGAATCCGGATATGGCGGCCCGTAATGACCTCGAGAGAAACCCGAAGCCGAAACCGGCATTTTTTTTGTATAATAGCCCCCCTCAATGAAATTTACACTCCCGGTTTACTCCCCGTCCTGCGCGTCCCCGTCTAATACCTCTATGACGTTTCCATCACGTACAGCCTGGCTCATGGATATCCAACCCTCAATTAGACCACCACCCAATACTCTTTTCTCACCTTCCTTTTCTTTCCCTTTGCTTGTAGCCTTCTTCGGCCTGGTAATGACAATACACAAAACCTTGTCGTAGATCGTGAAGCCCTCATAATCGGTCGTAAACTTTAGCTTCTTCTTGTCATCATTTACCGCCGGTTTCGATTTTCCGGGGTTCTTTTTTGGCGGTGGAGGACCCATTTGTGACCGGGGTTGCGGCGGCCGAAAGTCTTCATCCTCATCATCTGAGCTTCCCGTAAGTCCGGGTAGGAATAACGGCGTCTCATCTTGTTCTTCCGCCTCCTCCCCTTGCATCCCCGCCTCCGGAATGCTTCCCAAATCCAACGTTTCCTCCGCCTCCGGGCTTTCCTGCCTGATAATCACCGGCGGGCTCTTTGCCTCATCTGTCAATTTATTGTTTGCTGCCGTGGAAGATCTATCCCCCCTTACATCCTGTTGACGCCGCTCTTCAAATTTCCGATCCTTCCGTAGTACAGCGTGTATAGTTCCCGCGCGCGTAAGATATAACGAAGCCGTAAATTCATCTACAGAACCAAGCGGCCGGCGGCCAGCGTGCATTTGATAATCAGTCTCGAAGCGCCAGCGGTTATAATTGTTACAAGTACGGGTAACTTAAAGGGGCATGAGATAAATCACATACCGGTAACTACTTCAACCTTTTCTTGCTCTTTCACACGCGCTGCTCCTGTCGTTTGCTGCACTTTGGCTTCTTGAAGCATAGGAAGAACATATGGCTTGATAGTAGAAAATACCAGCGCTAGTGCATTATTCCGGGAAATCCAAGCGGCGTCAGATGGGCTTGGAAGGAAGATGCGGGCTTCGAGAACTCTGTGGTATATTCCATTTGGATTACATTAGCTATGTGGGGATGATTTCTAACAAGGGGCGTGCGTATGACTATGACATACGTGAATTGGGTGACGCGGACGTAACGGCGGAGAATTGGCATGGTGATGCTGTGACTTCCAGCTAAACGGGCTTGGATCTGGGTGAACCTTTGTGGCTGAGATAGGTATGTATGCCTGTATGACTATGGATGTGTATGCGATTGTTGGTTTATGCGTCTGAGCGGAATGATGGAGATTGTAGATCTGGGTAACAGGTTATGGTACAAAATGGTATGGTCAAGGTACCAAGAATTCTGCAGGGTCACGACCGCGTGGTTGGCTGCTGGCTGCAAGTTGTTGCAAGTTTATTCTAGATGCAGGCAGCAGTACTCCTGAGGATTCTGTAATTTTCCACGTGTAGAGGGATGTCCAAGCGGCAAAAAATTACTTTTGAGGGGTACGCGTCAGTGGTGGGTATGCAGTCTTGAAGCTTAATTGAGCTGATCAGAGGATCTTGATGGTGCTTTGATCAGCTTCAGCTTTGAGCTTCCGAGCTTTGAGATGAGCTTTTGGTCCACGTGATACCGTAATAGCGACGGCGGACGCGTCTCATGAACAAGCGCCCCCTTTAAACTTTCTGCCAAGCTCGTGTGGTCACCATATACCAAGCTTTTAGATGAATATACATAGAACCAGAGCGTCTAGATCCTGTACGCGTTCAGGGCCCCGTTAAACAAAAAAAATCATCAATTTGGCCGAGCCAAAAACCTCCCTTCGTGCTAACAAAATCATCAACTTGGGCCAAGATGGAACATCCCAGGAATAGAATATTCTGGCGTCCCGCCGCGTTTTTTGAACCCCGGTGGTGGCGGACGGCTATCACCCGCGCGCAAGGCAAACGGCGATGGTACAAGACAACCATCGATCTGAAACGACGGAGGACGCGAACCAAGGGACAAAAAAGAATAAGGGAAAACAAAACGGGCGGCGACGGGCGGTATTACAATTTTGTGTGAACCCTGAATTAATGGCCACTGGAAAGTTTCAATGGATATTGGGGAGGGGGGGCAAAAAAGGGGATGGGAATTGGATTGACATGGCATGTCGGCCCGAGAGTCTTCCGGGCCTTGTTGCGACGTTAAAACTACATACACGGCGCTCGGTCTACGGGCAAGCATGAATTCCAAATATACGCACCGGGAATGTCTAAGTTCCGATCTATGTTTAGTTTACTTGTCTTTATACAAATTTATACAAGCCTAGAATATCGCGTACAGTCCAAAGTTATCCCGTGTAATATATTTACTTTAGTCTACCTATATCATACATACATACATACAATCTCAATCTGACATGTGTGTGTGTATTTAAAGACTCCCAAAATGGCAAGTACCAAAGGGGTACCTGAAACCTGAGACCGAGACAGCGACAGGTCTTCCTCTCTGTTCCTGAAAAACTATACCTTCAAACACGCGGGTACCACGGCTGAGATCATCATGCTATAGTTCGCTTGTAATCCCAAGTCACAGGAACCTACACAGTGTCCGTCACAGCGGGAGTCCGAGTAAGTTACAACGGAACTCCTGGGTGGTTGGTTACTGGGTTTCAATATGGAAGCCGAGAGTTTTTTAGGTTCAGCGGGAAACTCGGATAATACGAAAAAATATGGCCTTGGGAACTAACTAACTAACTTGATATGCAGGAAAATCATCTTTAGAAAGAATCAATTCAGGTACGGGATCCGGGGATGCATGATTGTAATGAGTGCATGAGGTAACCTTCGTCAAATGACTGATCTGTTCATTGCACTACATCTTATTCCTAGCTGATGATCGTTTGTAAACCATGTCTTTGAGTCAGACAAAGAAGAAGCAAACATAACAAGGCTAAACACTAAGCTTCAAAAGGGAGTTGAGAACCTTGAGATAATTATGATGCTCGCTTGTATTGTGTGTGAATTTATCTCGGAAAACTTGAACCCGAATCCCGAGTTGTGATACAATGCAAATCATACAATCAAAAATTGGGTTAATTCCTAGCTGCTAGCCATTCCAATTATCCAGCTATGTATAGTGCAGACGAGACAATTCTCAAGCCGTTGTTGCAATGTAATACAGACTCAGGGTAAACTTATTTATTCAAGAAGCTTCATATATATATGAAATCTATCGAATATCATGCATTCTGCGACATCAGATCGAGTACCGTTAACCTTTCGGCTACACGCATGCATCGTCACACCGTCATAGCTATATGGGCCGGCCGAATAACACGAAGCTCGAGCGGATGAACGAAGCTGTCGTTACGGATAAATTATATGTGTCATACAGAATAGAATAATCCTAATTGAAACCCCATATAATACGTGTATATTAATCTCCTTTGATTATTGAGCCTTGAAGCTTTGAATAGATATGTTAAGCGGGGATGAATATGAATTTCGTCAGAAACTCTATAGGTTACATGATAGAGAATCACATCTCTTAGAATACTAGGGGAAATATCAATGTATATCCCTGATGTGAATCCTCCACAGGTTCATGCATGTTACGCGCTTAACAAAAAATTATAGGCCGAACACTACAGTTCTTAGTCCACATTATGATATTGCGGGGAAATTTGCATATTCGGATATCTAGCTAGGTAGCTAGCTTCTCTTTAACAAGACTGAAGACCGGATGATTGATTATTCTGTATGTAATATGTATCAATATCCATATTTGGGATATTAACCGCGTAATAATGATTCCGTTTCTACCGACGAGCTCCTTAGGAACCTTGATCTTAGGAGCTTGCGCACGCTCGCCAGGCCGGACGGACGGTCAACCGGATGAGATGAAGTGAATCATCATGACTATCATTTACTTTACCTACTTTTCCAAAAACTATCCTACAGCTGATAAATACGAGCCCTTACACTATGGGCAACAGCACAGTGAAATATGTATTGAGACTCCACAATCCCGACACATCCCGATCGTCGAACGCTATGATAACCTGAGCTCACGAGGCGTGTTGGTTACAGCTGAAAGGGATGCTAGCTAGGTCTATTAGCCGGGATCATTTTGAGGCTTACATACGAAAGGTTAAAGGTTTTGCGGGCGGTGAAAGCTTAATAGCTTGAGATAGCTTGATATGGTGACCATAGCTTGATGACTCTAAGGCAACCATTGAGCTATGTCGCATATGTACACAATGATCATCACTATTTCCCCGGGCCCCATATATTACTACTACTAGTACTACTAGTAACATAGCTAGTTAATTAGATAGCTAGATGATGTACATATTTACGAAGGAGGAGCTTGTCTACAGACTATAGTTATATGTACATGTCTCGGAGATTCATTGACTATATACAGTTTCCCCCGTCTGCCTAAACGACCGACATGACACTAAGATGCTTCCAGACATGTATGTTGTTAAGTTTTTTTTTTGTTTATCCAGTTCTGGAAAAGCTCCGGTGGTGGTTGTGGACCGTGGTTTGTGGTTCGTGGTTCGTGAGCGGCGGTAGATACGCGTAGGTGCCTGGGAGGTATGTAGGTACAGTACATAGATATAGGTAGGTAGGTAGGTAGGTCAGTAGGCAGATAGTCTACTCTATTTAGTACTATCTCTAGCTCTAGTTAGCTCTTTAGTTAACCCATCTCATCTCATCTACATACATAGGTCACCGATCGTTAGCTTTAACTGGAGAAGAGAATGTCACTACAAGCTATAAGCTATAATCTACAAGCTCCGAAATCAGAGATCAGAGCTATGGGCTTGTTAACACTTGTGTTGCGCTCAGTTACAAGTTCCAGGATACGGTAGATAACTTACTCTTTTAAAGAATATACCTTACTCTTTCAAGATTTTTATGGATGTGGATGCAGATAATTCTCCGTGCTTTGTGGTCGACCGGTGTAATCATCACTGGTTCCTGGTCGGTAGGAATCTTGAGCCGGGAGCCCTAGGTGTTCGATCCATCCCTTCCCTTATGAATTAGGGATTATTGATCCAGCAGGTACCTATGAGCACTGAGCAGCTGGAGACAGTTATGACTGACATGACAGGGGTTTGCAAAGCTCGTTTATTGTGCATAATATATATGCTTATTTATGTAAGCTCATCTATCTATCTATCTATCTATGCATGTACTCCGTGCATATGCATATGCATACACGTAAATAATAGTTTAGTTCAGGGCCCCATACTAGCATACAAGCTCTAGTCTTTAGGGTGCTATGTAGTAGATATCATATCTGGGGTTAACGAAAGCCCCAACTCCGAGGACAAGCTTATTCCAATCAATAATTTACAGCGCGGAAAGATCTAAATTTTTAGCCGGCTGTGTATGGAATCTAATAAGTGGTAAGGGATAGATGGATGCATAGATATAGAGATATACCCGTCTGTTATTTTATGTAGATACACAGATACATAGATACACAGAGCGGAGAAGTTGGAGTAGCTGGCCGGAACTAGATAAAGATACATTATATGTATACTCCAGGGTATGAACTGTGTACGTATTGAGATCCATGATCGTTTCTTGTTTGATGCAGTTTTTAGAGTTAATGGGTAATAACAAAATAACAAAATTATTTATCGAAAGTAGTAGTATACTAACACATACATATATAAAGATTAAGTTCTCAATGCTTCTTGTATTTACCTACTTGCTTACTTAGTTACTGTAAGATATAAAGATAAGGAATTTGGAGTTAGAAGTTTGGGATTGTTGAACTATGATTTTATCAATTTTGAATTATGTCATATTATGAAGTACTGTATTACAAAACCGTATCCTACGGGGAAGAAGTAGACGTGTATATGTAAGCTACATATAGCGTAGTTGATTAAAAATTCCAATCAAAAACCATAGTTTATCATGATCGCCAACTTGTAGGATGAAAAGTGGACACCAACATGTAGATTAAAGGTTCAGCTTTCATCTAGCTTGATTTGTATCAAAAAAAACCCTTGGTTCTCGAACTGTCTTTCTACATATAAGCATATGAGCTTTTACCAATTTCCAAGTTATAAATATATCACATATTCTTTTTTCTATATCTGTATCTTTTATACATACACAATATCTATCATCACCCCAAAAGCATCTCCTTCATTCAAATCAAGTTTAATACACTACAACAATCGCCGAAATCAGTTTCAAGGACATAGTACATCAGTTCATCCTACACCATACCCTGGACATCAAACCACAGTTACCGCACAGACTCCAATGAATCTGTTCACTATTCACTGTTCATCATACCGGTAGCTAGTCGGTACCATGTGACCGCTCTCCACCCTTCCAACTAAGTTCCTTCACCGCAACTCCTGGTTCCTGAGCTCGGAGCCATTTGAATTTGGGAGAAAAATCAACGGTGGTGTTTGATGTACAACGTGGATATCTAGATAGTATGATGATGGAATATGAGGGTATAGCTTATAGTGGTTAATGAAACCCTAAATTTCCGTTGTTTCCGCTGGGGAGGTTAGCTGGTTTGCTAGTCCAAAATTCTATGTATGTAGGCATTGCATTCATAAGGCTAATCCGGAAATTGAATACGTAGAACAGAGATCAATAAACTCGATTAGATACGACGCCAGGTTATAAACACAGGACTTGGGTAGAGTGGACTAGGCTAAGATGGACTGAGCTGCGTTGTACTGTAGTGATATACATGGTGATCATGTACTGAATCTCAGAATCCTAGAATCTAAGAATCTCAGGATACACCCCATATCCCTAGCTTACTCCTGGCTCCCCAGCTGATCTCTAAGTCCTACCTCACTCCCGAGTCCCGAATTACCAGCTAATGATAATATCAATGCAATGAAAATAGTTATTTACCACCCTATAGCAGCATAGCACCATAGCACCACATAACCCATAACCCATAGCCTATAGCATCATAGCATCATAGCATCATGGCATCATGGAAACACAATAGTGACGATCGGATTGATCGGGTGCTTCCGCGATATGATATCCACGTGGCGTCGTGGCCACTGGCGACCCCCTGTCGATCGCGTTTATCGTTACTGTAGCTGGGAAGCTTCAGATTTCAGGGCTTCAGGGCTTCAGGGCTTCAAAATGACAAAATTATACAATCACGAGGTGTAGGTTACGTAGATGAAAAGGTAGCCCTAATTAAGATGATAGTAGGAAGTATTTACTTGATCCCTTTTCTTATCAAAACAATAACGAAAACAAAAAAAAGAAAAGTCTATAGAATATCTAGTTGATATGCACAGATATAAATGTATATATATGTTTTCGACAGGGTATCATCATGTAAATAAAATATTCCATGGGAAAAACAAAATTTCCGCGAGCGTTCCGGAGCTCGGGATGTTTTGTAGACTGTATATGTATAGCTAGCCGGCGAAGAATGGAAAGTAGCGAAGCTAAGGAACCACGATAATCTCCATAGGTATGTATAAGATCCCGAAATGTGCCCGGCGATGCGATAAATTCGACGTCATGATGCGCGACACGCGATGAGCATGAGGGAAAGGCGTTCGCGGCCGGCCGGGTACCCGAAGTATCCGAAGTCCCTGAATGGATCCGATCCGATATCGTAAGATCTTTAGGTGTCTTTAGCGAAGAGAAGGTTATTGTTTTTTACAATTCTTCTTTTTCGTAAGTACCCGTAGATCGAATAGCAAAAGAAAAAAAACAGGACTGGAATAACCAGTTTAAATTGCTGTGTATACTGGTCGTCTTCTATGATGCATTCATCATATGCTATGATATGATTGAAAAAAAGGAAAGAGGCAAATCCGGGGCTCGTTCCCATTCCCCGTTTTCTTCCGAGATCTTTTAGCTATGTTATGTTTCTTAGATACGCCGAATACACGGTTGTATTCTGAAAATACGGAGATTGTCAGTATGTAATGTCTCTATGACAAAAAAACATCATCCGATGTCGGTCTTGTCGTGTCCTGTCCTGTCCTGTGTCTTGTGTCTCGTTTTGTCTCTTGCCTCTTGTCTTATTTTTTATTTCCTTTCTTGCCCAGCCTGGCGAAAATGTAAGCTGTAAGATGTAAAAAGTAAAGGTGTCCTTAACTCCTAAACATACCCGGGTACATAACCAGATAGGAGAAGCGGAATTTGTCTGATTCATTTTACAATTGCGCAAACGGGAGCGCATACCTAAGCCTTGTTTGTTCTGTTGTTGTCTTTCCCATAAGCTTGTTGCATCTCCGAGCTGAAAAGAAAAACATGTTTCAATTGCCTTACACTAGCTGGCGTATCCATTTAACCCCAATGCAAGACATCCTCCGTTTGATGCAACGATTTCCACACCGCGTGCACAAGACATGGTATGATATATATCCTGATCTGAACGATTTTCACGTGTTAATATTTATCATTCTTCGTTTCACGAAAAAAAAAAGTATAATCCCATACGTACATAAAACCATAGCACCATGGTTGTATGGACCATAGACCCTTCATCACACCTGATCAAAACCACTTAAGCCCGGATCAAAATCTGGTTCCTGCATATGGCATACCAGCCCAGGGTTCATCTGATCTTTTTCAGAATTCATATTTCATACCATCATGTATTCCGTAATTTCTTGGCGCACGCGAGGTCTATGACTCTATGTAATCTTCAACACTTTCACTGGTTACCGAATACCGAATACATAATCGGATATCAAACAAACCGTAGATCTAATCGGGGCGCTAACTTTTTCGTGTTCGTTTGTCCGATTTTATGTAGGGGGGTAGGGGTTGAGGTTCCGGCTCAAAAGAACTCAAACACAGCGATGGGATTGGTTGCGAAAGAAAGAAAGTTTCGTCATTTTCGGTACCTAGACTAGCTAGCTAGGTCAACTACATAGGTCAACTCAGCTCAGGACTACTCGGACTTTCGGACTTCGGTTCGCATATGAAGCCACCATACAGTAGTTCTGGAAGGATTTTTTTTTTCGCCACCCGCTATGCTATGCTACGTTATGCTATGTAGGGAATATGTAATAACGCTTACTACATTCATGAGCGATGACATATTTCTTAACTTTAAGTTGCATGGAGCATGGAGCATGGAGCATGGAAGAATTACATAGGGGTGGCTTGGGTGGCTTGTGGTTTGTGGTTCTATGCAAGGTACCAGACTAGACCAGCCAGCTAGACCTTTCGATAAAATGTTTATTTTTTTTTTCTCTCTCTCGCTTGTAAATTTTGATGAAATGCTTATTTGCCACCCTGTTTGAAGCTTTCGTAGTGTAGGAAGGAAGGAAGGAAGGATGGAAGGAAGGAAGGAAGAAGCGCAAACGAAAAGGAAAAAAGGGAATGGAAATCGCCCCCCCCTTACCACGCGGGCCGCCGCCGCCGCCGCTGTCTTGATGAACTGACGTCAAGATGCGGCGTTGGAAATTTTTCGTTGTTGTTATTACATATGTATTTCTGAATGTTTTACGGATCTACAGTACTGAACCCGCGCGCGTGACATGAAAAGCAAATAAGATAGCACCCTGAATTGGTATATACATAGCCGATTTAATAACGAAGCGAGATTCATGACAGCACCATACATACGACAGTGCACCTTGAAGTGTCCTGAAATCATAAACCTGGCCTTAGCACCCATCGGACAACGACACCAGAGGCGGCAAGGGGTTTCACTGTACATTATCATTATTTCTCGGCATTCGTCGGCGGCGGCGACAACGGGCTTGCCAGGCATCATCCCATCATCTCATTTTTGAGATCCCTTGAGTTCACGCCTATCGCTCCATGGACGTCGGACCGGACCTAGAGTCCTAAACATTCGAAAAGTTTCGGAGGTTTCGGACCAAATTATTCCTTATCCTTAGCTCATCCGCACTTTCATTTCGCTTCAAAGTTTTTTTTCTCTTGATATCGGAGTAAGGTCCATACAAAAAAATCTGCCGTCGCGGAGTAGTTCCTCCGAAAATAGAGTAAGATGCAAAAACTATGGTGGTGGAGAGAATCGAGATAGATCTTTAGACTTCTTTCGCGCGTTTGTAAAAAAAAAAAAAAGAAAAAAAATTGGTCGTGTGGCCCGAGTCTTGATCCTTCGATTCGGTTCAGCTACACATGGAACGGTTGTGCTCCGTGCCGTGTCCAGAGTTATCTTTTGAGTCAGTGGAACGAATGCCTAATTTTGTTTCCAGATCTCACATCACATCGGATTCCGAACCAAAAAAGCATCATGGGTTATGGATGTTATGAATAGGAAGAAAAAAAGTAAAAGACTTTCCGATCGACCGGGTGAACTGCTATAGCAGCCACAAACTAATCTTCGAATTCCTCAGGAACAGGAACAGGAACAAGAACAACCTCAACCACAACTCCATGTATCTTCCTCAACTCAGGAACAGTTACAATCGGCGTTCTACGTACCTTCTCAATGCATATCTTCAAGGCCCCGCTCGCCGCCTCATCCAAGCGAGCTGACGATATTTGAGGCTGAGTTTGATCCGGCCGCGCCGAACAGGTACCACCAAGAAAGAAGAAGGATCAGGAGAGTAACATACATACAGAGGAAGTTCGAAACCAACCATCCAGTCAGCGGCCAGCCTAGCCGACCAGTCAGCCAGCCCAGCCATCTAATCCAGCAAGCGGAATCGCACAGTTCAGTCCAGTCCAATCCAATCCAGATCGTGGCGTTCTCCCCCCCCCCCCCCCACTCTTCAATCAACTGGGTGCAAAAAACGTGGCAGCCCACAAAATTAAAAAAAGTTTTGGTTTGGCATGGCGTGCAACCTATAGCTATTGTGGCATATGGGTCTTTAGATCTGGGCCATACAGAAAAATCGGTTCTTGTTCCTGCGTTGAGAAGGAGCTAGTGAAGAGTAAAATGATAATGATATGACAGCTTTTTTTATGGGGAAGATAAGATGTCTGAGGATTTGGGTTTACATACAGGGAGAGTGCTACTAGAGAACTATTTACATGACTATAAGCAAAAAGAGAAGGTCATCTGTAACATGCGCAAGTTGTGACAGAGCTGAGAGAGCGGGAAGCGGAGAAGGAGAACTCTATCCACAGCCTTGTTGTTTTCCGATGTTCATTTCCTTGCTATAATGCACAGTAACACAAAAACAACCTGAACCTTTCTGATCAAGTCCGTTATATCCCATTAAACCCCATTAAACCCCACTAAACCCCACAATACACAATACAGCCCCCCTGTAAAACAACCCGACAAAAACCAAAAACCGTTCAATTTACAAATCATAATAATCCGAAAATCCACCATACCTACCCTAGAGGAAACGGTTACATATCTGCATAAATCTTTACCAGCCTTTTTTCTCCCGGGTACTTACAGTCTGAGTCTGAAGGTATGGAGCCATACTACATATCTTATGCATAATAGTTTTGGGTTTCAACGACATATCAACTTATCATGTCATGCCATGCGAAATCTCGGGTAACAACTGCTACTGCATGTAACTAGCTAGCTATGTAGCTAGTTGGGCTTCATTGGACATCAGACATCAAACCAGACATCAGACATCTTATGTATAACTGCAATGCGTTAATCGAGTCCAACTACCTATCTACCTGTCTAACCACTACCTAATTATCACTACCTAAGCAGAGCATCTATAACGATAACCTGAAAATCGTAACCTGAAAATCGTAACCTGAAAATCATAACCTGAAAATCATAACCCGAAAATCATCCCCAACGTCTAGTTTCTCTATCGTAGAGCCATAAGTACTCCACAGTACATATAGTGCACCAAAGGCCCAAGGCCCAAGCCCCAATCTCTAATCCCCTACCGGCCTACTATCCATAATTGCACTGAAAGGCGAAATATGAAACCTATGACGCTTTTTCGGTCTGTATAGTTTCTGTATGGTGCATTGTATCGGTTAGACTTGAGCTCCGGCCGTACCATATGGTGTTATGATGCTATGATGCTATGGTGCTGTGATGCTGTAAAGCGCAGACTACGAACTTGAAACTATGGACAGTAAAACCGTAGGGTATGGATGTTTTTGGTTTCTTGTTTCTTGTTTCTGGCTATGGGCTATGATACCATAGGTTCATATGTAGCTATATGTGTCGATGACAGATATAACAGATAAAATACATACCCATCCATGACATCCTTGTTATCTTTCATATCGCATCTACAAGTGTAGCACTTTACATGTACTTGCACGTACCTACGCGAGAAAAATTCGGACTAATCGGAGCTCGTGATCATACCCATAAGTAGGTGAGTTTCAGAATTATATTCGCCGCCGCCGCCCCCGCCGCGAAACTTATTATAAAGTGCAATCGTTCGTTTCTGAAAATATTACGGTTAGTTGAGTTGGTCATGTGAGTGTAGGTATATGAAATAGACATATAGTGCACCATAGCTTAACCCTTCACTTTTACCTTCACCTTCACCGGGAAAGAGAGGAGGGGGGGGGGGGGGGGGGGGATAAATTAAAGGTTAAAGGTCAAAGCACCTACCCACCCATACCCAAACAAAACTTAATGACGTTTTTTGTATCGATCTTGATGTCAAAGAATAAAAGGAAAGAAAAAAGAAAAGAAAATAAAGAAAGAATACCAAAAAACGTTAAATCAAATCCCGCTCAGAAGTTGAAGGATTTAGTTACCCGGGGTATGTATGGCGGGGTAACGTTACGGTACCTTCTACCAATGCAGATGCCGGTGCCATAGTAACAGTTCCAAATTCATTCCGTTTGAGATCTTGCTTTTTGATATCGGTCTTATGCGTAGTGAACTATAATGAAATTTTCCAAACACCTGTGCCGCCGCCTACCGCCGTTGCCGTCGCCGTTGCAACTTAAAAAGACACCGACACATACACAGACACATAAACGAAATGTTTTAGCCGGAGGCTTGAGATGTTTACCACTGGTGACAGGACCGTACCTGACTAGCCAATGACAAGGCTGGATCTAGACCTTCGATGTGGATATGTTTCGCGACCTCGTGCTGCTCATGAGATTTGTTTCTGCACATACAAATTGTCACATCATACCCCGCCGCCGGAAAAGAGCGGATTGAGTATCAATATGTATGGTGGCAGATGCACAAATACATAACTGTAATGGCTTTCCGGTTAAAAAAGTTCCGTATCCTGTAGCCTGTATCCGTCTCCTGTATCCGTATTCTGTATAACCATCTGATCCGATCGTGTTACTTTAAGGCGTAATATTTTGTGCATGAATAGTAAAGTACATACATGCACAGCTACGTATTTATTACTGTAAAGGGGAAAGGGAAAAGGGCATCGCATCGCATCATATCGCATGGATATCTATCCGTATCGTCGGGAGAATGCTGCGTGGTGTGTGTATGTGTTTTTGGCTAGGATATGTTTCTGCACAAATTGATAGGTGACAATTTCTCAATTGAATTCTTTAAGCGGAGGGAACTTTTTTCTTGTGTTGTTGCTTTTTTGTTGCCTTTGTTGCCTTTGTTGTGCTGCGTTTGTTACTCCTTCTATTCGCGGCACAGCAAAACGTATTTTGTCCAGCTGATACAAAATGATGCGATTACCCTAAGAGATATCCAGGGTTACACTACAGTTGGCTCGCGTGCAGAAATTATTTATTATTGTATAGATAAATAGATGTAGCCTGATATATACCGGCACTAAGGTTATTTATGGCATCAGTCTGTTTTCTGGCCTCGCAGCCTTCAAAGTTCAAAACATCCAGCCGGACAGTGGACCTCGTCCGAGCCGGGTTGAAACTGCCATGATATCGGCGTTGTCGCTAGCAGAGGTGTAATTATAGATAGCAGTAGCTCCGTACAAAGCGAGATGGGGAGTTCGGCGTGGTGCGCGGAGAAACAAGTGGTGGTTTGCATAGTGTTATTATTTTTTTTTAGCTTGCATAGTGTTATTTATTTTTTGCGCAGAGAAAACACCATTTTGCATAGGTGTTATTAGGTTTTATCAGCTCGGCTTGTCTGTTTCTCTAGCCTCGCCGCTTACGGCTTACGAAATGATTTGTGCTTTGCTTCGTAGATAGTGAGGCTGTGAAAAGAAGGCGTAATAGATATTTCTTCGTTGCTTAGTGGTTCTGGTGTTGATAAGCTTTTGAAGATAAAAAAAAAGGGTCCGATTTCAGGGAGGTATTGTAAACAAGTGCACAGTTTCAGGAAGGAATTAAAGGTCCTCAAGGTAGAGTAACCGTCAATCGAGACCGCCCGCCGCTTCATCTGGCGCCGTAACGACACCTCCTGTTCGTGGCATTGTTTGATCGAAATGCGCAGGAAATATGGTGCTGGTGCTGACTGAATGACGCCTGAGTGACCGGCGCCTGGTATGCAAGCGTCAGCACGGTAATCACCGCCGGTAAACAAACGTTACATATCGTGACGTTAACTTTCTGCACTATCTTGTTTCCCTTGAAGTCATTCCTGAATTGTTCAGTTACAAGTGAACTTTTTAACTCACTCCGATCCCGTTTGATGCTGTTGTCCTTTGAATATTAAAAATTTGAGTTTGTAATTTGCTTTGCTGCTCGTGGAACGGGGAAGAGAGCAGCCGCCCGCCAGACCAAGTCGTGTCTTGGCAGATAGACCGCAACCCAGGCCTTGTCGGTCCTTCGTGCACATCGGAGTTTCAAGGAGGGGGGGTGTTACGTCGGTATGTATCAATCAAAAAGAATTGGCCATGAATGGCGCATCAGAGCAACATCTTCTGGTTCATGCGCACATTTGGAAGATGAATCATATGAATCTGTCGTGTATGTGTTCGGTTCGTTATGAGGTGGTTGTTCCATGATCATGCTGTGATCTGCGACTTGCTGTTGAAGAAGACTCGGTGTCTGCATCACGCAGCGTCACCCTGATTCTGTTCTGTACCCGCGAGGTTTTGTGCTAGTTCGGGTTATCCGTCGTGAACTCAGCCTGCTCCGACTGTCATCTTCCTTACCCGCCTTACCCTCCTCTGCTCCTCCTCCTCTTGCCCAGCCCATCCTCTCTCGGCTCCCTCCCTCCTCCCTCCCTCTTTCTCCCCCCCCCCCTCCACCCTCCTCCACCACCCCCCCCCCTCCAAACGCCGCCTATCCCATTTCTTTCCTTCCCCGCCATCCCTGCATCTCCTACCCACACACCCCTGTCGCTCCTCCTCCACCATCCACCACACTCGCTCACACCCCTGTCTGCTCAACAACATTAACCACCACGATTAGCTCCATCCTTAGCCATGCGGGTCCCGCGGGAAGATGTGTCGAGGTGTCGATGTCATTCTGAAAGCACTGAGCAGGGGTTGTTGGCCCTAGGGAGCCACCCCCCTTTCGTCTCATCATATTTTTGTTTTTTGTTTCTTTTTCGAATTTCCTAAGCGGCGAAGGCGGCCTTGCCCTTGACTCAGGTCCCAAGTGTGACGACGCTCGGATGATAAATAAGACGGAGTTTGCTCCCCCAAGAATCTCGAAATCAGCATCATCACCACGAGAAACACCAGCACTACTCAAAGCATTTAATCCAGCAAGCGAAAGCAAGCAACAGCTACTCATTAATAACATCTTCTGTCTGCGATATACAAATACCTCCAGACACCCACCTCAAACAACCTCTAAACAACACAACCTTCAACACAACCACTTCACCACCACCACCACCACCACTACTACCACTACCTTAACAACACATTCAAAATGCCCGCTCCTTCGCAGACTCTCCACAACCCCAACGACCCCAACTGCTTGAGCAGCCTTGGTTACAACTTTGGTGGTCCCATTGCGACAGCAACTCTCGCTCCTCGTGGTCCCCCACCAACCCGGCCACTTCCTCCTCTTCCTTCTCCCGCCGCCGGTAACAAATAAACTTCGGGCCTCCTCCGAAGTCGAAGAACACGAATTCACGTCACTACCTCCTCCTCTCATCGCCGATGAACATTCGCGCCGTTTGTTTCCAAAGCGCAATTAATCAGTTCCACTGTCGCATTTCAACTTTGCGATTCACCACCATCATGTATTTTACGATGAACCCGCCTTCCGAGGCCACTACCACCACTACCAACCTACCACCGACAAACTCCCAACATCTTCTCCAGCGGGACAAGAGCTAGATAGCTTGGAGTTTGTCTACTACTTTAAACAACTTCGCTTCTTAATCATATCGGGCTGTCGGGTTATTAATTATTAATACTGGGATCTTTATTTCCTTTATTGTTTTCTTTCCTTTGTTTATTTAGTTATCTCTTTTGTTGCGGAGGTCTATCTATCAGGCGTTGAGTTTTGCTTTTTATTTCATCGAATCATCGAAACAACTATACGATATCATGTGTGAATGGGGCGGGTAATAAATGGGGCGGGCGTACTTTTGTATTTTTATCACGGGATGAAGGGTTGGCGAGGGTGGGGGAAGCAGACAAGCTTGGTTTTCTTTTGTTGTGCATACTGGGAGATTTGTTGGACATAAGCATCGAAAGTATACATACAATTTATCTATGGAACTTTGTAATTCTACACATATCCACAACAAACACAAAAAAAACTGGCTCTTTTCCAAAGCATTGATTGGTTCCACAATATTCATAAACACCCCCTCCTCCGTCTTACGTGAAGCGTGCGTGGAAAAAGGCACAATCGGCGCTCAGCACGAAGCACGAAGTACGAAGCCTGAAGCTAGCAATCAGCACACAACAAATCCCCGGCGACATACAGTACGTACAACGAATCGAATCAAAAAGAAGCACGAGTACGAGCACGCAAGCACATCAGCACATCGACGAAGCACAATGGGCAGCACGTATGTACTCTGGCATGTACAACCTCGAACAAAAACGCCCTTTCACGGAAATACGAACCGAACCACCATCCGTCTATCTACAAAGCCAGCCTACATATTGTCAGCTAAGTTGAAAGTACACTCCTACATATGACAACGCAGAAAACTAGTTTTATCTTGCACTTCTTTTTTTCCCTCTGGATTCAAAAAGTGGGGTTGGTCTTTATGTCTTATGCCCTATGACCTATGACCTCTGGTTTATGATTTATGGTTTATGGTTTATGTGTACACTCGGAAATACCTTTTTGCCTTGCACGTTGGATAATGTAATGCGGTACAACATATATCCGGGATTAGGACTGGAACTACCTTCCGGGTCGGTATATTTTATCGACCATGCTCTTTTTTGGTTGTGTTTTGCTGGTACTACAATTCTATGAGGATGGGATGGAATGGAATGGGGATGGGAATAAGTGAATGAGGAAATTATATGGAAGCTTTACATTTTCTCCTACATGTTTCGCAGGACTGTAGGGCGAAAAGGGAAAAAAGATTGGAGTAGGAAGAGTCTTGAATTTCTCAATCTAACACTTTTCAATGTCGATAAGTACTTTGCCCCCTCCTCCCAGCTGGACTCCAGACTCGAAAGTTTGAGGCATCTAGAGGATCAGAGATAGGCAGAAAAGAAGAAGTAAAGAAGCTCGAGTAATTGGAGATGGGTTTTTTACGCTGTATACGAGTTATTTGACTATCTGACTACTGTTGTGGTTGAAATCAGCTTTATTCTCGGAATTTTGGTGCTTTTTTGTCTGATAAACAAAATAACAAAACATGTGGTAATAACCTTCCCCCACTATACCTCCCCCCACCACCTGCACCGGCGAACATCTCTTGGAAAATTCTCTTAGTCTTGGTTTCATCTATCATCTATCATCTATCATCCATCGCAACACAAACTCCCCAACCCCCATACTGCCAACTACATACGGTGCCTTAACGCCCCAAACAACTACGTCATGAATGTCACCTATACATTCATAACATGACCCCTATCCCCCTCCCACCTCCCCCTCTCCCGCCCCTCGCGCGGGCACTTCAAGGTTTCTTGCATCATCATACATACATACAGTTTTATGTACTCGCTGTCATCATCGTCATCGTTTTACTGAACACTCCAGAAACTCCAGGAACTGCAGGTGCGCCAGATATTCTAGATATATCGTATTTCGGTAAAGTATGGAAGTATGGAAATATGAAAGTATAAAATATCAAGTTACAAAATACAAAATTCGAAATGTAAAGAAGGAATTGAAGCCTTCCTCAATTGACAAGATAAAAAAGGAATCCTCCAGTGATTGGGATATTACAATCTCCTGTTGCTACTCCAGATCATATTCAGGAAGCTCATTTGTTTTGGCAAAGTTTTCATAAGAAATCTAAAGTTTATACCTGAAAATATTCCTTTCGCCGTCTACAACTTCCCTCCTTCCTTCCTTCCAAAAAGGTCACCGCGCTTACGACCGGACTGGCTTTATTCTTACGGTAATTTCCGTTATACATACTAATGGATTCAAAGGGCCGGCCTAGATATGCCACTATGATATAGTAAATGGGGAACATATGCGGCGCTCATGGTAAGATTTTGTCATTGTGGAATTTAGTCCGATTGACCTACTTACTGTAGCCAGTACATACAAGGTTTACAAGGTTATGGATAACTAGAACTATACAGGTAACTTTACTTTGCCTTATTCTACTCTGTTCGACTGCACTGTACTTGTGGTACTCATTGTGTTCGGAATATGGTACAGTACTATGATCTGTCGCCGCCGCCGCCGCGGACAAGCTTCATTGGTGTACTGTACGGTACTGTATGTTTGTGCGCAGTTTTCGATCTGTAGTAATAGATCTGGATGATTTTATAATATGAACCATGCGAAGTATTTACTACTACTGCGCCTCTGTAAATTTATTGAAGGGATTTTAGAGAATTAGAGATGAATATCGTTTTTTCGTGTATCTAGATTCGTGGATTTTTGATTTGGATACGAAGCCTGGTTGTAATTTCTGCTTCGCTGGGCTTTGCTGCACATGTTGAATTGTGCTGCACTTTGATGAGTTGTACTTCACAGCCCCGCTGTAGATATTGCTTGTGTTTCGTTGCCTTGCTCATGATGTGCATACAGCTTCTTCACTTCGTTTTCATTTCTCCGATTCCTCACTTTTGGATTCACTTGTTATTGTTATCTATTTACCATGTCTTCACTTTCATTTACTGCCTTGTCATTTGAGATCCTGACTCCAAGGTTCGCTTTGGAGAAAGTATCAATGCAAGTAAGGAGCATAAATATGGTGGCAATCATCTACGCGCTGTATGATTTACAAATACATGACATACAATCATCCAAGCGATGTATGTAGGCTTTACTCTAGAATATCGACTATGGCTTTCATCTATCCTTTAATGCATATCGTGGCAGTGCAGCGAGCATGGTCTGACTTTGCGCCTTTATCGGACTTTTCCAAGCACCATCATCAGGCCTGACCAGATCGGGACTTTATCGACAGTGGCGGACTTTTTTTTTCGGTCGGCTTCTTCTGCCTCTTCTTTTTCTTTCACTTTTCTGAAACCTCGTCTGACTGGACTTTATTCGACTTCACTGGACTTTGTTAATTAGACTTTGCCAAGTTGCCTGCTTTATGGTGGACAGGTAGGTCAGTGGCTTTTTTTTATGTCACGATATCTGTGAGTTATAAGTATGGCATAACTACATATGTGGTACGTGCACTGTAATTTTGTCGCTCTTAGCTCTTTGTGGCTCAATCCCTATCGTTATGGCTTGCATACTACTGTAGACAAGATCAGCCTCCTTCGGACGACAATGTCAGCCTCTTTTGTTCGCAAACGATTGATGACATTGTTTTGTCACCACCACCACAACCACCTTCCCTCGGAGCATTTTTGATGCACTTTCGGTGGTGGTGGTGGATCGACAGGCACAAACCTTGAATTTGTAGAGGATGTATGTAGCAACTGATGGTTTCTGTACTATCGAAGGCGTCATATGACCTTTGAAAATGATTACAAGTAGCACATACATAGTCGTTTTTGTTAACCTTGACTACTACTCTAACTTTGTCCAACTTTGTCCAACTTTCCCTAGCTCTTATCTAAACTAAACTTTGTCGGTCATGTCGGACGGGTTTCAACATTGCCGACACGGTTGTCCATAGCTTTACTAATAAAGCTAAACATCCTAGGGAGGGAAGTTCAGGAAGGGAAACTTCCGTTTAGGGTCAAGGTATATACAGTATCATACTTCTTCTAGTGGAATAAGATGAGGTATGGTGGTTACTGCATGACCGTTGACTATCCAAGAGACAAGGCTAATCGTAAAAAGTTCCCGCCCGCCGCACTTTGTAATTAATGGATGTATCGGGGTATATCAAAGGTATCGAAACGACCCCCATAAAATTAAAAAAGAAATTTCCTATGTCGGTAACATAAGCTCAGGTAGCCGCCTGAGTTAGCTCTTAAATGGAAGTCTAGCCGAAGAAACGTATACATATACATACACATACACATACACATATACATACATAGATATACATACATACATCAAAACTTATATGTGATGCGGCTACCGAAAAAAAAGTAGCTACTGTATCTCATGCATGTATGATATCTGCAAAACATAGCGGGAAGCATCATGATATAGGCTGCGAAGATGCAGTAGCTTAATTCTCCCTCTCCTACATAGATAGCTCTAGGCTTCATCATACGATGTGTAACTGAAATCGAAGAGAACGGCGATGAGGAACGCGGGAATATCATGCACGTCATGCATATCACTTATGGAATTTATCCAATTGAAGTTTTTTCTCCCCTTCTGAAACTCCGCTAAGAAATTCCTGGGGATCATGAGGTTTACATATGTTGAATTGTGGATACTACTTCTGAGACGTAGTGAACTCCGACATGGGTTTATTCGGGAAATGGGATCTTATCATGCAAACGAAAGTTTTGTAAAACACCGGCAAACTCTCGCTTGAATCAATTCATC
This sequence comes from Pyronema omphalodes, assembly GCA_024516155.1. Taxonomy (NCBI): domain Eukaryota; kingdom Fungi; phylum Ascomycota; class Pezizomycetes; order Pezizales; family Pyronemataceae; genus Pyronema; species Pyronema omphalodes. Next base: position 1,270,711 of record JAJJXM010000001.1, read on the forward strand.
AAACTCAATTCAATCTTCTGATCTCGGGATACTCAAAGATAAAGTTGATGAACAGTTACAAGCCGTGTTCAGATGGCAGTTATTGTTTCACCTCACTCACTTTGGATCCTTTCGTACTTTATGAACGGTTCATCCAAATATCATATTTTGCGTATGAAGAAATGTTAGATACCCTAATGCACGTAATTCCATCCGCGGGTTTCTTACAAGCTTAAGATGCGAACCACGGTAATTCGGTTCCTTCTTTTCGCTCGTCGCATCAAGTCACGGTAGATTACCGCACCACCCCCACCCCCACCACCACCGCCGCTACGCTTCCCCGTTAAACACCCCACCCCCACGCAAAACCATCGTACAAGCTTGCATGCGACCAGGTTTTGGCGGCCAAATTTCTTATGCGGCGCTTTATGTACATAGCGCTCGTCCCGATTTCAGATCAACCGTTACTGTACATACGTTAGATATAGATTCCGTACGTACATACACATACATAATAACAATATGTTATATATGTACATATGTACTGGGCCTGCGGCGGACTAGGTGGGGTCCACCACGTTTTAAATTCATTGTTCGCTTAAGTAGTGTCGGCTAAGGAAGAACCAAAGAACGAATGCGGGAAGTTAATTGAAGGTTTGTGCATGATGGTATGTAAAAACAGCCAATCAGAGATGAGTAGTGACAGCAAAAAGTTGTCATTATGATTATACGTAGCATTTGCCGAAAGTTAAGACGGCGGGGAAGGTGAAAATGGAATAGTAAAGGAGAATTGATGATGATGATACCCGCGCGGGCAGGATCGAGATGAGAATTGGTCAATGATTGGAAGGTGGACCGTGGAAAAGTCTGTGATGATCATCATGATATGCAACAACAAACAACACGTAACAATGAGCATATCTTTTATGGTTATCTCACTCTTCGTATTTGATTATCCAGAATAAGACTTTCCACGGCGACTTCCATTGTTCATCCAGGGAAACTTTTTTTTACTTTGCAACTTAACGGAAATCCATGTCTCTGTTAGATAATCAACAAATTTCTTTAAAAATGTAGCACGAGACCCGGTGAACTATGGTTCAAAGCCAGAACAGTCCAGATCCTTTTCATCACGACATTTTTTTTCTCGGCCATTTTACTTCGGAGTAAAGTCCATAATACGCAGGGCTGGAGCATATCAAAATAACGTGTCACACTTTATTCAGCTGAAAGCCAATCGCTCGGACAGTGTCTCCGTCGTCTAGAGTTCCCCCTAAAGTTCCTCTAAACTTTAATAACCCCATTCTAATGTATCCCCACAAAGCATCATCCCGTAAACGGTACCTATGGTCTCGTGGTTATGAGGGGGTGGCTTGATATCTTTAGTCCGCACGGTGAACGCCATTGGCCCGTACCCCGCGGGCAAGATTTTTTTTTCTAGTCCATACGGTATGAAAAATGTTCATCGAGATCTACCCTACCTAGATAGGAAGGAAGGCAGAGCATAGAGAATTGTAGGTGTTTGCTTTCTGTGACCTGTATGCAAGTCCAGGCCTAAAGTTGGCTGTGCGTACTGAAGGACCAAGGATATGTAGAGTGAAGGTTGATTTATGAGAAGATCGTGCAATAATTTCTTATATTAAGATATTGTAACATTGAGTGCGGCTGTGCTTACTCGTAGGAGTCAGTCAGTGGTGATGGATTAAGATCTTGACGGTGGTACCTGCGTACTGGAGTAAAGCATGGACTCTACGGGCATTACCGAGAGTAGTTCGTTTCAAGTTTCAACGGTGGAGTTGGACACACTACTGGAGGATGGTCGCGGAGATGGTACATATTCTGGGGTAAAGATGTAAACAAATATGTGATTACCGTTTTCTGGGGTACGTTAGAAGGTCATGGGTGATGCTGCAGAAAAGCGGGGTTGAAGCTTGTCAACAGATGCTGGTTGACATTTTGTGAATTGACACACGCAGGCATATGTATTTCTGAAATGTGAAAATCTGTAATTCTAGGAAATCTCGTGCATTCTTTGGAGTATTGGGCGCTCTTTTTTCTCGCACTTTGATCTTGCTTAGCAGCATAAAGTGTAATTGTGTTAGAACATACATCGTACATCTATCAAGCCTCATCGTGGAGATTTTCCGGGGCAAAAACTTGTTTTTTTTTTTTTTTTTTTTTTTTTTTTTTTTTTCCACCAGGCCCGATTATGCAGCAATGTCTAGATTCGAATCGTCTGAGTGTTCTCAGTTGACAAATACATATGACCGAAAAATCCTCCGCCAAGTGGATACCGGAGTTTTTTGTATCGTCTTTCGCAGAAGCCCGAAGGAAATAGAAAGGCTAGACGGGAGATTAGCGAGCTGTCATCGATGCCGAGTTTCCAAGCGATGTCCTTTTACGTTCTAAGTTTCCAGGGGCATATGTATTATCTCCAACCTGACAAAATAACCCTCGATCAGGTGGATCAGGTGGGGTCAATACCCTATGAATAGAGAGTAATTAGATATTCGATTCGAAAGGAAGGAGGGAAAAAGAAGTCGTGAACTCCTACTCACCCGGGTCACGCAACGGTATTCCGTACCTAGCAGAAAATTTACAGCAGTTTTCAATAATAATAATAATAATAGTTCACCCGTCTGCAAAACCCCTGACATCTCCTCGAATTGCATATGTAATCTCGCCAAACATCACTGGTGGAGTTTGTGGGGCAAGCTTGGCCTTTGTAAAGCATTTTGCAACTCAACATGTATTACTATAATAATCGCGCACATACAGTGGTCTTGCGGAACTTTCCAGTTCTCGCTGTATGCCTGGTCGGGGGAGGGCTTTGGAACAAGTGCGCACCTATTTCATGCCACTGTCAACATGCGACACCCCGGGGCCGCCGGGGAAGTGACGGTTGACATTCCCGATACATCACAAATTCCTGCCCGTAACAACAAACGGCGATGCATATAGATGTTCCACGATATTCGAAGGCTTCTGTTTTTGTCGCAACTCAATTTCATCCACTCCCTTCGTCCGTAGCGTGAGCGCTCTCGTGTTCGGTGCAACGGACGTGAACAATTGGCTAGCAAAGAGGAATTTCGCTTGCGACGTCATGGACAAAATGGACTCATACACAATCGAAGGCCCGTCGAAGGCCCGTCGATTCTCTGTGAACAGACCGAGAAGTAGATAAAACGTAGCTTGTTACGAAGCGCGAGTTCCAGAAATGCCGAAACCGAGTGATGACCAAAGCCGCGCCGGTCTTGGATACAAAAACTTTGTTCACCGCTATTGAAAGTCTCGGCTGATGTTACTGGTCAAAAAGGTGTCAAGGCGCTTGTGGAGATGCACGGATGCATACAACTTTTTTTATGGGCACAGACATGCGGAGGACGATACCGTAGATTGAATATCATAGCGATTGCAGGATACAGACCTCGGAGGCCGAGGCGAATTCAATCGGTCCGTTTGTACAAGCCACGTTTTTGGAAATAGCGGCGTACCAATTGTATCAGTTCCATATCTTATCACGATAGCGAAACAAATAAAGGGACCACCGATGAAAGGTAATCTCGGGAGTTTGGGACGCCACGTCCGAGATTATTTCTATCTATGACGCTGATGCCGAGTATATATATCTGGGCCCTGAAGGCGTCCCGTTTTCTAGTACACGCGCAGTAAAATAGGCCGAAACCACCCTTTCCCCGGGAACACCCGCTCCAAGACCATTGGACGCCGATGGGACTTGTCTCCGCGTGCGCTCGGACCCACAGTCTCGGTTGCCCTGAAACCAAATTGAAATCAAAGGTTCCGTAGCGCAGTCTGTGTAGAGATTCGGATAGGCTAAGAACGCCGTTCCAAAGAAAATCAGACCCTTCATCTGCCAAAACAGTAACCAAGGCGACTATATAAGTACAACTCTCTTGAAGGCTTGGAAATCGGATTTGATATCCCGTAGTTGGGATCTACGGCTCCCAAGAGTCTTGAGTCTGAGTTTTCAAAGTGATCCATACTGTCGCTGATTGCGAAATGGGCGGAGGAGATCGAGAAGAAAATGATTCCTATAGTTGAATAATATTGCAAAAAAATGGTCTAGAATACAGCCATATATGCAGGGAGGAAGTAAGTTGAATTTCCTATTCAGACGATCTTTGTCACCGAGAGTTGTCGATTAAGATGAATGATCAGTGATGACTGGATCACAAGGTACGCAAGGTTTATCTATTGTCATACAGTTACACGATAGTGGCTTGGAATGTTGTGACTCTAGAATAGTACCAAATTTGCGATAGTCAAAAGACACGC